>CM056821.1:4705000-5437500 GCA_029853015.1 Chelidonichthys spinosus | reverse complement strand
TGCAAATACTATGCTAGTATACTGTGCACTGCTATTCCATGTTTTAAACATATTACCATAAACTCTTCAATAGTGGCTTTTATTTGAAGGCTCATAAAAGAGACATATTTTAGTAGCTTGAAGGGAAAAATGTGCGCACCTGTATGGAAACTCTGTCCCATGTGTACACAGGTTATGAGGACAGATGGTGAGGTGGTGAATTATATAACATGTGAGAGCAATCATTACATGTATGATTCCTCTCTCAAATTTAATTCCACTTATCCCACGTTACTCATAGAGCCACCTTATCATAAACATTCGAACCAGCGGCGTTATTTGTGCTAGAGAGCCATAACCATTCCATCCGCATAATTCAGTTGTAAAAGACATAAACCACACAAATCAAATTCTGCTCAATATTTCATCAGTGCTGTGTTCTCTGAGGGCAGAGAAGACGGCCGGACCAGCGACACTCTGGTGCAACCAGCTGTGGAGCACCGCGGCTGATGAAATCATCAAGTTATCCAAATAGCATGAAGGAATAGCAGAACAGAGCGTCTTAGTTAGCAATAATATCTTCTATGATTGCCTTATGGTTTATTTGACACAATATACTTGATGGGAATGAAGCCACTGTGGTCCAGTCACCTCACTCACATCTTCACCACCTTCAGTGCATATCGTCATGCGTCATATAGTCATTAAACTCAATATTTCCATGATCAGCCCTATTAAAAATACTTAATAATTCACCAATCAAACATTTATTTTCAAATCATATCCAGGATCATGGACGTCACTGATTGTCACCATCATTTTGGCAGCCATTGGGCTGCCATTGGGACATTGTGGTAATGCGTGTGATGTGTAAGCACTCTTACTATTAAGACATGATTGGAAGAATTAGGACTGACCGAACGTTCAGGGACCACCAGACCTTCAAGCACCTCCATATCGGTGTCAGAGAATTCCTCTTCTTGGATGATCCACCGTAAAGAACCGCTGATCTTCAGGCTCATTTTCTATGAGGTGCTTAGTGTTGACCATATATGGCTGAATGTGGGCGTGCAGAGGGCGAGTTATGAGGCTGAACCACGTGTGCATATTTCCAGGTTGATCTGGGATTTATAAAAGGAATTGGCAGGCGCAGGCAAGTTTTTATAACGCAGAATATATCTTTTGGCGTATGTACATTTACTCATGTATGCATTATGTGTGGATCCTATGAGTTTAATGCCATATATATATCATGTGTATCGGAGTATTTTTTACATCAAAATCCCCATCAAATCCCTATATTTTCTCTCATCCTGCAGGGCGTTTACAAAAAAAAATATCCAATGAAATGACACTTTAGGCAACTAGCTAGCCACACTGGTCATATAAAACCACACTTTGTGGTGTGGCTCATAGTATAACAGAGTAATATGGAGAGAGACAGGAAGAGGTGTGTTGGAATATCGGTGGGCAAAAACCTGTTTTCATTTGGAGCCAGAAAAGCCACAGTGGATGTGAGTGAAGAGAAGGAAAGCCTTGTAGGCTGCAGGTCAACAAGCTGCTCTGTCAGCTGGATAGGAATGAAAGTCACAGCTGGAGCACAAATGAAACCTGATGTTTACTGTCATCATGGAAAGACAGGAGCAGCACTCAAAGGGGAGCCAGGTTAGAGACACACAGACATTCTGAGCTGTGGGTTGGAGAGCAAATTTCCATGAGATCAGCTGGCTTTTAGGTGAGTTATCACAGCAGATAGAAGCTCCTGCTCCTGTGTGAGATGATTGGGAACATTTTCCTCAAGGCAAGATCACATTTAAGAGCAAAATCAAGTCATGAGAATGTGAGAATGTAGTATTTATCAATGAAGTACTGCAGGAATAGTGGCAAAATAATGTGCTTTTAATTATACTCAGCTGCGTCGAGTTTCAAATCAAAAGCACTATTGTTTGTATTTATCCTCGTCATGTTATCCATTAAGAAATTTTATGATTACACAATTATGTTAATTTGTCACCACGGCTCACTTAAAATATCATGTGAGAAAATTTCTAAACAGACTTTATTTGGACAAATCTGGGAAGTTATGGTTACTTTTTGCCTGGAACCTTTTGAAAATCAATGAAGTGATATATTTGCAGTGCTTGAGCAAGAATCTTGAGCATTCCTCTGCAGCCATTGTTCAACACTCGCATGAGACCGATACAGCAAAACAAAACAAAGCAAGAATAACACATAAAATGAACAGTAAATATAACAGCAAACTGTCAATGAATACATTCTCATAAAGAACATAAATATTCAGCAAAAATACTTTTTACATGTCTGAATAGGGTCCGGAAGAATTCACTTACACCTACTCAAACAATCAAATCAATATCGATCACATTAAGTTTGTGACTGGTAGCATAAATTCTTTTTTTAAAATTCAATTCCAATCTTGATGATAATATTTTATCAGTTAAAAAAAAGCAAGATGTCTATCTTGCTTTTTTATAATAAATAATAAATGGTAAAAAAAAGCAAGATAGACCTATAATAAATAATAAATGGTAAAAAAAAGCAAGATAGACCTATAATAAATAATAAATGGTAAAAAAAACAAGATAGACCTATAATAAATAATAAATGGTAAAAAAAAAAAGCAAGATAGACCTATAATAAATAATTAAACAGTAAAAAAGTAAGATATAACTAATCGGATTGATACACCATTTTCATAAAGGAAATATTGATTCTGATATTGATACATGAATGATTAATCACCTGCTCGAGTCTTGGCTCCCCCTGTCCACATGTCAAAGTGTCCTTGGGCGACACTGATCCTCAAATCTGCTCCTGAAGGCCAATCCACAAAGTCGTTTTAGACTTTGAAAGCACAAGGCTCCAGTTTAATAACTCAAATTCAGAACTCACTCAGCTTCATTCATCCGACATTAGAATCGTTTTATGTACATAGTTTTAAAATGATAAGCCCTCACTCCACCTGAGCCGGCCTCACCATTATAGCTGCTGCTGATGCTGCTGATTTGTAACAGATTTGTCCTGAGATTTCCACTAATTTTCTGCTAATATTTAAGCACTTTACGGCAATAATGAATGAATTAACATTTACTCAGAGGAGTTCTGTCCCATCCATTAGCTGTGGACTGTGACCCCCAAGAAAAAGAATCGGCTTTTATGAGGAAATAAATGTAACACATTTGTTTGACCTCAAGGATACGCGCAGTGCTTTATGTTGAGTAACCTGAAACTGCCTTTGACACTAGAAGATTGTCTAGAAATGCCAAGGACACGGCATTCTTCCTCTCTATGCTTACAAATTGTGACGCACCTAAAATACCTATAATATGCTCAACTCTGCTCTGACTCTATCTTATTAATTAAATTGTGCATAACTAGACAGTTGTTATTCACTGTCATTACCATCACAATATAATATATTGGAACAATATAATTAATATGCCTTACCCAATCCAGTTTAATCCCCCTGTCTGAAATAAAGGAGCCTATTATTATTATGTTAAGGAACTTTTCTCAATTTAATCCTGCTTCTAGATGAGCGACATAAGTAGACAAGACCATCGGCCAGAGGATTGGTTATTTATTCATTCTTAATGCTTGTCATGAAGGAACCGGGTGAGATTCTGAGCTAAATCAGATGAAATCATGGAGGCTCACCAGAAACTCCTTCAGCTCAGACGCCATTGGGGCCTCTGGGACGCCATAGACTGATCCGGCTTTGCTGCCACCTTGGAGCTCTGGCGAGAGGTAGAGGCCTCCACACCCGGAGTAGAGCTGAGCCTCGCTGCTCCGCCAGCCCCTCCTGGGAGCCAAAAAATAACTAGGATGTTGTTTTACATCCAGGTAAGAAGGTCATGTGATCTTGCATGAATACAAAGGCTATATGTCACACAGTTACTCACATAAATAGACACATTATTACACATTCTTATTGCCGAATCGCTTTCATAATTTCCTATTTAAATCCATTTGACTCCAGGCTCGGCAGCAGCGCATCAATAAACCCATCAACCGCTGAGCTCACGCAACATGTTTCTCATCAGAGTTTGGTATTATCGTCCCCTTACATTGATCCTCTCCACTCACAATCCATTCAGATTAGTTGTGTTAATAGTCTGGGTATGACTCTGCTTATCTAACCCCTTCTGAGGGTGCAGGATTGGGGGTTTATGAGATAGTCTAGATAGTTCCAAGGCATCAAATAAGGAAAGCCACAGTGGTCAAAACCTTTAAGTGTGCCCTGACTTAAATCAGTTTCATGAAAATGTAACCATGGTAATGCGTGTCACCATGGCAGCGATTATATATATTTTCTTCTACTGTGATATGCAATACGCTATCTGTTTCCCACCTGCTTCCAGTTGTCATGCTTATCTAAGCTACCCAGGTCCTGACTCCAGCTCTGCAATTAACATATAGGCATGGCATTTATATCAGTAGGCTACCACAGGAGGAAAGCAAAGCAAATTGACTCTTGTGTTTACTCTTCCCTATAGGTGGACCAACATGGGGTATTATTTCTGAAGGAATATATACAGTTGTCAATGGCGAGAGGCAGAGCAGTTTTTTTATCTTGTTTAAATTGAAGCATGAATTACACATATGATGTTTGGCAATTAAAAAGATAATTTTGCACATCAAGAGAGTCGCACTTTGAGGTTTAGTCCCAGTCCGGCGGATGGAGGCCACTCTGTCAGATTTTGAATGTTTCCAACTCTCAGGCTCCTCCCCCACGACCACCGAGCTCCTTCCCCTCGAATTTGTGCCCTTTGAACTCCCTTAGATCACGCCACCTTTGAAATGCGGGTCCGATGTTGACTCTGGTTTTATCAAGGGCACCGTCGCCATCTTTCTTTTTTTCCTTCTTTTCCACCGGTGTTTTCTTTTCCTTGGTTGTTTTGGACCTCCTCGTTTGGGTTTTTAACTGAGGAATTGGAAGCTTGTTGCTACTTCCCTCCGCCTCCCCCCTGTGATAGTAGTACGACCCGAGGGGGGAGGGGCTCTGTGTGTGCACAAACACAGACCTGCGTGCTGATTGGACAGGATGAATCGGGCACTGTTGATTTTTGCAAAACAAACAACGTGCACGTAGAGACGTGCTTATTTTTCTAAAACCAGACGATTTATGTTGTTCTATCGGAGTGTCGGCTTCAGTAAATATGACCAAAAAAATGTTGCCAACTGGGACTTTAAGAGAGTGATTGTAGAGAATTAGAAAGACCAAACACCCAAACGTGGCGACGTATTTTTCATACAGGGATGTATCTCGCTAACAACAAATCGCTGGTTGTTTCTCTTCCCAGCGATGAATCACATCAAGTTGGATGACGTTCCATGTGTGTATGGAACGTAGCTAAGTGAGCTAGTGAGGTAGTTAGCTATGGTATCGGCCGTGTTGATTATGTAGCCTATCGTGCAAGATGAGACATGTGAGCGGTTTCAGACCAAGCTAAATGATACTACGACAAACGGTAACTTTTTTTGCTTGGAAAATGATCACCATAACATCACATGTGTAATTGCTGGTACAACGTGATCAAAAACACATTCTCTAGCCATTGACTGGTATTTTCTTTGACATAAGGTCCCATGGGGGGCACATCTGTCTCTGTATTTGTACAACAAAACAAAACAAATTCCTCTGTTATAAAGGCCCGTGAAACAGTTACGCAAAAGCACCACGGTACTGTACTGAATCTGGGTGTGTTTTCGGTGAATTACTGCACCACCTCTCCTCGGTTCCACGTCCCACCGCTCAGCTTTCCTGCTGGACATCTACCCAGGATGGAAATGCATTACTGTTTGAGAAAAATCGATTTCGGGATACTCCAGCCCAGAAAGTCATTTCTACCATCTATCATCCACACAGCTGAGCATGAGAGGGCAACGAGGGAAACACATCCGACAATGCAGGTGGAGTGAAGGATTCAGAATTCCACAAATAAAAAGGGGTGAGCACGTTTTGATTGGTCGTCGTTATATTATTGCAGAAATTGGAATAAAATATGTTTTTTCGGAGTGCTCCCAGGACAAAATGAAATTAGACTGCTGAGAGCTGCTACTTCATCTCTTAACTGCATCCTACGCGCAGTTTCACACTGCCCACCTCTTCACCCTTCAGCCTTGCTGAGTGGATTAGGAATCTGAACCCCGGCTTTTCATTTCCCTCCTCTGCAGGAGCTTTGAGGAGAGACGTGTCAGCTCAGCAGAGAACAATCAAGTTATTACATAGTGTCACACACACAGGATGAAATAACATGAAAGTTTAAGATGAGTGAACATATGTAAAGGTTAAAAAATGATCTTATTTGATGTTAAAATGTGAACGTTGGGTTAATAGAATATGTGATAATATGGATTGAGAGATGCTAATTTTATGTGAGGTTAAATAAATGTCTTTAAAAGTTAAATGAGAGTTTCCAGAAGTCCAGGAAAGAGCTTCTGAGGGAGCTGAGAGGGAGGAAACACCGGTGTATCGTTTGAGGAAGTCTTCTCTGAACTTGTGACATAAAAGAGACGTGACAAACCCAATTAAATAATCTTAAACCATGGCAGGACTCAGATGTAATTGTGCATAAATCGGAGTTATTTAAGATGCCTTATAAAGGTCTGTTCCAACCACTTTCCTGAATCACCTTAATGTTATTTCTGTTTTATCTTGATTGAAGGCATCCAACACATAAACACTCTCTTGCACAAATTTGTTGCATTTCATGTTGTCATATGGATAGACAGGAGTGTGTTTGTGTGTAACATCACAATCATCACTCTTCATTCGTAATGCGCTGTTCATGCAAACAGTTGTAGGGCTCCTCACATTAACATATAAATGCTGTAATATATATTTGAATGTGTGACAGCCATACATTCTTATGTGAATTGTGAATTGAATTTATAAATATATAATTTCTCATGAACCGTTAAGCTCCTCTGACAGGGATAATAAAACAGCTATAACAGAACAACAGACTGCTGATTTAACCATATTTGACGTCACTTTAAAACACTCCGAGGCAACGACGTCTCATTTTGTTAAATGCCCGTTCCCTGGATTCCTCTCTCCTCGTGTCTCTCCCTCACAAACTCTGCTCTCCCGTGGGCAGATTGCAGATGCGAGGAAACGCATCACGGAGACACATTAGCATATTGAAAAACACCCACTGAATTCACGCTGCCTCCTCCACTGTCGACATTTGGGTCCAATTCCTGTTCCAGTATTCATGCAATGTGACCTCTGGGGGTGTGGAGTTAGAACCAAATGAGTTTACCAGACCTCTGTTTCCTGCTCCTCATCTCTACTCGAGGCTCTGGCCAGTGTGTAAAATACAAGGCATGACAGCGAGCTAGACATCTTGCATTCTGAAGCTCACGATATTTACTATTATCTGGAAATTCAACATGATATATAATGTTAATTGTGATTTTTAACCTGATGTGTGATAAAATCCTATATCGTCCCATCCCTAGTCTTTGCATTGACTGTGTATGCAATAGCGTGAACGTAACCTAAAGACTCAAACTCTGGTTCTGAAAAGTGAAGCCATTTAGAGTCAAATACACCGTAAAGCAGGATAGCTTCAGGGCGTGGCTGGATTGGCTGATTGTGAATCACGGCCTCGCTACCGTCACAACCACGCTACTAATGCAATTAGCTACTAAGATGACTTTAACACTGTAAAGTGTTCTTATTGACATACCTACTTAAATACAGTCTATAGTAAGACTTTAGCATAACACTGAACTAGAGGACACACTGCTCCAGGCTACTTTAGCTGCTACTAGCATGACACACCAGGATATGCAAGCAAACTGTGGCGTTGCAGTTGCATTGTAGGCTATGGTCTGGTCTCTGGTTCTGCTGCTGTGATTTTCATCCTGTTGTAGCTGAAGTGGGGACTAGCCCTCTAAATGGGAAAGTCTGTCACTGGTTGAGTATCAGAGTTTCCTCACTGTTGGATTTTCAGAATGGATAGGTGCAAATGTGCCCTACAGTTATCCACTTCCTCAATACTTAGGAGGCTGTTGTTGCTGTGGAATGTTTTTTATTACTCTATCCACAAAGCCCAACACCGCCCACCCCCCTAAAATGACCTTACTCATATTTTCCAAGGATAACAAAAGCAGATGGGATATGTTAACAGGGCTAAGTTAGCTACTGTATATGTGCATAATACGAGACGGATGTCAAGGTCTTCATTCACCTCAACTGCAGAGGTGCCCCATACTTTTATTGAAAGCAGGCTTTTATTGGAGACAAGCCTTTACCTCTACTGCTACTTAAAATTAAAAGTGCTGTAGCATTTCAGTGGATAGAATCATTTCATTGTGAAACATTTGCAGCAACGCATAACATTCGGTGACTTGCAGGATGCTTCAAATGTAGCTGTTATTGCACCTTGCAGCAAATATGGCAGTTTGGCTGGAACATTAACAGTGACTGAAACAGGACAATAACACTCGGATTGTAACGTTGTTGGCTCTGTGTCCACTGCTCTCAAACGTTCTGTCAAGATTGGTGAGCATGATGATGATCTTTTATTGGCCTTTATGAGTTTATCTTGGTTTTATGTGATCAGTTATCTAGAGGTTTGGTTTCTGGGTCAGTCTGGTTGCTGTTTTTGTCATGTTTTGTTTTACTGCCTGACTTTGGGATTTGACTGCCCCACCCTGATTTGTTTCACCTGTGTCTAACCATGCTGCTCTCCTTGTGTATTTAGTCTTAGTGTTTCCCTAGTGCCCTGTGCCATGAAGTGATCGCAACATAACCAGGGGTCCGTTTCACAAAGCAGGTTTAGTGAAAACCTTGAGTTAGTTAACCCTGAGATGAGGGAAACTCTGGTTTTTCGGTTTCACAAAGCTAGTTCAGCATAAATCTGGGTCAGTTACCCGGGTAACATGCTCCGTGAAACTAACCTGCTCGCTAGCAGGTTTGCTTCAACAAACCTTGAGTTTCTCCCTACATGTCTCCGCCTTTTTCCGGAATCTGAACCAACTCTGAAAAAAATGTGCCGTCCTTTCATCGCCAACCTAATCGATATGGAAATAAAAGTGATTCTAGCAGCTTTGCGTCGGGAGAGGATTTTGATTACCTTTCCTTTCAATCACATTAGATATTATCTAAACAATATTCTCCGACATTTTCAACATTTCATATCGCGGACATAATCCGCAACCAGATTCTTTGCGGAGGTAGTGTTTTTGCGAACGGGAGATTTATGAAATGTTAAAGTACATTCCTGTGTTGAAATACCTGCTTATATTTACTGTTTAATATGTGAAATATGATTAAAATCATATGCCTTAGTCAACGTATTTGCGCAATATTCTTATGCTTAATTTTCAACTGAAGCCACTTTCTTTCTGTGCCTGGGGGGATTATACCCAATAAAAATAATAATTTATGTGTTGCGCTACTTTGTGATTTACGGGGATTGAACCGCTGTCGCCAGCACTGTGGGCGGCGTTGCTAACCATTACACCACCGTGACGCTATGCAACTCAGAAAATAAACAGTTTTTACCTTTAGATCAATAGACTGTTTAATTCAGTTATACACATTAGATCGGGCAGTAAATGTCTGCCACGCCAACTATCGCTACTGTTGCTGCAGTTACGTTGCTCCGCTTTCTCAGGATGAGCTCGTTTTCTACATAAACACTCGGTAATATCTAATGACGCTCTCCCCGTTGCCATGGTGAATCGTAGTATCGGAGCTCCATTGATGATGGCTTTGTAGAGTCGGCAGGCACGCGCGTAACTCAGAGTTTACATACTCAGAGTTGAGTGAACTAATTCAAAACCGCTGTTCTGAAACCGAAAACTCAGAGTTTCCCATCTCAGAGTTGTTCAACTCAGAGTTCAGGGTTAGGTTCAGAGTTTGTTGAACCTGCTTTGTGAAACGGGCCCCAGGATATCTTATCTGGCGTAACTAAACCTAACGACCAGGATCACGCTAAACGGTGCTACAACTGTGATTATCAACTCGGTAAATCAACCCAGGCTTTCTTAATCTGGCTTTGAGCATGTTCACATAACAGGGGAAATCCCAATTTTAGCACATTCACCATAAACAGTCCAAGCATAAATTAGATTTCAATCTAATCTCGTTTTTTTTAAACTGTCCGTCTTGAGTCCAACAATGTTATAGGAGTATAATGCCAAATCAGCACATTACTCTTATTTTTATTTAGATATAAGTGGCATAACTTTTAATTAAATTCAAGAAGCCAGTGCAGCCAAATGTTCTTGTTTTAGTAAGCAATCCTCCCATAGAGTTCTGACTCAATTGAAACCTGTCAATATGTGGGAGTGTCTTGGAAAGGACTGGGCATTATGTATTACAATTTTTCCTGAATCATTTGAGGTCAGAAAAGGTCAGACTGGCAGCATTTCTCTAATAGAATGCTGTATAAGTAGTTGTGCTGTTTATTTTGAACTTGAAGGGGTCTTATTAAGATAGACACACATGCAGATTTAGGTATCTGTGAATCCTACGAACCCACAAACTGTGAAATATGACTAACTAGTATAGTAGTGCAGCAATCTACTGCACATATATGGAACGCAACCTCCAAGCGGCGTATGAAGAGAACTACGAGGCAGCTGTCAATGTATGCCTCCGTTTAGGAGTACAACAGAGGCTTTAGAATAAAGCAGCCCCATCTCCAGTAGTATCTCCACCCACGACTGGAGAACTACCTTTCCAATAGTGCGTCTGGTCGTATGGTGTGACTAAAGCATCATTTCTAGAAGTATATCATGGTTGATGTTCTGCATTTCTTAATTTTTTATCTACTTATTAATAGGTTGTAAGTGAAGTTAAACATTCACAGTTGTCGTGTTCAAATTAAATGTATAACTGAGTGTCATCAGTATAGCTGATGTTATTTTTCCTGATCTCAGCCAATAGAAGTGTTAAGAGTAAGAGTTATTCTGAGCAATGTCATTGAGATGTTCATATGTACAGTATATCATTAAGAATAGCTGCTCAATGTCTATTTCTATAATTTTTATTACCCTTCCAACCATACAGAATGAGTGAACCCATTCAAAACAAGGAAGAAAGACAAACGTGAGTTTTATGCTTTATTGGAACATGTGTTGTGGTGTGAAATATATTTCAGTTTCAAAAGAGAAAAGACATCGAGGATGACGACTACCTGGTTTGTGCACATATGGTTCCCCGGCTCCTTATAAAGTCTAGCAAACTGTAACTTCTCCTGGTCCGACACTGCTCTCCAAACCCCCCTAACGGTTTCTTCAACGATTTTGCTCATTTTAAATGAATGTTAGCTCACAATGGAATGTGTGCACGCTAACCTGTGTGTGTATGCGTGTGTGTGCGTGCGCGCATGCACGTGTGTGTGTGAGTCAGCAAAGTAGACTTTGGTCCCAGTCCATTAGAGCAACTATCAGCCTGAACCATTACAAATGGCGCTGACTGCCCCATTCAGGCCATTTATTACTGAGAGAAATAAACAGATATATAAAAAACATCACTACACTGATGCCTGTGAGACCAAAGCAATGTTTAAAGGTGTTCAGAGGGTACTCGGAGCTGTGTGTGTGTGTGTGTGTGTGTGTGTGTGTGTGGGCAGCAGGAGAATGGATCCGGATGGAGCATAGTAAACTGAGCAGCAGAGAAGCTGTAATGGAGTTGGTCATATATGAAATTTATCTCCTTCTGTTAAAGAGATTTTGTCCTCTGATTATCTATTTATTTTACAATCTTTTGCTCAATTTTAATGTCAGCATGTGGGAAATATGGCACACAACTGCTCTCTGCTGTGCCTGAAGGCCCGTTGTATCTCTCAACAGCAGTTTCCCTTTGTGGCGATGGCTTTTGGATCAGAAGCACTTTACATGGAATTGTCGTTGGATACAATTTCTTGCATTACCATTAATACTCGTCCAGCAGGCCAGCCAGTTTAACATAAGCAACAGGGCGTCACCCAGAGCAGCATCCTTACTGGATCCATCCATCTGGCTTCAGAGCTGTTTGCATTGGTAGGTTGGGTCACAACATGTCAATCACAAGGTAGCCCCGCCCTAAAGCATACCCTGCTTTATGGACTATTTGACTCTTAATAAACCACTGATTAAATGAAAACCATGCTGTATTGAAGAAGACTTGAAATTAGCTATTGAGACCATAAACTCAACGTTTACAATATTTATTCATAATAAGTGAGAAGTAGGGTCCTGATTTATTTTTGCAACCAGGGCAGTCGCCCCCTGCTGGCCAGAAGAGAGAATGGAGGTTTGAGGTACTTCAGCATTGAATTCACCTTTCAAAACCAGAGGTTGCCACCTGCACAGGGTCAGGTACATGATATTGTGAGGGACACTAATACTTTTATGTTCAAAAGGCCTTACTGCTTACTGAATACAAATTTTGCACCTAAACTAGCCACAATATAATGTATGCTATTATATTATATATTGAAGGGCCCGCTCTCTTTGTGGTCTCCTGTTTATTTATGCCTCTGACCCCCATCCTATCATGAAACATAGTTTTATTGATCATGTTCTCCAGACAGAATGTGATTTTAGAAGTTGTGTGATTGCGGACCTCCAAAAGAAAAAGCAGACAAACACTTCCTGTCACCTCCACAGTAGGGACAACGAGTATTTTATAGGAGAGGAACGACGTGCAGGAAAATCTGCAGACAAGGTTAAACAAAGCTGTGGTGCTAAAGAAAGTTGGGCTGTTTATTCTGGAGCGATGCTGACTCGGAAGGTTAGTTACAACTCTAACCTTTCCACCTTCCTCTTCTACCTCCTCTTATTTCTCCCTCATCTTCCTCCCCCGCTTGCTTCATCTCAACTTGCTGACTTTGAAGCCTCACAGGCACAGCAGGAGTCAAACCTGATAGGGCAGACGGCGCTCTCCTCCATCCACCTTCCTCTGGTATTCAACTTCTATCCCTTCATCAACACCGTCTCCTCTTCCTCTCCTGCTTCCTCCAGTCCAATCATTTGCAACCTCTCCATCCCTTTTGTTTGTTTGTCAATTATTAGTTTACCTCCTCTCCTTTCTCTCCTGGCCAGACTGACTCATTCTCCCAGAGAGCAATAACGTCCGTGTACATGTGTGTGTTCTTACCACAAATTAGTCACAATGCTCTTTATTACTCCATCTCAGTGCGGCTCTAAAGTGCTGCAATTACAGCTCTCTGGCTCAGCCTCACCTCCCTGCTATTGTTCTTTGTACCAGACAATATTGGCAGCATTGTGTGAAAC
The DNA here is from genome assembly GCA_029853015.1 of Chelidonichthys spinosus. Taxonomy (NCBI): domain Eukaryota; kingdom Metazoa; phylum Chordata; class Actinopteri; order Perciformes; family Triglidae; genus Chelidonichthys; species Chelidonichthys spinosus. The sequence continues at coordinate 5,424,258 of CM056821.1, read as the reverse complement.
TTTGTTTTTGGTGGGGGGGGAGCAACTATTTGATGGAAGACTGCATTATCCCTTAACAGAAAACGGCACTAGATAACGTCGGTTGAAAATGACTTGCATGTTGTCAGCAATGACTTAAGACTTGATTGTCGCCCGGGGAGGAAATTTGTTCCCGCAGTAGGCTACTGTACCATCTGATACACACATTGACAAAGGGCAGACACACAATAGAAAAACCACACAACAGCACATAGCATGAACAAACAACACCACACTGATGCAAGAATTAATGGCTGTGAATTCATAAGAAAACATAATACATGTTATTTCTTGCTGAGCAAATATAACCTTCTGTGCTGTAAATATCTCTACAGTATTTATCTCTGTTGGAGTCTTTACTTACAGACAAGTGATGGGCATTTAAAATGCATGACTTTTACACAGAACACCAGGGTTAAAGTCCTGTGTGCTGTTAAGGCGGGTCCACACCGGACCGACTGCCCGATTCGCGTCTGTAAATGAAATCGGGCTACTTAATATGGCCGACTCGAACAACGACATGGGCGGTTCACACCTACGGAATTACAGCCGACGCCATACGTTCCGCGCTTAAGCGAGATGTAACGTCTCCAAAACAACAGGCGGCACTAATCTGTATTGTGGGCCAAAAAACATGAAAACCGGAAGTAGGCGGTCCTCTCTAGACCACCTTCTTCGATTTCACTGGTTATCTGGTAAGTTTACCATCGTCACTTCCGGGCTTCACTGATTCGCTAGTCAAGCTGCTAGCCTCCACCAATCAGAATGGTAAAAGAGTGACCGACTCGAATGGCGGATTACACATTTGAATCTGCTGAAATGAACGCCGACGTGGGCCGATTCGAGCGTCCGGTGTGGACCCGCCTTTATAGGTATAAGTAGTTGTGATGGGAAGTGTGGCAAGTGTGGTTTTAGTGGTTCTGCTTAACGTAGACATTCATATAATTCTGGATTAAAACCTGACATATCTTTGGTTGCTGCTGTTATGTCTAATGAATCTACATGTAAAGGTCAGTGGCTGACCTTATGGTGTTTTAGCTGTGCTTGGCTTAAGAGGCTGATCTTCTGGATAGATGTGCTGCGAGGTGACATGCTCACAATGTCAAGTGCCCTGAGTGTGGGGAAACAACAATCCACGTGCGCTAATCCTTTAGCCCTCATCACACTGAGACGCGTTGCAACAGGCACAGTTGCTTCAAAAACGTCCCTGCGACGGGGAAAGGCAGCTGATCGGCCTGTGGAGGGGGAGAGTGAATGCAACCAGGTTAATAAATGAGGTTTCAAGCAGATGTGGAGCTCTTGCTTGGAGTGGAGGAGGGATAAAAGGCCATGAAAAGATTTTGGTGGAGGAGACTCTCCCCTCTTAATGTTCAGAAACAATTCAATCTGCATCTATGAATTTTTTAAAACCTCGAGACCCCAACAAACCCCAGGCATTCTCTGTTTTCTACGATTCCTTATTCATGAATTTATTTTCCGCATATTGTAGTTCTCATCTCAGTCCAGATAATATACGGGCATGATGGCCCTCCTCATATAGGCATAATTTTAAAACAATATGTATTATCAGTCATTGAGCTGGGTAATATGGATACACATCTCTCAGAAAATAATCACCAAGTATCCATCCAAGCTATAGTTTAAATAATATTACGTTTGAAAAATTATGAAAGGAAATCCAGTGGAGATATTGAATTGGGCCTGATGCAGCTGATAAAATGAATAATAGAATTGTTATCTATAATTCACAGGTGCTATGCAGCCATAGCCTAAAGGCTTATGTTCACAGTGTATAGCCAGAGCTAAAAGTACAATTCTAGTGCAGAGTCCGTTAAAACATGCGTGTTCAGAATGAGCTGATTGGCCTGTATAGTCTTGATTCTCGGAGCCTTCTGGAGAACCACTCACATAAACGACTTCACACTCAACTCTGCACTTCCTTTGGTCCTGAGAGAATCACCTGCAACGACACGGTTGCATCACACGCTCACAGTCAGAAACAACAGTGAAATACACTCTGGTTCAGGAAAAAACACCAAAAGGCCAGATTACTTGAATTCAGAGGGAATCATTGTAGCTACTTCCTCACAGAAAGATGTTACTGGTAACATTGCAGAGTCTGATTTAGCTCGCAAAAAATGTAATTAAGATGTGATTGCATGATATTCTAATTTAAAGCTCAATTCTCAGAGATCTAATTTGAAATGGCACCTTATGTCAAATTGTGTCATTTTTTTTATCATTTATATTTATTCCTGAATACGGGATAAGTGGTAGACAATGGATGGATGGATGGATTTATATTTATTTATTTGATTTATTCCACATGAAAACACCACTGAGTATAGACTCTCAAAACACTTTAGATACATTTTGGGAAAGATTAGATTAAATATTGACCGAGGCTTGAGTAGGTAGACGGGTGAATGGTCAAAATAAAATTGTTATATCTTGTCTGAACCACTTTACCTTGGCCTCGATGGGAAACACCATGAGTTATGGAAAAATGTGAAGGAGAATTCATGAAAAAGACAACCGCAGAGCATTGAAACACATTAAAATAATTATACCAGGCTGCCACTTTATATTTCCAGGTCATTTCATTCAGTTCGGACGCTTCCTAAGCAAAGCACACTTGTAATGAAACATTTAATGATGATTACTTTTCTGTTGGGTGCATGTATGTGTGTATATATATATATATATATATGTATATATGCTTTCGATAAGGCCCCTATCTGGTGTGGCAGATCTTGGCCAGCCTCAGAACAGACAAGCAACTTCAGTTTATAGTTTTAAGCTCAAAGAGAGGCTTTTAATTTCCTTTTGTGTTAATTGTTTATTGACACTTAACTGTTACTCAATATTTGTTTATATTTTATGATATTATATTTGTTTTTAACCATTACTAACTTTTTAATAACGAAGGATATTCCTGATTGTTCTGACTCTATGATTTTATTTGTCTTTTCTTGCTCTATTTTCGTTTTTTTTATGCCTGTGCTGTTGATTTTGAGCTGCTATAAGAAATTAAGTAACAAATTTAGTTCTTTTAATCCAAAACATGTTTTCCTTCTTAAGCCAACCAAGTGGTGATATCAGATATGTCTGTGAGGTCACGTTGATCTCCGCAGACTGGCTCCCGTTGAAGTAAATCTTGGTTCAAATAAGGTCGGACACCCCTGCTCTACTGTATATGAACTAGCAAAATGACTGCATTTGGAGACAACCATATCCTTGATTCTCAAATAACTGACATCCAGCTGCCTCCTCCACTTCCTCATCTGGTCTTGCAAGATTGCCTCCAGCGCAGAACGGTGTGACTGCTGCAGAATTAAATGTATGAAATATTCAGCAAGTCCTTTTCACGTTAGCAATCTCCCACAGCCAATGAGAATCCACTCCTTTTGTCAGGAAGCCTGGTGTAAATGATAGAAAAGAGCCTAAGTATTCCGATGGCAGCATATTGTTTGTTGTTTGGCTCGGTGCTGTTTTGACTTTGATGGGAAAATGAGACATCCTGGCAAGCTGACTAGAGGCTTTATTTTCAATTCCACCAGATTTTTTTTTGGCACCTTACAATTGGCCAGACTGAGGACAAATAGAGCTGTTGTTCATTCATTGTTGATCCAAGCAGTGTTCATATTGTCAGCGAAAAACAAGTTGCTAAATTGCACCCGCAAACTGAATGAAAGACATACTGACAACAAAAATTCAATATTCAACAATATTGGATTGTAATTATTGGATCATGCAATATTGTTAAACCATGCAGCGAGATATTAGGATCATACAAGATGCAGCTCACTGTCCTCGTTGTTGCTTGAACTCAAATCGTCCTTGTTAAAGCCTTCAAACTATTTTAAATAAATAATAAATACTCATCCACATTTATCTACAGCAGATGTCTTCAACGTTTTTCAGGCTATAACAACCCTTGGCTGATAGTGACATGGTGGAGGGACCCCCCTATTACATTTCTTATTAAACAAAGCCAATAATAATGTAGTTCTGCCTATAGTACCTTATAATGGTTTATGTATAAAATGCTAAACCATTAAGATAATAATTGTTGACAGATTCATACATTAAATCCTAGGTCCCAGGATGGCACAGCTCCTGGGACCTTGTGAGAGGTCTGGTCCTGGTGGAGGCACACAGCCGGTCTATTCTAGGGCGGATGGAGGTTGTCAGGCCATATTAGCCTCAGGCTGCAGTCTTGACCTGTACTAGTTTTTCTGGTAGGTTAGGGAGGAAAATCCACTCTTGCAAAGGTATGTTGTTGCAAAGGCTAAAAGACACCTCATTGCTTTTGCTGTCAACTGTGGGAAGTCTTCCTGGCATGAGATCCAGTACTGGATGAGTGGGTTCCTCTCGTACATGTTTCTGTTTGTACTGTCAGTGGATGAGCTTCCTCTGTCACTGTCGAGTTGGAGCCATCTGCTGCTTTATCTTTGGTTGGAAAGTCCATCAATGTCTTGTCCCTGCACCAGCAGTCGGATTCAGAAAAGTATTTCACGACTCCCTCCAAGTCACCTGAGTGGAGAGCACATCCACTGATGGAAACATGGGAAACGTGCCCTCCATGACTCGCTGCCTTCATCTTTTGATCTTCAGAAAGCCTTCCTTCTGTCCTACAGTTGGATGACATGTGTACTGCAGCCTTGCAAAACAACTCTTAAATCTGTTCATCTCAGAGAAAACGTCTGCAAGATATGCAAGTTCAGCAATCCAGACGCCATCACTGAAATCAGCTCTGTGTTGTTTTATCAAAGGGAAAACTCCCGAATAGACGCACATAAATCGAACACGTGTGACAGCACGGCTCCACCCGACAGCCATCAAACACCGGAATGATAATGTGGAGCTGTGTGTTCTTCTCCCTCAGCAGCACGGGGAGGAAAAGAGACGCGTTCACAAAGCACTCTTCTTCACAACATGACAGCTTTCATGACAGAATCCATGACGTCTGACAATCACCACTCATTTCTTTGGCAACAGGATTCTCCCTGTGTAGCATGCAGTGCGTCCGCGTCACTTGAGGAGTCACATCCTCGACAAACACTATCAGTCTTTCACTTCTTCAATCACTTTTTAAACCAGCCACATTTTACCATTTTACACAGGTAATCTTCTCTTAAAAAACACACACACAAAAATCATTTTGTTTTGGTCGCCAAAAGCATTGTTTGACACATCCGTGGTTTCTCACTAGTTGCTCCCTCACATCAGATGCCAGTTGTGTCCGACAATGGAATGCTTTTTGGATTATTAATGTACTCATCATTCCCAAACATTGTTTTGCACCTATCACTGTTTGCAGGTAAATCATCTACGACTGTGTATGGCATTTTGTTCTGAGCGATCCAAAAAGAGACTTCCAGTAGCTTCGGCGATACAGCGGTTTACCTCACTATTGAAAATGTTTGGCCTCACACACACACACTACTGAAATACTTGGTGACGTGGTGATGTCATAAACAGAACCTACTGTAATACAGTAGGAGCGCCAGATAGCATTTTTCAGTGGAGTTCAGTATGCCATACGAGAGATTCCTAACAATAAGCAAGAGAGGTTTTCAGTAGTGGATATGAGAGTATTTCAGTAGTGTGTGTGTGAGGCCAAACATTTTCAATAGTGAGTTTATGGCCCCTCATAGTTGTGCAAAAATGCAAACTCTGTTTTGTTGTTTTAATTGAGAGTAGTAATACTATGAGGATGGAGGGTGTGACCACACCACGTTGCTGCTGCTCCGTTTCCCCAGAAATCCTTCATTTCCAGGCTGTCTTCTGTTCTCTGACTCTGGAGACACACTGCTCTCCGTGCTGCTCCGCATCTGTCACTGGATGTCTTCATCGGTTTTCAGTCGCCTTCCTCTGTAAATGTGTGATGTGTGTTGTAGCGTGTGCTGCTCTGCCGCTGTCATGTGATAGTTTACCAAGCGATGGTTATGTCAGCCTGCGGTTATCCCTGCTCTCGCTCTGTGTGTGTTTGAGTCTTTGTGGCTTCTCGCTCTGCCCACTGGGACCAGTTAGCAGCTGACTAGCTCTGATAGCACACTGTCTAGACGGTTCTTCCACTGACAGACAGCAGAGAGCCTGTTGACACAGTGAGCTTCGTTGGAGCGAGGGTGCAGTTTGATAGGCAGGGGTTGGTGTAGCACCCATGGCATGCTATTATGTTCTTCTACACCCTGTGATATAAACTATATGTGTGTGTCGACCTGTTGACTTTATGGATTTTACATTCACATTGAACGTACACCAGCAAACAGATGCAAACACGTATCTTTTGTTAAATACCAACACTGGTAGTTTATGATTTTCAATTTGTAGCGAGTACATTAAATGTGTTCCCATCTAGTTTGTCTTAAAGGGCGGTCAAAAACTGATGACTTTGTATTTTTCTGTTTATTATATCTTTGCAAAAAGATGAGTGCAGTGCAGAGGCTGACTGATAAGGCAGTCAGAGAAATAAAGCCTCTTTATTCAGTTTGCTATGTCTGCTGGCTTAAGGCATTTGTTGATGGCCATGAGAACGGGGACCCAAAGGTGGAGAACCCAAGGTCCTGATAAAATTGATAACATTTTGTGTTAATAAAAGAATAGATCACAGAGTTGGTATTCATAATACAGTAGGAAAGCAAAGCCACACATCCATTGTGACTTCTGCCCACTTTCAAATCCCGCCTAAAAACCTTCATCTTCAGATTGACTTACTCTGTGTAACGTATTATTATTATTATTATTATTAAGTTGTATTTTTCTATTACAACGGACAATGTTCAGGGTTTAGTGGCAAATAGTGGTGTGATTGCATATTGCAAACAACTGAATCACGCCTATGCTCACTCCTCAGGGTGCAAAACTTTTGCTCAGAAGCCATCCACACCATGATAACATTACTTTAGGAGCAACGGAAGTCACGTAGGCTGGCTGTACCACGGGTTTAATGTTAACGCTGGTCAACAGGTCACGTAAAAAGGCAAAGCTAACAAAAATTATTATTAGAATTATTCAGGATTCTTAGTTTCAGGTGATTATACACTAACGAAAACATACTTGAATTGAGTCTGAATTAATATTTTACTCCATTTTTGCTACTAGATCCCCCAACGCACGGTACCTGGAGACGTTTTCATTTATAATCTTTGAGAGTAGGCCAACTGCTGCTGCTAGAGGGACATCATGTCAGGCTTTAGCCTAACGCTGCGTACCCACCAAACGCGATGAAACTTCATCGCGCGACAAGATTACATGTAAAGTCAATGCAAAGACGCGATTAGACGCTTCATCGCGCCGGGCTACGCGATGGACGCGATAGCGCGGCGCGATGGACGCGATGGACGCGAAAAATCGCTTCATCGCTTCATTGCGCCATCGCTTCATCGCGCCATCGCTCGAGTTGAAATAATTGAACTTTTGCGGCGAATTCGCGTGAAGACGCGCCGCGACAGCCTATCAGCGTTGAGATCGTCACCCACGTGCTGACGTACGGACGTCCTGGTGTTCCCTCGCTTTTTGCCACAATATTTATATATTATATTATATTATATTATATTATATATTGCCCATAATCAAAGTTGGGGGGCGCACGCACGCGCGCGCACACACACACACACACACACACACACACACACACACACACACACATACATACATACATACATACATACATACATACATAACAATCCCAGCTCTTTCACACACAGAGATCTTTTTTTTTTTGCGATTGTTTATCACTGGGGCTTATGGCCGGCTATGAAGCACCAGTTCTGGGCAGAGCAGCAGCTAAACCTCCCGGTCCTGTACCCTGGTTAGCAGGTCTTCAAACTGGGCAACAGTCAGCCTGAAGTACCGCTGGAACCGGCCGTCGTCCAGGCGCAGCTCCTGCAGGAGACGGTGGAACTCGCCGAGCTCACGCCGCCTCCGTAGGGTAGCATGCACCCAGAACCGACGTCGGCACCTAGCCCGCAGACGAAGCTGGGAACTTCTCCAGAGTAGATACAGTGCAGCGATGGTGGTTATCTCAGCCATGATCGACGATAGAATTAAATGGCGGAAGAAATGTTGTTGTTTGGGCGAGCTCGTCGCACGACGCGATGCCGCGATGAGGCGTTTTTTGGCATATTGGACCGGCGTCAAAACTGGAGCGTCTAGCGCGACGCGATTTCATTTGTCGCGCGATTAAATCGCGTTCATCGCGTTTGGTGGGTACGCGGCGTAACGCTGCGTACCCACCAAACGCGATGAAACTTCATCGCGCGACAAGATTACATGTAAAGTCAATGCAAAGACGCGATTAGACGCTTCATCGCGCCGGGCGACGCGATGGACGCGATAGCGCGGCGCGATGGACGCGATGGACGCGAAAAATCGCTTCATCGCGCCATCGCTTCATCGCGCCATCGCGCCATCGCTCGAGTTGAAATAATTGAACTTTTGCGGCGAATTCGCGTGAAGACGCGCCGCGACAGCCTATCAGCGTTGAGCTCGTCACCCACGTGCTGACGTACGGACGTCCTGGTGTTCCCTCGCTTTTTGCCACAATATTTATATATTATATTATATTATATATTGCCCATAATCAAAGTTGGGGGGCGCACGCACGCGCGCACACACACACACACACACACACACACACACATATCAATCCCAGCTCTTTCACACACAGAGATCTTTTTTTTTGCGATTGTTTATCACTGGGGCTTATGGCCGGCTATGAAGCACCAGTTCTGGGCAGAGCAGCAGCTAAACCTCCCGGTCCTGTACCCTGGTTAGCAGGTCTTCAAACTGGGCAACAGTCAGCCTGAAGTACCGCTGGAACCGGCCGTCGTCCAGGCGCAGCTCCTGCAGGAGACGGTGGAACTCGCCGAGCTCACGCCGCCTCCGTAGGGTAGCATGCACCCAGAACCGACGTCGGCGCCTAGCCCGCAGACGAAGCTGGGAACTTCTCCAGAGTAGATACAGTGCAGCGATGGTGGTTATCTCAGCCATGATCGACGAGAGAATTAAATGGCGGAAGAAATGTTGTTGTTTGGGCGGGCTCGTCGCGCGACGCGATGCCGCGATGAGGCGTTTTTTGGCATATTGGACCGGCGTCAAAACTGGAGCGTCTAGCGCGACGCGATTTCATTTGTCGCGCGATTAAATCGCGTTCATCGCGTTTGGTGGGTACGCGGCGTAAAGAGACCAATCGGACTATACCAAATAGCTTCCACATCATGGGAGGAATTAGGATTATATTTAAGGAATATTGTTTGTTTCTTAATAATGTGTTTTCTTTTGATAGTTTGGTTTAATATGTCATATTTGTCTTTGTGTTACACCTTTTGTTTCTAAAAATGGTTTCATCAGCCATTAAATGCTGTAGGTCCCCCTTTGTGTTTGGTCTGACCAAACCTTCATGTGGTTTGGGGTGGATCCTCCTTTTGCCTGCCACTCCAGTCCCTGACACCGGACTTCAATCGATGCCAGGGATGCATTTTGGTAACCGGTCCTCAGCAGACACCCATCACAGGTAGATATCTCACCTGGAATAATAGATGTTGCGCTGGAAGAAGATGCTGTAACCACCAGTAATGGGAATTTGATTGAATGCTTGCCTCGGGCCAGGTGGATGGGTTAAGCTCCGAACACATCCTCACCTGTGTTGGTGTTGCTCAGCGTGTCAGCCTTGTTTCTGCAGCGCCGTGTGAACATTCATTAGCTGTTTAGCCTTGGGGCTGCCCTCAGGATGAACATAATAAAACATGAGAATAGGTGGAGAGGTAAGGGGTGAAACCATACAATGTGTCCCTGAAAGTGGGATCAAAGCGGAGCTTGAGAATATTATCTGACTCTAACATGCACCAGTGGGTTGTGTGTGGATCCTATTTGTATAATAATTAGCATTATTACCAACAAACAAGTCTGGAATGGTGGAGCATTTAAAACTTTCCGATGTAGAGTGGACCAAAGGGAATTTCACTTGTGGAATCGCAGCCATTGAAGATGTACTGAGAGCACACTGTCAAAGCAGAATTAAAGTCCTGTGGTTTGTGTTTCCACCACTTGTAGATTAGTGGAATGCTAATGAATAAATAATAATAATATAATAAATGACAGGAAAGATCACTGAGCATTATCATCAGCTCTGCAGCTTTCAGACTGACGTTCTACTTTATGCTCACGTCAATCCCTCATATTTCAAAGACATTTCAAGTGAATTATGAATAATTCCCCAAGTTAACAGAAACCCAACTCCAAATGAATGCACTGTCTGCCAGATGTGTAAATAGGCACATGCTAACATGTTTGCCATGTAAACTTAATTGACGTTTTAATCACCCAATAGTGTTTCCAGCCGGTTCCGCTGGGTGTCGGTGCCAGTTATCGGTGTGTCTGTGTAAAGACATGACAGGAAAAAAGTGAAGACAAGGCAATGAGAATGAGAAAGTGTGTGCGTGTGTGTGTGTGTGTGTGTGTGTGTGTTTAAAGCAGTCAGTGCCAGTAAGTGGATATTGCTCCGAAGCCAAGAACCTCTTTAATACATAATGCCGCAGAAGTAGCTCTCCTCCTCTCCCATCACACACACACACACACACACACACACACACAGACACTAAATTATACACCACAGCTGCCCTTATGATCACAAGACAGAGCCCCTGTCACAGAGAAATACTGACTAAGATACAGCACGGAGGGGAAAGAGAGGAGTCGTGTGCCGGCCAGCAGAGTGGACATTTATATGGCTGATGAACTAAAGTGAAAGCTGCTCTCCTCTCCCTGTTCTGCCAGCAACACTCAGCAACTAATCCCACTGAAACCTGCCTCAGAATGATCCGGATAATGAAATTTCAATTTTCTCAAGGAACAAAATGATCTCACTGACTTGGTTCGAGTATTTCAAAACATTGGGAGGCTAGATCATTGTGATGGGATTTCCAAAACTTGACTCCAAGCCTCTGGATCTGAACACAACTGTCAGTTTTTACTGGCTATCAATGAAGAGAATTGATTTTAGGATAATAAAAAAAAACCTTGACCTGCACTAGGTTACATCTCTGAAGTACTCATCACATTCCACTCAATTTAAACCCAAAGACGATCAGGTGTCCTGGATTGGCAGTTCGAGGTCTGACTGCTGTGGCTCTTCCCCTGGTCAGGAACAGAGCTTCTCGCTGCTCTACCACGCTGCTGGATAGCTGAAGGGAAGGGAGTCTGGGAGAACCAGAACCAGAATTGTAGGGCGGAGCTGTCAGACCCTGCTGCAGTAAAATGAGACCTTTTCTAAAGGGACTCTGGTGCTTGGAAACCCTTCAGCTTTGTCCACAGGGATGGATGCTTAAACATTCATCCATCTTCGTTCGACTGCCACACCCTCATGTTTCTCTGCATTCACAGTCTGCAGTTTCCATAAATGAGTCATGCAAAAGTTGACAGTTGCTTGCTTCCATTGTCCATTCTTACCTTTTACCTTACTTCCATATTTAGGAAGGGAAAAAGGGTAAAAAAAAACAAGGAAGCTCACTGACTGATCTTGATTCTCGTTGGATCCCATTTACTGCTGCAATGACCCAGTTTCCTTAAATGGACCATTAAAGTTTCATCCTCTGTTAAACAGCATTAGAGAGATAAAGGAGGAATGAGAGAAGAAAGAAGAAAAGATCAAGATAGAACAGAAGAAACAATAAAAGACCAAATTAACTTGTATTTTTTTTAACAGACCATGGAGAATAGCAAGAGAGAGCAGTTTGCCACGTTAGTGAAGGAATATTGGAAAAACTTAATCTTGGTAAAGTAAATGATCTTCTCCAGGGTGTAAGATCATTCCTGTTGGCTTGGCACACATTAACTAGTGTTGCTGCCAGTCTGGGTTTGTCTGCGTTTCTTGCTGTTGTGGTTATTAAGGCCAACTGCCCACTTGTAATGAGAGCTTTATGTCAGCGGAGACTTTTTAAACATGGATGAAAAGACCTTCTATGCAAGGTCGACCAAAGATGCAGCTATATATGTAGTATAACTATATTTATATAGATATTTTTGGTTTCTGAGATGTGAGGACCTACTCAACATCTGTCATTATCCCAAGAGCCATCCTGTGATTTACTAGCAGCACCGATGTCTCTGTATTGGATATAAGAATTCAGTGTTAAAAATTGTCTCCAGTTCTTCTGAGAATTTTGCAGTTTTATTTAATTTTCATCCATTCCAAGGTATGTTGTTTCCATCTGAAGGTACTACTGCGAGAGAGAAATGTGAGGATTGGAAGATGCTGAATCAGTTCTGTGCTCCCGCGGTGTCGGGGACAGAATGATGTCTGTAGTCTTCACGGTGTTATCAGCCACTTCTGCTTGCCCTGCAAAAACTGTCCCTTTTTAAAAGTATGGCACACCTCAAAATAAAAATGCAGTTATTATCTACTCCCCACATGTCCAATTGGATTCCTTTGAAGTAAGTAGGACTCATAAAAACAATGAGTTTATACCCATGATTCCATCTTTCATCCCAAACTATTGAAGGGCCATCTTCCTGCAGCCACAAAAAAAAAAAAAGCATAAAATATCCATCAAATTAGTGCAAACAGCTTGTGCAGCATAAATCAAGAGTTAGGTGCCCAAACTATTCAAAAGGCTTCCTTATTTCCTGTAAGATCATTTTTCTCCCATTCAGTCGTCTGGCTAAGAGAATCTAACTCCTATTTTCACACAAAAAAAAAAACAGTTTTAAAGGTCAAGTCAACCATTTTTTTTTTTTTATCTCTGTAGGTGCATTAATTGTTTTTTTTGTCACTTGGGAAATAAGTGACCAAAAAGTGACCAAAAGGGACCCAAGTGACAAAACAAAAGAAGCTAGCAGCACATAGCGACATTTACAGCTAACTCTCCAATCCTACTATAGGGGTTTGATATGCATCATGGGTAATGTCGGCGGCATGTTTTGACAAGATAGAAGAATCCATTATATAAAGAGACGATATCTCTGTGCGGATTGATTGGCCACCGTGAGTTTGACAACATTAAGGAGTGTGACGCTAAATCCGTGGAGTACTCTTTAAAACTGCGGATTTTATTATCACCTTTCTAATAAACTTGGGAGATATGACGAGATAATCATTCAGTGGTTAGACACATTAATTGTCCTCCTGCGTTCACGATAACAGAACGATACTAAATTATGCAATGAATTGTGCACTTTATTCACTCTGTCTCTCTGTCATTTGGTTTCTTTTCAGACTCTATTTTCTTGTTTTACATGCTTATATCCCTGTATTTGTATCCTGCTTGTTTTTATCTTATTCCCCCATTTTGTTTTATCTTGTTTTCTTTCTGGTCACTAAAGTTCACATCTTCTTCTTTCTTCACAGCATTTATATCAAAATAAAGACAAACAACATGTTGGTACACATCGGATCCAGCATTGTTGTGATTATGTAAATGTAAGTTATACTGCCCCGTCAACACAGGATCATGTGGGAGACTAAACAGTTTCTGACTGCAGTGAAAATGAAGTTTTTGAAAGGCAAAACATTTTGACTTTTGGACTCAGGACTGAATAGTTTCATTACTCTCTGGCTAAGAGAAGCTGGAAGCCAATGGAGTGCAATGGAAAATTGCATGCAATGTTTCTGTAAGTTATTAATAATAGGAATTCCACAACGTTATAAATGAAGCTTCAAAATATTCTGTAAAGCCCCAGATGCCGCTGTCATTAAGAAGAATGCAAATGTTCCTATTTTGCCTTTGGTTTTGAACCAAATGAAAAAGGACAGCCAGAAAACATGGAGCGTTTTGTAAACTGTGCGATAAACAAGTCAGAACACTTTTTTTGGGTAAGATAATCGTGTGTATCGTTGCTTTTCTTAAAGCAATATTGTCAGTGGGGAATTTCAACCTCACCCAACATTATTTTCCAAATAGTGTAGGCTTGTTATGAGTTGCACATGTAACAGAATTTTATACACTTTGATTAGATGTTTCGTTGTCCACTTGTGTTTTTACAGTATGTACACAGGCTTATACCATCCACTTTTGATCAAAGGAACCATATTTGCTCACAGCTGCTTGTCTTTTGTGCTGATGATTCAACGGGAGAGTTGCTCTGCAAGCCTTGGAAGTGCTCCAATGGCCAGTCACCTGAAATTGCCTATGCAGAAAACAAATGGGACTTTTACCTCCTGCTCCTGCCAAAATAATATCCTGACCGGGCTCGGCCAGGCAAGCTTTCAATGATGAGAAATTATTAAGACAAAGAAGGTGTAACCCTTTAACCTGCATTTATTCAAGTCAAGAGAGGACCAAAGATTTAACAGCAGTTGCATGAACAGCGAGCCATTACTGTGGATGTAGAGTGAGAGAAAGCATAATGGAGGAGGTGTGAAGGGAGGAGGATGCAGACCAGTGAATGTGTGCAAAGAAGAATCGACGATACAAACAAATATTGCATACACAACTAATCTCTTGGCGGATTGCATTGGCATGGCTGCCGATATAAATGGGATTGATATCCAACAGTGCTCCTGGAATCTATCTCTATCTGCTTTCCATTTATTAAAAAGCTCATGCTAGGAAATATTGCCCCAAATGAGGCAATGTGGTCACGGCAAATTAAAGTGATAGAATGTGCACAGATTATATTATTTGTTTCTCTCTAGTTTTGTTGGCTGGGCCTCTGATGTGTGAGCCGATTGTTTGCACCTGAATGCTTCCCTGCATGTTGGTGAAAGATGGCCGTGGGGAAGTGTATCCTCTGGGACTTCCTACACTCTGAAGAGCTGACGAAGGTTTCGTAAAGATTGTGGTTTAGGTTAGCAGGGCTCTCAAGTCTCACGCATTGGCCGTTAAAACACACGCATTTCAACCTGTTCACACGGCACATCTAGTATTTGTCACGCAGACAAATTACCGGGATAATTAAAAAAAGTTCTCTTATTTTACGAAAATAGTTCACCGAAATATAGGTTGTGTTTCTGAAAACATTTTATGTGAGAAATAAGCTATGCAGTTGCTGAATCTTTCTTTATTTTAGATCGACAACAGTCAATTCAAAAGATTTTCGAGAGCTTGCGGGAGGCGGAGCCCCGTCTCTTGAAACTCGCCGCGAGGCATTGCAGGGCTTCTTACATAACGCTGCCTGTGGACACGTACCTTCAGCCAAAACCTCACGCTGAACTAAGTTAAAAACTTGAGAGCCCTGGGTTAGTGAATAAGTAAATGAGAACTTTTGGTACGTAACTAGTGCCAGTGAAGTCGATAGATATTAAGCACAGCTGGATCCAGATTTGCGATAGCCAATTTGCCTCTGATCTGGGGCTTTTATTGTGGAGTTCCAAAAATGGTTCACAAGCGGAACAATCTGAGCTAATATCAGTAAAGACTCTTGCGACCCAAGTGTCGGTTTTATAAGAATTGGGAGTGAGAACAGGTTGCCTTTAGCGCCGGGATTCATCAAGACTGTGCTCGTGGTGAGAGACTACATGGAGCCTCATAATATACTGGGCATTTCCCAGAATTTTTTCTTCTGTGGTGTGTGTGTATACCAAGGTACGACTGAAATATTGCTCTGCGTGTGTGTGTGTGTGTGTGGTGTGTGTGTTTAGATAACAATCCATTAGCTGTGGGCTGTTAGAGTGCCTGTGCTGAATGGAGGCCTTTGTTCTGCAGGCGTTTAAATAAAGAAAGTAAATTCAGAAATAACTTTGCAAATGAGATGCTGCATTTTGATACAAGCAAAAATCACCCTCTGTTCTACTTTTGTGTGTGTGTGTGTGTGTGTGTGTGTGTGTGTGTGTGTTTCTGCTATTTATTTTTGCAAAGAAAGCGAAGGTGGAGTTGTTGAAACGTTGGAGATGAGATAACTTCCGGACTTTGTGTCCCATCGGCTTGGAGTCACTGCTGAAGTTGTCCTGAGTGTATCGATAGAGTTTATCCCCTACACTCTGAACGATCCCCTCCTTCCCACTGATGTGACCTTTGACACCCACACACTTCAACCTCAACAGGCTTTAATTCCTGCAGGCTCTGAAGGAATTACAGTGACAGTAAAGCAGGGCTCTGAACCAATTAGCAAGCTCCGTTTACTGTTCAGTATATTAAAAAGGCTAATTTCAACCTGGCAGTGAACACTGATTGTCTAAAACGTATGGAAAGCCTGTAAAAACATAATTTAGTAATAGCTTCTCTCCTCATACCTAAACCAAAGCAATCTTACTCCTCATAATTAAACCTAACCAATCTCATAACAAACCTAACATCACTCCTCATAATTAAACCTAACCAATCTCATACCCAAACCTAACTCATCTCACTCCTCATACCTAAACCTAACTAATATCACTCCTCATAACTAAATCTAACTAATCTCGACCTAAACCTAACTAATCTCACTCCTCATACCTAAACCTGGCTAACCTCAAGCCTAAACCTAACTAATATCACTCCTCATAACTAAACATAACTAATCTCGCTCCTCATAACTAAACCTAACTAACCTCAAACCTAAACCTAACTAATATCACTCCTCAACCTAACTAATCTCAAACCTAAACCGAACTAATCCTAGTCCTCATACCTAAACCTTATCTCACTTTTCATCTCTGTATTTCAGTATAATTGTACCTTTGGAACAATCAACGTTTTCGTTTTTCGGGATTACGAGCTCTCAAACAAATGGCCTTTTCTTCTCGTGTACTATTGGAGTACTATTTGAGTTTCGAAATAATAGGCAGAGCTTTCATCTTCACCTCTCTTTGTTCTGCCTACATCAATTCCTCTATTCACGCCCACTTGGCTGTTTCCATTGACTTTGCAATCGATCGAGCTGCCCCTGAAATATGCTTCACTTTCAGTCTTAACACATTTTAATACCAATCAATTCCACAGTAAAACGCAGCACAGTATCCCTATCAAATATGTCCATGTTGCAGTTCTGCACCCCACAATATACATCCCATGCCATTCAGTTCCCATGCAGGACGTATAATGGTAGTATGTAGCAAGGTGGATAGTGAGGGTGTTGTGTTTAGGATGGGTGTGTAGCAGGTTACATGTAGAAAACGCTGACCAATCAGAGCGGACTGTTTTTTTAACAAGGCAGGGCTTAAAGAGACAGGCGTTAAAACAGTGTTTCAGACAGCAGGTGAACACACGTATATAATAAATACTGGTCATTGAAATGTGAGTAAATGTACTGGAACCATCTTTCACAGAAGAAAAAAAAGGGACATTACATTTTGATGTAAAAATACATTTTTGTCATTTTTGTAATTCCTTTCCGTTAAAGAGTTAAAAGGGCATTTCTCATTTAAGCTCAACTTTAAAACATGACTTGTAAATTAAAGTGTATCACAAAGTACAATATTTATCTCTGAGAAGTATAAAGTACTCCCCCCCCCCACACACACACACCCTTCTTCTTTATATCTCTCTCTTTTTTCAATATTTAGCCTGCCTCTCTCCCGTTCCTCTACTTTCTTCCTCATCACATGACTGATAATTTTGTGTTATTCCTAACATTTAAATTAGATGACACGCTGCCCTGACATGCAAACACCGTCTGGCAAAACAGCATCTTTATCCCAACAGGAAGTTGTGTGTGTGTGTGTGTGTGTGTGTGTGTGTGTTTGTGTATTAGCTCAGTGGTGTGTGAAAGGTGGAGACGGGGGTGATATTTCTCCTCGACAGTCTCTGCTCCAGCTCTCTGACTTCACCATATGGAGCGCATTACACTCATTTATGAACATTCTACATCAGCTACACACACACACACACACACACATTTATCATACACTGGGGTGCTCACAGACACAAAAACAGACTTGTTTGATAGCAGCACAGCAACAGCACATGTCATGTAATAAATAAGAGAGCATCAACATTTACCCCTGCAGTCTATTCACTGTGTGTGTGTGTGTGTGTGTGTGTGTGTGTGTGTGTGTGTGTGCACGTGTATGAGTGTGAGTCAGAGTGCATCTGTTTGTGTGTCCATAGTGCTGCTTTGTTGAGGTCTGTCAGTGCGAGCCTTCATATCTGTGTTTTGTCCCATGTGCTTCACTGTGTCAGTGCTATCACACCCTTATCAGCTCTCTGGCACCAAACCTCTGTCACACACACACACACACACACACACACATACACATACACATACACATAAATGCTCCTCTGTTTCTCTCTTTATGTCATAAACTGAGGGATGGTCAAGCCACCATAAGCTGATATAGCGTTTTAACATTTGAATTTGTTTATGGATATTAGGTTCATGCTTTAAACTGTGTGTGTGTGTGTGTGTGTGTGTGTGTGTGTGTCTATGTGTGTGTGTGCATGTGTGTGTTTGTGGGAGGGTGTTGGGTCTTTGGGGGGTGGTTTTGTCTGTTTCCTCTATATACTTGTGAGACTCGACTGCTCTGTTGCACTTCACTTCCTACATCTTAGGTGCCAAGCAGTCCCAATGCCAAGCTGTGTGTGTGTGTGTGTGTGTGTGTGTGTGTGTGTGTGTGTGGGGTGTGTGTGTGTGGGGTGGGGGGTGGGGGGGGGGTAGTTTCCACTGTGTCATCACTATACAGTCCAATAGACACCTGGACTGGGGACATGCACACACACACACACACACACACACACACACACACACACACACACACACACAACCTGTATATTCTGTTGAGAAGATGGTTTGTTATTAACCTGACCGTAACTCTTAGAATACAGCACCCATCCAATTGTTAAAGGGGCTGTTAAAGGCCTGCGTGTTATTTTATCCTCATATTTAAAATGATTGTGACTCCTCATTTCATTTTTATTTATATGGCATTTAAAGTTGAATGTCTTTCCACTTTTAAAGAGAGAGAAAACTGAAATGAGTGATCTCTCACCTCACTGGAAGCATGCCTCATAGTCTGTCTTTGACCTCAGCAAGAAGGCTGCATGGCTGCCATTCCTGAAACCGACTAGTAATTCCGCTCTGTAGCCGTTTAAAATGACTTGATACTCTGTTCCAAAAACCGGGAATGATCCCGGGAATGAAACCTGTGAATCTCTTGCTATGGGGCTACATTGCTACCCACTACACCACCATGCAGCCAACCACATAAAAAAAACTGAATTAATTTGTGCAAGGGCCTTATTGTGGGAAACTGTTTGTTAGCCATTTCTCCGTAGACTGTTTAAAATGTCTCTCTGCTTCATTGAGATAGTGGCATTTTATTCCATTCAGTGGAAGTCATGTATAAAAGGTTTTTTTTTGTGCACTGAACCCTTGAATCGAAAAAGGATACAATCTGCTGAGCTGCTTCTTGTTGCCAGTTGCATTGTTGCTGAAGTGACTGTAGTATTTGGAGTTGGACAAATATTTAGGGACATTGTGATGAGCAATTTTAGTCACAACTTGATTTGTATGACGCTTTCTAACACATTCAGCAGAAGAAGTTGCATGACTGTAGAAGTTGCACAGTCAACTACATGTGCTGAGTCGAAATAATGCACAGCAAATTTGCTTTTGTGTTTCTCAAATTTGAGCTTAACACGTTACAGAAAAATGTATTATGTATTAGATATGAAACACTGAACATTTACAGTAAATCTTTGGCTACTACGTTCCCTAACTTCACAGCAAGTTACTGTGTGACGTTTGGCATCAAATTACTGTGATGTGGTAGTTTACACAATAACATATAATAATGACAAAAACTTGCCAGATTTTGAAAGCTACACTTCTCTTGAAAAAAAGGAGCAAAGTCATTCGCAAGAAATACATTTTATGTCACATTTACTGTAAAAGATAAAAGACAAAAAGGACCAGGCGGATTGTTATAATTATAGGACTAAAAGGGTTAATGTATGTTTTGATGATAGCCAGTTAATGAATAGCATATTGACATTGTAACGATCGGTGGTCTAAATGTTTTATACTACAGGATGCTCTCTCTTAAATAAAGATGGATATGATATCAGATACAGGAAGGAGCAAAATCAATGTCAACACCTGAAGCAGACGGGCTGGAACTCTGACTTCATCACAGTGGTAAACCCCAACTCAACATCATGTTCTGTCTCGTGGGAGTGAGCAGCATTTGTCAGCCATAAAGGGGGCCTATCTGGAACAAGATATTGATGTATGACTTTTCAGAGAGAGGACTACCACAACTCCACAGAGGCTGAAACGTCTGCGGCTCAGCTTCAGGAGCATCATTCAACGAGAGTGTAAAACTGTCGCAGTGAAAAGTCCAATCAAATCCTCTTTCAGGGGAGATCTTCCTGTTGTTTTGTCTACGCGTCCTGTTGGCCCAGACCCATACATCAGGTGAGACCTTGCCTAATTGGCCTGCTGTAAACGATGGGACCTTGATAGTTCAGACCTGCGCTGGTCAGTGCACAGCAGGAGTTCACACTTTCAGCACCACCAAGCATCGTGCCATTTTTCACTCCTACTCTCACCTGATTGGCTGGCTGATTGATAGGCTGTCAGGGTGACTGATGGTGTTGGTAGTCATATCCAACATATCCAAGGTAACGCACTGATGCGACACCCGAAAGCTCCCCAATCAGCATTTCTCGGTGAACGGAGCGAGGGGGAGAGCGGTGCGTTCATCTATCATCCTGATAGTAACTGGTACAGCTCCCCCGAGTCCAACAGTTGACCCCATTCAAAGCATCTATTAGTGAAACTGTACTGTCGCCACACACGATTGATGCCTGAGCTCCTCTGACCTCCCCATGTAGGCTAATGGAACTCTGTAATAACCTGCCTGGCTACTATGTGGCATGCTTCACAACGGTTAGAATGACATGAATTGTATTCTGTCCTCACCGTCTTACACCACCTCTATTATGTCAGCAGGCATGCATTAGAAGATAAAAAGACACTTTCCCCCTCAATATTCTCACTGAGAAGTGGACATAATCTGAAATGGAAAAACTGGGATTTCATGGAGCTGCCATGGGAGTAGCATGGAGATTGTAGTGTGTAAGACTTTTGTCCTTCATAAATATCTGGTGAGTGGCTTTTTTCTAACATGCAGAGTCTAATTGTTTCACCTTCCAAAGGTTTTAATAATCTGCTGCAGGAATTGTTCCGTGTTAACCTTCTGGCTATGGAGGGGTCAAGCTGCTCACCTTTACATTTTGACTTAATATTTTTGACCTTTGACTTTTCTTCATCCTGCTATAAGTCCTCAAGAAAGTGTATGGACATTGTTCAACATATTTTGAAAAAGCAAACAAAGGAACAGAAAGAAGGTCAGTGGAAGGTATTCATTACTGTCTAATTAAGGGTCAAGTCAAGAAAAGCGAGGTTGTGCAGCCTCAGCCAGTTGCCTGGCAACCCATCGGTGACAACAAGACTACAGGAAGTCAGTATGACTGTACGGAATCCATAACCAGGCAGCTACCTCGGGTTCAGAAAAGTGAACACAGTGTGGAAGAGCCTTAACCTTGCATCCGCTGTATTACAAGAGTCAAACATAATCATAATAACATAATCATCTTCTACAGTACAGTTTGTGTGTGTGTGTGTGTGTGTGTGTGTGTGTGTGTGTGTGTGTGTGTGCATGTGTGTGTACATTCTATCACTCTTCTTTACCCTACCCTGCTAACTTAGTTTCATAATTCAAGGTCAACTTTACAGCTTAGTGATAAAGACATCTTAGAAGCTAATTGCAATGGCAGCTTGGAGGCAGCAGTAGGAACCTGTCAATCACAAGTTAGCCCCGCCCTAAGGCACTTCAGCATGGACTTCACTTTCCGCCTGCTCCTCCCACCTGAGCCAGCTCACAGCCAAAGATGCAGTAGTGTCTATCTGCACTCTTGTGAGGTGTTGCTGAAATGATGCAGTGGCTACTGTACTTCACATGAGAGGCTCACTGTTAGTTTACTCTTCTTGAGGTTGCACTTTTTACTTTTGTCAAAAATCGTATTAGTAATTGACCAATTTTCCAGAAGAAGTGGTTGAGCTGTTTTGGACTGAGGCTTTTCACTGAGTATTACGGTAGGAGGCGGGTCCTGTTGGAGCGTGGCTGGCCGGCTGGGCGTGTTTAGTCTTTGTGTATGTGTTGTACTGTCGGCTGCTGTCCTCTCCGACAGTCACAGAAGGGAGACGGAGGAGCGGCGAGCCGCATCAGCGCCGCCGCCGCCGCCGCGTACAAAACAACCCGTCCGTGTGTCCGCACGCGACCGCCAGCCAGCGTTTTGCACCCGCGCGCTCCGCTTGGATTTACTGTGGCGTCTGCTGCAGCTGGAGGAGGCAGAGCGGAGCTGGTAGAGAGCCACTGCAGCAGCAGGAAGGTCAGGAGCGGAGGGTTGAGGCAGCCAAGCACCGGGACCCCCGTCCGAACACCGGGACCCCGCCCGGCCACAGCTTCCTCCGCTGCGCTGGAGCTCACCGACGGCCAGCTGTCATCCAGGTAACGTGCGCGGAGGGCTGGAGCGAGCTGCGGCCGCTTGTCTGAGTCGCCCCGTGTCATTCTCTTCACTCACACCCTCACACTTCATTCACTAAATGATCAATCTACTGCTGTGATGAAAGTTTTGTGTCATATACAGTCACTTTGCGGACTACGTCACAGCACTATAAGCTCGAGGCTCGTTCACCCTAGAACTTTATATAAGTAGCTTAATTATAGTCTACATAATTATAAAAACTAAACATTTCATCATATATTTATGTAAAAGAACAGAGGACTATTTTTGCAGTGGTTATGAGTATGCTTATTAATTTGTGGGTTTTTATGATTGTATGAGGCAATAATGTCAGACTAAAAAACCCAACTAAGTGGAGTAAATTAATTAATTAGATCTTTAAATCATTTTAAACAAAAGTTTGTAAATGTTTGCTGGTTTTATTAATATTTCTGATTATTTCTGTGAAAAAAAGCATATATCTTCAGGTTTTGACCTGAGGAAGGTGCATGCAAACATTTTATTAATTTCCTGACTTTTCGTTAGACCACACAGTTGATTGATGAATGGAAATAATTCTTTGCAGATTAAACAATAATGAAAGTAGTTTTAGTTTTTCCCTCATGCTCCTGTACTTCCAACTGTGATATACTAATTATAGAGATGCAGTTAGTGACTCTCATGTTGACCGTATCCAAAGTCAGCCTAAAATGGTTACAGCCTGTTAGTGATGATACTCTTCAGGTAGGCACCTTTAACTGTCTTGGGGGGTTGAAGGGGGAGGATGCTGTAGAAACGACCCCTTTGTGGGTTCTCATCCCTCTCTAGGCGATTCATTAAAAGCGCTGTTATCCCTGCACAGAATCATCACTGTTAGCTGCTTGAGCTCGTCCGTCCTAGCCAATAGTGAGTTGATTGCAGCGTTGTCGCACTTCTTTAGTATTTTCTGTCACGTTATGCCCCTATAGTACTATTCCTCACCCCCCTGAAAAGCAAGGCTGATAAATGGAGCCCATGTGTTATTGCTGTTAATGAACCGCAGGTCTCTGTTATCTCAGCAGCCATAAAGCGATCCTGCTAATATCCCGGTAGGTGAGTTTTGATAATGCTGTGGAGTTGAAGGCGTCCTAGGGTGAAGGATTAGCCTTCCACGCTGCGTGGTTCTGCCTGGTGAAGATAGTCGCTGTGTTCATGTGTCTGTTGCGTGGACTTTATCCTTGATGAACTGTAACGGGTACCTACGTTGCCTGGATTGGCTGTGTCCTGTGAGGATAGAAACACACACACACACACACACACACACACACACACACACACAAACACACACGTCTGCTGCCGAGCATACGTCCTCCACTAATGGATCAGTTGTGTGTAATCTATAGCATGCACACTCATGGTGAAGCCGTCCGGTTTGTGTGCTCCTATAACAGCTGTGTGACGTACCTGCATGCTCTCACAATATTTGTATTCTTGTGTGTGTGTGGCTCAGTCTCCGGGTGAATGAGGAGAGAGGCGATGGAGTGGGGAGATGGAGGGAGGGAGGGAGGGAGGGAGGGAGGAGGAGATGGGGGAAGGAAGGAGGGATGGTGAAGAGGAGCAGGACAAGGAGGTTGAGGGGAGACAGAGAGAAGGATGGGGGAGGAGGAGGGAGACTCCTCTCCAATGTTTTTCCTGCTCTAAATTGCTGTGACAGCTGCTCCATTGGCTCATGCTCTGAATCAGCCTTTACCTTGTATTGGAAGTCTGGAGCTGAACCAGCAATGATTCATTTAATCTAATTCAAACCAGAGTTTAGAAAACCAGGTTGAAAATGCCTTAATCCCGATTCCAAATTAAGCAATTAAACAATTAAAAAAAACAATCTCTGTTTAGTAAATCCAAGTTTGAATTGAGTTTAATCAATATGTTTGGCTACCTTAATTTAGATAAATAAACATTTGTGCTGCGAGTTATATTATTCATATCACAGGATGTGCGATGTTACGCTACGACAATTTTGCTGCTTGATACAAAGGAAAACTCCCAAGATTGTCATTTTCATGATAATCCAGTATTTCTGATGAATGACCTACAGCCTAGGTCGGCCTCAGGCTTTCAACCAAAGCATTGTTCTTAAGTGATGCGACTTTCGGGACAGTTCCTAAACCTGACTCACTGGTTTTGTTGCTTAAAGTTAATTTTGTTGCATTATTTCGACATTAGTTCAAAAGTCATGCTGCGCAACACAAACAAAATCCGTCAGCGGGGCGTGGCAATGAGTTAAAAAAGTCTCCAACAGCGAGTCTGATGCTGACTTAACCAGCTGACCTGTCGGGGCGATACATTGGTTCCGAAAATATTTGCACGACGTGCGACGGCGTGTCGCAAGAATGACTGAACCCGGTGAAAGCGTGCATTCTCCCAGAGAACGAGCTGCAGCTAAAACCCAATAATTTGGTCTCTGTAAAGTCCGCAAATTGGTAAAACTTATCACGGCAGAAACAGCTGTCCAGAAAAACATCTGGAAGCGAAAGAACCCCGAGAAAGTAGCGAGTTTGTACTCTTCCCCCCAACCAATCATGATGTATCAGGATTATCAACACGTTCTGTTTTTCAGCGCCCCATGTTGAAAGTGGTTTCCGCACCACTGCTGTTATGGTAACGTAATGTTGCACCATGGATCATCGCTTGTAGTGTAGCTTGCTAGTGTTGTGAGGTGCATTTCCGGAAGTCCTTTGAAACACTGGAAATCACAGAACCATTTAAAAAAAATGATTAAAGAATGTACTTTAAAGCAATTTTTAAAGATTTGCATCTTCAGTGGGAACCGATGGGCTTGAGGCCGAGAGCCACAGACGAAGGTGGAACATATTAAGAGACGGACTATGACGCACTGCTGGTTTGGTCTTTTCATGAAAACTAATGATAACATCAGACTGATTCTTCAAAGAGTGGATATGAATGAAATCCTCAAACTGACTCCCCTTCTGTGTCCTGACTCCTTGGTGGTTGGAAAAAAAAAAAACTTTCAACCAATGCATGATCGGAGCATCGGCACCAGAATGACCCCTGTGTCCAAAGTCAAAGAATGTGTCTAGTGTGCTCAGACACCTGACTGTGATGATAGGCTACATTACCAGTGTGTTGACCTCCACACTATTATTTCAGCTTATTACAACTCACAGCCTGTTTTTACATGCAGACAAAGTGACAATTAGGCTTTAGACCGAGCTGTGGTTTATGATGTTTGCCAGACTTGTGTTAACATGTGCATATATGCATGCATAGGCTGTAGTCTAACTGATGCTGCATGTTTGTGTCACCATCTGCTGCACTTTCTGTCTGTGTACATTTGAACATATGCAGATTGTTGGCAGGAAGCAGCACCGGAGCAGATGGATGAGTTAAAGACTAGGACAGATGAGAATGACACAATATTGTGATAGATAGCCGAGGGACAGAGGATAGCATATCATCATGCAGCACCCTATGGGCGTCATACGTCAGCTGTCACAGCAGTATGTACACCGTCCACTCCCGCAGCTGTAAATCTTCTCCCCCAGCCACTCACCACACTGGACAACATGAGAATGGAACAGAATGCGGAAAATTGATTTTGTGGTCAGTCCGGTGAAATAAAACTTCCTCGTCACAGCACAAACTCTCAGCTGATGTAACTAAGTCTGATGACTCCCAGAGGTTTCCTCGTATAGATGACAGCAAAGAAAAAGCACATATCACAAGGAATCGGCACAATTAGTTGGATAGTAAGAATTCTATTCATTCATAAGTCCATGATATTATATTTTTCATGCTTGCTCATTCATTGATACAGTATGATCACTAAAGGTACGTTCACACAAAATGCAAAGCAAATAAGGCAAATGTTTGATTCGTCCAAGTTGAAATGTTTCAACCCGAGTTCATGGTTCATGATCACCTTTGCTTTTTTGAGCACACGTTTACCCCAAAGGGAACACAAGTCGTCCTGCTGCACCCCTATTAGTTTGGAGCACACCTTCACAATGTAGTTTAAACAATTGTTGTCTTTAACACACAAGCTTTTGTCAGCAGATTAATGAGAAGGTCAAAATACTTTAAATAGAGGACTTGTGAAACAAGCACTGTATCTTCCTACTACAACCCCAATTCCCATCAACGTTGGAACGTTGTGTAAAACGTGAATAAAAACAGAATATTTTTCAACTTGTATTCAATTGAATACACTTCAAAGACAAGATATTTAATGTTCAAACTGATAAACTGATAAAGGAATGGTCCAAACAGGTCTTTTGTTGCCTGAGATCGATTGATTGATTGTACTTACTTTAAGTTTTACCTCAGATATGTCTGATCGTTTGTTGACTTGTGTTTTGCGCCACTTCGGACTTTGTGGACGCAATATTTTAAAAACCTCAGCAATTAGAATGGTGAGTAAAATAAATGATTACCGGATGAATGTATGGTTAGCTCTTCATGAAGCTGCCTTGTTTATTATCGTTAATTAACTCTTCCATGCCCTCATCCTGGTGTTGCTCAGAAATGCTCCAAGTCAGTCCTTGGCGGTTTGTGGGAAGTCTTAATTGGTGAAGACTTGGGCATGGAAGTTCATTCTTGGTCTTCGGAACAGTTTGTCATCTCAAGTCAAAGGTCCACTTACTATTACTTTCTGGGCTTTCAACTACATCTCGTGGTCTTCATCCGTGAATGTAACTCGGCTCAGGCATTGCAACGCGTGTCACACACGAGCAGGTTGTATGTCAATCTGGTGATAAAATGTCAGTTCTATGACTCATTCAGTGAAGATATGCAGTGTTGGTCCACTCTTTAAATGCAGCGTTAGTTTTGTGGAGCTCTCCTCGACTGCTTGTTTACATTTGAGTTCCTCATCACGTTAACAAGCTCAGCGACTTAATTAAATGAATGAGTTGGTGGTTTTGTGTGAATGGATCATAATCAGTACGGGCAGCTTCAAGTGCAGCAGCTGGAGTGCCAGCACCACTCTGTGTGTGTGTGTGTGTGTGTGTGTGTGTGTGTGTGTGTGTGTGTGTGTGTAAATCATGGGTACTGCCTGCTTTCTGTGTCTCGGGACTGGAGCTTGGAGCAAAGGATTGTGGGTGCAGTCTGGTTCTGGTTGACTGGCCTTGACAGCGAGTGAGAGAGGGAGGGAGAGAGAGAGAGAGAAAGAGAGAGAGATGGTCTGTAATTAGTGCTGGAGGCCAACCGACTGCCACATTCCACATCTGTAAATGACAGAGTGCAGGCTGGACTCTCTCTCTCTCTCTCTCTCTCTCTCTCTCTTGCCTTGTCTGTCTATGCCTCTCACATTAAGTCAGACCAGTTGTTTCCACATCATAGCGTTCAAACCTCCAGAGGAGCAAGAAGATGGAGCCAGTCCCCATCGTCCTCCTCCTCCTCTTGTGCCTTAATACTCCCTCGTCCTCTCCTCTCCCTCATCTTCTGTGACACCATCCCTTCCCCTCTTTCAGTCTGGAATTCAGGCTTAAAGCCTGATCTTCTTGTCCTTGAGTGATCAGACCACTTCACTAGTATCTTGATGCTACAATATTCTTGAAGCCAGTTCTATGAGTGCAGGTGGAAAAACCACCAGTTCTGAGAAGTGAAGCCAAATGTGAAGTGCCTTCTCTCTGCTGGCCATCACATGTGACTGCTCTGGTTGCAAAGAGAAGTCTGATTGCATGGAAGTTAATGAGAAAGTCCTTTCAGTGTCAAACAGACCATAAAGCAGGGTATGCTTTAGGGTGGGGCTACCTTGTGCTTGACAGGTTGTTGCCACGCTACCAATGCAATTATATACTCAGATTCCTTTGACACTAAGCTAGGGCTGCACGATTATGGCCAAAATGATAATCACGATTATTTTGATCAATATTGTAATCACGATTATTAGTCACGATTATTCATTATGTTCGGTAAAACATGTCTTTTTATTGCACTTTTTTTAAGAAACATTATGTGGACAAATCTTCACATTGAAACTTAAAATAATCATAAATTATAAATAATAAAATAAAATTTACCCAAGATAAAGGGCAAAAATTAAATATGCCATTGCAAAGTGCAATCATAAAGTGCAAACAAATGAAAAAAATGAAGCCTATGCAGACACACAATGGAAGTGGAGCCCTTACGAGGCACAAGCTGCTCCTCACCTCCAGATGCTGCTCCCGACATCGCGTCTCACACTCTCATGCGTCTCACACCCGCTCTCACACTGTTATGGTACAGACACACCAACTCCGGCAGCGACGGCTACGGACGGAACGGATGGTCGAACGCACCGGCGAGTGGGCGCTTCTGTGTTCAAGTTGGATCAATTGGATAGACGTCCTGGGAAGTGGGCGGGACTTGAGTTTCGCTCTGCCGTTTCCAACATGGCGGCCGGGCCACAAACGATCTCATTTTACAGTTAAACTACACGCTAAAGCATGTTTCTGAAAACATTTGAGGCGGGAAATGTGTAGTGCAGTAACAGAATCTGGATTCATATTTGATCAACACTGCCTAGTTTGATAGTTTGAACGAAGTTTCTGGAGCCGGCGGCATTGCGTTGGACGGACGTCATTTGCATAAAGTTCAATCTATCGAACTTTATGCAAATTCACATACGGCGACAGGGCCGCCAATTCGACGTGCCGTATCCATCATGCGGAGCTCCTGCTCTACATAGGAATGGGATCCGTTGATTTGACGTCCGTTGCCGGAGTTGGTGTGTCTGTACCTTTATATCATTTGAGGCTGCCGCTGCTGCAGGGTTCGCTCGCTTGCAGTTTAGGCAGCTTAATGAAGCCCTAACCTTTCGGTCGCCCCCTGGTGGTCGGCTGACTATTGGGTTGAGAAAATCGCCGACGATCATCTTAATTTAATCGTGGCAGCCAAAATCGTGATCGTGATTAAAATTCGATTAATTGTGCAGCCCTACACTAAGCTGTAAAGTTGACATGGAAATATGAAGCTAGCTTTGTTAACAGCCTCACACCAGAATCCAGATGGATCCAGATCCAGTGAGGTTGCTGCTCGGGGTGAAGCTCTGCTGCTTACTATCCTCTGCGGTCCTTCACTGGATGCAAAAATTCCATGATGGCGACACCCAAATTTGAGGCCTCAAAACTGTAGTTCACAAATTAATGGGTGATGTCACGCTGCTGATGTCCACCATATACAGTCTATGGTCCAAACCCCTGGTTCAAAAGGTTTAATTTTTTCTGTTTTCTATAACTGGGGTCTGATGTTTTCTAAAAAAAAAATGCAGTAGCAACAAGTGCAAGAAGAATTATCTCAATGTGCCGGCTACGGTTCGTGTTAGCCTGTATGTGTGCGCTAACCACTTCACATCGGACCACGTTGTCCTTTCTAGCATATATCATGGTTTAATTAAATTCTCCATCAATGGGTTTTACCTGCTAGAACACTATTTTATTATAGTTGGAATGAATCCACTGAAGAACTGTGTTATTTTTTCAACCTTCACTATACTCCCCATTATCCCATTTCAGTAATAAGCACCTACTCATTTCTTTCTTCCACCCCTTCAGAGAGTCAAGTCTGAGTACCTGTGTGTGTGAGTGTGTGTGTGTGTGTGCCTGCCTGATGTGTTGTGGTCTAATGATTTGCTGTATAGCTTTCCTCCTTGGCTCATCCCTCCTCAGTGGGATGGATAGCGGGGTGCTGGCCCAATGTCCTCTGTGTCAAACTGTGCTTCAGTCTATACTTTCTCTATAGAAAACATAGCCAGTATCAAATCAAGGCACGAGAGTCAGGCTGTGTGGTTTTATGTGAAGGCTCTGTAAAAATGCTGGTGCAGGCTTGTATTTCGGGTTACTGCTAGACCCTGTTTACATGTTTTAATGCATAAAAAACACTGCAGCACCTCTTCTCAGCCTCTTTGAGCTCCTGCCCCTCCCTCCCAAAAAGCCCAGTCTCCTCTGATTGGTCAGCTGGCCACGTTGAAAAGGTTAAATGTCTTTTTCTTTTGGTAAAACACATCATAAAATGTTGGAGTGGAGTGGAGAAAGAATCACTTGCTTTTGGTAGAGTTCCAAATCCAGAATTTTCTTAATCTACTGAAAGAGCAAAAGCTTTGCTGTCTTAAAACCGAGTCAGGATTTGCATATTAAGTTCAGGTTAATATACACTCTCTAATATTTGTTGAATATTGATTGTTTGGACCTACAGTAAGGTAATGTTGCTGTACTGTTATTGTTAGTGAACCACTAGAAATGCTTCTTCCATTTTCCATGGGTATCTGTTGTTAGGAAAGTCTTCAAAGCAGTTGTGGGATAGAAGGTGTGTGTGTCTCTGTCTCTCTCTGTCTCTCTCTCTCTCTCTCTCTGTGTGTGTGTGTGTGTGTGTGTGTGCACCTGCAGGATGTTGGCTCGCTGAACACATGTGGCAGCATCACATTGATGAAACAGCTCTTGGCATGCTAAAATATTTATGGCAGTTTTTTGACTAGCCTTTGCCTTTTCAGCTGCTCTTGGCTGAAGACGGAATCCACCAGATCTCTATATATTACGGGAAACTGCTGAACTCTGCTGCACTCTGCGTTTTCAGAGTGGCATCGATGTGAATTATTAGTATCGTGTGTAGTTTGAATTTAATAGTAGGCAGATACAGTCATGGGCAGATATTTTATTTCACTGTTTGAGGGGTTTAAAAAAAAAAGCACAGGAGCAGATCCTGAAGAGGACACCATTGTTGCGCTGGAGGAAACCCTCGATACTATATACTGGATTATTGATATAGGTAAATAACTCACAGGCAGCAAATATTTTACCTTTACCTCTTTACAAGTCTAAATAAGAGAGGGCTCTTTAGTAAATAAACTTAGCTTCCATCCGTCCGAAATCACACACTCATTCACTTCCTCCTCAATATCCAGTGAGTTCGTTGTAGAGGGTTATATAGAGGACTATGTTGAGTCCTATAGAGGACTATGTAGAGGATTATGTAGTGAGCTCATCAGTGTGCATACCAGATCAATCCTTGATAAATACCCACATAATTTGTTGTAAGAAATACATATTGTTACCTATTTTGTTGATTTGTCTCTTATTGGAATGCTGTGTATGAATTAAAGTTCCCCTGGTAAGCACTGATGTCTAAGGCTCTTACTGTGAAAGGTTAGAATGGGCTGTGCCTTTTAAGTTGGCAATAAGCACATTTTCTGAAATAAATAAAAGTACTTGGCGCCGTTTTTGTTGGACTGCTCTGCTCACATTTAATATATTATTTTCATGGATTTGTCTCCATCAGTCATTTTCCACATTTTTTGCATTTTAACTGATGTGAACCAGCTCAGAAGATGGATTCACAATACAGCTCATATTTCTGAGAGCAGTGAGAAGTTGTAGGTTGTAAATCTCTGAGTCGCTCACCTTAATTAAGTGTGATAGGAAAACCTTTGTGCTTACCTGGGAAGAGGCCAGTGTTGAGGTGCTGAGGTGATGTGGGACCTTTAACTACTGTTTGCCAAAAGCACTACAGCAGCACTCTGAACCAGTAAGAGCCAGGTCATCAGAACAAGAATGTACAGTCATGATAATATAAAAGGTCATGGAAAGGCTTCATATAAGGCTTAAAATAATATGAGCTTGAAGAGGATTTAATGTTGAGGATGGTCATCTGCTGAAACAGCGACCCATTGATTAAATAATGTGTGATTGCATGTGTCTAATGAGCAGGGCTGGTATTCTTACACTTATTAGTCAAAAGGTTATTTGCTGAAAGTTAAGAATTAAACGCATTTATCAACGACAAAGTGTTAAAGTGACCTTTAAGAGCAACTCTCAAGTGCTCACATGACTAATCATGTGAGGGTCACACATCACAATTCTGCACTTTCTGATCTCACCCCTTAAAGATGATGATGATGTGTGTGTGTGTGTGTGTGTGTGTGTGTGTGTGTGTGTGTGTGTGTGTGTGTGTGGGGGGGGTCTTTTTAATAGATAATTCCCTGTATTCTGATGCATTTTAATGTGGTTCTTTTATCTGGCCATGGCATGACAAAGTAATATGTGTCCATTTTGTAAAGTGGTTGGCTCCTGTCAGATCACATAAGTATACTTACTTACTTAATCAGAGGATCTGTTTATGCTTGCATTCAATTTTCTGTTACATTAATTTCTGTTGATGTCATCAAATCAATGAGTTAAGTGGAGGACAACTGTACATTCTCCAATATATATATATATATATGCTTGTGTGAGTTTGTGGTTGTTAAAAGAGCAGTGTGTGGGATTAAGTTGCATACAAGTGTATACCCCTCCCTTTCCAAGCGTGTAGAGCATCTTTAGTGGCTTTCAGGTAACGTGAAATCGCAAAAGGCCCTCTTTAAAGCCAGTATTTCGATGGACTCCTGCACTTGCAACTTTTCAAACATCGGTGTTTGGTCAGTAGTAACTGAACAACTCATTCGATTTAGAACACTGCAATTATGTAATCGCAAAAGCTGCCTGACTGATGTTCATGCCGTCCCCATCTGTGATAGTCGTGCTCAGTCCTGCTTACCAATAGGAGAGCCTTGTTCTTGAGCTCCTCGTGTACTAGTGATGCTCATGCCTTGGAACGATTGAGTCCGCATTGTTTGACTAGTCTGAGTGCTCCGTTTCATACGCTTCCTCGGCCTGGCACGACTGGAAGAGGTGGATTTCGTCACGGAACAGTTGATGCACGAGAACACGGGTACGCAATGTGGACATGACGTAGGCTATGATCAATATGCCGTCCCACTTATTATCTCTCAGTGTTCAACTCGGAGCGGCCCCCGCTATATAGCAGATTTATGACTGAAAACACTGTCGATGACTCACGCTGCCCGCTCGCTCGCGCTCACATGCTCTGATGCAGGTTGAGTGTTTACTTGAAATATGTGCAGACTGGACTTGTCAGTAAAGTTGCAGTCATGTTCTCTGTGTCGTTCTCCGTTGTGACGACTCTGAGACGGCGCATTATACTTGCATCATCGCGAGGCAAAACAACAAATCTATATCAGTGCTTGAAGCACCACAGGCTATTACACGATTATGAGTGCATGACAAAAAAGTCCAGTGACGTTGATACTCAAGCCCATTCTAGTAAACAAACAACAATCAACGAGTCTTTTGCGATGGTAACTGTATGAAAGAGGCTCAGGGATTATAACTATAACTATAAATATTTAACTAAAGCTTGTCTTTAAAAAAATGGAATAAATCGCGATCCATATCGCAATATCTTTTAATTTAATC
Organism: Chelidonichthys spinosus; assembly: GCA_029853015.1. Lineage (NCBI taxonomy): Eukaryota > Metazoa > Chordata > Actinopteri > Perciformes > Triglidae > Chelidonichthys > Chelidonichthys spinosus. Next base: position 5,390,642 of record CM056821.1, on the reverse strand, counting down.
GGAAAAATCGCAATTCGATATTTTCCCCAAATTATTCAGCCCTAGTCAGAAGCTCTATCCTTCAGACAACAAAACCAATGATTCTTGGTTTCTGGTGTTATACTAAAGGAAACATACAGTAGTTATGAATATTAGATTCCATTCCTGCTAATACGTTCCCCCTAAATCCAACACAGTCATCCTTTAATGGTTACGTTACCATGATGAGGAATCACATGTTGAGTAGTTATAGAATAAGAGGCCTGTTATATTCCTACAACCATGATGTTGATGAATTGCCTGATAAAGCAACTGCTGCCTGTGTGTCTGAGTCTCTGTTGCAGCATGACGGCAGATAAGGAATGGAATTGAAAGGACCGTTCAGACATTTTGGGAAATACGCTTGTTTGTCTTTTTCGACTCAGATGAGAAGATTAGTAACTGTTACGTCTCCACAGCTCAGCACGGAGGCTGGAATCAAAAGGAATGAATCAGCCTGTGTCAAGAGGGGAACATATACCACCCTGCTATGGATGGGCAATATGAAAATAGTCTGTATGTCGTGAGACAATAGAAGATTACAAAATTGCTTGGTTTCCCTTCGTTCAGAGTAAATATACCAAGTATATTTAAGTTAAGTATACTTGAGTGTACTTTCAGATATAATCATGATTAAAGTTATTGTATGTTAATGATCAGTTTCCTTGAAGTTTGCTTTTTTGGAACCAATTTGTATTTTTGTATTTTATTTTTAAAAGAAAGAAACAGGGACAAATGCATATAAATAATAACATTTCCATGTAAATATGCTAGATTATAGCCAGTGGCTAATTTGCATCTTTAGTCCGTGGGGCAAATAATTTTGTACTACGTGCATTTTAGTTTAATTTAAATTGTAGAAAAGCACACAACTCTTACTTCATGTGGGTTAAGATGTGCAAACGTTAAAAGTTATGTCAGCTTTCGGTTTCTTCAAAGATGTTAATGATTTTAAGCGTAAAGGCTAGTTTCCAGTTTGGCTGATATATTTGTGAAACGACGGATGAAACTTAAAATAAATAACTAATGAAACAGCTCATGTGGAAAAAAGCTTTTCCCCCCAGAAATTATTTATCTTCACATCCGGGTTGCTCGTGCACTTATTAACAGACATTATGGAGCAGGCTACTCCTCCCAAAAACACATTTACGCTTTTACCTCATTTTCATTTCTAAAATGCTATAAAACGATTTTAAAGTGACCTATATCTTTTTAATGTTGTAATATTGTGATATAATACATTCACTGTTAACAACAAAAAAAAAATACATACAATACATTTTATGTATACATTTAAACCTAAGAGTGAAACTTTACCCTACTTAATTTAATACAATATGTATAAAACCAAAACAGGGAATAAAGTTAAACACTAAGAATAACACTATATGGAAAAATAAGAGGAAAAAGATATTAAAAAGAAAAGACAAAAATACATGTCAAAAGATAAGGAGCAATGAAGAGCAGGGTAAGAGATATTAAAAAAAGAGCAATAGTTGAGAAATGGATGAGAACAATGAGCCTTACGGTTCATTTTTAACAGGACAACGCCCTCTAATTTAATTGTTACTGACTGTAATTCAGTTTGCCACCTTCTTGTTTTGCAATTTCATGAAGTCCCTGTCTCATGCCAATAAAGCATTGATTGATGTGAATTGAAACTGAGAGAGGGTGAGCGTGACAACTGGCTTGATGGCAAAATCAATACGGACATCATTAATAATTAAAATGTTTCTGTATTAGATGAAACTCGTAAAATATAATGGAAAGAGAGTCGGTCGGAAGGCGAGGAGAGGCCAGCAGCATGTTGAGGCCACGTTGAGGAAACTTTGATTTCTATTCGGTCCCAAAAAAATAAATCCATGTCCCCGATAACGCTGACGCACAAGTGACGCCCAAATGCCCGCAGTTTAATAATCTTGATCACTGGAGTTGATCTCTGCTGGTATCAGTGAGACTACTGTGTGTGTGTGTGTGTGTGTGTGTGTGTGTGTGTGTGTGTGTGTGTGTGTGTGTGTGTGTGTGTGTGTCTCTGTAAGAGACAGAGACAGACTGATATAGATAGAAAGAGACAGAGGAAGAGGCTCAGTCTCTTTCTTTGATCTCTCCTCGGCTTGTGTGTGTGTGTGTGTGTGCGTTTGTGTGTGTGTGTGTGTGTGTGTGTGTTCGCGTTTGCAGTTAGGATTCAGAAAATACATTTATCTACATGTGAGGTGGCTGCCTCTTTTTCACGCTTTTTCCCTGTAAGGTACATTTTTGCATTCCTATTTGACATCCTACAGCACGACAACATATTTTTATTTATTCTAGTTTCAAATTGTTTCTGCTGTTTTCCTGCCACCTCAACTGCATTGACGTAAACACGATGTCCTCTCCAAATTGGTCTATTATGTCATCATATCCTGTGTGTGTGGAAGTGTGTGTGTGTGTGTGTGTGTGTGTGTGTGTGTGTGTACACTTGATGGGCGCCAGTCTCTGTAATATCTGTAGACAGCTCAGCAGTCTGTCCCAGCATTGGCAGATGGCGTTCATTGACCAATGCCCTTTCCCGTCTTCCTTCCCAGTTCCTTTCTCTTTCTTAGTCCCTTCCACCCTTCATCTAATCTGGAAAAAGGCACATCCCTCTCCAATCCCCCAGGAACAGCAATGGGCTTTGGAGGAAATATTATATTGTAGACGAGTCTTGTAATTTCAACTTTCAGGTCCATCACGTGACACCATTGGGGCCAAAAAGCCCTTCTCCCATAGACCATTAGATTGGGAAAGAGACTTCTGAACATCAACAGATATATTTTTGGGTAAATCAACATCCGAGTATGAACACTTGAATACCCTTTTATTTAAATTGTTGGGTTAGGGTGTACCCTGCCTTCGCCCAATGACAGCTGGGATCGGCTCCAGCCCCCACGCGACCCTGAATACAGGACAAGCGGTAGACAATGGATAGATGGATGGATGGATTAGGGTTACTTTCTAAGAGTTGTAAAATCCATATTTGTTTACCTTCCTCCTTTCAAGTAAATGTGTCGGAGAATGCGGCTGGACTTAGAGACCCAGCAATGCAGACGATCCCCAGAAGATCAGGGTCATTTAATACTTAGTTGAACTTTCTTACACCACTGAGCATCTTTAATAGGAATGAACGGGGCTCCGCCTCCAATGCTGCATCCAGAGTTCTTCATACGTCAATGCTCTAGCCTTGAACTCTGAAAGCCCTCACCAAACAGTAGCAATCGCCGAGGATTTAGTGCTACCAACTGTGTTCCCCTTCATGTGTGTTTGTATGCATATGTTTGTGTGTGTGTGTGTGTGTGTGTGTGTGTGTGTGTGTGTGCGCGCGCTTGCATAGAGAGATGAAAGCCAATTTAGCCTGAATAAAGTCTGTTAGTGACCAGATCCAGCTTCACTCCTGAGGGAGGAAAACGTTTGGGGTACATTTTATAGAGTAGTACTTCACAATAATGGTAGGGAATGGTTCTGTTTTATTTCCATTGAATACTTTTCAATGTCTATTCCAATTAAGTTTTCACTTCTGTTAGCTATTTTTGTTCTTCATGCCTTCATACGATGCTGCTTTAATGACATCCTCGCTGGTTTTGGCTGTGACGGTGTACATTACGGCTTTAATGCAGCACTCCTTCGTATTCATTGTGAGCATGTGTATCTCTGTCTTTGGTGGCAGCATATTTAGATTTATGGTCTGCGATTGAGTTAAAAAACAATACAGTTAGATTTGTAACACTACCATTTATTGCTAATTTGATAGAACTTAATTATGCTGCAATTGAATATTGATTCAGTTTAGATAGGATTTGATTTTGGTGTATATGTTTTAAGTAACTAAATAAAAAAGGAGAATAGTTCCTCACATTTTTGATCAATTAAAGAACCAGAAATATCTCTGATTTTATATGTAGTAGGATGTGGTGCTGAACTTTAGCCAGTGCTCAAATGCTGGCTGCTGGAAGTCTTAAGCTGGGTGAGAGACCTAACCAAACCAAACCCAAAGCACCTTTGGTGAATTTGAGTTGGTACACAGTCGCTAACTGAAGGTCCATCTCCTGGGAGCAGGAACATTTCTTATTGAATGTAATCAAATCCATTTCTAACGATCAAAGCGTTGGAACAAACGTACATGGACTGGGGAAGCTCTACTTCAAGATCCTCTCATGGTGGGCAGACTACATGCCACAGTGACTCACTTGGAGAAACTAACATTTTGTCCATGTCTTACACATTCCACCTTTAACTGAGAAAGTATGGGGGGGGGGAAAACAACTCATTAACTAGGATTTATGTCCGCATGGATATTCATGATGCGATGCCATGTTGTGGATGGAGATTGACCTGCTTCAAGTCATGTAGTTTGCTTCTCTCATAATTATTTTTGATTAAGATTTCTCAAGGAAAGCTCTCTCATGTACATTTTCACTGATTATCTTCTTGTAGTGCAAGTAGACAAGCTTTCCCTCAAGAGTCTCCACTGGCTAATAGTCACAGATACACACACACACACACACACACACACACACACACACAAAGGAACAGGAACATACAAACTGTGGCAGTTATTTGATTAAGATATCAAGTTTTGCAATGTATTTGCATTGGATCTGAGGTTGTGGTACTACTACACTGCTTATACCCAAAAGTACCAAGAAGACATTATAAAAAAAAACCCTGCAGGTTTCATGTCAAGTTGTTTTAATTTGAACGAGTTCATTAGCTTTGTTTTGTTGGTTCAGACCAGAAAAGAGACTTGAGAGAGCCTTAAACTGTCTGAATAGATTTTATAACTGACTGTATTGCTTATGAAATATAGTACAATTTAGTGGAAACATTTGCATGAATGTTCACAGAATCTCAGCATTACTGCAGGACCTTGGCACACAGCATCTGGTTTTGGGGAGTTGTCTGGTTAGACCATTGACAAACAGTCCTTTTCATTTTAATAACTGATTGTGGGCATCACATTTTCTCTTCTCGGCTACATGAACATATGCACCCTACAGGTGAACCAATGCTGCTGCATTTCATCATAGAATATATAACCATGACAAACAGTGAAAGACAAATAAAGGTACATTAGCGTTGGCCTGTAAAGTACATTTCCCACTGCAGTTTGTTGTGTTGCAAAGCTATTTGCTGACTATGATGCAGTTGGAAAAAAAATGTACATGCTCATCATGCCAGTGGGTCAGGAATTCTTTAGTCAGGCACAGCAGTGCTTTGAGCTAAATGGTGAAATCAATTTGCTAATTTGATTACAACGACTATGCTAATGACATTTACTAATTAGCAATAAACACAAAGTACAGCTGAGTCTCATAGGAACGCCATTATTTTTGCATTGTTGTATAAATGGACATTTTGACCTGATGAAGGCACTAAAAGTCAGATCATCTCCAAGGCTTTTACAGTTCATCCAGAGGGATGGTAATGGTAAAAAATGGTAATCCAATATGAGTAGATATATTTTGGTCTGGACAAAGCGGTGGACTGACCGACCAACATTGCTTTAAACCTGATAGTGTGTTTACAAAGTGAACAGGGTACGTATGGATTATGTCACAATTTTGGTTGATAATTAATTGTCATACATATAATGGCAATTAAGAATTTATTCAAGTAGCTGGATCGGGTATCGCTGACAATATGCCGATCTATTGGAGGCCATTATTTTGTAAAGCAAAATTCAGTACATTTATAACTTTCTATTTGTTACATTGTGGTTTACAAAGTTAGCATACTGGCTGTTACACAAAACCCAGCTATCGCTATGGGGACTGAAAATGTCAGCTCATGCGGGGGTCAAAAGGCTAATTAAACTTATACATAAGAACTTAAACTTGTCTATTTCTGTCCATTTAGTGCTGTTGTTTTTGTCTCTGTGACTACCTATATCCTTGGTGAATTAATTGGCTACGAATTGTCAATTAATCTGGAAAAAGTTTGCTAACAATGTTTCACCTCTTGCTCCAAGGCACCCAGATTTATTTAGTTCTGACACTGTTGGCTGACCTAATGGAACAAAAACAGTTAATTAATGGAGGCTTGATCTTGTTTGTTGAAACATTTGAATGTGAATTATCTAATTAGAAAAGCTGACGGCTCTGGGGAAAGTTATGCTGGCGTTTTTGCTTCCGTCCATGCTTTATCAGCACCTCCACCACCTCCGAATCAGAACTGAGCTGAAAGAGAGGAACCTGTCCAACAGCAGTACGATCTCGACAGCTAAGCTCTCTTTTTCCTTGTTGTTTTTCCTGACATTGGAACACAGTGCTCAGGTGGACACTTCAATTACCCGGCGGATGAATACACACCTTCTTCCCTTTGTATTTGTTGGCACATTTGTAACATTAGCTTTCGATTCCCTTGATCATGGAATCCAACTGTTGAGAACTGAGCGCGGTCAGTTCAAATAATTACGATCATTATGTCATTGATCATTATGTCATTATGTGATCATTAGATCCTTATTTAATAATTACAACAGGTTTAAGGCTAAATGATTAATGCAAGTCACGATTTATACTGTTGTTTTTATCTTGCCAGCCTCAGTCAAGCGTAAAAAAACTTTGAGCGTATCTTTTCTGGTCTTTCGATGCACAAACTGCCCATAAAGGCAGGTTGGTTCAGACTCACTCATGCAGGTATATGACAAGTAGAGAATGGTTTATGATGTGTAGAGATACCTGTCTGTGTGCATGCCAGAAGCACATGAATGCACCGGCGTCATGCAAGGCTTTTTAGCAGACAGAAGCCAAAGCGCAAGGTTTCATACACAGAAGCACCCAATTTGTATTGACACGTCTCTCTGGTTGGCTGCCCTGCCCGTTTCAGAGCAAGAAAAGTCAAGACAAGCTGCAAAATGAACATAATTGGCACTTTGCTGTCACAGTTACTGTACTGTGTGCTGCATGAATATAGGCCTTGATTGTAGACTCACTCAGTGATATAATGCACACACCCTCTGTTTTTTTAACACGGCGACTTAGCCCCGCTCGTTCAGGGTCGTATTGATCAAATGTTGTTGGCCCGTTTTCTCCATGTACCTCTCAGAAGAAGGGTGTTTTTGTTTTTTCTTTTCATTTTAATATTAATGTATCCATATTTTATAGAAGTCCTGAAGTTAGCTGTTCACTGTGGCTCTCTCGTGATGTGATAACCGTGAGTGGTTATGGCTGCGGGCATGTGTGTTTGTAGTGTATGCATACAATCATCTGATATGGGGCTGGAGACGCAGTGTCTTGTCTGTCTGTGCCCCAGCTGTCCAGGGACGTGTTTGCGGGTGAGCGTGGGAGAGCAAGTTTGTGTGTGTGTGTGTGTGTGTGTGTGTGTGTGTGTGTGTGTGTTTATCCCAACCGTTATCTGTGACAGATAGTTATGAGCAGACAGACTGACGCTATCCCAAGTGTTAGCCTTGAGGCTGACTGGGGAGAGGCATGAGGGTGTGTGTGTGTGTGTGTGAGTGTGAGTGTGAGAGAGAGAGAGAGAGAGAGAGAGAGAGAGCGCGAGAGGAGTGCCTGAAATGCTCTGTTTCATCCCAAAACTCCCCCTTTTTGTTCTGTTATTTGTTCTTTCCATAATTTCATCCTTCCTTTTATCTTCCAGATTCGCTCATTGTTTGTCTTTGCTGCTCTCAGTGCAGAAAATATTCATTTTCACAAGTTCTTCAGCCTCACATTCAGCATTAAAAAGTAGTTTCTTGATGAAAGGACCAAGCCCATTTAAAACATTAAAGTCGAGCTGAAATGAAAAAATCCTTTTTAACCCTTTAAGATCACATCCTTGTTCATATTGTGCATCTTTTTAACAATATATGTCCCATATATTTGTATCAAAATCCAGTATTTTTTCCTCCTGGAATACAAAATATGATCGGTGCTTACATCAGTTAGTAGTAACCAGTTTCAACCAATAGCATCATGACATCCGTCCATCAATCAATCAGAGCTTAAGAAGGTCATGACCTAATCTTTTCAACAATCGAATAAAATGTCTTCCATTATTATGGAACATTATGTTCTGACTGCCAGATTCACTCGAAATAAGGAATGTAAATTAAGTATAACCCACTTGCGCTGTTTTCTGGCGGTTACAATTTCTTATCTATCTATTAAATATGAAGCTGCAGCCATCAGCTGCTTAGCCTAGCTTAGCATACAGGGGAAATAGCTAACCTGGCTCTGTCCAAAGGTAACAAAATCCACCAATCAGCACTTCTAAAGCTTAATAATTAACAATTTGTTAAATCCTTACAAATACTGTGTATTAAAAGTTATTCGCCAGGGGCTTTGAGTGTGAATTTGTTCTCTGCTCAGGTAAACACAACTTCACTATGTCTTTACATAGTAGCAAATAGTAGTTTCCTACCATCTTAATGTTCTTAAATAGGAATTTACACTCTTCAATGCATGGTGCATTGTATCTGGATTACCAACTGGACCAGAGCTCCATAACTTGAGGGGTTTTACGTCTACGTTTGGTTATTGGTTTGTCGGTCTGAGGCACATTATGTGACATGGGAGCAGCACACAGCATGGAAAAATGTTCAAACGAGACCTTGCTGGAGCAGGTTGATCCAGCTGTCATTCCCTGCAGAAACCGGTTTCTATTCAATGCCGTACACAACAAAAAATCTCCCCATGTTGTAGACACTTGAAATTTGAGTCATCCATCACAGCCAAAATTAAATTAGATTAGATTACACTTTGTCAGACTCCTCTGAAATTTGTTACGTTGCAAGTCTGTTCCAGGTTCACTACAGGAGGGCTAAAACCAAAAAAAAAACATAAAAGAAATAGATCAAATTACTTTGTGTAACCCACAATTACTCTATCAGCTCATTTTAAGCCTCTTTCAGCTCATTGATTTGGACTCAACTTTACTGTCTCTCTATCTACCACTCTCACCAATCTTGTTACCGGTGAAAAGCTTGGATACACCTACTTTAGGGCACCTGCTAAACATCAAAAAGCAGACAGACACAGTTAGAGACTAGCTGGTGAACACTGTTTAAAAGCTAAATAAAATACATTTTCTCAGGAGATGGTAGAGACCAAAACCGGAGCTAGGAGAGAGTGGATATTGGACTTACATAAGTTGAGGGCCCAAAAGCAGGACTCCAAATTAATGCAAATGATGCTGTGTGTCTGATTTGATGGTTATGACTCAAGTATTTTATTACATGCATCCTCTTTATAACTTGTAATTAGCAATGTACAGGAAGTGGGGAAGCTGTTATCAGCAGCAGCCAAGTTGAGTCTGGTTGAGTCGGTTATACAGGTTCAAGAATTCATGCGCAAATTATGACAAATTCACATAAATGATGATATTTGGACGGACAGGGATGTAAACTGGTTCCATGTAAACTGATTGGTGGAGACAAACAACCGTGAAACTCGTGAGGGTCATTCTAGTTTTGTGCTAGTTAGGTGTGTCATGCTTTTTATTTAAATAGCTGGTGATGTATGAAAGCAGAGTGTGAAGCTGTGTATTTGGAGTACATATAGTGTGTGACCTGCTATAAACTGAAAACATTTTTTTTTGTATTCTCCAGGACCCCTGACCTGCTCTTTGCACCCTGAATCGTCAATCATCCCTCCCCAAAAGGCACCAGCATTGGATATGATCCCTCTCTGGCTTCTCACTACTCATCACAGGTGATTTAATTGTAGGTGAGTGCCTTGCTAACCCTGAACCACACAAGTACAGTTTCAGTTCAAATGTTATTTAGTTTCATTTTTGGATTTTTTATAGACTGAGAGAATAGATTTGAGGAGTCAGCCTGGGTTTTGTCTTTTACTATCCAGGGACCTCTGCTCATCAATATCACTCATACTCGGTAGATGGGTACCAAAGATGTTCTGGGAGGTTTTATTCACCCAACGCAGAGCCCTCCTGTCCTGGGACGTGCCCAAACCACAAACTAGTGTTTCCAGTCAGGATGCTTTCTAGTGTTGCTCTTAAAAGTTGACAAGAACTTGGCAGCTTTCTTAAGAAATACATGTCTCGGGACGATTCAGTGTTCAATTGATCAGAATAATCTCAAAATCTTGATACATGATCAATTAAAAAGATTAATTTAAGTCTTTTTTCAATCCCTTTTCCTCAGACAATCATTAGACAAACAGCCTCCTTCGCTTGCAGCTGTTTGAGCATCACAACTCCACCAAACGCCCACATTTCCTCTTGTACACAATAACATAGAGAGTATAGCTGAACGTTTGCTGAGAATGGCTTCAAAGAAAGAGGATATTTTCTTCTTTTGAATGCTGCAGCTGTTTGGGTGCTGTGTTCACAACAAATGCAAAGCGAACATTTTGATTGCATATGAAGTCAATAGAAAAACACCAATTTGTTTGATGCTGTGTCTCGCAGTCTACTAAGACTAGAGTACTGAATCAGAAATGGAGGGAAAAAAATCATGATTCCTGTGTCTGTGGTCCCCCAGAGCTCTACGATAGTAGCTCATATTAGTCCAGAGACCAGACTATGTGGAGAAGCCAGTCTCTTTATGGTCCAAACAACAAGCTCGCTGCCATATTTATGTCTAGACCCCATTATTTTGCAGCTACAGTGTTAGCATAGCCTGCCTCCGATCGATCCAAACTCCATTTAGACAACAAGCATTTTAAAAGTTGTTTGCCTGTCTTCTTGCAGACAGACCATACAAACTTCAGACTGCTTACAAATCAACCTAATTATCTAGTTATTTCTGCATCCCATTCATCTGTTTATTGCAATTAAATCACAGAAATAAAGTTTATTTTTGGGTTAACACAGCCGCTGTGTGGCTTCCTAGAGAGTGAACGCGACTCAGTGGAATTCACTGAGCACCTCTGGACGATGGTATGAACTCAGAGAGGACGCCGTTTGAAGGAATGAATAAGTGAGGGTGCGAGGAGGAGAGTGAAAGACGGAAAATTGGGGGAGCATGTTGGTAAAAGGGGGAAAAGCGAGAAGAGGAAGAAGAAGAAGAAGAAGAGAAGAAGAAGAGAGGAGACAGGCATGGAGGGATATAGGGGTTGATTGCCTGACTGATTTCATGAGTCACTTCTCTGCAGGCGAGAGGCTGGAGAGACAGGTGGCTGTGTGTGTGTGTGTGTGTGTGTGTGTGTGTGTGTGTGTGTGTGTGTGTGTGTGTGTGTGTGGATGTGTGTGTCCCCATGGCTCACTGTGATGTGTGTGTGTGTGTGTGTGTGTGGTGTGTGTTTGCCACTGGCAGTAATCTCATTAGTCGTGTGTGTCTAGGCGTACAGTGATACTGACCAGATGTGATGTTTGATGTTCAAAAGTATCAACCTGAGAGTGAAAATACTCAGGAGAGGATAAAGGTTACCACACACACACACACACACACACACATGCGCGCACACACACACAAACAAACCCAAGTGTGTATGTAAGTATACACACACACTCGTTGGTTGCCAGACTTTGCATCTACTGTACACCTCAGCGATTGCGCTACATGGCTTTCCTTACCTTTAAAACAAAATGTGATCGTAAATAAAACTACATTGATTTATTGAAATCTGAAAAATCACATTGACTTTTTGTTGAGGGAACCAATGCCATGCTAACTTCCTGGAAAAATAATCTATAAACTCACACAACATAATTAACTAGCTTGTCAATAGCTCGTCAATCGTGCAATATTTCAAAGTCAGGAGAACCTTCCACCTGTGAAAATGCAAGAAAAGGGTCACGTGATAGACGGAGACAGTTGAAGGGGTCAGCAGGCTGCTTTTCGGTGTCCTTGTGTAAACAGTGATGAGAATTCCCAGGAAGTAGATAGAGCCACGTCATCCTGTCTCCGCAGCTACTGACATGACGTTATCTCTGCCAGGAGAATCATGCGACCGCTCGTGTGTGTGTGTGTGTGTGTGTGTGTGTGTGTGTGTGAGAGAGAGAGAGAGAGAATGTGCTTCTCTGTGTCTGTCCACAGCTAACGTCGCTTTCTGCTGCAGCAAACTGCATAGTATTTTGGGCGGTCTCTTATGGCTGCATGTTGTGGTTTTGGCAACTCACACCTGTTATTGCTTGTTTTCTACTGCCATTGACTGCCCGCCGACTTTCCACTCACTACTACTAGATCACTATGGCGTACAACGACTTTGTGCAGATTGCCTGCGTTCATTGTTTTTGAGTTTGAATGAATTGAATGTGTGTTTCATGACGCCTTACAGCCCATTGGTCTCTTGACGGGGGGTTAGCATATTGCGGGTTGTGATCATTCAATTATACAACACAGCAGTAGTCGTTGCAGACACAACAGGCGGAGATCTGAACTCCAGTGAGTGCACTCTTCTCGTTTCTCTTTGCAGAGCCACTAAAATATTATTATGCCAAAGCCTCACAGTTCATTTGACATTTATATGCAGACACTTTTGTCGTCGTGGATGTGTTTGAACTGTGGCTGGATGCGTGTTGTTGTAAGAGCTGCTGGCTTGTCAGGGAATAGACTGTGAACGCTCCATTGACTCAGTGTCATCGCACACACACACACACACACACACACAAACACACACACACACACAGGAAGAGCCAACAGGATCAATGAGGGTGCATCAGTGAATCTATTGGCATGCCCTTGTTATGAATTAGATCTTGCCTTGACAAGATGTCTTTTGTGCTTGTGTTTTCAATAACTGATCACTATTCAAGCAGATGAATGACTGAGCCATTAAGACTGATGGTGCAATTGAAGCCCATTTGAAAGTAATTAAACGCACCAAGGCTGTGCCTGAAATCCCTCACTACTCACTATACAGTCATATAGTGAGTTTGCCACATTGTAGTGCTGCTTGAATGAATACTGAGAATTATTTTACCCTGTATAGTGGAATCAAAGTATCCCACTATTCTTCTTGACAAGTAGTGTACAACCACTGAGGCATTTATTGCATAAAAGTAAGTGAAACCTTGCAGAGGCTCCCGCGAATGATAAATGATTTTTGAATGGATATTTCGTAGACAACCTAGTGGTCTAGTGGACCCAAGTACAATTACTTTCAGTACTTGATGGTATCGATTACTGATATGACTACTTAATAATTAAGAAAAAACAACAGACTACATTACAGTTTTAACAATACATTTTTTTCATCATTTAATATATCAGTTACACAGTTAAAAGAAATATTAAGTTGTTGCTAACTTCTGGGCTAACTCCCTTCACTTTAATTAGCAGCTGGCTAAAACCACGACACGGGAACTTAGATTGAGTCTCGGTGTAGCATTTATTCATCAAAAAATAAACTCTACCCACAATGCACTGCTCCATTCACAGTGTAATGTTACTGCTGACTTCATAGTCACCGGGTTCCATTGAAATGGTGCCTCGGCGTTTATTTGGGCTACGTGTTCTTCTTGAAGTGGCCAGTTTATGTTCCCTCTTCTTCTTCTTTGTTTGCAACAGGATCCGTAGTCCCACCATTTTCCTGGTGAGATAAAGAAAGAAAAATCAGTTTGATCCAACAATTTATTGTTTAATATTGACAGCCCTAGACTTCCATATTTTCTGACTTGATGTGGTCAACACCCAGTAGCATACAGTATGTACACATATGAAAAGGAACGGAAAGGAAAGAACATTTTGGGGAGAAGGGCACTGCATTTGGTCCCTCTGGTCATGATGGTGCTTATCCAAGCTTAGTCATTATGGCTCTTTTATGCCCATGCAGAAGCCTATTGGTTTCGTTCCATTGGACTTAATAGTGTATCATCAAACCTGAGTTATGATAGCATAGACGGTGGATCATTGAATTCTATATGGGACACACCACCTGAAATACGAATACTTAAAAATATAATGTGAAAATATAATTTGAAATGCAGTGGTCTGGTTTCATAAGCTCATTATCTCTAGAGCCATTAAAAGGGTACAAAATCAAGCACCCATGTTGGGAACGTCACATTTCTCATGCTCCGCCGTTTCTTTTTTTTTTGTTTTGCGCTCTTAAACAGCCCAGCAGAGGTTTGCACCAAAGCTTTTCCCAGTTCTCCGGTTGTTATTAGTCCCTGAAGAGCCAGACAGTTGTTTTGATATCAAAATCAATTGGGATTTCAGTGCCACTTCCAAATCATCCAAATATAGAAAACACCTTGCAGAAATAATTGAAATGCATAATTTTTTTGTTATTTCTCTGTCGGGTCCTTTCCATTATCTTGTCAGACACTTATAATAACAATCTGAGCCTGTCAGTGGCAAAGTAAAGCAATTTTAGTGGACGCACATTAATATTACGTCACCCTAAATGAACATAAAAATGGTTATTTGCCGAGTGAATGAATAACTAGCTGATAGTGAATGTTATTAGCAATTTCTAGCTTACACCGCTATGCACATCAAATTTATGTTTTCATGGGTTAGCTTGTGATCACACACCAACCCTTTGGAGTAAACCACCACTGTAAATCTGTCACCATCGGTCACCATAGGCCATTATAATACAGGCATGGAGAACACGGCATTCCATTACGGGTCAGCAGTCGATCATTCTGAGTCAGTATTCCCGACATCCAATCTAAATGCGTCTCAGTACATCAGCTCAGGCAAACATGGATGCCAGCAGCAAACTGGTGTTTGTATGGCAGGTCTATGAGCTTCATCTACAGAGGATCAATTACGAAAAGATAACGGTGCATAAATTAGCCATCCTTAAATTAACAACTAGAGAATCCTGTGGGGAAATTTGTGAAAATTAAATTTAAGACATTTCAAAGATTCTGCAGAACCCTGTTAAATGAGACAAGAGGATTTGGGTTCTACTGCATGCTCGCAATGAAGCACCAATTAAGTGAATACAAATTGGCTACAATGTTGTACATGGTCAAAAGTTAAAAAAATATGAAAACAAAAATGATCTGTATGTGGCGTTGCTGTGACCAGGTGGTTAATGTCAGAATAATCAAGCTCTGTGTGGAATAAGTCAGCCTATATCAAATACTGTAGTTAGTGAAGAAGACTATACATGTACTCCCCCCTCTAGCATTACAACTTGGAATTAAAACATATTTGACGTGAAAGTAAAAAATGTTTAGTTTTTAAAAAATTCTAAAAATTAAAAAAAAAAAAGTGCTGCATGCATTTGTATTCACTGCCCCTCAATAACATTTGGTGCTACCAATTATACCTAGCAGTCACATAATTGGTTAAATAACCATTAAATCCATTATCAGAAAATGGAAAGAATAGGGAAGCACAACAAAACTGCCAAGAGAGGACCACAACTCATGGAGCAGACAAGAAGGTCATTAATCAGAGAGGCAACAAAGGGCCTCTAAAGGAGCTGGGAAGCTCCATAGTAGAGGTCAGAGTATCTGTCCATAGGACCATATATGCCTTAATCTCGTCAGAGTTGGCCTTTATGGAACATAGTGGCCAGAAAACATGCTATTACTTAAAACAAAAACAAGGTAAAGATGTTTAAATCCGTTATATATTCATGGTATTGTTACACTAAAGGCTACACGACTATCAATTACATGAATATACAACTGTAGTTTTTAAAGTGCCCAGCCACTGTCTGGAACAATAGTTACCCTACAGTTTGACTTGAAGCATGAAATGTCTCTTTGCTGCCTGTGAGTCATTTTCATCTGGTGGCATCCTGTTCAAACATGGTGTGTACTTTGGGTTGGGTCGGTGAGGATGAAGGCTGCACGATCCACCCAGACATCAATCTGGAGTTCCCTCCAGAAGGCCACGTCATCTTCTGCTAATACACTCCGCCTCGCTTCCAGCAGCTGTAAATACAATCATGAAGTTTAAAAGCTGTTATTTGCACCCCGCTAAAGGTTACATTTCCTCTTACAGTAGTCAGTAAATTAAGTACGTTTTTAATGATTAATTGCAATTTAATTCTGCCTCAATATTTGAGACCCAAAAAGCTGTGAACAGCAAGATTTCCATCCAAATGTAATATAACGTCCCATTCTATTCAACCAATTATTTTCGAAACCGTTATTTATTTTTTTTTTTTATTTCCAGAATTTTGACTCGACGGCATCCTCCATTTCTGAAAAGTGAAGCCAACACAACAAGCCTTAAACTTACATTCCCCCTGCTGGCCATCAGGGGGCGACACCTCTGCTTGCAATAAGAAATTCAGTTGTTCAAAAGCATATGAGAAAATTATCCTACTACTCTCTTGATTTATTATCTCAGTAAACATTGTAAACTTCTGTTTATGGTCTCAATCGCTTCAAGACTTCTTCAATAAAGCAGGATGTCCATTATGTTAATCATGGTCCCATTTAATAGACCATAAAGCATGGGGTGTGGCTACCCTACACTGAGATTATTAAGGTGTGAAGTTGACCTTGAATTATGAAGCTAACTTTGTTAACAGCTTCACACCAGATGCCAGATGGATCCAGATCCAGTAAAGTTGCTGCTCTGCTGCTTGCGTTCATCAGATCCATCTCTCACTCCTCAGCAGTCCAAATATGGTCACTTCCGTTCACTGGTTGCAAATATTCTAATATATATATTCTAAAATGGCGATGGCCAAAACTTGAGACTTTAAAAGTCCACAAACCAATGCGTGACATGATGAAAAGAACTATGTCCACTTCTTATACACGGCCGTTGGTTTCCACTTGGGTTTTTTCATGCGCTATTCTAAAATGGCCATAGAAACAGGTATAGATTGATATGCAATAGTGACATATTTGACTGTGTTGAACATGTTTATATGTACCTCTAGCTCTGTTTTGGTCTCCACCAACTCATGTGAAAAACGTCTATCTGCATAGCTGCTTAGTGTTCCACTATGTTCACCAGCTAGTCACTCACGTAGACTGCCTGCTGGCTGGTGCAGAGCAGGTAGTGAACACTGGGTTTAGCAGAGCTTTTTTTTGCTGGAAACAAAGTTGATATGAGCGGTGAGAATGAACAGAAACAGTAAGCTGTTAAACCAAAACAAAATGAGCTGAAAGAAATTATAGGCCCAGTGTGTAGGATTTTGTGGGAGCAGAAATGAAATATAATATTCATAACTGGTAAAGCAATTTCTGAAGAAATTGCGATGTGATGTCTGTTTGCTTCCACGGTGACTTTGTATGAAAGAGCACAAATGTCCCTACATTTTGACATTGAAATGCTATTCTCTGAAAAAATGTAAATCTCTCCACTAGCTGTGAACATACTGTCCAATAAATATTATAATATCATAATTTATATGCTTCAAAGAAAGTTTAATTTCTAAAAAGTTTAAATTGGATTGAAATGCTGAATAACAGCCTGAATGTACAAAGATGTGGGATGTTTTAAAGTTTTCAATGCCATTTTGACTTGGCATGTATGAAGGAGTAGGCAGCAGTTGAAAATGCATGAATTCATATTGAGTTTTTGAATTTACCTATTCATTTGAATGGAACATTTTCATGGAAAACCTTGAATGTTTCTGAAAGCATTAAAAGGTTAGAATGAGAAAAGTAGCAGCACACACGTCCTAATTGAGCTGAATGTTTGATGGGTCTTTCGTGGTTTTATGTTACCTGAAGGTAGCAATGTGTAGTGTAGTTAATGAAAATTATGCTTTCTGAAAATCTTCACACAGCTAAGGTGCAGAGAGCTAAACACAGCAAGAAAGGAATTCTAGTGATGGATTAGAGTGAGTGTGTTTGAAGCCTGCAGAGAAAAACATTGTGTTTAGTGGAGCATAACCGGAGGCCCAGCAAGCCGTGGTGTAAGACACTGAGAGACACCAGAGACAGCATGAGCTCATGTTTTCATTTGAATCTAAATCAGGTAAATAAATAATAAAGGCCACTGGATCCTGCATTTTTAATAAGTTCTAGGGAAAACTCAAGAAAGAAGATATTTCCAAATGGGCTTGTGACTTTTAATGAATGGACGTGGTTGCACATAGCTTGTAAATATTGGTGAAATATTACTGAATGTATGGAAACCTATAAAATACTGAATGTACTAATACCCACAAACGTATTCATGTGACAAAACATCAATAGCACACCTTGAACTTGCATCCTGAACTGAATATTTATTCAAGGTGGTGCAATCGAACAACCCCATTTCGACAAAGACAGATTATTGTTGTATTTACACACTCGTGTGTACATGTTTGTTTTAGTCATTGGCCTCTCTGTGTGTATTTGCATGATTGTGTGCTCTTCCATTTAATCAGAATCTGTGTGTTTGTTTAATAGTCTTTTGTGCCCGAGCCACTTAGTAAAACCAACATTGCTATAATGATAAGCCTCTCCCTGTCTTGTCTTTTGCCAGCCATCTGTGTGTGTGCGTGTGTGTGTTCGTGTGTGTGTGTGTGTGTGTGTGTGTGTGTGTGTGTGTGTGTGTGTATTAATGATCCCCTTGTTAAAGTTTAATGTCTCTGTTCCACTGTTGTCAGGGAGATTTACCACTGAGCCCTATGGGAAATGCTCTGCTGCCAGCCCGATGGCAAACACGTACAGGAACACACACACACACACACACACACACACACACACGCACACACACACACACACTGGGTTGCACATGTGCATCTGCATGCGCATGATGCATAAATGGGCATAAAGTCACATCACCTCCTGTATATCAGTTTCATTACCGCAAGTGAGTCAATTAAGACGGCAAGTGTCCTCGCTCTTTGGAGGGGAGGTGTGTGTGTGTGTGTGTGTGTGTGTGTGTGTGTGTGTGTGCGTGCACGCTTGCTGTGCTTCACACATGACTTCCTCCGTCACTAGGTCAAGTACATGGTCGTCTCCTCATCGCTGTGACTCCATCCACAGACTGAAGCGGTGTATATTTTCTGTGTCAGCAGCTCTCTCTCTCTTCTATCAGCTGAATGTCACATAACCGTTTATTTGGACCTGGACAGTGTGGTCATTCCTGTCTTGAGGCCATCATGTCCAAAATCGAATCCAAGCAGATGATGTAGTTTATATTCGTTTCTCCCTACAAGTGTTCACTGTCAAAGTGGACTGTTGATTTTCAACATGATGATATCAGAGATATAAAGGAGGAAAATGTTGAACAACATACTGCAGAGTACAGAGATGAACTTTTATTCATTTCTAGGATGATTTAACATTTTTCTTCATACGTTCCTCACATGCCAATGTATACATTGAATTTGTGCAAGTGAGGAAACTGTAGTCCCTCAAATGGCTACTTGAAGCTGGCTCCAAAAACCAGTCAATCCCCACAGACCTCCACGTTAAAGCATAGATCATCATGACATCACCCATTGGTTTGTGGACTATGGCTTTGAAGTTCTGCATTTTGGCCTTCTCCATCTTGGATTTTTTTGCCACCAGTGCAGGCTATGAACATATTTTGACCCGAGGCTGTGACTAGAAGCTAATTGCATTGGTAGCGTGCTAGCGACCTGCCAATCACAAGGTAGCCCTGCGCTAAAGCATACCCTGCTATATGGTCTATTTGACTCTAATTGGTGCTGTATCTTGCTGTAATCATGCTGTATTGAAGATGTGAAACTAGAGATTGAGACCATGAACTCATTTTTTTTTTTGCAACCAGAGGAGTCGCCCCCTGATGGTCCAGCAGAGATAATGCAAGTTTAAGTCACTTTTCTGTATAATCCTCTGAAACTACGACTCATTGTGTTTTCATTAGCTTAGCATGAGCCCTTCGTATCTACATAGGGAGTGCACCATGTCGCACCACCATGTTTCTACAGTGCAACTGTGGGTTTATCAGAGCTAAAATAAGATGAAAGTCTGCAGGAAGCTGCAGAGTGTTGAGAGACACCTCACATCACACTGTCATTTAGTTGTTAACATAAAAAAAAGGTGCAGCTTTAACGAACAAGGGACGATAAAGGGCACCAGATCCATGTGTGTAACCTTGTATCCACGGCGGCATTGCAGCATAATAAATGCTGAAGGGAGAGGAGGTGTTTGAAGTGGAAATGTAACGAGATGGAAGCAGGGAATAAACAGCGTGCCATGATGGGTAAGCAGGCTCTGATTACAGAACAGATTAAACCTGATGCATTTTTATTCCCGCCTACGGTACCTGCTAATAGATGCTGCCTCCTGTGATATCCTTTGTAGCGCATTACAGCGTCACGCACACGAGCGCTCATTTGCTCAGATGCAGATACCCACGGACTCAAACGGGTAAACGCAATTCAACCAGACGTGCAGTAACATTATAGCAGAATTACATATCACAAGCAGCCATCACATATACTTGCACATAATGGTGTGTGCCAACCGAATGAATAATGAACAATAATGTTGTGCTCCTCACTCTTTGATGAATTATATATATATTTTTTATGTTTGTTTATTTATTTATATACATATCTATATCACTTCTGCCTCTTTCTTTGTCTGTTTCTTAGATCTGCCAAAATGGAGATGAGGGAAGACTCATCTGGTGAAGAGTGAACGAAACAAGGACAGAGTAAAGAAGAGCAAGAGGCAAAGAAGGAGAGACACAAATCCAACAGAGGGGGAACGGAAGGAAGGAGGAGGAGAGGAGGGAGGATGGGAAAGATGTGAAGAGCTCCATGAAACAGAGTTGAGGATAGATAGAAACAGGAAGAGGGGGCGAACACACAAAGTCCTGGAGGAGACGGACAGGAGAGGAAGCTCCACAGGACCTAGAAGCTGGGAGCCTTGGACGGGTAGGAGTGGAAAGCGAGGGGTGCAGGGAGAGAAGAAACATCTGGATGGTCTCCACAGCGACGGCCAGCAGGTTACCGCCCAACCCAAGATGGCCACCAACTTCAACGACATTGTCAAGCAGGGCTACGTACGCATGCGCAGCCGCAAGCTGGGGGTGAGTGTGTGTCTGCGTTGCAACTACACTCAGGTTTTTCCACACATCAGGCTCGTTGCACATGAGCCGGCCTGCAAAGAACTGATTCCTGCACAATGCTGGCTAGATTTGTGTCCAACTTGATCCCGACTTGATCCCGACTTGATCCCGACTTGCTCTGACGTTATGCACACATGAGCAGTTTTTGGATCCAGGCGCCAAAGTTACTCTCCACTGACTGCAAGACCCAGGGCATGATGGGAAATGCCTGGCTAATCATAGAGATGATTGGCTTTAATATTCGAAAAAAACAACACATTTAGCCGAAAATTTCAGTGTAATTACATTTTTTGACACTAGATTGTTGCTCTTAGAGTCATGTTGTGCAGTCAAGGTTTAATCAGTTAACAAACACATCTTGGCAGCTTTTAGGCTCCGCCTCCTGCTGCTGCCGCCTGTTCTCATCTAAAATAACAGTCGACACATTTAATAAGCTTTTCCTGAACAAATAATCTTGTAAAGTTCTTTGATTTGTTTCTACTCATACCGTGCCATGAAGGCAATTGATCCGTCAAATCATGGCTTTTCATCTTGATAGACGTCACACTTTATGACGTTTCAGTCGGAGACAATCCTCTTTGCCTTCCATTCTATTTAGATTTCAGCCATGGTGTATTTCAAAACACTCATAATTGTCCACAGATTAACTGTACATAATTGCATTTTGATGATGCATTTTAATGATGCACTGAATTATTATGAGTCATACACCGGAACTATATGGAGTCATAACTATATGAATGTCCATACAGACCCATTGTATTTTAACTGTATACTGTGCAGACTAAAATGTAAAAATGCTCTGTATTGTACTGCAAATATAGTTCATATGCACAATATAATCAGTCATAATCTGTGGAGGCCTTTCAAGTACAGCATGTATAATCAAAATGGTCTGAACTCCTTTTGATAAGATTTACAGTTTTAAGTCAAAGTAACTACAAGGAACCCTCATTTTGTGCTGATTTTGGCCGTCCCTCTGGACTAAAGTAGTGAGCACCACCAATTGTAAAATCTGCAGCTGCCAGACCCCATTTAGGAAACCTCTCATTTTACTGCAGCAGGGTCTGACAGCCTGCCCAGCTTAATCCTGGTTCTGGTTCTCCCCATGCCTCCCTTCCTTTGAGCAGACCCAGCAGTACGGCCTGGGCCTCTAGCAGCGCAGAGTGCCCAGAAATACGTAACATACGTCACATATACTGTTTATGACCCAGCTAGTGTATTAAGGCCAAGACGTTTTTTACATAATTATCATCAGATCACGCTAATCTGCATCAAAGAGCATTACAGTTCCACCTGTTAGACAACCAGTGACTTTTTAATCAAAGAGTTAGTATCTTGATATTTGATTGACTGGAGCTCTTAAAGCTGCTAAATCAAATTACATGCATTTATGTATTTAAATGACAGAAAAAAGCATATTCCCTCGTCCTTCCATGCAGGTAGTTTTGGTTCGATAGATCCAGTGTTTTAACAAATGAAACCAATGTAATTTGGGTGAATGTAAAAGTGATGATAATGATATTGTTAAAGAACAGGCTGATACAGAAGATCATCATATTGGCTCATACGTTTTTAATCCCAAGTACATTGCTAAATGTCTTCACAATGTGTCGTCTGTATGACCTCCTGTAAAACAGCATCCGCTCTGTGTACATTTCTGCCCGTGGCTTGCTGGTTGCACGGAGAATGCTAATTTGAGAGCGCATGAGTCACATTCCGATGGCGTAGGCAGTGGAATACAACTTTGCATGACTCATATTGTGGCAACAAATACAAATCAATTTGAGCCAGGTTGTGTTCGGCAGCTCACTTCAAACAGCGGCCTCCTCTGCTATCGCTGCTGAGCTCTCTGACTGATGTTCCCATCCCAGCATCAACCCACTGCTGAGGATATTACCAGCATAAAGTTTCTTCTTGTTCTGAAAGTGAAGGAGCTCACTTACTGGCGGGGAAAAATGTGGCCTGAGGGAAATAATGTTCTTGCTTTTTAGTGCTTGACCTACAGTGACCAGTCTGTTTATTCTTTAAGTGCTTTGTATACAGAAGACTGTGTTTGGTTTTATCGTTGCTTAAAATGGCAGATCCAAACCTTTTCACTGGATACGATAGATGCTGGATTGGTACACCTTGAAGAATTACAAAACTCAACAACACATCCTTGAGTCTTGAAAAAGAAGCCACAGAATCAGATCTTGTCATATTTTCAAATATTTTCAGGTTCCATTATCACCCCTGATACTTCCGTATCGGTAATGCTGCAAAGCGGGACAGTTCCTCTATTTCATGACATTATTGTGCATGAACAATTATTAATAATTGTATTTTATCAGGTTATGGGTAATTAAACTCTGTTTTGATCATATTTATGGATGGCAGTAGCCTTTCAATGTTCCATTTTCCATTCCATTTTGTAATCACCTCTCTATATAGTAGCTTTCATTGATAGTGGCAGAGTCAGCCATTCCCGCGCTGAATTCAAATTGCTTTCTCACGCATGAGAGATTTGCAGGAAATTAAGGATTCATATGTCATTTCGGGGGGTTTCCCCAACAATTAACATCGTCCAATCTGATCCAATCTGATTGGTAATTATAGTCCTGCACATTTGGACAGTGTAACTTAGTCTACATGTCGATTCATTCATGCAAACTAGGCAGATTGATTGATGTAATTTCAACATTTTTATTAACAGTATTATTAATTTACTTATATTAGACCAAAATCACAATTTGTTGGGAGACACCAAACAATTATAATGTAAAATCAGCCATTCAGCACCCCCTTATAGCAAGAATGGAATGATCCTTGGTTTCATTACTACATTTTTTCTGCCGCTGCAATGATTCAACTGTAAGATTGGCAGTCAAATTATATCCTATACTACTAATTAGACCTGATTTAACCCAGCATTAGGAGCAGTGATCCAAACCTAGGGTTCAGTGTCTCAAGGACACTTAGACACTTAAATCAGGAGGAGCTTGGGGTCGAACTGTCAATCTAGTGATTAAAGGACAACACATAGCCAGGATCCTTGCTCTTCATAAAGTCATGAGTCCTAATCCAGTTCTTGTTCAGCTCAGGGACACTACAGCTCTACTTTCTAAGCCCCCCTGCGTCTCCTCGTACTGTGTGTCCTCTCCTGGCTCAGGCTTTGCTTTAACTGTCAGGCTGAGACGCTGCATGTTGTCTGTCATCCATCATTAAGTTGAAGGATGCAAGTCTAAGATTCTGCTTTTGTTCATTTGCTCATTATTACCAGACTTCTCTGTCTCTAGTTCTGAAACGGATCCACACATGACGTGCTACAAATATGGGTATGTTAGCATGGTAGTGGTATTTATTGTTATTATATTGAGAGAATTCACAGAACTATCTGTTATTGACAGTACAGTTGAGCTGGGCGTCCAGTTAACTGGACCAAAGACAAAATCAGGCCTTTACAGTTTCTCTCTCTGTTTTATTTTGAACACTAACTGCTCTGTGTTTTCCCCCGTCCCCCGTCTTATTTTGCCCCCCTTCCTCTCACTGCCCCAGTCATTTAATTGCTCTGTGTCTTCTCTTTCTCCCTCTGCGGTTTTCTGCCCAGAGTGCTGATTCTTCACATCTCATTCTTCCTTTGCTGCCTCATTATCTGCATCCTTCCTCCACATTCTTTCTGTGTCATCTCCCTCTCTGTCTTTGGTGTTGCCCTTTTTCATCCGGTCTCTTCATGTGCCCGTTGTGTTCGCAGTCTGCCTGTATGTTGTGGAGTTTCACTGTGAAGCAGAGACAGGTTGGCGCAAACGCTGCCAAGCAGGTGATAACAGAGCTTTTTTTCTGCCGTCATAGTGATGCAGCATACAGGATGTGTAACGTCACAACTTTCATCAGCCATGTTAAAGATGGAAAATCCAACACAACTACAGCACGGCATCCGAACCGTGACGTATTTCTGACTCAACCAGGATCAGCAGGCAGGAGATAACGGCTATCTCTGTGCAGATTGATGGATGGATGGGATGATGTTATTGGTTTGAATTGGTCGCTTCTAGCTGATGTAAGCATGCGTCATAGTTATTTTTCCAGGCAGAAAAAAATGTATATTTAAATTAGAAAAACACAAAGAAATAGATTTTTTTGGTAACGCTTCGATGGTGATTTAAAAAGGCCTTTTTTTATTTCAGCTCTACTTTTAAATGGAAAAGTCAGTTTCGCAAGCTTTGGTTTCGAATTAATGTTACATTCCAATTTAGGATTGCATTGAGGAAGTCCTAACAAACCTCAGATTTGTGCAGCTACCCTGGAGGGAGAGCAGTATCCGTCAGTATTGTAGGGAACCCAGACGAAGACAGGGGTTGAGACGAGGGCACGAGTACAAAGAGAGGTAACAACAGAGTTATCCCAGTTTGTCTGCGCATCCTTAGGGCAGAGAGGACATGCACAGCTGAGGTCCTCCTCAAGGCTGCGTAGATACACTACCGAAGTCATGCTTAATTTGCTTCAACAGGAACGACTAAGCCAGAGGAAGAAGCCCCAGACGTGCAAAATCCCAGCACACACTGACTGAATCTCCCCTCCCATCCACTGCTGTTCCCACAGAGCCCTCATGTTTCCACATTACACTGTTCTGTGTCCTGCATTAGTACAACCACAGTCCTAATGAACTATTGTATTGATGAGAGGTATTGATCAGCCTCTAGGCATGGGACAGGGGTTTTCGAACCCCCACACTTTCCTTAACCCACCTCCCACTGATTATAGATGCAGTCAATGCAAAGCACTCAGATGGTTAATAGGCACCCAGTCTAAAAGCATACGTGAGATGTGTTCGCACCATCTGTCCATATGCTTAGATGCGCTATATGGGTACCAGGAAACAAACTGTTGTGAAGTTTTCTGCATGTATAAGTAAAATACTTTTCCCATCCTTCAAATGCCTCCACACACTGAAGCGTTGGACGCGTTCCAAACTCCTTAGATTAAATGGCTCAACACTTAGACTGTTGTCTGTTTGAATATGGAGAGAGCTTTACTTAATGTACGACACCAGCAGTGAAGTAGTTCCCAAACATCATACTAATGGCACATTGGAGAGTACTCTGAATTATGCACCCATTCACCAATGAGCAAGAATGGTCAGCTGTGCTTTATGTTTCCAACATTCATATTGAATACCTTTCAGAGCTCGCCGCTTGGCAGGTGTTTGTTATGTACTGTAAATTAGTCACATAGTCTAATAGAGGGCAACAGCCTACGTCGCAGAGAAGTCTCGTGTTTGGAATGAAATGTGACATTGCCTGAGGCCTGAGTAAACATAGAGGTGATGCATATATATATATATATATATATTTATGTATATATTTATATAACCAGAGACACCTCCTATGATCTCCACTCATCCAGCACAGATTTCTGTAAGGCAGTAAGATGAGTTTCATAATCATGCACACCGGAGAGAGTTTTCCCATTAAAATCCTTTCAGCTGTCAGCAGGTTTGTTTTAAGGGCTGCAGGGACACGTGTGGCAGCTTTGGTCTCTTTGGCTGGAGATACAATATACAGAGATTAGGGCCATGTCCACACATACCAAAACCATCTTGTTTGCCCTGGTTTTCCTTGGCATCAAGAAAATCTGCGTCCTAATGAATCCATTGTAAATTACTCAGCATGCTGTAGTAACGCCGTAGTAACGCCGTAGTAACGCCGTAGTAACGCCGTAGTAACGCCGTAGTAACGCCGTAGTAACGCCATAATAACCCCATGGTAACCCCATAGTAACGCCATAGTAACGCCATAGTAACGCCATAGTAACGCCATAGTAACCCCATAGTAACGCCATAGTAACGCCATAGTAACGCCATAGTAACCCCATGGTAACCCCATAGTAACGCCATAGTAACGCCATGGTAACGCCATGCATAGTAACCCCATAGTAACGCCATAGTAATGCCATAGTAACGCCATGGTAACGCCATGCATAGTAACCCCATGGTAACCCCATAGTAACGCCATAGTAACGCCATAGTAACGCCATGGTAACCCCATAGTATTTTTTTTTTTTTTTTTTTTTTTTTATTTATTTTTATTTGTTTATTTATTTATTTTTTGGTAACCCCATAATAACCCCATAGTAACCCCATAGTAACGCCATAGTAACCCCATGGTAACCCCATATTAACGCCATAGTAACACCATGCATAGTAACCCCATAGTAACGCCATAGTAATGCCATAGTAACGCCGTAGTAACGCCGTAGTAACGCTGTAGTACATATTCCAGGCCTATATGTGGCGCTGTTTCTGCTACAAAAAACTACACCAAAAACGGAGGAGAAGAGACGGAGCAAGCGCATAAAGCTTGCACGCTGTAACCGAACACAACAACACGACAACACAAAGAATGCGAGTGAAAGGTCAAAACCTGAATCGTTTGTGCGGACCGATAATGAGTGTGAACTGCTGCTGCGTCTCGCGAGGGTAAGAGGTCAAAGGCTAGAGGGCAGAGGGGTGGGGCGATGACATCATCGTCATGAGCACGAACACGTTTTTTACTTTTTCATCCTGGGACCTGGTCTAAAAAAAAACCCCTCTGGTTCCATTTGGACGAAGACATCTGCGTTTACGCATAAAAAACGTTGCCATGTCGACATGACCCTTGGTTTCTCTTCCTATATCCCCCATTTCATTCATTTTATTTCACCAGAAATAGCTAAATGATGAGCTTGAAGGTGCTAAAATACTCCCTAAAGAGTTGGAGTGATCAATTTCTGAGGGTTCATCACTACTAGTGACACCTATCACATTACATATTCCATTTTGAATGTCAAATATTGATTAGGATTCTAAAATGGTGTGAATGGGAGCGTGAATGGTTATCTTTCCAGGTGATACCTGCCTTCGCTCAATGTCAGCTGGGATCAGCTCCACTCCCACCCCCTAACCCTGAACAGGATAAGTGGTTACACGTAATGGATGGATGGATGGATACATATTGATTAGTGTAACCTTAACAGTAGGCTTAGCATTAATTAGACTAGACGAATATACATCATTTCTTTTATCATGAGGGCTTTTCACACTGCACTTAGCCTGGGGCTGAGTGAGCTATGAGCCTGGGGCTGAGTGCAGCTCCAGGATTGTTCCAGCTTCCACATTGGCACAATCTTGGCACACATTAGCCCAGGGCTAGCTGGTCCTGCCCCGGAGCAGCCCCATCTTCCTGTAAACAAAGGTATTTGCGTTACGTTTGTTGGCGATCTTTAGAGTAAGGGTGCATAATCCTAGGATTTAAAAATGACTCAAATGTTCCAACAGACATATAACCCAGGGCTAGTAGAAGTGCAGAGTAAATGGCGTATCTCTAGGCGGAGGTTAACTCTGGGTCAACAATGTGTGTGTGAAAAGGGGCTAAAAATATGCACTGTGAAAAGCCTGAAAGCGTACGCCGTTAGAAAAAGGAATGAATAAAAAGTAAGTGATGGTGTTTTTACAGTTGAGTCCAATCTCACACTCAGCCTGCCACATCCACTTTTCTCTATTGAGTCCAAAGAACCTGTAAATGTGTTTTATATGCCTTGAAGGCATCATTATGTAAGCAGCCCTCTGAGACTAATAGGTTAGCCTGCACTATCGAGTCTGAGCTCCCTGATCTGGCATTCAGCTTCACCTCTCCTCTCAGCACGGCGCTGGCTGCAGGCGCTTTGACCTCCCTGCTCCTCCACATAATATCCTCCTCCTGCTTCTGCTCATCTGGGGATCATTTTATTTGCTTTTAGTGACAGCGCCACGGTTATCAAGAGGCAAAAACGGGGAGCTCTGTCTTCATAGATATAGCTTTAGACTTCATTATGGTGGATTGCAATAATAAAGTATCATCTTCCAACCAGCGAACCAGGAATATGAGACGTTAACATTCTCATAACATTCAAATAAATAGATTACTGAAAATTCTCAAAAAATTAATAAATTGTTGGGGTCTGGAGTGACCTGTGTAATAACGGCTTTGATGGGAAATTCAGAAGAAAATGTCTTGAATGTGATCAAAAGTCAGAATATCTGTCTCAAGCCTGTTTCGATGGTTAATCTCTACAATTAAGGTAAATAAAGGTCACAATTTGGGAATGATTCATCCATTATTGGTTAATTGACGTGAATAAATTAACCAATTAAATATATATTTACGCATAATGCGAGGACACGTGGCATCAAAGTTAGAACATGTGTAGATGTGCTTTAGTATGCGGTCATGCCAGTAGGTGGAGCCTGTCACCTTTTAATGAGATTTAGTTACAGGTGTGTTTGGCGACCGCACGAGCTGTAAAACAAACGCCTCTCCCTGCCCTCAGAGGAGGAAACAAGTGGCCGCTTGCCTTTCTCTGCTCGCTGACGCTGTCATGGTGATGAAGCACAAAGTGGTGAAAGCAGCTGGGCTAACGTTCCTGCTACAGAGCAGTCCATCACGTAGATCAGGTCTGCAGATTGTTTTTCTAGTCAGGCTTAAAGGCAGAGGAGGTCATTTGGAAAAAACAAAGAGACTATGACTTTGAACGCATCACAGAACAAAAAAGTCCCGCCCCCTTCGCTAAGACCTCTGTTCAAAGCCACTCCCCCAACGCCCAACGAGTGCTCGACCTCTGCAGAGTGTTCACAATCAGAAGCATTGACAGACAGGCAGGCCGTCCAGTCATATTCTCTGGCCCAACTTTTTTGATTGGACAGATTTTTTTAATTTTTTTTTTATGTCAGAGCATTTTTATTTATTCATCACATCGGTGTATTACGAGGATTTCAAGTAACATGGAAGAAAGTGTTTCTGAATAGAATCACCTACTCAACCTTTAAGTGTGTTGCGGGGAGATTAGGGTAACCTGTTTTACATAACATAACTAACATAATAACATCACAGGTTATTCACTGTTGTTCATCATTCATGTAACTTGGTGTTTTTGGTAGCTTACTCTGATTTTGTATCAAATATAGGTCAAGTCAGCTGTTAAAACCGGTTTCTAATGGAGAAAGACCCAACATAAATTATTCATAAATTATTGGTTAAATACATAACTTAAAATTTGCATCCCTTGCCACACAATACCACTTTATGAGAATTTACTCAGACATGTAACTGCAACTTCCAACCAGCTCTTACCTCCTTCCCTGGAATTGATTTTGGTCAGTTAGTCAACACATTTAGTTTGAAACTTAAATATAATATCAGTTGACGCATGTTAGTTTTTATCTGACACTATGACATTTCACTCCTACTCTCCTCCTCCTACTATGTTCCTATCTGCATACCGCCCCCCCAAATGTATGCCTATGTTCATGGCAGAAAACTGAAGTGAAACGTTGCAAAACTCTCCGAATGGCTAGATACCATTAGAGATGTTTTTTCCTCCACAGTTTAAATGTTGTATCTTAAACAACATATGTGTTGTGATTCTGTGACTCCATGCATTCTACATGTTATTGTTCACTTGAGCCTGTGTGACACTCCCCATGCTGCCTCTTTCCGGTTGTTTTAATGCGAATAAACATATCGACATTCTTGAGTGACGACCCGCATCCCACAATGCAGTGCTTTCCTTTATTCTCCTGTGCAGATTGATGAGGCCTCTGTCAACAGTGCATTAGCAGTTACTTACTGATGCGCGGAACATTTTGGTGACCACATATGATTGAATAGTTATGGGAGCTATTGGAATGACTCTAAATGGGTTTTCCACCACCACATTGATAAGTGAAGCGCTTAGGTGATTACTCAAAATCATTATCTTGGTCGCTGTTAGCACCGACCTTGCTTTCTTTGAGAGGGGCAGGCCAAAGTCATTGCCAAATATAGCAGCTTGACTATTACAGAGCCAGTGTTGCTGAAAGGCATCACATGCTGCCATTAGTCTGCGGGCGTTGGGACCGTGCAGCGGAGGCGGCAGGCTGAAGCTTACCAAAGCAGGTGAGATAAGATCAGATCAATCTTTAATGATGCCTGTGAGGACATCTGGTAGAGCCGGATGCAGCATTCCCATAGGCACTGCGGCGGCAGATCGATCCGCCGTGCCCAAAGCTGATTGTCTTGCTGGGAAAAGATGTGTCTAATCAGATAGGATTAGGTCAAACTTGTTTGTGCGGCTCGCTCCCTGTTTGGGAATTGAACCCCGATCTCCTGTGTGATTGGCAGAGGTGTTTTTTTTTCTCCTTGAAGGGCACCTCACCAAAACTCATCCAGGGTCAACAGTTAAGGCTGCCACAAAGAGTAGTTGCAGTAAAGAGCATGCATGCTCAGCAAACCTCTTCTTAATGATATTGTGATGAATTTAATTAGCTGTAGGGATGTCACAAGTCGATGCCAAGCAGATGTTTTCTCATTGCCTCTGAATGTATATTGTTTTATTTATGTTTGTTTTAATAGTTGGCGATCCAGAATTGTGTGATTTCACTGGTTTTTCTATTGATTATTACTTCATTTCTGGCATGGTGACATCCTTAATTAGCTCTGTCAGGGTAGAAAACACACACTGGTCAGACACACTCTTCTGCAGATTGTCATTTATTCCATCCTGCTGACACAACAGAGCTTTATTCCTGGTGGTGTTGCTAAGTTGTGTAGCCTGAGGGTTGTACCACCAAGTGAGTGGGTTAGTGAAGTATGTGGAGCCAGAATGTTCAAAGTCACAAAGGTAGCTCTCTTTTTAGTAGTTTATGTTCAGTGTTTGAAATTGGTTATAATATAATCGGTGAGAGACCTGTGGGAGGTTCTCTTCAGAGGGAGAGAGTGTTTACAGACAGATTAGATCCCTTGGCTTTTCCTCCGATATTCTCTACAAGCAGACGGATTCGAATTTCATTTCATCCGCAAAGTTGTTGCTCGAACTGAACTAGTGAACTTGGTTGGCGTGTTTTTTTCATTTGGCCACACCGGAATTAAAAGAAGCCTTCTATAAAATCATAGGTAGCGTACAATAATAGTTCACTATATTATTATTAATCAGTATGATGTTCACTTGCATATTAAATGTGGTATAAATCTTTCAAACTAGCATTTCTACTTTGGATTATGTTTTTGTGCTTGGTCTTGATTTGCAGTAGATATAATAGTAAGTTCTGCAGAAGATTCCAAATTTGGAATCCAAATCAATTAAAATCAAAGTTAATTGGAAAAGTAATTTTGACAAAAAAAAAAAAAATCAACATGGAAGAACAACAGAAAAAGCTGTGAGCTTAAGTTAAACATTTTTTCTTGACAAATTAACCTTTTAACTTTTAAAGTGGCAAATGTCAACATACATTCTAAGGGGCAAACATGGTAAACAGTCCTTACATGTTAACATTGTAAAAAAAAAAAGGAGAAGAAATGATGTAATAACTTACTTCATTTTATACATTTATTTTAATTATTTTATACCTCAACTCAGATTTTGAAGTACAGCTTTTTTAATTAGCTTATTAAAGCATGTAGCCTACTTTGAATGTAAATAAGGTGCCAGAGATTATGAAAAATAAGCATCAAAATAGAGCTTGTATCAAAAGAAATTTGCGGGGGAGGATCCCCCTGGACCCCTTACATTCGGCTAAGCCCCAACCTTTATGTTGTATGTTGATGTTTGTATTTGCTTGTAGCCTATTACTCACATTCCACATCTTAGCATCGCCCAGAAAATAGCTGTTCCATGTCCTAAGCTGCAGCCAGATGGGCTGTATTTACACCTAAGTTGTTTCCAGATCAGGGAAATGAGCCTTTACGCAACATGCATATACCTCATAGGCCTATAGAGAGGAAGTAGTGTTTATAATTGTATATTCAGGCCGATCAATACGCCTACATGCGAGCACCAGCCAGTGTTTACATTGGGCCCGCTCACGCAAATCAAATGCCAGGTCTGCTCCACTTCTGCTGTCTGCGCGATCCAGTTTGCCACTGTCGCTGCATCCTGTGCTTAGCTGCCCAGAATGATTGTGATTGGTTTTATAAAATCCAAAAAAGACGGAGCGTGTTTCCCCTTTAGCAGAATGTGTGGGGTCAGACACCGTGCTGTGGAAATAGGTCAGACTACGTGAGACTACCTACGAGCTTTTTGCTTTGCTGAATATTTAAAGCGCCATATGTTGCACGCAGCAGGCATGATGTTAGTTCCATGCGGTCATTAGCTTCATCGCTGTGATTATATTTTGCAGGCGTGCTTTAATGCACACAGCAATCCGAACGATTAAAACACAGCCAACGTACCAGAAGACTCATTTTACAGCGGGTTTGTAATTTCACACATCAAAATCATCAAGCGGGGTCACAGTACATCAACAGCAGCTGGCACGGTTTCTACGTTTTTACTGCAACGGATTCAGATTCCACACAATCTTCTACAACAATCACTTCCAGGACCTCTCACTGCTGCTCCGCTGTAGCGCGTTAAACAGCGTGGAAACCTGACAAACCCGTTGTGCTTTCATTTACGTAGTTAAGAGACGCTGTCTGTCTGTCTTTACAATACCGTCCCACCCACACACAAACAAGCTCTTGATATATTTC
Source organism: Chelidonichthys spinosus (assembly GCA_029853015.1). NCBI lineage: Eukaryota > Metazoa > Chordata > Actinopteri > Perciformes > Triglidae > Chelidonichthys > Chelidonichthys spinosus. The sequence continues at coordinate 5,357,300 of CM056821.1, read as the reverse complement.
CAAGTTTTTCTCCTTTCCTTCAGTAGTTAATCGTATCAGTCAACCTGGAAATCCCTTGAATTTTGACAGCAAATATGTGATGAACTGTGATTTAATTTGGATTTTAAAGATGCAACGTGTGAGATCATGGCCACATGCTCCAAACAAATATAAGGCAGCATCTCACCTCTACGACTGGGTCCATTCCACCTTAATACACATGCATCAGTTACACAAATTAAAAAAGAAAGAAGAACAAACTAATCTTGACTATATTTCTAGGGTTCTAGTGTGAATGTCCTATTAGCAACCACCCTTAACCGCTGTTGTCATCTTCTTTTCTCTGCAGCCGTTTACCAGAACACACTGTCTTCTATTCATTCCTCTGTCCTTCATTATTGCTTCGCTGTGTTTCTCTGTTGCTCTCGCTTCTGTTCATCTCCTCCGCCTGGCAGCATTTCTGTATTTCCTTTGACTTCATTTAATAGGCTATTTAATTGTAAGTCAATTTACTACAGCTGCTAAGTAGAATGCCTTTCTCTCTCTATATTTCTCTCTCTTTGTCACTGTGTGTGTGTGTGTGTGTGTGTGTGTGTGTGTGGTTCTCATCCCTCCATGCTAATAGCTGGCTGTTGTTGTCGCTCTTATTTCTCCATCCTAACCATTACATGAGCAGTGGGAGGTTAAAACCCGTCACAGAAGTCTTCTTAGTTTGCTGAATAACAAATAGTACAAGAAGTAATGTTTGAATATCACTAAATATTATTAATAATTTTTTTCTTCGTTAATGTCAGCAATGCAAGTTTGTTCTTAAATGGTGGCTTACATTAAGATTCTATGTTCATGTTTGCTTTAGTTATGGTTTAGTGGATAAATGAAATGAATGAAGCCTCCGCACAGTCAGGGGGAGACTTACTCTTCATCAGAACTTCATTATGTATTCCATGCAAATTGTTTTTTTTTTATTTTGTCAGTTTTGAAGGAAAAAAATCAGTCTCATGAATTTGAATTTGCTGCGACTGCATTTGTTTTCTTTTGCTGATTGATGTTTGTATATCCTTAATATTTTTATACAATTATTCAATTCCTGTGGAGTTTATCTGAGGACATTGTGAATGTTTTGTCAACATCACTACATTTATTTTGTTTTGAGTGCATGGAGACATTTAAAAACTCAAACAACAAACAAACAAACACCTTCCGATTGTCCCTCCAACCTGTTTAACAGATGAACAGAAATTAAGGAGCATCAAAAGATTATCCTGGAAAAAAAAACTTTTTTTTCACTTGTTCTGAAGTCACAAATCCAGGAGAGAAAAATAATTGGATCACATTTACAAAATGGATTAAAGTTTTTTTTTTTGTGTCACTTGTCTGTCAGGGCTTCTGTACTTTCATGTCCACATCATCCATCTGCCTCCTCCCCTTCATCTTCCCTTCCCCTGTATCGCTCCACCATCCTGTGTTTGAAGTCATCGGGTCTCAGCAGACAGACGAGCTGTGAGGAGCGCTAAGTGACGTTAAAGAGGGGAGGCAGGGGAGGAGGTGGGAGGGACGGTGAAGATAGAAGGTGCTAATTGCTCCCTTCTCACAGATGAAACTGATGTGGAACAGTTTGGAGTTACTCTTGTTTCAGAGGGATTTGCTCACATCACAGTAAAAAATAAAAAAAGATGTTGCTACGCGAGGCTTGTGTGTAACCTTGAAGTTGGCAGACTTAAATGGATCCGTGGGCATTTTAAGCTGTTTTTCATTTCCATCACAAATTCGCCCTTCAGTTCAACTACAATGACATTATATCGTTTAAGTTAATAAAACAGAATTATTCATAAGAAAGTGTCACATCTTAGTAACGTATGTTTGTGCTAAGTGAATATTACCAAATCCACTACCCTCCCTGCTGCAAAATGCATAATTATTCTCTCACATATACACATCTTTAAGACCGGGAGTTCAGCTTCATGTGAAGGCCTTATTACTCTCTATTTGTACCTCAAAAAGTCCCGTGAAATTGGCTTATTCCAAGCACTGATTAAAAAAACGTTGCATTTCATTCCTTGAACCTCTGAGCTCCGTTGTTGTTTTGTCGTGTTTTCTAAGACATCACAGACCAGAGTGCAGAGCCACCGGAGGGGCTTTTATTCTGTATCTTGTTTTTCTTGGAAAGACTTTCGCTGTATTCGTCTCTCTGCCTGCAGATGAAACCCAACGCCGAAAAAAACAAGTTCTCAGTGTTTTTCTCAGGACTGTACATGCTGATGTGGGTACATTTTGGAAGTGGGGCTAAAGTGGAGGCAGGACTGAGATTAAGGGATCACCAGTGAAGTAAATGAAATGCATTCCATCATCACAGATGTAATGTCAGAGCAAGAGGGATGCTGCGAGATATCTGGCCTTCCTCCGCGTCCTGCTATTGGTCAGGGCGACGTTATCATCTCCGTCCTGCTGACACGGCACTGTGGAGATGGGTCTGGCTGTTTCAGACAAGGTCGCTACGAACACACACTTGTAACTGACATGGTGATGAAGAATCAAGAATACTTGTGCTGGGAGGGAGTTTTTTGATGCTGTTTTAATTCATGACATCATTTGATACAGCCATTCTCAGCTCAGTACCAGAATCCCCATCAACTGAACTGTGAATGAGTCAACAGGGAAGCACATGTTGCATAGCATACATTAGGTGCTCCTCCTTTTATTAAACAGCAGTAGTAATGAAGGCCCTGCTAGTAGGGCTTTATCTACCAAACGTGTCCAGTGTGTGTGACGATGTAGAGTACTTGTTTTTGTTCTGTCGCGTAAGGTTTGGGTTTAAACCATCGCAGCGTTTCTGCCACAAATAAAAGTAGTATTATATATTAAATTAAAGTCTATATCTTACAGATCTATCGGCGTTGCTGGCTGGTGTTCAAGAAGTCATCCAGCAAAGGACCTCGACGCCTGGAGAAATACCCTGATGAGAAGTCTGCCTACATCAGAGCCTTTCCTAAGGTGTGGTGTGTGTGTGTGTGTGTGTGTGTGTGTGTGTGTGTGTGTGTGTGTGTATAAGAGAGAGAGAGAGAGACAGGTATTCTCTGTTCTTCAGGAGAAAACCAAAGCTAAAGAGTTGACAGACCCACACCGACAGGGATGAAAGCACCTTACCTTCACATTTAAGACTTCTGAGCTCAGCGAGAATCAACAATCCTTCTACTTCTTCTTTTTCTTCTCTCTCTCTCTCCTCTCCCTCTTTCTCATCTTTCATGCTTCATCATCATCACCTCCCCTTCACTTTGACCTTCTATTTTTCACACTCCTGCATTTACTGTCCTTTAACACACCAGTGGACTTAAAGTGAAGCCGCTGAGAGACTCTGCTTGTGTTTTTATCTTTTTTCACTGTAAGCACCTTTATGAAATGTATCAGCTTTGACTTTTGTGGAAACTAAAGTGTTATTCCATACAAACCAATGAAAGGTTATTTTATTTTTTGTGCATTTTCCTACAAATGTCAAGCAAGGTCCTAGCTCACACTTACTTAGCATATAAAATTATTACATGTATATGAACCAAGTTCATTACTTTTCTCAAGTGTACAAATGGTGTGTGTGAACAAAGCATAAGCCCAATACTGTTTTAAATGGAATCACACCTATTATTATCTGATTGTTAAAATGTATTCAGACTCACCTCATGTTATTTGCACACACTTCTTAACATTCAGGTGACCAATCATTGTTAATGAAGAAAGTTAACAAGGCTTTTACTTTCACAAGACAAATAACTCCCCACACTTTAATCACCTTTGGTAACATTGTACCTTCAATCTGTTGCCTAGGTGACAGAGATTAGCAACGTCAAGAATATCACACGGTTGCCTCGAGACACCAAGCGACAGGCGGTGGCCATCGTGTTTACAGACGACACGGCGCGCACCTTCACCTGTGAATCAGGTAATGTATGGACCCAAGTTTGAACATGCACACTTCCTGTTGATCCTTATTTGGGCGTTTTGTGAAAAGTTTAATAGACTAGTGCAAAGTTGTGTGAAATGCACAGATTTGTTTGGATGGATATTAAATCTCAAGTCTGTGTGTAGAGAGCCTTAGCGGAGCTTAGCATAAAGACTGGAAACTGCTGGCTCACTCATTAACGGTGTATCTGGTTTATGGAATCTGCATAAACACACATGTAAAAAAGACAAATTCTGCTTGTGTTAAGTAAACTATTTCTTGACATCCGTTCATCACTTAAGTGCATCATGTCCAGCTCAGTGCAGGTTTTAATAGAGTCTCTGTCGAGGTGCAAACAAACCGGACAACCTTATTGTGATATTGAGATCAGAAACACTTGGCAGGTGGGAAACGTGAGGCGCTGTGTCATTTTGTTGCCTTTTTTTCAGTTTGCTTTTTATTAAATCGGTGCTAGGCAACCCCCAAATGAGTGCTAACAACATAATAGTTTAAATACATTTTTAAAAAACATACCCTGAAATCTTAAGTGCTGCACTAATTAGCCTCCAGGCCCACAAAAGCATTGCACAAAACGCTTCAGTCTCACTAAAACAAGTTGAAAAAGCTGCCCCAGGCCGCTCTGTCTGATCAGGGCCTTAGTCCACCTGCATGCTGGCCACCAAGAAATAGTTTAGAGATATAGAGATTTCTTTTGATTACTATGATTTCCAACATAAAGAATAAACTTTTACACTCAAGGTTGTAGGTTGTTGATATGGCTGCGTCGTCCCTTGACTTTCTTATGTTTTCCTCACCTTGCCACAGCTGGCTGTGAACTCCACACACTGTTCGCCCCGACCTGTTGCCCCCGCACCACTCTTTTCTAACAATACGGCCATCATTTCATCATTTGACTTTTTTTGTACCAAGAATGATTCTTGTAGATGTGAATGTCTCTCTTTCTCTCTCTCTCTCTCTCTCTCTCTCAGAGCTGGAGGCCGAGGACTGGTTCAAGACCTTGTCGATTGAGTGTCTGGGCACACGACTCAATGACATCAGCATGGGAGAGCCTGACCTCCTGGCGGCCGGAGTGCAGTGTGAACACACAGGTAATCCGCACACAAACACACAAAATCACACTTCTCCTGCCGATCTCGAAACTTGTCACAGTGAAATCTTCCAAGATAACGATGATAAATGTGCGAGATTTATTTTTGATGAAGTTCTTTTTTTAATCTATTTTCCTAGGATGCTTGGACAGATACAGAAAAGATGGTGATTCATTTTATCAGTTAAAAAATGTCAATGCACAATAAGCACTGTAGCAAACAAACCTTTATGATACTTGTTTTGTTCAGCAACATAATCTTCACAAATAAACTTTATTTGCCATCAGAAATATCAAGATCACACAAAGAAAAGTGTATACTACAAAAATTACAATAGATTATCTCATCATCAGCATAAACAGTCCAGTGGAGCTGCAGAGCTCACTGATAATCCTGGTTTTGTCACCTATAAGCGACCCGAAATAAAACGTATTGATTAAAGCAGCTTTAAAAGCATCACTGAATGATCTACTAGAATATTCCCAGGAGTCAACAACTTAACATGGAGAAACAGCATCAAATAACTGCATAAAGTCCCAGAAAACTCTGCTCCGACTCTCCGACTTTTCTGGTCGTCACTGCTTTGTATTAAATTCAGTTTGGGACTATTTACCCATATCTATTAACTGTATTCTCCTGTTTAGTCCAAGTTATCTATTTATCTGTTTATATTGTCAGTTTTTACTCCTACTGTTCATATTGTGTTTCCTTTTTTGGTGCCTTTTATGTTCTCTATGAAGCTCTGTGAATTAAGAATATACTATACATATAAATGTACCTTAAAAGACAGCTCTGGTCTATGAGATAAAAAAAAAAAAACCTTGATAAGAAACTGCAGTGTGTTATGAAACAGCGCTAACCCAGAACAGAGCTGACCGGTGAGACTTTTGCTCTGTTATTCTTGTGAAATCACTGAAGCGAATCCAACGCCACTGACAGTACGTCGCTGACATCCTTCCTGTCATTCCTTGGTCTCCTCAGAGCGCTTCAACGTGTTCCTCCTCCCCTGTCCCAACCTGGACATCTATGGGGAGTGCATGATGCAGATCACCCACGAGAACATTTACCTGTGGGACATTCACAACCCTCGCACCAAGCTGGTCACCTGGCCGCTCTGCTCCCTGCGGCGCTACGGACGCGACGCTACGCGCTTCACCTTCGAAGCCGGCCGGTGAGACCATGGATGGGAGGGAGGGGGGATGTTTGACCGCTGACATATAAATGCATGTTACATACATCATGGGTTGTATCACGCAGACAGTCATATTAGAGACAATACATCCTTTGTTATGGCGGTGTGTTTTTAAAGGATAACTTTAGTATTTTTCAACCTTATTTTCCCATTTTTGTGTCTAAATGACTGATGGGAACATCTTTTTTTAAAATTGTGTCCAGTAAAGAGGGAGGAGGCAAGAGACAGCAGCCTCAAAACGGGATGCAATGTAATCCTTCCGGACAATTCTGCACCGTCAATGCACGTCCACTAAAAGTGCTTGTTTTTGCCTCTGACAAAAAGTGTCTGATAGTCTCTCGCTCAAGGAGAAATCTTGTTCCCAAATCCCGCGAAGCATCCACTTTCTGTACTCTTAAAACGACAAACGCCTCTCTCCTGCTCTCAGTCAGGTTTCCACTGTTTTCTTACAACAACAAGTCAGACGACACATTAACAAACAATAATAAAGCGCTTTTGGTGGATGTGCATTGATGATAATGAGTTCTCCTTTTATGGTTATACTGCAGCCTGTTTAGTCGTTTAGTTGTGGCTCAATAAATGATCCTTTTATATGAGACGCTCAACCGTTTGTTGGAACTTACAAACAAAGTTTGTGCGTGTGCATGAGTGCTCTGTCAGTCAGCTGACGGTCAGTCCAAGGATACCCCCCCCCCCCCCCTCTCTCTCTCAGGAGGAGATTGATTGAATAGATTAGACGATGAATCAATGCTGGGTCAGACCTCCTTATCTCCTCTTCTTTGATAAAACGAGCTCAGATTGGGTCCGCATGCAGATGATGGTGTGTGTGTGTGTGTGTGTGTGTGTGTGTGTGTGTGCATGCACATGCAGTCTGAAAGAAACCCAAATAACAAGAGTCTGTGGGTGTGTTGTGCTGCATCAATCATTTTGGTAGGCAGACTTTATTGTCTCTATACGAATACAGTGAAATTTACATCTCCTTTACTGTCCTTTGATTAGAATTAGCTAACACGTATTACTAGCTCACTATATGGACACAGTAATATGGATGGACTAAAACCTCACAGGAACAGATCATTTTAAACAAGTTAGTGAGTTCACTATTAATCACTTGTGAATTGATGATGAACATTTGCATTCTCTCTGCTGGCCATCAGGGGGCGACTGGAAAAATAGGTCCGATTGCATGGATGTCTATGAGAAAATGTCCCTACTCATCACTTGACTTTCGGCTTGATCCTGGTGTTCTGTTATACCAGGGATTTAGAAATCCTGACAGGTTTGATTTTCAGTACCGTCATGAATGCAGAAACTGTATTGATGTGATGTGTTGTAGTGACTGGCAGACGCTTAGCTTAAAGCTTACGGTTTGTTGTTAGGGAGTTGAGTTTTGGTTGACTGTGTCTTAAAAACAGGAAGTCTTGGCCTGGATATCCATCATCTGGACATCAACTGGCTACCGTATATTGACCGAGGCTAGAGGCTAGATGGATGTTATTGTCATATTTCGTTTTTCAGGAGAGAAAAAAAAGATTTGTCTAATTTGTTCGGGATATATAAATCAATAATTAGTTGCAAAATATGAGCAATGGTTTAAGAAGGCAGATTTCATTTCAGCTCAGCTTTAAAACTGACACTGCTCTGTGTTTCCATGTTGAGAATGAAACAACACAAGAGGACACCGAATGTCTGCCTGTAATCCCACATTGATTCACCTCTATTAGTCGAAGTGGTAACAGGAGCTCATTAAGGCTTTCCAGGCTGTAAAATCCTCCATTATACTGTATCGGCCATGATGTCAACCCTGCTGTTTATGTGTAGGATGTGTGACAGCGGTGAAGGCCTCTACACCTTCCAGACCAGAGAGGGAGAGCAGATCTACCAGAGGGTTCACTCCTCGACGCTGGCTATCGCAGAGCAACACAAGAAGGTCCTGCTGGAGATGGAGAAAAACAGCAGGGTGAGAGCCTGGAAAACACCCATATACATGCATACACACACATACAGGCTTAACAAGGGCATGGTGGAGACCAAAACATGGCGAATAGAGTGTCAATAGTCCTCTTACATCTACCTTGTGGTTAGAAATATGAACAGATAATGCTTATAATGATCTTTGCCTGCTGGATCAGGAGCAAAACGGTGTTCTGCTGTGGAAAACTCCCAAGAAAAATATTTTATTTAGATGACTGATTGTGTGTTTATGACTTCCAGTTGATGTCTATGGGTTCAGAGCCGGGGTCCTACCCCTGCACCCCCACCGCCATCCTGCCCCGATCCGTCTACTGGCACCACATCACTGGAAACCAGACCGGCATGGATGGCAGTGGTAGGTCTTCACACAATTTTTATCTTTTTCTTATGTAGCCATAATGTGTACTGTTTAGTGCAACATCCCTTTTAGCATGACTGTAACTAATGTCCTAGCTCCAAAGGAACCTGCTGGTACCAACATGGTGGGAGTTGTCAGAATAAACCCCTTGTGTTTATTAAGGTTTTGCCTCCTTCATTCATATTTTGAATCTGAAACTGAAGGTTTATTATAATTAAAGCAGAGTGTTTACTGGTTTCGATGAACATAGCAAAATGTGAATCACAGCTTCTCATGGGAGGAAAAAAAGTTAATTTGGTTTCTGTTGATTAAAGTCCTGTAAAAAATAATGATAATGCCCTTGAATTCCCTTTATTCCCTTGAAAACGCTGTCTAGTTCCCTCTCATGGTAGAGAGGTACCAATAGAGCCTGATTTGACAAATATACAGGAATTATCAAGAAAGAAAAGACACACAATGTTGCTATATATCCTTTATTTATGCAGGGGGAACTTGGGCTTTGTGGTTACCTTCATATGAATTGTTTGTATTTTTCATTAAAAAGGATGTTCACTAAGAGCATGTTTCTGCTTTAGTGCCATTGTACGAGTTTAAAGCCTATTTTCATGGTTATCTGGATAATATCGTGAATCCCAGTTGTTTGAGCAGGATATCAGCTGTGTTTCCGCTCTGTCCACAGGTGATCCTGCCGAGGACGACCTGCTGTCCACCCGCCTGCCTCCAGACCACCACGCCACGCTGCCTCTGGCAAACACACATGCACAGTCCCAGCCGCACATACACACACAAACCCCGACACACTACCCAACGTACCCTGGACAGTGACACACACACACACACACACAGGAGAAGATGTGGACGTTGAAAAAGACGACACATACACCCACATGCATGCAGGCGCACACAGTTCACACACACTGAAAGGAACACACACTGTCCCACCGTCTGTTAGATTTACAGCCCAGCGTTACACCTCACAGGAGATGTTGGAGGTGGGACGAACGCTGGCCAACAGACCGTGCTGAACAGGAAGTGGAAATGAAATTCAGCAAAAGACTGCTAGGAGAGGGAGCTTCCTTACAGGACTGCACCTCCTACAATTCAACAGGAGTCGGGGGATTTTTGACGTTTATCCACACTCGGGATGAGAAACTCGGGCAGGCTGGCATTTATAATCTACTGTTTCAGTGTAGAGACTGAAGGCTCTGGGTTTACTTTAACATCTAGCTGAAATTAGATATGCCTTTTGGATCACATCCCCAGTCATAATGCACCCCTTTAACAACAGATACCATTGAAAGAAATACAAAAATAAATGCCTTTATTTTTTTTATATAAAAATCCAATGTTTTATTCTTCCTGGAAAACAAAATATGACTTATATGGCTGACATCAGCTAGTACAAACCAATTTCCGGAGATAATATCATGAAGTCCATCCATCAATCAATCCACTGTATCAGATGGTGAGCTGATCTTTTCAACGATCGAATGAAATTACTCCAAGCGTGCTCATCCTGTTTTTCTCAGAAATACTTTAAAGATGCAATGTGTAAGATCTGGCCAGAATGTAATTCAAAAAAGAAAACAATCAGGTAATGAACTAACACTTTCAAAATAATGTGAAGAGGATACAGCGTTATGTAACAGAGGTATCTACTGAGATGAGCATGCTACCCAGCTATTGGAGGAATACCTTGAGAGGCGATAGTAAGTCTTATAGATTATAAGATAGCAGTGTTAGCTTGACCAGCTGTTAGTTTCACTAGCCTGAGTTTCTCACCCCCGTAGTGACTCAATTTCTAAATGGCTGCCATGGGATTAACGTCATGAAAGCCCAGTGTGTGACATTGAACACTCCGTGGACAGGAACTGCATGGTGCCTTAATAGCACCACATGGACCGTGCTATCATTGGAAATACACTGACATCTGGGATTCCCTTGTGGAGAGTTCCCAGCGTACCAGTGACAGCTGACGAACACTTGAGAATTTCACTGTCTGCGTCTGGATCAATGCATTTGATTTAGCTGATCATTGCTGTGACTTTGCGGTCACTGGATTTGTTTGTTGTGCTGAGGTCCTAAACCTTGGAGTGAAACTGTGATTGGATTCATTTTTATGGATTTGCTCCTTTACTCAACTGGATGCTCACAATTAAATTGTGTTCACACCAAACATTAAGCGAAGGGGTATGTCGACGTACACACCGACAACGTCGGTCAGTGCTAGGTGGTGCTAACATTGTAGCTAGCTACTCCATCAACACTCAAAATAACGTCATCTAGGCATTAATACAGCAGCAAGTCATAGTTTATACCATAAACAATGGTTTATGCACATAAATATCTCTACAAATACAGATATGAGGTACTACTGTGGAACTCTGGGTGACCACCGGACGGCAAATTTTTTTTTTTGTATGCATTTCTGATTCAATAACACATTTCTTGCTTGGATTGAAATATTTCAACTTGCACGTATTCCAAATATTCACATCATTCACGCTGCATCCTATATGTCGCCCGCCACAGATTTGCGTCTTTTTCTGCCTTTGCATTGACATTATTTGTAATTGCATCACTCTAAATGTTCGCTTCAAGTTTGGTGTGAACACACTGGTTGACCTTCAGATTTTTCCCCAAGATGTATCCTTTTACACCTCATCATAGCCACATGCTTCTATTGAGCTATATTTGCACACCCCTGTTATTTTCCTAAGTTAGGGTAAGAAATGGAAAGGGACTTGAAATGTAAAGATCAACAGATGGCCCATACTGATGATACATTTGCTGCCAATAACTGACTTTATATGTGGCCCTTACGGAGCGACAACATCCTGAGCACAGAAATGGGAATTTCTAATGAAACACAAGAGAGAAAACATGAAACGTTGACATTGACAGACTCTCTAAAGGGCATCGGTGGAAATTATACAGGGGTATCTCTTCCTCCCACAAGGTTAGGGTTCGTTACTGCTCTACGGTCACACCAGAGTGGAACTTGAATGGCATTAAGGGCACATTGGGGAACTTTGGCTGCCAACAGGGGCACTCAATTTGACTATATGATATGTGACATCAGGTCAAAAATTAAGTTTGGAATTGTCCCTTTGGACTAAAAACAGATCGTGGTCAAATCATGTTTTCCTCCAAGTCACAACAGAGCAGCACCTGAGCATATAACAAGACTATTTGGGCCAACCTGAAGGGCACTTCGACCGACACAGAAGCAGTTTGCCTGAGCAATGGGCACTTGGACCACTTAAGTACCCTATGATGTGACAATAGGGAAAAACAAACCATGAAAGAGACATTCGGATATTGTAAGAGTTTAATCAGCAGACAGGTAGTGTCTCAGATAAATACACAGTACATGTGTGATCAAACCTTTTTGTTGCTTCCAGGTGGTCTTAAGTGATAATTCTAATTAACATTTTAATCACAACTTTCTACAAAACTCATTCAATTGTACTCACCAAGTTATGTAATGAGATCTGGGAACAGCAATATCACTCAAAAGAAGGTTGGAAAGGCAACAAACCGAACAAGTCAGACGATCAGACAGCCCTTAAACAAACTTAGCCAAGTTATTTGTAAGACAAAATAAGGTGTTTGAGTCAGTTTCGGCAAACAGTTCTTGACAGAATATCAGGTTTTGGGTTGGTTTGGGGCCATATTGTTGTGTATAGCTTGGGTCTTGACAGGAGGCAACCTCAGGATATGGTTAAACCAGTGCCAAAGTGCCTTTAACTTGCATTCTTTCTAAAGGCCATCAGAGGGCGACTCTTAAATGAAGTCATGTTGCCAACACAGCATTATTCAGTCTGGGAGTTATCTGTATTTTTGTCTTACAACTTTAACCCTTTCACAGTGCATCTATGATTAATAATTGCAACATTTTGTTCACCTAAAAATTGGTCAGTCAGTGTTCGGTTGTAGTTAGCTACTCCTTCTCTACAAGATGGCAAAGGCAAAAATGCCAAAATTGGGGCTTCAATACAGCAGCCCACAAACCAATGGGTGGCATCATGATGAGTACATCCAATTCATTTTTAATGTCTATAGTCAGTTGGCTTCTTTAATGTGTTTAAAGACACACTGCCCAGTGGGGAGAACCTTCTAGACAGTCAATGTGCTGCATTGCTCTGGTTGTGGTCTCAAAATTGATAGTACCAGTAGGGTTCTGCCAGGTCAGGTGTAAAGGATGCAGAAAGGAGCTGGGTTCTGGTCTCAGTTTCTGACCAAAGTGGACATTTGGGATAGTTGTGCACACACAGTTTTTCCTGTTGAATCAGGAATTATTGGCAACAATGCAGGTGGCCCTGCTTTTGGTTTTACCTCCATGTGGTAAGATGATCTGGTTAAGCTGTTGGCTTGTTCGCAACCTGTCTGATCATTTAAATGCAAAGGGCTTCAGTGTTTCCCCCAGAAAATGTGTTAGTTAAGGTGGTGTCTGTCAGGGGGGGGGGGGGGGGGGGGGGGGATGATGAGCATCACATTAATAGCTACAGATACTGTAAAACACTACAACGACATATGAGTGCATGTCTTATTTTATGAAGTAAAATATAAGTTATGGGTTTACTCAACAGCTTAATAGTTCATAGAAATTCAGGTAGAAATAGGTTAACTCAGAGTTCCACAGCTTATCAAAAACAATCCTCCCCCCACAGGGGGTGTCTCCCCCCCATGTAAATGATTATTGATTTATGAATGAATTGATAGGTGGCTTATTTTTGGCATATATTAATTTCTTTTTGGCCTGGAGGCAAGGGCGTAACTTTGAGTTGAACATTGGGGGGGTTGAGATTTCCGCCTGTGAAGCAGGTGTATATAAATATATATCTTTGGAGACTATGGTCGGGGGATTGCGATCCTGTAGGGGGGTCCGGGGGCATGCCCCCCCGGGAGAAAATTTTAAATAATTTCATTTTAATGCATCAATTTGGTGAACTCTGAGAAACAAAATATGACATATCAATTACTGACCAATTTCTTACAAACTGCTGGTACTGATACAAATGTTGACATACTAAATGGGGTTGATGAGTTTAAGCATTCAAGAAAAGATGAAAACAAAAATGACTAAATTAAACTATTTGTTTATAATAATAATAATAATAATAATAATAATATAAGTGGGTGACTATTCCTCAGCCTTCCTTGGTGTTTTGGTTTTGACTAAAGCCTCGTTCACATACGTCGCCACTCGCCCATCTCTGAGAGACAGCTGTCAATGAATGTGAATGTGTTCTAGTGGAATGTGGTCAGGACAGGCGATGCGATGTGGTCGATCGGAGATCAAATTATTTTAACTTTCTGCGATGTGAGTGAAGCGAGTACCAATCACAATGTAGAATAGAGATGATCGACAGTTGACGTCAACAGAGAGTTCCACAGATAGTTACCGTTTGAAGTCGCCGGCGGCAGTGAATTTTTTTTTGCCAGCGAGTAGAATTCAGCGAGAAAGCGAGTGGCGAGTAGTGGCGTATGTGAACGGGGCTATACGCACACGCACTGTCGAACTCGCCGGCTGGGGGGGGACAAACTAACTTTTGTTCAGTAACATGATTTGACTCGTGAGAGGTGGCGCTGGAGCCCTAGCAGTAGCTACCTCCTGTTGGGAAGATACTTTTATTCTTTTGCTTTTTTTCGCGTGCTTTCTTCAAACCACCGCTGATGCGGGGAGAGACCGGAGAGACAGTAGAGAAGCGCAGGTCCGGCAAGGTGGGCGAAACCAAATCTCAGAGCGGGAGGGGGCACAGACAAACGTCACTATTTTTTACTGGTAAATTGAGAAAATCTACCACACTGTTGTGATTATAATGCTTAACATTCAATATCAATAATTATGATATCAAATTGGGTGGGTTGCAACCCACCCATCCCCCCCATAAATTACGCCTATGCCTGGAGGCCCTGCCCGGCCTGTACAATGGTAGGGGAAACACTGCGGCGAATAATGCTAGTATATGGATTTTTTTTTTTTCCTTTTTCTTTTTTTTTTAAGACGTTAGTTTAGGCGGCAGCCCTTTGTTGTTAAGGCGGCCGCCTTAACAGGAAAGCGCTGCGGGAAACCCTGGGCTTTTTTGCTCTATTGCCATGTTCCAACATCTCATTAACAATTTTAGTGAGTGCATGAATTAAAAATACAAAATGTTAAATATTCCTGAAGTTTCGAAATAAGACCCATTTTAATCGGGATAGTCATCATCTTAAAAACAAAAGGTAAAAGCCTTCCTGTAAATGTAGTATTGATCAACTATTATTGTCAGAGTGTCATCATCATAATCCAACCAGGTCTCACTCCCAACTCAGCATATACCGAAGCTTGGTCAGTGCTCCTGTAGCATCTGCTCCTGATGATTCTGAGGGTCCTTTATTTCCAGTCTTACCAGTCTAACCTCAAACTCTCCTCCTACCTAACCCCTCTTACCCCGAAGCTGTCTGTTTGACCATTTTAGGAGGTTGTCAAAGCAGGAAGATGGAAAAGAAGATCCAGTTGTCTGTCATGAAGGCAGCTGGACTTGGCCACATACTGCCTTTGCCTTTAATTACACTTTGTCTGACAAAGAACTTGCTATTAATTATGTTGGTACTTCACAGGTGAGGTAGTGGTGGGAGGAAGATGATTGAAAAAAGGTTTGATCAGGTTTTTCGAGAGATATCCTTACTCGCTGCCTTTTGATTCTGTCAGAAGGGTTCAGGACTGTTAACAGTGGAGGTTTTAACACCGCAATCTGGATTGTGTTTAGATCTGATATAGCTCGATTAATGCTGGGTACAACTTACATTCATGGTTTCTTTTTTTCACGTCATTTTAACATGACAGGGCTAAGCGTTTTTTTGTTGGTCGTTTACATGATGTAAGTTTGGTATTGGGTGTAAGTGTGTTTTGTGTACTTACATACTGAATAATTTGAGTTTTGTACATATTGCTATTTATTTCATTATGGAATTTGTGTGTATGTGTGATTGAGAGAGAGAGAGAGAAAGGAGGGATTATTGGAACGTGTGTTCATTTCAAATTTAGACACCACTTTTTTGTACCTTGCAATGTGGAAAAAGCAGGTGACAGCCGGTCCACACTTTGTTGGCATGTCTCCTCACACATGAATCTGCACCTGAGTGAACAACAACAGCATATTTACCATCCTGTCTTCTGCACCGCCCCCTTTCACACGGCACACATCTTTTTTGGCCTTAGATTAACCACAATCACACACCATGCTGCCGTTTTTCTTCGTTTGTGTGGTGAAATCGACGCGGTAGCGACCTTCAGAGAGGTGTTTCACAAAGAAGGCCGAGAAAAGCAGAGCTTGTCATGAAAGGCCTGGCTTGGACGAGCTCAACAAACTGAACCAGGATTAAGCTGTTTCATAAAACCCACTCAGAGCTAAATCAAATCTGGATTAAGATGAGCTCATTCGTGATTTTGACGTCAAGCATCAAGCAGAGATTGCTTTCTCAAAGAAAACACAAAGACAAAACTGTGATGTTCCTCCGCAGCAGCAGAGTGGCACATTTTAAAAAGATAGAAGGAGAGTTGAGGTGACTTATGCCACAATACTTGGTTTTTATAAGTTATATAATGGCCTTCGTAACCCTTCAGACTGGTTGTCTCTCTCCGGGGTTTTTGATGGGAGGGTTTCTGGGTATCTCTTTCATTTGTATCATTTGCATGGGAGATAATGGTGAAGATGCTACTTTCCATAAGGCCGTGGGTTGAACATATACCTTGAATTTAATTTAATTACTCAAAAAGCCTAAAGCAAAACAAGGCCAGAGTCTAAGAGCGCGGTGATATTTTGAGGTAATTGCTAATGTCAGACTTGCTATGTTTGGCAAGTATAGATTTCCATTTTTATTGTTGTATTTCAGCATGTTAGCATTCTAACATCCGCTAGCTAGCACTAAACTGGAAGTACAGCTGAGGCAGATTGGAATGTCTTTGAGTTTGCAGTTATCTGGTCCATGAACCAAAGTATTGGACAAACAACGGTATGGACATGAATCCATCAATACATCATCTGGGAACTACTAATGCCCTCACCACAGTGTAGATTATGAGATAGTGAAAATTTGACCTCGTTGTGGCAGTAGATTAAAAGTCACCAAAGTCATGGGAACCATAAATAAAAATGGATGGCGATCCATCCAATAGACCCACGTGGTGGACTGCCCTCTTACGCCTCCTCTATGAGATATACTTTCCTGGATTCAAGCCTGATTCACTGAAGCAAGTCTGGCCTCACTGGTGATGTTGCTTTGTAAAACACCCCTCTGGTTATATAAGTTACACAACAGCGTGCTGAGTGGAAGAGGTGATTGAAGGAAATGGCTGGAAAAAGCAGGCGGCACCGACAGATTTTCCTCCAGCACCGGACGGTTCTCGTCACTGCTTGTTACTGTAGTGTCGCCACACCGACGGCATCCGCTCTCACCGCCGGCTGTGACCTCCCCGTAGCTTTGTAACGGATGAAAAGATGTTGTTTTCACCCATTTCCACTGTCCACATCAAGTGCATGTTTTGTAGAAAAATAAAGTCCCTACTTACTAAATGGTAGCTCTCCATAGTGATGTCAATCCTTTGATTGTGACTTTGTAAATGCTTTGCCTTTACTTTTTATTTTCTTTTTTTGAAAGAAAACGATTGGCACATGTAAAATATTGGAGGAAAAAGTTGAAATATTAAGTCTATGTTCACATGGTATGTAAAAGCTGGTAAGTTCCCAATAAACGAATGAAGAAATGAATGATCATGCTGTAAAATCCATATCCGCAATGCAACCAAACAACAGCTTTCACATAAATAGTGAAGTAGAACATATTTCCCTGAATGAATATAATGTGATACAGTGTTTATATAACAGTGTCTCCAAACCAGCTTCCTGTGTCCCACATCTCTGCCAAAATGGATGTCAGTGCAGATTTAGAGCGTGTTAAGCAGGTAGCTGCTTTCACTCTCTTGGCGGCAATAAACGGTATATTGGCCGGAACACCCAACACTCCTCGTCCTCCTCCTCCTCATCCTGTCCCTGCTGAGCTGGATCTCCACACCCACCTTCAGCCAGCAGAATGTCAAGTTGGAGGAAATGGTGCGTGAATCCCCCTGGGAGCAGGTCCTCATATGTAGGAGCAGTTAATCTTCTTCACCGTGTACAATGGATCTCTGTGTCAATAAGACACCATGCAGCCAGGTCACCCGTGTAGTCAGGAAGGTACATATACCCAGGGACAGGTAAGATACGAACAATAGGAGCCATTAGGAGTGGATCAATATCTCTATTGATAGGGACACTTGTCCACAGGAGGTGCTTTATAGCAGAACAAGAAAAGAAGAAAAGTCCGATTTTAATATAAGCCCGCTGTGAGAGTGCTGATCAATACACCTCCAATTAGTCATGATTTAAATGTGATAGTTCCAGAGAGTGTAGTTAAATGACTTTCTGGATAAGAAACCAGAGAAGATGAGATGTCTCCTCATTATCATATGGGATAGTTAGTGAAGGTTTGATGCTCAAAGATGACACACACAAGTCTATGTATATTATTGCTGGTTAACCTTCTCTTTCTCTTCACCAGATGGCATCCTACAGTTCTAAAAACAAACATAAGTCTGATTGCATGGAACTCTATGACAAAAATTACCCTACTTCAAAACCGTAGTCCACAAACCAACATCCAGATGCTGTCCACAGTGCCAGCACTATCGGTGACCTGTAGCTGTCGGTCACCCTGCTGCTGCTGCACCTCACCCAAGACTCACATCTTCACTCTATGGTTGCTGATGGAGACAGCAGGATTAGAAGCATTGCTGTTGGAGAACAATGTAAATGCTGGAAGAGTCATCTGTACATGACAAGCACACATTTATTTTGGACCCACAGCTCCAGTTCAAAACTCCAATGGAAAACGGCGGTTTTAGAACGATTTAAATCGAAGTTGAAACTGTCCACTGTTAGCTGAGTTTTATGTATTTGTTAAGCTATAAACCTGTTTAGATGAGACTGTGCGTCCCGTTGTAATGTCAGGTTGAGGTGCATCTTACAATTCATCTGAAGAACATGTTGATTAGATCAGCAAAACGGCAGGATTGCAGAGAATTTCACATTAATATACACTTCTGACCCCTGTGACCCTCAACAGAAACCTGTGTGTTGTAGTTTCTCTAGGTGTGATATTACTCCACAGACGTCATTTAATTATTATCAATTATAGCGAGGAGCAATCCTGACACCTAGTGGACCAAAGACACCATTGCAACCCGTTACATCACCTGTCCTGGGTGTTTGTCTCCAGTAAAATGATGTGAGGCTCCCTGAAGGAGGACCTGTGTTGTTTTAGGGTGCTGTAACACACACACACACACACACACACACACACACACACACACACACTTTCAGCAGAAATATTGTGCTCCTCTGCTGCTCCTCCATCGAACACCTCCAATTCAAAGTAACTCTTCTCCAGACAGTTTTGCTCGAAATGTCTCCCAGAATGTTCCTCTTTATTAAATTAGGATCACCTTAGATTCAATTTTAGCAGCTATTCCAGGTGTTATTTGTCTACCAAAACCATGGCTGTAATTATTAAAAGCAAGTGTATTTTAAAAGATTTTAATTTAACAACACAGCACAGACCTGGTAAAATGTCACCCATGTCTTCAATTCATCTATTCATCTTAACATTTCTTTCTAAAATCTCAGCACTATGCTCCTCCCAGGCAGCTGGCAATTTTAAGCCCAACCGCGATGTTAAACCTAACTAAATGCTTTTTTTTTACATTGTTTTGACACAAAATACGCAACATTTTAAACATTGTTAAAATGTTTTGAGATAGGACAAACTCACATGTTATATCTTCAAGACCGTTTCTTGTTGTTAACAATGTGAGGATGGATTTGAGAAGTTCTAGCTGTAAGTTAAATTTCCCTCACATACACACTTCCAACACACACTCCATTAACAGCATCTTCAAGTGCCTGTCGTTTTATTTGGCCTTTATAAAGCCTCCAGGAGAAGCTGTGTGTGTGTGTGTGTGTGTGTGTGTGTGTGTGTGTGTGTGTGTGTGTGTGTGTGTGTGTGTGTGAGAGAGAGAGAGACAGTGAGAACATGTGATGCTTGTTTACCGTTACCTGTGGATGGACAGATAAGTCAGGGCATGCATTAATATGTCAGTCATGAAGTCTGTTCTGTTAGATCAAAGCTGTGGTCTCCATGGTTACAGGAGGAAAAATGAAAAAATGTTGAGCTGCTCTTCGACTCCCATTCAATTACTCATAAACTCACAAACAAATACAACGCCCCTGATATGTCGTCTGATGGAAGGATCAGCCTAAAATAAACATACAGGTTTGAAAATAGATAATGAAAACCAAAACTTAATCATTAGAGGGGTGTAAGAAAGCTAGGATAAAAACAATAATTCATCTTCAGTAAATCTTCCAATATGGTTTTTCAAACACCAGTACGAAACACAACAATCCTCTTGGTAAATTAAATGTTCACTATTTACTAATTTATCTCATTTTTTGACCTTGAAACGTGTCAGCTTCTGCCATGATGGATTTAGTCCTCTGCTGTCACAAAGATAAACCTTAATCAAAGCACAGTAAACGTTACGTTGAAGTACTCTACTTAGTCTGCTAGTCTTATTACAGGAGACAAAATAGCTCTGACAATCAATGAAGAACACCAGATAGATATCAAAATATCAAAAATATGTTGTGAGGGGTTTTCTGTGAATAGTTCTTTTCCATTTTTTTCCCCTGATTGCTCAACTCTTCACGCTTATCACAAAAGCAAACAGAAAACCAGCTAAACATCTCTTGCTAAAGCAAACATGTCTTGCAAAACACACAGAAAACACCAAACAGCCCCTGAAGAAGAACCTCGTAAGGCAGCCTCTTGCCATTGACCATAACCTAAAAATGTGTTCACCTGTGAAAATGTGGCATAAAATAGTGTAGCAGTGATCAGAATAATGTTTGGTCTAGCTATAGGTGTGTTATTACATTATAAACTAAGTGTAAATCAGAGGGACTACACATATAGAGATAGTTAATCAATAATCAGCTAGTGTTCAAGCATTCAGAAGAAGATACAACAATAGAAATGCATCCATGTTCCTCTGGGGGGCAGTAATGTGCTCAGAAGCGTCTTAACTGGCAGGCTACAGGAACACAACCAGAAGAAGATGAGGAGGAGTACACTTCCTCAGGTCGACTCCTCGTGATCTCCAAGACATCTAGGCAGATAAAGTTACAGTATTTAGCAAAACCTGTGCAAGTTCCCGTATAGTTTGCGTTGTTGTTCGGCAGGTCTGTGGCGGGAAAACCCCTAGCAACAGCAGCATGGGCCGGAAAGTAACCGTTGCTACCTGCTCGTTGAACCAGTGGACTCTGGACTTTGAAGGAAACCTGGAGAGAATACTGAAGAGTAAGTCTCACACAGCTGCTCCTTCCCTCACTGTAACACAGAATGTGCAGGTTTGTGCTTTTATTTATAATGAAAAACAAAAAAAATTTTTTCTCAAAATATAATTAAAACTTAAAATGGCATATAAACATTGTGGAATGACTTTAAAGTTTGTTAAGAAACAAACATGTTTGTTATTGCGTCACAGACAAGACAGAAGAGGGAGTATCTAGATTTTTTCCGTTCCAGAAACGGTGAACATAAACTTTAGGTCAGAGGTTACATGGTGGTCAGTTACCATGGTAACTGACTCCTCTGTGGACTGAGTTTCTCCCTGTCTCCTCCTCCTCTTTTGCTGAGCCTGAACCAGCTATGAAAAAATGGGGAATTCTTTTCATCGTCAACCTAATCGATACAGAAGCACATTGATTGGCCTTAAAATAGATTACATTCATGTTTTCTTCTCAAATACACACACTACCTCATAACGACAAATTGCAAATGTATTAGGTATTGTGTGTAGAGTTGTGAGGAGAGAAAAAAAATGAATTAATCAATTTTGGATAAGGCTGTAACGTTACAAAATGTGGAAAAGGGGATGCACTCCAGATACACTGTAGATGTTCTTTCATTCGAAGACGATTACTTAGTAGACCGTTACTGTTTTCCCTCACAATCTATCACATCTGAACAATAATCTCCTGCCTTACATTTCATATCGTAACATAACCTCCGACCAGATTATTTGCAGAGCTCTTAGATTTTCACAAACAGGATTTTCCTGTGCGTTGAGGCAGCATTCTGTTTGGGGTTAACGCTACTACAAGGAAGTGGAAATGTACTTTGTAATGTAATTGTCTGTGTGCTGTGCATCATATACAATCCAGGGACATGTCGTTCCAGCTAAAAATAGATTCTGCTTTTTGAGCTCCCCGGATAGATAATTAACATTCAACCAGTTACCTTTGTGATAGATGTTCATCTAGCCATAATGTCAACCCTTCTGTCCCAGGGATCAAATGTCCTATTTTCTATAGGTCCTATTTTCTATATGTCCTATATTCCTGCCTTTGCTGCTTTGATTCTGACTTCTTACAGCTCTTGTAATTTTGAGGAAGTGCAATGACAAATATGAATGAAAACCACTCAAACCTGCCTCCACCACTGGTCAATGCAGCAATATTTTAGTCAAAACAGCATTCATTCTGCCCGTTGTCTGCCTGTGTGTCTCTTCAGGTATCGAGGTTGCTAAAGCTCATGGGGCCAAATACAGACTGGGCCCAGAGCTGGAGATATGGTATGATCTGTATGACATGTTGTCAGCACCTTTTTTGGTTTTATAGAGCTTTTATGTGTGTCTAACTGCCCCAGAGTTTGAGTTTTGATTCACTCTATATTTCTTTTACAGCGGTTATGGCTGTGCAGACCACTTCTATGAGTCGGACACGTTGCTCCACAGCTTTCAGGTCCTGAGGAAGCTCCTCGAGTCTCCTGTCACCGAGGACATCATCTGTGACGTGGGGATGTGGGTATCACCTTTTAAACGTCGGACCAAAGCAGTTTTCAGTCCAGCCTCGAAACAAAGACGGGCTGTTTTTGTTGGACTTAATGGCTTCAGTACCTCATAAAGGTTGGAAGGTAACATATTCTCTTCCCCTCAGGCCCATCATGCATCATAATGTGCGCTACAACTGCCGGGTCCTGTTCCTCAACAGGTACGTCAGCAAACCACGTCAGCGTCATAAAGGAAGACATGCTGGGATTTCTATGCTTATTCTATTGATAGAAATAGATATGCAGTATATATACCTAAAATCTTCATTTAATTGATCTCATTTGCATTTGTCCTGTTTACTGTAGAAAGATTCTGCTGATCAGACCTAAAATGCTGATGGCGAACTACGGGAACTACAGAGAGCTGCGCTGGTTCTCACCTTGGAAGCAGTTAAGGTTGGAGTCAACCACTGACTAATATATGAAGCTCTGTCTCTCCCTCTTTCATTTGCAATGGATTCTACACTTGGTTTTTAATTTGTTTTAATAGAAGCTAGGATCCGGTTTCCACATGAGTGTAGTCTTTGAGCTGAGGCCATAACTTTGATGACATTTTGTTTTGGAAATGACAGGGATGTTGGTGAAAGTACTTGTCTTTTTTGCATGTTTCTTCAAGACAGGTGGAGGAGTATTTTCTGCCCAGAATGATCCAGGAGGTAACGGGGCAGGTAAAAACATCTGTCATTATCTGTGTTTTAGGACTTAGTGCCTGTGTCCATATGGCACCTTTTTCTGGCAGCTGCAGGGTGCTGGGGAGCGTTTCTATGACAACGATATCACCACCACCATATAACCACCTTTGTATGATAGACTAGCGTTGCTTGTATTATCTATTTGGGGCTGCTATTTATTTGATTAACAGTGCAGATGTTTGCTTCATACTCTGTATAGATGTTTTTCTATAATCTGTATTTTTCTATACTCTGTATAGAAAACCCTGTATAGTTTTTTCCAGTCTTTCAGACGATGGTTTCTGTCTGACTGATGCGGACAACACAAGTTTCTTCTGCACAAGTCTTAAGTGTACAATTGAATTGATTTGAACCCTGTTTAACGATGACACTAATTGTTCTTCTGTGTGTTCATCAGGACACTGTCCCGTTCGGTGACTGCGTACTGTCCACTAAGGACACCTGCATCGGCAGTGAGATATGTGCGGAGCTCTGGAACCCCACAAGGTAGAGCAGCAAAGGCCTGTGTGAGGGTGCTTTAATTACAATACTTAACCCTGATGTCTGAACACATTTCTTCTCGTTTCTTCAGCCCCCATATTCAGATGGGTCTGGATGGGGTTGAAATCTTTACTAACTCCTCTGCCAGCCACCACGAGTTACGCAAAGCTGACCTAAGAGTCAATCTGATCAAGTCGGCTACCATCAAGGTAAACTTTAACTCTCACAACACCACAAGATTTTAGGGTTTGATCTTGTCATATTTTTACTGACTGTGGCCTCGTTTTGCAACATACGAGTCCTGCACCACTAAGGAAATGGCACTTACATTGCTAGAAGTAAGGCCAACTGAAAAATGCAATAAATAAATTCTAAATTAAGAAACACTAGTATTTTTTTTTTGCATAAGTTGAAAAACAATAAATAGTATAATATAAAACGAATAAAGTAATCTATATACAACATTGTGCCCCACAATTTTAACTTTATTGGGGTAAAATGGTGATGATTACAGGGTTGGCTTACAAACACTTTATAGCCTCTACTTAAAACTAGGCATGGGGTTATCTAAATTATAAGATAATTCATTGAGTAATAATAATAAAACAACAAAATAATATCACAATAGTATCCCAATAATCATCAAAATATGCTTTAAACTTTTAAAATAGCACTTAAACATACTGGAATCACTTTATATTTTGTTCAGAAACAATTTTTTTTATTGCATCACAGTTAAGACATATTTAATTGAGTGAACATCCTTTTTAGTGGAGAAACTTTGTGGTTATGCTAGGTAGAAACATATTTTAGAAAAAAATACTGGTCAAGAGTTTAATTTACAGGCACTGACTTACGCCATTGACTTATTCCTTAATCATTCAGCACTCCATGATGGCTTTTGTTTTAATTTGCCACCCACCTGTACTCACTCAGACAATGGAAAGTAGAGACCACTAGAGGGCAGTGTTGCAACACAAATACATCCTGTGTTCTCAGCATCATTGGTGTCTTTCCAGAGTGGAGGTATCTACATGTACGCCAACCAGAGGGGCTGCGATGGAGACCGCGTCTACTACGACGGTTGTGCCATGGTGGCCATCAATGGAGACATCGTGGCACAGGGAGCACAGTTCTCACTGAATGATGTGGTGTGTATGGACGTGAAAAGAACCCGATTCAGCCCAAAAGTTACCAAGTGTCCTTGGTAAACGTGTGTGTGTGTGTGTGTGTGTGTGTGTGTGTGTGTGTGTGTGTGTGTGTGCGCGTGTGTGTTATAGGAGGTGATTACAGTGACCCTTGACCTCGAGGACGTGCGTAGCTACAGAGGAGAAATCTGCCAGCCGAACTTGGTGAGACAGAAACACAACCTCCAACAGGGATGCACCCATAACACTTTTTTCTTTACAAGTATATACTTTTCAGTACTTGCTGATCAAGGAGTGAAGTTACCAAGTACCCCTATGAGTACTTAATAATACCATTACAGCTCTAACAAAAACATTTGAAAACATGTTTAATATTTATTTTCATCAGATGTTCACTTTCTAACTAACAAATTAAAAGTACAACTGAAATTAAAAATGTATTTTAACCCTTGTGGATCCTCTATCATTATATGTAACTATTTAACCATTTATGCTGAAAAAATAAAAAAAATATATTCATGCTTTTTCTTATTAACCACTGAGGGTTTTGCATGTTTCACTGTGTTTTAGTTTGTCTTGTAATTTCCCGTCACTCTCATATCTGTTGTAGGAAAGTGAAGCCAAGCCTTGCCACAGGGTCAAAGTGGACTTCTCCCTATCAAATGTTGATGATGTCTACCTTCCTACCCACCAGCCAATAAAGTACCACTTTCATACACCAGAGGAAGAGATCAGGTAAACATACATAGATTTAATAAAATGAATAATTTTTGTGAAAAGGGTCCAGTTAAAGAAACCTGGAGCAGAATTCAAACGGCAGTTGTTGCTTGTGTTGTTCAGTCTAGGGCCGGCCTGCTGGCTGTGGGACTACCTGAGGAGAAGTGGACAGGTGAGGATACACACACACTGGAAAAACGCTGCTACACTGGGTGTTATCTTGTGACTCAATTGGCCCTTTGCTAAGCCCCGCCCCCCTGCTTCTACTGCGTCAAGCTGTCAGCGCTACCATAGAGCCCACACTGTTACTAACTGCACTCCCTGAGAAAATACTATCTATTTTTTGGAAATTACAGAAGGCTGTGCAATGTGTGCTTAAATGAATTATCCAGGAAGTTACTCTGCAGCGAAAACAGGTTGAAAGATATATTTCCTATTGTTAGTTCCACAAGTTTATATGTAGAAACAGAACATCTTAAAATCTTTCAGATTCTCCTTCCATCTGTCCGGGTAACGAGTATCATTATTACACAGCATTTAACCACAACAAGATCCAGATCCATAAAACCAGCCTGAAAACCTGAAACAATAGCTGCTTTCTAGGGGCGGGGCCTAGCGATGGGTAAAAATGACTGAAATGAAGAAGCTATTAGATTTTGAATGTGGTGTTTGTGATGGTTGTGATGTGTGTCCCAGGCTGGGTTTCTGCTGCCTCTGAGTGGAGGCGTCGACAGCTCCTCCACCGCCTGTATTATCCACTCCATGTGTGTGCTTCTCTGCCAGGCTGTACACGACGGCAGTGAGTTCGCTTTCTTTGCAATTTATTGTAAACACACTCAATGTGACTGTTGAAATGTGTTTTTGTAAAGCCATAAAGCTGTCTTTTAATGAGATTTGTTAGAAATGAAAAAAGTCATGATGCTTTTATAAAACAACAACTCCAACTTCCTGTCTGAGAGCCTTGGATTGCGCCTCCTCCTCCTCACGTTCCCGTCTCTCTTCACTCTAATGAAAACACAATCCCTCCTCTTCTTCCTCTCTCTACACATACATCAGACACTCAGGTACTTGAGGATGTTCGTAGAGTGGTAGCGGATGACTCCTACCGTCCTCAGAACCCAAGGGAGCTGTGTGGTCGCATCTTCACCACCTGCTACATGGCCAGCGAAAACTCCTCAGAGGACACGTGCAGCCGGGCCAAAGACCTGGCCAATCAGATCGGCAGGTAGGCGGGACGCAACCTGAAAGGAGTGTTTTTTCTTTGAAATGGAGGATATAGATACATACTGTGGCATGTATAACATAAAAGTGTACATATAGTTTGACAAGAAAATTGCAATGAATTACAAATACTAATAAAAGATCAAGCATATAGTATAAGCAATGTGTGAAGACATTATCAAAGACATCAGACTTAATTTAAATGAATGAATCAGCATATAAACAGCATGTTGAGAAGAACCTGACTGATATTATTGGCCAATTCAGTCTCATCACAGTTGTCCTGTAATGTATTTCTATATGTTAAAGGAACAGTTTGGCATTTAGGAGGTTGAGCCAGGAGGAAATTAGCCTAGCTTAGCATCAAGACTGGAAGGAGGGGGAAACAGCTAGCCTGGCTCTGTCCAACATTCAAAAACACACCTTCCACTCACTGAATAACACAAATTATAATTAATATAGGCCATAATATGATATAATTGATTAACGTAAAGCCAGAAATGTAGTCTCTTCAGTGCAGCTTCATCTATATTTTTAGTAGAGTTATAGAGTTTATTGTCCTTTGAGTTGCTTTGGAGTAAAACATTTTCATGCTTTGTCTTTCATCTCTTTGTCTGCAGCACACACATGAATATTAACATAGATATGGCAGTGAAAGGCATTCTGGGTATCTTCTCAGTGGTTACTGGGAAGTGGCCTCAGTTTCGCGCCAATGGAGGAAGCCACAGAGAAAACCTGGCTCTGCAGAACGTACAGGTTAGATACTCGGTCGTCTGTGGTCGTCATGACAGTTTCATCACCACCACATGTTCTGTGACGCGCCTCTCTCTTTGGTTTTGTCTTCACATCGTGTGTTCGTGTTCACAGGCTCGAGTCAGGATGGTGCTGGCCTACCTGTTTGCCCAGCTGAGTCTGTGGACTCGGGGACAGCCAGGTGGATTGCTGGTGCTGGGCTCAGCCAACGTAGATGAGAGGTAACACCTGACCACGCACAAGTTTGTGATGATTTCCTAAATTCATATATTCTAAGAATGTGTTTAATTCATAGAGAGGGTCACACTTAAGTTCCCTTTACACTGTGTGATTTTGGGCTGGCAGAGACCAAAGTTGTCACGAAAGGAACTTCTCTGGTCAGTAATCCAGAATGTTGGTCCTGGATCGCCCTGAAACACATGAACCCAAGCCTGATACGGAGCTTTGGTGACTAAAGACAGACTGAAACAAAATGTTGTAGCATTATGACTGCTGCTAAAACACACAACTGCAAATACACATTCATGCTTCATTTCAAGTTCCATCTTTGAAAAAGTAGAAAAAAAGACACACAAAGCAAAACTATGGAGGCAGGTGAGAAAAATCAAATACATGGAAGGCATCCCTAGTAGCTTTTGTTGAGAATGATTGTGTCAGTGATAACGTATACAATCCTGCCTCTGTAACATAAACCACTCTGCAGGGTTTTAAGGTTGTATGTGTTGAACGTGACTCAAACTGGCCCTCGTGTGGTTTTCTTACTGGTCCCTGAATCAACCACCACCACAGCACCTTGTGTAACTGATGCAAGGCTTCTTTTGGTTTAAACTCCCAGTAACAAATGTGCATGTTTGGTGTTAAGAGGCTACAGGAAGGAGCCTTAAACCCCAAAAATGAGTCGGCATTTTTGTAATTCCGTTTTTTTTTTCATGTTTTGTTCTGCAATCTAAAATACGTCAGTAAATACAACTCTTTTTTTTAATTTTTAAACTAGAGGTTAAATGAGCCTAATGTTGGCTTTTTAATTCTGCCGATTGCATTCACAGCAGTCGCAAACGGTGAGTGTAGCTAAAGCAGTGCGACAACGGAAAGATGTATGTTTTCTTTGTGGAGAATTATTTAAAAAAAAAAAACCTTTTCCCGCTCAGTCTGACAGGATATTTCACAAAGTACGACTGCTCCAGTGCTGACATCAACCCAATAGGAGGCATCAGCAAGACGGACCTGAAGAGCTTCCTGCTCTACTGTGCTGAGCAGTTCCAGCTGAGCTCTCTGAAGGGGTAAGGTCAGCTGACTGAGCTGTTGGGGAACGTGTTAGTACTCAGAAACCTGCTGCAGAACGTTCCCCTCTTTACTAAACACCAAAGCTTCAGGCTGCAAACAGAGCATCTCGTGTGGTTTTGGTTTCCTCTGCAGCATCCTGTCGGCTCCGCCCACAGCCGAACTGGAGCCACTGACGGACGGACAGGTGTCGCAAACAGACGAGGTACAACATGGAAACAAATCTGTCGACCTTTTAACAGAATTGCAGGGAAACGAACAGCTCACAGCTAGCCTGGTGAGCCTCTGTTACTGATTGGGAGACCGTTATAATAATAGGTGGAAGTGGGTACATGACAGGAGCGGCTTCTTCAGGAAAACCATGTGACGTTCATCACCCGGGTGCAGATATCAATACATTTCTCCGATACACCCTAAAGTACACAAGTCTGATCACAGGCTCCTTTACGCTAATAAGCTATGGTAGATATGGTCATCGTCCAGACTTTGCCTTATTTCTCATCCTCCTTTCCCCGTTTTCAACCATCTTCCTCTGACCACCTCCTTCCTCAGGCAGACATGGGGATGACCTACTCCGAGTTGTCTATGATTGGACGGCTGAGGAAGATCTCCAAGTGCGGCCCCTTCAGTATGTTCTGTAAACTCATTCACACGTGGAAGGATGCGTTCTCACCCACAGAGGTCAGTGTACAATGTTTCTGCTCCTCTGTGAGAGAGAGGAATAATGTGATGTCCACTTTTTAATACCAGCAGATATAGAATAATGCAGCGCAGACACTAGTGTGAACGCCATAACTGTGTTCTGAACTCTAGGGAAGAGAGACAGGGTTTTTAGGTGACATAAGGGAGGAACGATTTCAGGAAATGTAAAGAAAAGTCAACTAAGTAAACTGGTAATATTGTCTTTGGAGAAATATTGTAGTTTACCCCACTTAAATCATTATTTAATTCATATTTCAGTGCCTCTTAAATAATGTATTCACTTTCACATTTCAGATTAATGTAAACACTGATGATAAATATTGTGAATATATCAGCTGTTGATATTTCTACCCAGAAATAACGTGGTCTTTCCTCAGGTGGCCCAGAAGGTGAAACACTTCTTCCGGATGTACTCGGTGAACCGTCACAAGATGACCACGGTGACGCCGTCCTACCACGCCGAGAGTTACAGCCCGGATGACAACCGCTTCGACCTCCGACCTTTCCTCTATAACACCGCTGGACCTGGCAGTTCAGGTGCATCGACAACCAGGTAGCGACAAGGCGGGAGCTTCACCGCCACTTCCTTCTCTGTTTGAGTCGTGGGCCGGACAGGAAGTCTAGTCTGACAGAGACAATGATGTCATGATCCGCCCCAGTAGTCTGTAGTGTTTGGGTGAGATGGACTTTATCTAGTGTGATGGCTGCACCTGCTGCCACACAGTTCATCATTGAGTTCCTCATTCCTCTGAATTTTGTTGACCTTTTGACCTCATGCACGTTTCCCACACTAAAGCTCCAACAGATAATAAACTCGTGGTTTGGATCGTATCACGGTTTTGGGTCACAGATTGGATCAACAGAAAACTTTTAGCGAAGCCCCATCACTTTTTTTTTTTTTTTTTGCTGCCGATGCATATTGTAGATCATTAATTAGCCAATGCAGATTGTTTTTTTTTTTTTTTTTATAGCAGCTGGTATACAAGGCTCCAGAGTATTTTTTTTCACCGATGTCCTGAACTCTGCTGCTTACTAAATTGTAAAACATTCAAAATGTTATCCTTTTACGTTGTTATATTCATCTTTAGTTTAGTTTGCATAGAAACACAACATTCAAATAATTAGAAATAAAAGATTGTTTTTTTTAATTGATTTTTAAAAACCTTGGTATTAATCGTCAGTAATTATGTATTATAAGCTTCTTCGAGATAGTTTTAGGACTTTAGTCAAGTCATAATTCCTTCTCTAATATCTATTTTATATTGCTTTGAAAACATCTCCTTAAGCTGTATTTAAAAACTGGATTTGTTCAAGCTTCCCACCAAAAACTACATTTTACAAGATTACATTGGAAGTCATGATAACTTTTTTACTGAATAGATCTTGAACGCATCATAATGGAACCCAATGGAACCTCGGTACGTTAGCTGTTACCGCCTCTCCTCTTGCTGACTTCAACACAGATTTGTTGTTTACAATGTAGCATCATCAGGGTCACACGTTTGAATGAAACTTTATCTGCTGAAACTTTATTTCTTACTATGATGTAATGACTGCCAGCTCGGTCCCTCACACTCATGTGTCTCCTCCTCTCCTCCAGGTGTCCCAGATGGCAGAAAAACACCCCAAAGCTTGAGAACCTGAGGTCTTCAGTGTCCAGTAAAAATCCATCACGTCTGTGACGGATCACAAGGATCAATTAAATGGTGATTTCTGTGAAGCTTTCCTTACTTCAGCCAAAGTTGATGTCTGATTTATCCTGCATGGGATATTTGGACTATATCTACATATTAGTTTCAGAAACCAGCAACAAAGAGCTTTAATTCCAGAGGTGGGTAGTAAAGAAGAACAAATATCTTGTTACTGTACTGAAGTAGAATTTTCAGGATTCTCTCCTTTACTTGAGTATTTATTTTCCTGGCTACTTTTTACAATAACTCCCTACATTTTAAAACAAATATCTTTACTTTATACTCGTTACTTTTACATATTTTCCCCCTTATTAATAAGACTAAGATGCAACATTCAATTAGCCAGGAGAAATGTCTTCATGGTGATGACTTTCAGAGCCTGTACTTTTTCACTTTTACTTTGGTAAAAGTAGAAGTAGTGATTCAACTTTTTAAACACACATATCTATACGTTTACTTGACTATTAAATGACACTTCTGTTTAATTCATATACTATATATATAAAGTATATAATTTAAATATATTGAATGTTTCATATTATTTTATTTGAACAGCTTTAAGAAACACTGCTTCAAAATATCTTGATTTGTTTCAGTAAAATGACAGAATTGTGTTTCAAATAAATATTTCACTTATATACACCATATATGATGATCGGTTTGAACATTTGTTAATAGAAACATGACCGCATGTCGAAGCCATGGTCGTATGACTGGAGATGCTCATTCATTTATATAAAGCAGCTAGTTTACCACCAACACATACAGTACATACCAAAAAGTACCTTTTTTTTATTTTTATGAGTTCTTTGAGCAAATTTCCTCAGTGTCAATCTAAATTACATGCTCTTACATCTAAATAATGAGTCAACTGAAAATCAGAACTTAGTCATTACAAATGAATGCTAATTAATAAATTAATTTAAACTACTAATATGTCATGGTTCAAATACGTTTCTATCAATTCAGGAATTTGGATGATTTTCTAGTAGGATACACATTGTATAAGAAATTAAATAAAACTACAGAGTCTGTGATTAACTTAAGCTGAGTAGATTTTAATGTTTTGTTCTATGATATGAATGCGTGGTTAAATGCCCTCCTAGTCAAAGTAACTTTCTAGTGGGATCATGGACTGTTCTGATCTTCCCTCTGATCTTTCTGTCAGGACTTCTGAACAGGATTCTTCTGGAATAGTAAGCAGCACAGAGGATAAGGTCAAAGGTCAGAGTGTAGACGGGGTCTGTGTGTCACAATGGGCCACCATCCGTTCTTAAGAAGAACCTTGAACAAATCCTACGTACTCTCCAGAGCACACTGACATGTTTGAGCAAAATGCTTTTTCATCGATTCTACAGTTGTTTAATACTGTAGGATTTAAATTACAATAATATTTGTATAATTTATAATCTTGTTCTGTTATTATTTTCATTTTATTACTTATTATTTATTTATTAGGGTATTTTAAAATAAAACAAAACGAAACACTAACACATGAATTCCTATATATTACTAAACACTTCTGTGGCTGTAGCTTTATCGTCTTTATATCGAGGGTCAAAACAACGATGTAACGAAATTTGAGTGGCTTTCCTGGAGGTATAAACACAAAACAGAAACAGTTAGACAATTAAGGTGTGTGTGTGTGTGTGTGTGTTTATTAGAGAGAGAGAGAGAGAGAGAGAGAGAGAGAGAGAGAGAGAGAGAGAGAGAGAGAGAGAACCTGTATCTCCAGTGTGCTTTCTGTGTTGATTGAACAACAAGGGAAAGGCTGATTCTAAGATGCTGGTTCAGGGTTACAAATCCTCACGACCTCTCACCCAACAACACTGGTTACAATGTTAGGTGGTGTTTGTGAATTATAACTGATTAGATCAAGGCTGAAATACCTTTCCCTCTACTGTCTGGGACACTGAGCTTATTGAATTACACAGGCTTCTTTTTGCAGTTAATGTTATTAGTTGGTGAGACAACGGTAGGGTTGGGCGAGGTTGAGAGTTTGCTACGATTATTAGAAGAAGATGAAAATGCAGGAGCCCTCGTGTGGCTCAAAGGTGTACTGCACTTACATTCAAATGTTTGGTGACCTGATAAAAATCTCTTGCCACCCACCTGTGTGTCCTGAATAACTGGTGTAGAACAAAAGCATGTGCTGGTTGTCAGCTGACAGCATGTGACATGTGACATAGGGGTCCTAATTAACACATTAGCTTCCACTATATATAGGTGGCCTTATTTTCTTGCACACAGCACTTCAGTCGGCTTTCTCTGGTCAGCAACCCCCCCAAATATCCTGTGATCACTTAGATAGCTGACCTCACTATTCGGGTCAGTGCCCTACAACCTAAACCATCTTTCAAAGGGTTTCCCAAATTGTTTCGTCCCATTTTCAGAAATAAAAATCCTTGAAGTAAATTATATTTAGTATAGCTTTAGTAAATGTTTGATAATTCATCAAAATCTTCTCTCCAGATATGAGTCACTGATTATAAATGAAGGGTATAGGAAAAAGTAGAGAACCCCCTGACTCTTCTGTGCCAGCAAAGTCATTAGCACTCACTGAAGCCGACTGCAGGTGGATTCCCCCCTTGTTTCCTGGATTGTTGACTACCTTACTGGCAGACCACAGTATGAGCGCCTGTCAGACAGGGTGGTCATTAACAACGGGGCCCCACAGGGAGCGGTCCTCTCCCCCTTCCTTTCCACCATCTACACCACAGACTTCAACTACCAGACCGAGTCCTGCAGCCTTCAGAAGTTTTCTGATGACTCTGCGGTACGGGGCGGTGGTGAGAAACCTTGTCACATGGTGTGAGGACAACTTCCTGCAACTCCATGTGACCAAAGGAGCTGGTTGGTGACCTAGGAAGGAAGAAGGCACCGGTGATCCCTGTAACCATTCGAGAGGTCAATGTGGGAACGGGGCCATAAACAAACTGGACCAAAAACTCTGAGGCCCTCTACAGGAAGGGCCAGAACCGCCTCTATTTCCTGAGGAGACTGAGGTCCTTCAACATCTGCTGGACAATGCTGAGGATGTTCTATGAGTCTGTAGCCTGTGTCCACCTGTATGCTGGGGTAGCAGGTTGAGACAAACTGACCCCAGGCCAGCGATGTTGTGGGGGAGAAGCTGGACTCAGTGTCAGAGAAGAGGATGCTGAAGATCAGGGCTATCCTGGACAGCTCCTCCCACCACCCCGATAACAGGCTGGACAGTCTGAGGAGTACTTTCAGGATTATTACTGGACTGTAACCATCCCACCCAGTTACTTACATGTAATCATCTATCAGTATCTTCTTATGGTACTAAATACTACTACTCCTTCTACCTCAACAGCAAATATACAAATGGATTGTATAGTGTTGTTTTTTTATATGCATACATTATACATACATACCTTATATTTGGTGTCATTAGTTATATGTTTATACCATTATTATTATTATTTGACTAGGACATGTCACATTACTATGATTATTTATGAGAACCTGACTCTTATGGAGCAGTTCCAACTGTACAATTTCCTGAGGGATTAATAAGTACTCTGATTACTGCTTGCCTCTGCTACAAGCTACTTGACAGGACTATAGAAAGCGTGTGTTGTGCAGGTTCCCTCCCCTCCAGGCTGCAGCATGTGCGGCGGACTGTAGGTGGAGTTTGTGTTTTTAAAGGCAGTGTAAAGTGAAACATGAGGACGGGGTGGGGAGGTGGAGCAAAGCAGAGAGCGACTTCCTAAACACATTCCCGTGTCCTCAGCCTGAGACGGTCTAAAAGAACGATGTCCCTTTGATTTGTCACCGACTCCACAGACGGACTAAACAGCTGATCGCACTGCGTCCCCACCAGGACTGCTTTCCACTCGCTTTGTAGGACGGCGTGAAAGGTTTCCTGGATGGAAACGGACCGCCTGCTGGTCGGGAGTCTGAACGGAGCCCCCGATGAGTACGGCTCCGCGTCGGGCGCGGAGCAGCGAGGGGCCCCGGGCAGGAGACGCATGTCGTACGCTGTGGCCGGGGAGTCGTGCTGCGTCGAGAGGGTCGCAGGTGAGCGGAGGTGTATTTCCTCTGTTTGTTACTCGCTGCTACAGTCAGTGGTGGAAGAATATTCAGATGCTCTGATATAAAAGCAACACAACACTGTGGCATGTTCAAAACTTTATTTAGGTGACAGCAAGTGTTCAGCAAAATATACTCAAAAATAAACCATTTATGCAGAAAAAATAGTCCCTTGCATGGCAGTCCAAACCCACCTATGGAGCCCTGCAAAATGAGCTACAGGGCCCCTATAGAGATCAATAAAATCCTTTATCATCCCATCCATAATACAGATGCAACCATGACATTTGACCTCTGCATTTAACTCTCCTGAGCATTGAGGAGCTGTTTAAAACTTGAATGGTAGTATCATTTTTTGGGAACTGATCCCTTCTACAAGATTTGCTAATGATGCACACTTTTAATTCCAGTGTCATTTATTTGTGCAAAGTCAAAAACAAATGAACACCATGAGTCTGGATCGGGGCCCCTGAGGGTCTGGGGCTTTGGGACATGTTGCCTTCTGCTTGGTTGGTTAAGTCATACTTGTGTCCTTCTCTGTGTTATATATTTAGATTGGGATGTTGCATTCACATGTATGTTAATTTTATTGTTAGTGGTGGAGCTAATTGTGCTGCTAATCTGA
Source organism: Chelidonichthys spinosus (assembly GCA_029853015.1). Taxonomy (NCBI): domain Eukaryota; kingdom Metazoa; phylum Chordata; class Actinopteri; order Perciformes; family Triglidae; genus Chelidonichthys; species Chelidonichthys spinosus. The sequence goes on along the minus strand of CM056821.1, from coordinate 5,321,417 downwards.
GCCTGTTCCCACTGCAGCGTCGAACCCCCAACCCTGCTCGTGAGCATATTTCCCTCTGATTCTGACTGGACGTTTTTTTGGTTTTCCACATCATTCTCTGTAAAGAGCCAGTTGTACCTGCACTGTAAAAAAACAAAACAACTGTAAAAAATTATATTACTGTAAAAAAAACTAACGCATACATGATTTTCCATCATTTAAATGCACTTTTTAGCTTTAATTTTCATCACAATTTTCCACAGCTTAATTTAATGTCTTCTTATTTAAATAAAAAAAAAACTACATCATTATCACATGGTGATAGAAATCTGAAAGACTCGTGAACACATAAGTAAATAAGAGCAAGTTTGCTAAAAAAAAAAAGTACTGACAGTCTATCTGGTCTAGTTCAATGTTTATTGAATGAAAGCGTGCAACCAATTTAACTCCCCAAAAAAAGTTCACAATGAAGTGCATCACTGAAGTGATTTGGTCTCTTTGTTGTTGCTTAGGCGTCCAATCAGAATGTCTGATTCTAATGTCCGAGCGGAATCAACTACTTTAAGTGGTTTGAGACTTTTCTTCATTATTTCTTTGGTCTATCTGCCGATGGCTGATGAACGGATTTAAAAAGCTTCATATACCAGCTCAAATATTTCAATTTTATTACCATTAAACTGCAGAAGATACTTCCTTAAGCTGAGCTTGTTGTATTGTAGTGGCTGTCATAATAACGCTGATCTCCCTTATCTGTGAAGTGCAACTTCTCTACAGTATAGGTGTTCTTTTAGCCGTACTTCCACCGCGCTCTTCACTTTCTTCATCAGGTTGATCTATCACAAACAGACTCTTTTGTGGTGAAGTGAGCTCAGTAAAGTAGGCGAAACCGTAGCGACGGTGAGTCGAAGCAAAACAGAAAGCATTTTGTTCGTATGGGAACGTCATTTTGTAGAAGAGAGGGTTGGCGTTGTAAAGAGGAGAGCTTGAAGTTAAGCGGCCCTATTTTATCAATGGCAACCGACCTCATTTATTTAATTCACCAACGTAGATTTTTACTGGCATTTGGCGAGTGGCAGGCGTCAATTTTGGACCCTGGTCCAGGTTTGTGCATGAAAGGTCTCACCATCATGTATTTAATGTTTGGACCCACTAAGGTTTATGAATTCTAATGCTACATCAGTTCTTAAGGTGCAGGACACGACTTCATTGGCTCGGCTTATAGATGCTGAAAGTAGTAATAACAAGTAAGAAGAAACCCCAAACTAGTAGTTTACATTTAATTATTATGTGAATCAGAATTTCTCTGTGTTATTAGATTGTGGAAAGAGGAGTGCAATATTTTGGGAAATCCTGACACAGAGTCAGAGGAAAAGATCAGTTTGGTGTCTGCGTGTCCAGTATAAAGATAGATCTGTGCCGTTTTTAGCGTAGCTCCAACAAAAGAGAAAGAAACTACAAGACCATCTTATTTAAATGATCTACACAGAAACGTTATTCCTGTAGATGATGACTGATAATTCACTTTTAATTCTTCAGTAATATTAATCGTGATGTAATACAGACCATATGATCAGAGGTCCGTAACACAGTATTAATACTTTGTTACTGTACGTAAGTAGCCTTTTCAGGTATCTGTACTTTAATTGGGAATTTATTTATTTTTTACAAAGAAATATCTTTCTACTCGTCACATTTTTCAGGCGTTTTACTTTAGCTTTCATGCAGTCGAGGGTTATTATCACCTATTTCTTTCTTATTAAAATGACGCAAGATTCTGTTAGTCTTGCAAAAAAAAAGGCAGTAGAAATGTCCTTTAAAAATTTCTTTTTACTTTTTTCTTTTCTTTCTACTTTGAGTACATTCAGAGCCTGTACTTTTGACTTTTACTTGAGTAAAGAATGAATCAGTAGGCCTATTTATACTTTCACCCGAGTCTTTTTAAACACAAAAGTATCTGCACTTCTATTTGAGTAGCCTATAGAACTTTTGATGCATCGACTTATGAGAACAAAAACATTGTTGGTGTGCTGTTTCTTGGCACTTTATGATAAAATGGTTAAGTTAATCTTTAAAGATAAAGATTTAAGGTTAAAGTTCTGCATAAAGCAGAATCTTTATAGCTATTTCTGTCATACATTTCTTTTTTTTTTTAAACTCAAATTCATACAGGGGAATATTATAGTTATTTTAATTATTTATTATAATATGTTTTCTGTATAATTAATGTCCGTGGTGATTTTCTGACAGTTTCTCTTATTCAAACTTGTTGCAACAAGTGTGAGAATTGCAGCTCACACTCCACTGAGGTGTGTGTTTGTTGCCTCTGTGTGTTGCCCTGCCAGTGACATGAACCGCCACCATGACACATCCGCCTGCTGTGAAGCATTTAGTCAGCAGCTGCGTGTGTGTGTGTGTGTGTGTGTGTGTGTGTTGTGTCTGTGTGCACGGCCAGAGTCTGAGTCATCGTGTGCTTGTGTAACCGTTGGATGGAAAAGTTACAGTCATTGAACATTATCAGCAGACAGCTGTGGAACAAGCTTGCACTGTGTCTCTGATAGCTTCTATACTCTCAAGGCTCGACCGTTGGGGTTGCCAGGTTGCTATTTTGAGAAAATGGCAACCAATTAGTGGCCTTCATAACAATGTAATTACAATAATAACAATGGCAATAATCAAAGGGACCTAAATTAAAACAGTGTGCTCCCACCTCATCTCACACTGAGGTTTTTAATCAATGGTTGAGGAGATGTTGTTCCCTTCAGCGAGCATCACTGGCTGGTTTGGATCGGCCACCAAGCAGGACAGGAACAGACTACAACGGACAGTCAGGTCTGCAGAAAAGACCCGCCCACCATCCAGGACCTGTACACCTCCCAGAGTCAGGAAACAGGCAGGAAAAGATCACAACAGGCCCCTCCCACCCTGAACATCACCTGTTCCAACTCCTCCCCTCTGGTAGGCGCTACAGAGCACTGTACGCCAAAAACTACCAGACAACAGGAACAGCTTCTTCCTGCAGGCTGTCACTATGAGGAACAGTTCATTACTATAGTGTATCCATAGCAACCTGTTGCATCCAAATGTTATATTTATCCCAGCACCCTTTGCACTCTGCACCACTGCACTAGTAGACCGAATTTTGAACCCAAACATGACGTATTATTCATTCCAAGGAAAAGTGCTATTAAGACTTAAAGTTACACATAATTAAGGGCTTGGCTGGTTTGTTTTACAGGCTGAATACCTGTCTGCTCGGCAGCTCCACCCACAATCCACCTCTTTGCTGATGTTGAGAGTTAGACTGTGTCTTCAATGCCAAGATGGTGACTGCTGGAGCTGAAAAAATATGTCAATGGCTTGAGCTCAGAGTGGGCGTTTCCCAGGTAGAAAGGGTCGACTGGATTTATTTGTGACAACATGGGAAATGTAGGAGCCACTGTTTTTGGTGGTTGACCCATACTGGACGTTAAAATCTAGATATATAGCCTCTATTGTTTTTAAATAAATCTATCTTGTGAGTCCACATACTTTATAAAAGTTCAACACTCAGTTGCTAGAATGTCCCTTTACACTGTCACATTCTTCCAACCAGGAAGCCTTTTGATTGTTGTGACTCTGAGGCTTCTAGCGCCACCTTGAGGCCTGAGCAAGAGCTAAATCATCAGTAGGCTCTCTTCTGTCAAACCCATTTTGTTTTATTGGCTGTGTCAGTAGTGTCCTGTCCTGATTCATCTACATGTAGGCTACATTAGCATGATTATCCATTCAGACTCATTGTGATCACATGTGTTGCAGGCCTATGCTTTTATGTTCATGCTGATTTGCGATATGGTCGTAGGTTTATATCGATCGATGGGATTGTTTTTTTTTCCTACAGCAATATCATGGTGATTGTAATTCCATGATTTTCATCAAAATTCCTTTTGATTTTGATATTAATGATGAGTTATTATTGTTAAATGGAACATGGTGCTGTGATATTGTCTTACGAAGCACAGTCACACAGACTTTTAAAATGGAGCCTGTTACACCCCACCCTTTGGGGTGAACAACAAACCACCATTGACCCCAATAAATAACAAAAAGACACCTTTTGAAAACCATCAAACTCCACAGGATTTAATAACGGCCAAATGCAACGTACACATGGCCGGTATTCCACAAGACATGACAAAAACTGCACACGAAAAAAAGGCAGCAAGACCGGCAGCGTCTGCACAAGAGGCCTCCCTTCTGCTGCCGGCACTGACGCTTTTAAAGATCTTCCTCCCAGGACAGGTGCACCTGGTTGTGGGATTAGGCTCACCTGCAGCCACTGGAGGGGAAGGAGGGACGAGAACACAGGGAAACATACAGCCGTAACAGAGCCGTTGTCTGACGAGACATGAAACTAATTTTATTTGAATGTTTAAATATTTTAAACAAACACTTACACTCTTATTTATATTATTCACGTAACTTAAACAGTTGTAATAATTAAATTTATTAAAATAAATGCAGAAATTCAGAAAAGACAAGCATGACCCATTTAAGAAAAATAAATAACTATACTATGAGTACTCCTTTTAAAAATACTTAAAACATAGAAACGTGTTTATGAACCCATAAGTAACCCACAAAAATAAACAAGAGTAACCTTCTTAGTTTGCAGTCAGATAGGCAGCGTATTCTTAAGCTCACCTTTGGTAAAACCGACAACATCCCTTTTTCTTTGACGAGACTCAAAAAAAAAGTTTGACTATGCAAATTAGGATTCATAGCATCCATATAGTTAAGAGCAAGTGCACTAGCGCTTCCTTTGCCCTAGCTCCAAGGCCTCGCCCTCTGGCCTCGGTCTCAGGCCTCGGTCTCAGGCTCGGTCTCAGGTCCATCCACATTAACAGAAGAAGCTCAGAATTCGGCTGCAGGGACGGAGCACAATCACATCCCGTCCACACCGGAGAGAAAAGACAGTGTCTCGCTCTCTGTTGGCGTCCTGGAACAACAGGTGACAACAATCTGCTGATTTACAAACGTCTCTTTACAAATTTAACTTTTTGGCATTAAGTATTATTGGGCTCGATGGCATCACGTGATGGACCGGGACGTCACGATTTGCATCAAAGCCTGGTGCTCTTCCTGGGGGCATGGATTAAACTGTAAGCCACACCCTTACTAGAGTACTCACCTGTAGCAGTTCCTGTTTTTTTCCCCAGTTTTGCCCTGAAGAAAGACCACATTTCAGCTCAGTTCCCAATCCAACCAGTCCTACAGACAACACCATCTCAGAGACCGTAGCTGCTGTTTGTTTGAGTCTGACAAAAACAGAGCCATGCGAAGCTATGATCTGAGTGAAGGGGATTCAGGACCGTGAAGATCCCAGTCTTCCGAGCACTTTTTGAGATTTGTGAAGGTCTGTGTTGTTATGATGACGCTTCGACTCAGACTTGTCTCACTGTGTCAAGATGCCGAGGACCTCTACATCCAGCAAGCTGTTGTATTGATCGAGGACGCCATACAGGTAAGCCCAAAGACTTCCCCTACTTAGTCCTCTTATGGGAAATACCAAACCAACGTACAAAGGCGTTAACAAAGCAGTTTCATATTATGAGTCCGGAGGGAGAACTTTCTTATGTCGTCTGTGCTCAACAAACTTTATGAATTCATGTTACTGTAGGGTGTCTTGGATAAGAAACTCCACCATAGATTACACTATGTGAACATATTCCTTATATGGTCATTGGACTTTAGCTTTTAGCTTTGTGTTAAATGTATGTTTCAGTCCCATTTTCTTTTCAAACTATGGGAACACAACAAGTCAGATGAGCAAAGTGTCTTTCATAATTTAATGCCTCACATTTTGACTTGTGTTTTCTTCCCTTTATCTACTTGCTCTTAGTACCGGTCCATCAACCACCGAGTGGATGCCCCCTCGCTCTGCCTGTATCGATGGTACTACTCCAGGATGTGGCAGTGGTAAGTTCACGCTCAGGTCCACAAAGCTACATTTCTATCTCCAACTCCTCTGATTGTAAATAGAAGTCTGATTGGAATGAAGTCTGTGAGAAAATGACCTGACTTTCACTTGATCTATTATTTCAGTAAACACAAGTTTATGGTCTCATTCTCTAGTTTCAAGTTTAGTCAATTATGGTCCATTTAGAGTCAAGTAAAGTAGGTTAATATATAAAGCAGGGTATCCTTTCAGGCTTTTGCAGTTTATAATCAACAGGAAAAATAACCATATGATTATGAAACAATCGCACTTCAACATAGAATAACTCACCACAATGAATAATAAATGAATGAGTCAGCCTACAGTAGATAAAGAGTGTTCCAGATGTGATTTGATCGGTCTCCTGTCTATTTAATGGTTGGCAACAGGTTCATACATGCTAACGTTACTATTTTTAATGCTGAGTGAATCACATGCAGTTTAAAAAAAAACAAAGCAAGTGCTGCATACAAATTATTATTTAATTTTATTGTTTTCTCGCAAGACTCTTGATAAGCTTTACAGATGTTGGTGATGTGGATTTAGTTGCCTTTGGACAGAACCAGGCCAGCTGTTTACCCCCACAGTCAGTCACAGTCCATCCTTTGTTAATATAACCATCTCTTGGCTCTAGCTTCGTATTTAACCCACTTATACGCACATTTCCCCGTATGTTGAACTGTTCCTTTAGCCTTACGGATTTGAGGTGGTGATAAAGGAGCAAGATTCAACGAGACATCACCATCTGATAAGCCTCCTTAACACACACACAGTCGGAGGAATGATCTCTAGAAGTTGACTTTGTCTAACAGGGCTCCACACAGCTAATAGCAACCATTTTGAGAAATTTGCAACCAATGAAACAACTTTTTAAAATATTGAAACAGGAACAGCAACAGTGAAAAACCAAATATATGTGTAATATTTGTTGCTTTATAGATATTTTATTGCTGTTCAGGTCAGAACGGGAACCAAACCCTGCATATACTCACGTTCACACGCGCTCCTGTTTTAGATGCTGTGGTGAAACAAATGAAGTTGTTTTGACTGTGTGACTCAGCCAATGTGCAAATGAATTTAAGTGACAAAGAACTCATATTTCTACCTATATGTCTACAAGCATTCGCCCACCCACTCACCCATCTTTCACTGTACCAGGGGCTTGGGCCTAACCATCGCGGTGGTGTTGCTGCTGGCCTTCGTGGAGCGCCCGTCCTCCCTGTCCATCTCCTCCGACCCCCGGTATCGCTCTCCGCCATGGGAGCCTCCCTGCGGCTTCACCGAAACCATCGAGATCGCCTGCCTCCTCATCTTCACTGTCGATCTCGCTGTGAAGGTGAGCACGGGTGGAAAACATTTGCTCCCAGGACATCGGCAGGGATCGCAATGTTTCTAAATATTGTTGCTGCTTCACTCCTTCCGTTTTGTCTTGTAGAGCTACTTGATTGGTTGGGAGGAGTTCAGAAAGAGCAAATGGCTGATCGGCTACACAGTGGTCCTTTCAGTCTCCATCATCGACTGGGTGTTGTCTGTCAGCATGGTGTGCGACGAGGTGAGGCTCCTCGCTCATGCTTCTCTTAGCATGCGGTGTAGTGCAATTTAAAGTGACAAATACAACCATAAGTTCCATCTTAATTACTATGCCTGCTTCATTAATCACCATCTTAAAATTTGTAGTATTCTCCTCAGTCGCTTTACTTGGCCTTCTACTTTTAACTCTCTGAAAATGTTTACTGACTAAACATCTAAAATATTAATCTTGACGTTGCAAAAATTAGTTGATACCAAATATCCTGGGAGACGCTCCAAAGTTGAATTTTTACCGTGAGGGCTGTGACACCTTAACGTCAAACGATTGCTTCTGTAATAATGTAGACATTGTGATTTCCCTTTCTTGGGTAGAGGAGTACATCGTAGGTGCTTCAGGCACCGTCAGCAATAACTGGGCTCATAGCTGCATTTAGGGATGAGAAGAGGGCCGAACTAAACCATTTTGCTGATTTTTTGGGGGTGAGAGCACTCCGCAAATCAAAGTTCAAACTCCCTCGGACTTCAAGGAACGGTCTAGTGAATCCAAATGAATGATGATCAACCTGCATTCAAGAGAAGTGATCCTGTGTTTTCTCCGTTTATCAGAAACTTAGAGTACGGCGACTCCTCCGGCCGTTCTTCCTCCTGCAGAACTCCTCGTTGATGAAAAAGACACTGAAGTGCATCAAGAGGACTCTGCCAGAGATCGCCAGGTATCTGACCCCTTTACCAAGGTCGTATCTGTTGGTTTTGAAAGGGATAGTTCGGATTTTTTGAAGTCCACTTCTACTCCTCCTCCTCCTGAATCCTGATCCATAGTCGATGTATTACTACAGTAGATACCGGTGAGCACGCCCCCACTTTGGAGTACACTTGCTGCTGTCATGTACAGTCATGCAAAATTGTCTTCTTTCTATGCAAATTAGCCTCATTGTGAAAACTAACAGCCTCGAGCCGTTATAGTGACATTATAAGTGTTTGCAGAGAGTCGGTGCTCACTGGAGTGCATTTATTAGGCGTCTTTTACAGCCTGAAGGTGTGTGTTTGAAACCAAACGCAGTCTGTCACGACATTCCAGCCGGTTCTCATCAGAAATTACTTTCCCATACAACAAAACCACATCGACAGTTTCGTTGTGGGGAACATTTTCTCAGCTGCAAAACTTTATGGCTGTGTTTGCGCTGTAATATCATTGGTCAATTACTTATTGGGAAAGTAATTCCATAACTATACTGCTATTACACTGCTGAGGGTTTAGATCAGTGGACAAAGTGCAACTACAGTGATCCCTGCAGCTGGCCCTCTGATCTTCTACCCAGAGCCCTCTCACTTCCTTCAGCGAGTCGCTGCTTCCCTAAAAGGTGGCCATAGACTGATGATGTATACTCTGACTGCAACTCTACTTCATCATACGCTCCCTGATTGTGTTTGGAGGTTCTGTTGGGTGTAATGGATTTATTATCGTTATTTCAGGCACCAATGGTAAAAGAAACTTTGTGCTGCGCTAGAAAGCTGGAAACTTCAAAGCTTCATTCAAAGCTTCATTCAAAGCTTCATTCAAAGCTTCATTCATAGCGCTGATATTCAAATTTTTGAAATTGTGCAGCACATTTTGTCTCTTCATTCTGTTTAAACTCGTCATTTATACACAGTCGCAAATAAAGTCCAGAAGTCACACTGAAAAAAGAATAATAATTTACAAAGTTCACAACATATTTGGATCTAACCAAATACTCTTTTACACTTCTGTCCATATTTATTGGCATTTAGCCTTCAAAAAACATCCCCCTTGCACTCCTTCACTCGCACTGATGAGTTATATTAATGAAAGAAAGTTGATTTAATCAAATAAGAAGAAAAAAAAGAACATTTGAATTTGATTAATCACTCCTCAAATTGAGGATTTACTCAGAGGAATTGTTTTTTAGGACGATAAAGTCATAAAATATTGCGACAGACATTGAAAGCTTAAATCCATAACCGCAATAGAAGCTTCTGGTGTAAAATAATGAAAGACAATGTTGGGAGACTGACAGATGGAGCACGTCCAAGACTCATCAATGAGCTCCTCTGTCAAATATTTATTTGTACATTAAAATGTACAGTGAGAAGTTGAGTATGACTCCCGAGGAGCCTTTCAGTGAGAATCACAGAGCTTTAAAAAGTTGTTTGCAGCTGTAAAGCTAAATTTTACATTCGACTTTATAGAAAACTGACTAAAACAGCTTGGAATGATTGACTTTCAGATCCTGGGTCAGTTTTGGATCGTATCACCATCTGTACTGTTTTGTTACCAACTGCAGCATCAAACATCCTGAAATTGGTGCTGTTTTTCCCCCCTATAGCATTATTTGCTGAGGCTCATGGGCATTGTAGTATGTACAGCCATGAGAAATAAGAAATTACTAAAACTGACAGCCTTTGCAAACCTGTAATATTTTCAAGTATTTAAAGAGATTTAAGAGACTTAATGCTTCCACGTCTTTGTAGTTAGTGATAGATTTAGATTCCTCTCTGATGTCCCGAGGCTTTTCCACCCTCGTCCATCATAGTGTGTGTGTGTTTGTCTCCTGTCTGCTCAGCGTCATCCTGCTGCTGGCGCTCCACCTCTGTCTCTTCACCATGATCGGCATGCTGCTGTTTGCTAAAAGCGAGGTGAGTTGTGGTTACGCCCTGTCGAATAAATACTACTGTTCTGTGCTGCTGACACACGTGACGACTTATGTGCGTGCCTTGATGCGTCCCAAACTGTGACGGAAACTCAACAGCCAAGGGTCACTGTTCGTTAATTACCACTCATTGAAAATAAAGCTGCAAAAATAGATGCAAAATAATGTCACAAATGTTGGATCAGATATATTTAAACAGGAGCAAAGCAGTAAGGAATAAGGTGTTTATATGAAGCCACTTTAATACACTTGAGGCCCAAATGACAAAGAAATCCTCCGTGGAAGACAGCCTGATGTCATGTGGTTCGATGTATGTCTAGACAGGGATGATATATTTAAAAACAGAGCATAAAATAATTGATTTAATCATTCGTGTCATTCAATCTGGGCGTCTATTTGTGAATGGAGCCTCTATTCGCGGCTTTTCATGTGAATTATCCTCTTAGCATTCTTCCACTCTGCCTCTCCTCTCCATCACTCTGCTTCTGTGCTTCTGTTCAGGATCCAAAGCAGAACGGGGAGTGGAGGACACAATTCAAAGACCTGTCTACGTCTCTTACCTCGCTGCTGGTGCTGCTCACCACGGCCAACAACCCAGACGGTACTCAGACACTCGCACCGTCAACAGGCCATGTTTGTTGACTGCTCGTCATTGTTTGTGAGATGGAAATCTTTTCAACATCCCAACATTCCTGTCCCGTCACAGTGATGATCCCCGCCTACTCCCTCAAACAGAGGCTACTCCATTTTCTTTGCCACCTTCAGTGTGATCGGTAAGCAGCCATTGCTATTGTCTGAATGCTGCAGATTTAAAGGGACAGTTCGGATGTTTTGAAGTGGGGGCTGTGTGAGGCACTTAATGCATCGTCGCAACAGAAGGTGGTATTTTAGACACTTAAGAACATCCACATCAGTTTTACTGTACGCTTCATATAGATTCTCTTCAAAGCCACCAGACTCTATTTACAAAAACAGTGATTTTAACTCAGAACAGGGGAGCCGCTGTTCGACCGCTGCCACAATCGGTTCATCAAATTTACTGCTTTTGTCAAAGGAGTGGCTTTGGTGAGAGTATAGATAGATATAAGTTCCCCGTTGGAAAAGGCTGTCTGACAGCAAGGTAAAGTGGTACAAATAGTCTTAAAATGAAGGAACATTCAAAGCGATATTGATGATTTTAAATGTCTAGATACATGTTGCTGTACTCTACTGTAGATAATACACTGACTGTGGATAAGTAGCTCATACAACCCCACTTAGAAACCCTAACTGTCCTGTTGACTTGAAGTAAGTCAGGCTGTGTTGCTGTCAAGTGTTTTTAGAGGGAATGTGTTTTGCTTCCTGCAGGGACCTACTGTCTGATGAACTTACTAACAGCCATCATCTACAACCAGTTCAGGGGATATTTACTGGTATGTAATCCACCCACAACAAGCACGGTTTTGAATATATGCGACAGACCGCAATAAGGCTTCCATGTGGGAGAGGTTTTTCATTTTTGCGAAGCCAATCATGACTGCTGTTGCTTCATTATTCCCAGCTGGGAAGAGGTGTGTCACCGGGGGAAAACATGCAGTCGTCTGACATGTTTATATGCCACGCCCAACATTGAGTCACGATTCTGTGCAACTGGAGATACCCGTTGGCCTGCTATCACATGTTGAGCCCTAAATCCCATAATCCCAATATGAATGTTCAATGGAAAACAGTTTGTTTGTGCAGTCAGAGAGTCTTTCCTTGTATGTGTTGGTCCAGATGTCGGTCCAAGCGTCCATCATCAGGAGACGACTGGGGATCCGAGCTGCTTTCCAAGTCCTCAACTGCCAGGGAGCCCAGCAGACTGCTGAGTAAGAGAGACACAAGTTTCATTTTAGTTCAAAGAGTTGCATCTTTTGCATATATACAGTATATATATATATATATATATATATATATATATATATATACACACACACACAATGAACAGAAAACATGAAGAGACTTGTTTTGTTTTCAGTGAGCATGTGGCTGTTGATGTGGTGCTGAAGGTGATGTCCAGGGTCCAGATGAAGAACTACTTAAAAGCCGCCATCACTAAGGTCAGAGCTGACACACACACACACACACACACACACACACAGGATGCCTGGTTATTATAAAAACAACGGGGGGGCCGTACATCTTTTGAACGGGTTAGAACTCTTGCAGATAACAAGATGCATCCTCTGGTTCTACACTGACTGATTTCCTTCATCTGGACTTCAGGAGGCGCAGCAGTATGCAGACGTGGGCCACATGGATCGAGAGCAGTTCAGGAAGATCTTTGACCAACTGGACAAAGATCAAATTAAGGAGGTAGAGCTGTGCCCACATGATGCCCTGCATCGAAGACTCATTCACCATCACATTTTCATGTCGACGTGTGTCCGATGCCTCTGACTGTGTTCCTCCAGCACCCTCCCTTGCCTCAGTACAACTCCCCAGTCCTGCAGAGACTCCAGATGATCTTCAGCCACTACATCCTCACGATACTTGGCAACGCGGTGGCTCTGGCCAACGTCTTGTGCATCTGTGTAAGTTCAGAATCAGAAAACTGTTTTAATCCCACAGTTGTACACCTGCAGTTCCTCCATAAGAGTTGTTTGTGTGTTTGTGTTTCAGACCATCCTGGTGTTGAATTCTGACAAGCCCACAACGCAGAGAAACAACTACACTTTGGAGGTGAATACAGTCATATCATGTCTCAGGTCAAACTTTTTTTCTAAAAAGCTAATAAATTGATGACCATGAAGTTCGTTTCTACTTAGTTTTAATGTTTCAATATTGATGTTATGTAATTGTGTAGATTTTTCAAACATGAATAATATAAAGGGCTTAAAGCAGTTTGATTATTATAAAAAAATATTCAGACTATGTCTATAAAAATCATCAGCAAGTCATTTGTTTAATCTAAAATGAACATTACAGCCTCGTTAATGTTGTGATTTGTTCCACAAATGAACTGACTTCACTCTCCCACTGTCCGTCTGTCAGCTCATCAACCTGGGCTTCATCCTGTATTACCTGTTAGAGATGTGTGTGAAGGTCTTTGCCATGGGCTGCAGGGGCTACCTGTCCTACAGGAACAACATCTTTGACGGCTTCCTCACCGTCCTGCTCTTGGTAACCCTGCTCTACCTACACACTCTTATTACTGTCAGGTTTAAGGCGGTCATCACATCTGTCCGCCAGCATCTCTAAAGCTCACAGACTCACACCTTAAGAAATGTTGAGAGATTAATATATTTATAGAATGTATATTAATCCTATACATATATTTTGGACAAAAAACAGAATCCCGGACCCCCCCCCCCTCCCTGTGGAAGATCTCTGCACTACATGACACACTAGTGATAAACATGTCCCATAGATCTCAAGAGATCTGCACCTCCTCGTGTCCTCATCACTTCTTCCATTCTAGACAGCTGCGTGTCTCATCGGTGCTATTTCCATCTGTCCTTTAACTCACAAAGTTCGCAAATTGCGTGACCTTACCTCAATGGTAACATGAACCCTCCAGTTATTTGTGAGACCCTCCCCCTTTATGCAAATGCAAGGAGGAAAGAGTTCAGCTTGAAGTGTCTTTTTGATATATTCTTTTTATTATATACTGCACTTAAATAATAATTTTTCTCTCTAACGGCTGACTTTGTCACCATATCAACTTAACAGGGGGTGAATGTCACTGGTTGTTTCTATTGTATCTGCTGCCCCCAAGTGGCCAAAAAATCGTTTCAGGTTTAATGGAGTAGAATGGCTCATGAACATTTGATTTGTTGTTATATTTACTATTTTTAATATTCATCACTGATTTTATTTGTGTTTTTTTCTCCATCAGGTCCTACAGATAGCTATATTTATCACCTACAGGTTTCCTTCTTCTACCTGGTAGGTTTGTGTTTTCTTACAATTGTTGTAAAGTGAATGTTTATTAAATTATTTATTCAGTTTATGCCTCCCATGTAATTATAATTTTTACATTCAACAATAAAGATTCACATTTAAGTCGTGAGAATCCAATTTCAAATCACTTTAGATCTACTTTTCAAATGTCACTTTATTTAACAAGGTCCAAGACAGACAGACAAAGTAATAAAAGCAGAGCACATCCACAGGGGAGACAAAATATAGAACAAAATAATCAGCTCAGAGCATAGGAAAAAAAAGAGTTGCTGAAGTTACAAATATTAAATTCATACTTTTGCTGCAGTTTCTTTCCCATCTCATCATTAGAAACAATTACACATCTTAAGATCAAACATATTCCAGATTTGAAGTATAAATCAAACTGTTTAAGTGTTTTAACTAAACTCACTGACGTTAATAAACACACTCAAACATTTACTTTACAGTTGAAGTCAGCGATTCTGGAGAAAGACGATATTTGAACTCGACACTCAAATTAAAACTAGAATCAATTCGCCTCACTGTTCAATCCCTCCCCCAACTGGCCATGTTGATGTTTACATCCATAAATGTCATCACTTTGTCTTTTTGCCCTGAAGGAGGTTTGTGTGACAATGACGTGCACATCAGTATTTGAGTCAAGGCCAAACACGTGTATTGTGAGGTCACAGTGACCTTTGACCACCAAAAATTCCTCAGATATGAAAATGGTACATATGTTTAGACGGACAAACCGAAAACATAATACCTCCGGCCAAGACTGTCGCCTGCTCGGCCTAAAAAAAAGATTCAAAAAGAAAATGCTGCTCATGAAACACTCAAAATGATCCTTAACTGTACACGTGTGTGTGTGTGTGTGTGTGTGTGTGTGTGTGTGTGTATGTGTGTGTGTGTGCCTTCCAACAGGGACCCTTCCTCTCATGGTGTGACTCTGTGGGAGATGGGTCGTTTGATCAACATGCTGATCGTGTTTCGCTTCCTGCGCATCATCCCAGATGTCAAGGTAACGGCAGGCAAACGGGAGCAGCTAGTATTTTTGTTAAAAGCCGTTCCAGAAGCAGTTCAGTAGCTCACATACTAACTGGTAGCTTGTCTGAGTTGCTGAATGTCTTATGAAAGTAATATATTGCATGCCCAGCCATGACAGTGTAGTAAAAGCTTAATTTGCATGGAAGTCTCATCACAATTATATTCCTGTGTATGTCTTTGTTCCTCTTCTTGCCTTCCATCCTGGTTGTCCAGCTCATGGCTTTGGTCGCGAGTACACTGTTGGACCTGGTGAAGAACCTCAGAGCCTTTGCAGGGATACTGATGGTGAGTCAACATACTTAAAGGAGCAGTGTGCAGGATTTTCGGGGCATTTATCGACAGAATTATGTAATATTCCTAACTATATTTTTACTATTGTATAATCATCTGAAACTGAGAATTGTTGCTGTTAGCTGAGAATGACGTATCTCCATAGGGAGCAATTATTTTTCACTGTGTCCGCCTTGTTGCCCCGCCATGTTTCTATGGTAACCCAGAACAGGCAAACACAACACTGGCTGTACTGAGAGGCCTTTACAATTTTACCTTATCTGAAAGCCATCAAAGTTCTCTGACACGCTTGGGAAAGGGAGGGGTATTCATTGGGTTGCAATCTACAACCGGGCCACTAGTTGGTGCTGCATCCCTCACACTGCTCCTTTAAATAGACCAGCTGGAGAACACACACAACAGGGAGGTGCAGAGCAGTTTACAGGTACAGGTGGTGACCCTAACATGGTTGGCATCTGCTTCGTGTTCCCTGTGCAGGTGGTTTACTACGTGTTTGCTGTGTTCGGGATCTGGCTGTTTGAGGGAGCCATTGAACCTCCTTCAGCGATAAGGTATGACATCATCTGCAGTTAGAAACAACAAAACGTAACGAGCCTCGTGAGATGAAGCTCTTTCCAGCCTTAAATTCTGGCCTGACGTTCCACATTGTGAACAAACCCAAATAACGAGGACCAACTGTTCCATAAACTTCCAGCATGAGTCCGAGCTGTCTGTGATTCTGTGTGTCTGTCTGTCCGTCCGTCCCAGCGGGCTCTCCAACACCACCATGGAGAACATCACCACCAACTACAGCAGCCTGTGTGGGACATATGAGCAGCTGGGCTACTGGCCAAACAACTTTAATGACTTTGGCGTGAGTAACAAGACCAGTCATGTCTTTGTTCATTAGTAGTGTATCAAACCTCTCACTTCTAATATACAGGAGCAAATCTGGGATGGAAATACATTTTTAATACATATGTGTTATGTCATTCTTGATTGTGTTGCTCTTTTTTTATAATAATTGTTTGCCTGTTTGACATTTGATGATGATTTGGGGAGTGTGATTTAATGAAATCTGCTGACGAAGACTGCTGGGATAAACTCTGAAGAGTAAATGACGAGTATCCTTCCCACCCTGTCTCTCTCAGGCAGCCGTCGTTGTGCTGTTTGACATCATGATAGTCAACAACTGGCAGGTCTTCTTGGAAGCATACGGCAGATACACCACTGAGTAAGAAAGACAAAACTGTATACACGTACTGCAGCTGGTCATGATGATGATGATGATGATGAGCGTGTTTTATTTGCCCAGGTGGTCGAAGATCTACTTTGTGTGCTGGTGGCTCACCTCCTCTGTCATGTGGGTCAACATGTTCGTGGCGCTCATTTTAGAGGTCAGTTCTCTCGGGACAAACAAACACACAACAACACAGAAATAGACTTCAAACATAGATCCAGTCAGCACCCTTCACCTAACAATAGAAACACCGCTTCTTATGTAAATAACCTGCCTGTGTATTAGGAAAAACTACCTCACGACAACGTGTTTTTGTACGCCCGTCTTTAAATATGTTCTGACAACACAAATGTTTTTTAACAGAACTTCATCTTTAAGTGGGACCGTAGTCACAGCTGCTCCGTTACAGATGTGGAGAGGATCCGATATGAGACCTCCGTTCAGCTCATGTTCAGGTGGGTTGACACTTGTTGTGTTGTTCTACGTCATTTAACCCAATAAACATAGCTAACTCTGTCAAATCCTTCCTCTTTTCTCCACGACTTTCCCTTTTCTCTGCAGGGCGCAGATCCAAGAGCCAACTGAAGAGGAATTACTTTGTCAATTGAACCAACACCCACATTTACACCTACACTGGTGACACACACACACACACACACACACACACACACACACACACACAGAGCACCAGCACCTAAATGCACAAGCCAAGAGACTGTTACCTTTCTACTTCTAGCATATTTGAATTTTGATTGTTGTAACATGTAATGAATTTCTACTACTGAAACCAGTAGGAGGCACTTATTATTTGTCATGTTATTCGTGAACCACTGCGAGGGTCATCATTGGTTGAGCTGAGTGTGAGTGGGTGGAGTTAAAGATCAAGAAGTTGTGTGCCGGTTCCATGCTGAAATACTACACAGTGTCTGTTAGTGTAAATATATCAAACTGTTACAACCAAAAAGCTCCGGACAAAGGAGAGTCAAATAGACCATAAGGCAGGGTATGCTTTAGGGCGGGGCTACCTTGTGATTGACAGGTCACTACCACGGCATGGACAGGTGTCTGTGTTTTTAACCCTTTCTCAGTGTTTTCAGTTTGTGAAAGTTTCTTGTTATATTTGGTCTCTAAAAATGTCTTGAAGAGTGTTTTCTGTTGGCAGCAGAAAATAACTGTCTTCTCATTATTTAGGGGGAAAACAAGCCTCTTGCTCTGTACAGGATTCTTGGGCGAAACTGTAGAAGTCACTATACTAACTATTTGCAAGTACAATCTACCCTGAACTTTCTCATAACCCAAAATGACTTACTTACACCTACAGGCTCACAAGGATGAGTGCAGCTCAGGTCAGATTTAAACCGAGGTGAACTTTTGGCACGGCGTCTAATAGCAATAACAGACGAGTCACACCCAACAGGTGAGGCGTGAACACGGCTTGGGCTGATGATGGCACCGATACTCTCCGTGCGACCGGGCAACCACAGGAATCACAAGGAAAGCGTTTACATAGGCTTAAGTACCCTGAATTATACACCCCATCACCAGCAGTGACGCTCCTACAACCATCAGTCAAGTAGTTTTATTTTTAAAACCTACTATCACTAACCTACTATTACAATCCGGACAGCAAACAACCCCCTCTCAGTGTTGACGCAAATCAGCTTGGCTTTGATTGTTCATTCTGTGCCAAAAAAACAAACAGATTTAGTGTTGTTTTTTTTAAGCTTCAACTAGTTCTATGATGAGGTCAGAGTAGGTGATCAACGGAAACCTGTTGGCACAGGTTTATAAGAGGATTCATTATACAGAACACGGACGTTGGCAGCCCACTTGACCCACCTGCTCTTCAGTTTCATCAGTCAGATGTGACAGAATTCAGTTTCCTATTTGTAACATTTAAAAAAAACCACTTTAGCAAAAAGAAAAGAAAAGAAACAGCCAACGTGTCAATAACTCTTAAAGAGGACTTATTATCCTCCTGGTCCTGTGTTTAAGATCCTGCCCCTCCCTTCCAAAAAGCCAAATCTGCCCTGAGAGGTCAGCTACTCCTACTCTGTTGTGTGACAACCACTTAGTGGGCTTGTCAGAAATGTCACATCCCTTCCCATAACCAGTGACAGTCCTGCTGAGGAATAGTGATAGCATGATTTTTAGCCACTTGTTCTTCAGCTCCTCATACAAAGGACCTTCCTTTCCCAAAGACCACTAACCAAACCCTTCAAATAAAGCAAGGAAAGAATAAAGGAAAATACCATTATAGGTCCTCTTAAATTAACTTCATGGCTCACTTTTTGTAGACATTTGCTGTCAGACTTTTGTTCTGCACGTGAGGAATGTGTGTTTCGACAAGAGTGGGCGAGTTTCTGCAGAGCATGTTGGTTTTGTGTGTTCGTCGCGCTGCAAGAAAAACATCCATCAGGAAGCAGGAAGCTTTAAATGGAAAAAAACTCAAGATATTCCAACCTGCTGTCTTTGCCCCACGTCCAATCTTGAAGCAAAATCGTCCTTTACAAGAGCCAGATTTTTCTTGGCAGCATTTCATGGAAATGTAAAAAAAATGTTCCTTTCTCACGATGATAAGATTTACTTACCTTACTAAGTAAGTCTCTAGAGTTTCTAGAGAGGACAAAGTGTGCCTTGGTATTTATATAAATACAGTTCAAGGCATTTTATTTGTGGAAAAAAAAGAGAAATATTTTTTTATTGAAAGGTTTTGATGTATAGGGAAGATGGAACGATACTGATATCAGAATTAACTTGAGATATAGATTGTATCTCAGTCTGACTTTGTGAACCCTGTGTATAAAATTATCTACATACAGATTTTTAAATAAATATTTTGCAAAAATCCTCTGAAGATTTGTGATTTTATTGATTTTTGTTTTTTGTTTCAAGAGAAGTAAAGAAGTTTGAAACATGAATGTTCATTGTTGACCTTTTGCCATTCAAATCACTGTAAAGTTACGCCATTGATGAGCCTCTGAATTTTATTGTGGGCAATATCACATCTTATTATATTCATTAATAGATGATATGGTTAACTTGTTCCAGTTTATGGAGAAGGTCAAGTAGGTCACTGAAAAGCCACTGTTAATATCTCAGCTACTAATAAGTAACAAACATTTGAATTGAACTCATGTGGTGGGACAGGAACAGGTGTAATGTGACCATTCATTTATGTTCCTCCATATGCTCAGTTTCCACCATAAATGTAATGCAGTAAAAAGTGCAAGATTTCTCATTGAGATGTGGTGGATTAGAAGTGTAAACTACCAGAACAAAATACACAATTACAAGTTATTGTACAAGTACAGTAATGGAGTACAGTACTTAGTTACATTCCACCACTCTTAACATTTACCATTTCCAGCTCTAATCAGTAAATGTTATAGCAGTTGTAAAATATTCAGATAATAATAATTACTCACAACATAGTTTTAACTTCACAATTTCATAATTCATATTTAATAATCCATTGTTTGATTTTGTGGCACTCACTTCATATTTAAATCACAAACTGCAATTTGAATGTAAAAAAAAATGTGCCAGAGGGCATTCAACGTTTCAAATAGAGCTTTTAAAATGTATTTTTATTTATTAATTCTTATTTATTGCTAATAAAACGTTTTGTTGTTTAAATGTGTTTTCTTTGAATCCGTTGTTGTCGTTTTAAAAGTCTTGCCATCGCATCGGAAAGTAACTATCCGAGTCTGTTTTGATTAGAAAGAGCTGGTGGTGCGTGATAGGCTACTGCCTGTAGAGGGCGACATTACACCTGGAAGCTTCAGTCTGCCGGAAAGAAGAAGGAGAAGAAGAATGACCAGGAAGTGAGCTCGTGTTGTTTTCAAAACACATGTGTTTGACGGGCTTTCTGCTGGTTATAAATTGTTTAATTTACTAGCTTTCTTCGGGAAGGCAGCAAAAACATGGACATGGACGGTAAGTTTAAACTCGAGAGGAAAGTTTCCCTTTAACTAAAGCTGCCAGTGTGATAACCTTTAGTATTAATGTAGTGATGCTGTTAGAGGCATGAGAGGTAACAACATAAAGTGTAGAAATACACTGATAAACGTCCTGCTTTTAAAATATCACTTAAGTTAAAGCCCAAATAGGCTATCTAGCCTGCGTGGCTAACTTTAGGTAAGCTAACGTTTCTGGAGGTAAAATAGTAATGCGAACGCAAACGACAAAACACGGCTGCATTTGTAACGGCTGGCTTATTTATGTCATCATTGATTTAAATGAAAATTGAAAGCTCAAATATGACTTTTTTTCCTGTTTTCCCACTATATTTGTATTCTGAATTTCAAACAAACATGTTATCAATGGGGGCATTAGCTCAGGAGGTAGAGCAGGTTGGCTGGTAACCGCAAGATTGCCGGTTCGATCCGCGGCTCCTCCTAGCTAAGTGCCTGGTGTCCCTGAGCAAGACACCTCACCCTAATTGCTCCTGACGAGCTGGCTGTCGCCCTGTGTGGTCACCGTCGGTGTGTCAATGTGTGTATGAATGGGTGAATGTCAGTCATTACTGTAAAGCGCATTGGACAAAAGCACTATATAAATGAGGACCATTTATCAATGATGTGGATGTTCTTCCAGCATGCTGGTGTGTTCATGTCTCTCTGACACGTGAGACTGGAACAGTTGTAATTATATGGGTGTAATTGATGGTATGATTTCCTCCAGTGATTTGACAAACATAAATCTCTGCCATGAGAAAAGTCTGCCTCTTTCTCATCCTCCACTTTCTGTATTGATATCACACTAAGGAAAAATTCTAATGTTATCATGATGTGCTTAAGTGTAATGTGGGCAAATAGTTGAAAATGCTTACATTTCCTAAAAATAATGCATAAGCTGACATAAAATACTCCCTGTCAATCATCACTAATGATCCAGTAGAAGTGTGTTGTGGTATCTGTGTGTGTGTGTGTGTGTGTGTGTGTGTGTTTGCCCAGGGAACATCAACACAGCAGCTTTGTCCCGTCACTCAACATACTGAAGCTCACAGACCTCACTGGCTGAAACAGACAATCGGATGTGCCTTCAGCTGTATTCATTTAAACTGCGCCGTGTGGAGAGCCGTTGAGAGGCAATCGAAATGCAAAATCTATTATCTTTGCACATTTTAATACAAGTCAAACATGAAATGTAGCTGCTGCAAGAACTTTGCCTAAAATAAAAACATTTAAATCAATCAGCAGCTTTCAGTATGTGACAGATGTTAATGCCATATCAGCTCTTAATGTGGAACATGAAAATCACACCAGTGTCTTAACTATTGAGGGGATGTATGTTAGTTGTGTTGCTGTATCAGAGTGGTGGTAACTGGTTCTGTATGTAGAAATACTACTGCATCTGGTCAGACAGGTCTGACTCTACGAAAGTCTTCAGTCTCCTCTTTGACATTTTCACTGTCACTTTGCTTGAGTAGAACATCTTTTGATTTGGTTCCCTCGAGGCTATATAGTCAGAGAGTGTACATCATGTTCCTAAAGCTGAGTTTAAGACAAGTGATGTCCTCATTCTACATTGTCACAGTGAAGTCAAAACAACTGATTATTCCCGGATGGGTACTTTTGACAGTTTGACATTTGTCAGTACAAATAAGTTCTTATTACCAACCCGTACTGACACCTGACCTTTTGAGAACTAAGCTTATTCTCAATGTGTGCACTGGCTTATCCTAAAGAAAAAAAAAAAAAAAAAAAAAAAAATAATAATATATATATATATATATATATATATATATATATATATATATATATATACTGTATATAGAGTGTGTCGATCGTGTGTAATACTAGTTTTGTTTGTCCCGTTCAACAGAAGCACTTGTTCGAGCCAGAATCCCTACGGATCTGGTGAAGCTTCTTGGCGTTGAGGTAAGCAGCTATCTGATATAGTCTTACTATGAACTGTGTATTCCAGATGTGTCATCCCTCATTCAGTTTCCCGTCATGTTCTGTAAAGAAGTTCCTGCGGGAAAATCTAGTGATGAACCAAAACCAACAGTTAATTAAACCGGAAACACCTTATTAGAAACAGTTAATTGTTTTTTTCACCTTCTCAAATGGAGGATTTTATGCATCCTTCATTGACTGTCTGATTATATTAAGGAGAGTACAAATTTGTCTATTATTCAGGTTTATCATCTAAATGTTCACCATATATCATATTATCTAAATGTATTTTGCTGTGTTTGTAATGTGTGTTTATTTGGCAGAATACTGCTTGTATTGTTATTGCCCAGGAAATGCACATTGGTATCTACAACAATCCACCTCTCTGAAATCTCTGTTATCTCATTTCCAGTCTCATGGCAAGTCTAAAGCAGAGGCCTTCACCCAGGCCTTCCTGAAGAAGAGCATTCAGCGGAACACAAAATGTAATCTGAAGAGCATGTTGACTCACAAGGCTGTGATTCTGGGCTACAGCAGGCCCAAGAAGGACAAGTCCAAGAGGAAGAAAGCCAAAGGGCTGAACGCTCGGCAGAAGAGGGCGATGAAGATCTTCCAGATCCAACCTGAGCACCAGAGGTTGGTGGTTCCTCTACGGGGTGGGACAGTCATTGTGCTCCATATGGAAACAGATGTTTGGACATTGATGTACATCAAAACAGGCTTCAGTCAAAGTCGATTGCAACACTTTTCCCAATTAGCCCTATGTTCTCCTCCCCAACATCACTGTCTCTGTCCTTATCGTTGCAGATACGAGCTTTTCCTGCCTCTGCATGAACTCTGGAGGCAGTACGTCATTGACCTGTGTGGTGGGTTGAAATCAACGAGGTAAATCAGTTTGGATCTCCACACACGTGAACCCTTCCACCTCTCAGTAACTACTCATTAGAAGCAATTCCAGAAGTCCTTCTTACATCACTGTCTCATATTTTGTGTGTTTACAGCAGTCCACAGTTTGTGCAACAGAAGCTTCTGAAGGCAGACTTCCACGGAGCCATCATGACAGGTAGATCTTTAGTTTTATCTAAAATGATCATCCCAATGACTTTAATCGGTATCACCAAGTTAGAGTGACGTTTAGAAAGAGCTTGGGTTTGTGAGAGTCCACAACAATCACTTAAGAGAATCAGTGCAGTCTAGCCCGAGGCACCAAAGCCATCAGGGGATTTCAACCTGTGGGGGTGGAGGAGGGGAGGAGTGGAGGAGGGGAGGAAAGGGACAGTTGCATGCAGGTGTCAAAACAACAGAAGTTTGGCTGCTGATTTGACTACAGTTGGCTCTAATACACGTACTGACCCAGATTGCATAGTCTGATGTTCTTATGATTTATAAATATGTAGTATTGCAATTTCAAGCACAAATTAATTAATTGAATAATTGTACGAAAAATATCATGTTGTCCCCATATTTCTTTTTCTCCCAGAATTCTATGAGTTACGCTGTAAGTTACATAAGATGAGAAGGTCTACGACTATTAGTTTGTCACAATTGGCTTAGTTTGATCTTGAACGCATTAAAAAAGCAAGACAGCAACCTGTAATGTGTGTAAAGACAACATCGAGGGGTGGAAGTGTGCTGCATTATATAACTACCAGTTCAATCATAGTGCGGTAGAAAGGCAGATATTCAGAGTCCGGTATCAGAAGTGGATCGTAAGTGAAGTAACGTGGATTGTTGCATTTCTATCTTTGACCGCTCACGAGCACGGTCAGCTGCTGGCTCTGACACAAACCTCACCGAGGCACTTTATAACCTTTTGTGCCCAGTTTCTGCAAATGTCATCATCCAGATATTGTTTTTAATCAAATTTGGTTCAACATGTATTGACCAAAGTGGAAAAACTGGTTAAAGACTGTAACCTGGATGCATTTCTCTGAGCATAGACACAGCTGGGACAGTGTTGTACTAATACTTTCTTTTCTGTCTCGTAGTGGTCCGCTCAAAATGTCCATCATATGTAGGCACCACAGGGATTCTAGTCCAGGAGTTCAAACATGTCTTCAAAATCATCACCAAAGAAGACAAGCTGAAAGGTGAGACGGCTGAGATACTAATACATTTAATAACACAACTTTACCGATAATTTCTCATCTGCTCCAATCGCCAACAGCTGATCTATTTTCACAATTCTATCTTTTTTTCATGATTCTATTTTTCATGCACCTAAATACTTTGCTGGTGCACCTAAATGAAAACGTTAGGTGCACCAGTGCAGCCAACGTTACAAGTAAATCTGGAGGTCTGGATAACGGTAGACGTGAAATGGACCGACATTGACTTGACTTTGACTTCCAGGAAAAACACATTGATGTAGGTGAACAGGTTCCAGGGTCTCTGCTGGCTCACTGTGACATTTACTGGAACTCAGTCAAGTACAACAAAGTGTGCTTTTCCCACGATGACAAGTCAAACTGTCTGCCGGGAAAAGGCTCTTACCATTGTATTGATTGATCAGCTATGATTCTCCACATATTTAATACGGCACTGTAATAATATCTGAAAAATATATTGATTTCAACTTTATCAGCACTTGTCCACATGTATACCAGCACTACATTATATAACACAACTACACACACCTGTGCTGAACACAAATCTTTTGGGACAGAGAAGCTCAGATAACAACACACACAGAGGGAGAGTGACTCATGCTCTGAATATCATAAAGAGAATTTTTAGAAGCATAGGTAAACAAAAAAAAAATGTAAACCAATTTTAAAACTCAACTGATTAATATAGACGGGAGAACTGTGAACCACCATATCAGATAATTAATGAAATGATGATGAAACCTTCCAGTCTTGAACAGTGTCTGTCTGTGCACTGGGTTGATCCCCTCCGCTTGTTGTGTGACAGTGATCCCGAAGAGGAACAGCGTGTTTGCAGTGGAGATCAACGGCTTCGTCTCCCACATCTATGGAAGCAAGTTTGAGCAGCGAGCCAGTGAACGCTCTGCCAAGAAGTTTAAAGTGAGAGGAAGCATCGACTTGTGACACGTCACTACAGGATTATTTGAGAAGTTAGTCTTATTTTGTTAATTTTGAAAATGTTTTTATTTTAAATAGAGAAACATAATATTAATATTTCTCAAAGAGAATTATCACCAACATGTAAATCAGCTAGTCCTGTACAGTAACTCTCCTAGTGTTTGGCTTTGGTTGCTTGTATGATATGATGAGGTTTTTTTAGACATGGTGGGAATAAACGAATAAAAACAGGAGGATTTATATTATTTAGCTCTCATTAATGCGAGTGACTGAACTGACTGTTTATGTGTAGAAAACTTTTTTTTTTTTTTTTGTTTTTTGTTTTGTTTTATTATGTGATGTTTATTGTACAGTAGACGACACCCAAATGTCTGTCTGAACCCTTTTTTGTAACAGAAAATGTGAAACGACAGTGGACTTGAAGCTCTATTGGAGTGAATACAAATACAAAACAAAGCTGTCTGTGTACTTTCCTGATCTGGGTTGTCAGCCTGGGGTTGCCCAGTGCTGCTTTCTCTCTCACACGTGTCTGGCTGCTCCACTGGGCCTCGTTACAGAACTTGTCTAACCACATGTTGAACCTGCTGGCCTGGAACAGTGTGTTCTTTGACAAAATGATAGTAATAGCCAGCAGAATCCAGACTTTCAGGTTTGTGTGTGGTACATTTTGTGAAGCCAGCAATATACGGCATCCATGCCAGCGCTGCGTGTGTGTTCATGAGGACACACGCTCCATTAGTGTATGACCGCACAACCAATTAAGTGTTTCACTCACATGCAACGTGCAGCTTGATACAGTAATTGGGAGACACTGGCTCTCAGTGAGGCAAGGAACTCGTGTGGAGACATGTAAGACAACATTTGACCACCTATCAGGTTAAAACGGCATATGTTGCTTTGCAGAAATGTAGTTAAAGTATTTTATCAATCTGCACGATGCCAACTAATACACACAAGCTTTATGTCTATTTCACATAAGTAATTTTCACAATAGACCCTTTTTATAGAAGCTAATTTTAAGATAAACACAATTGTAATTCATAAAATGTGTTATGATCCCGTTTTATTTAGTGTCGCAGAAATTATAAAACAGAAGATGGCTTAATTCCGTTTAGGTGCATCAGTTTCAGGGTCCTGCATGCTGGATCACCACACTCACTGGATAGTGCAGAGCCTTTATTACAGTAAAATTGTCTGCTGTTAAAACAAAAAAGCCTAACTCAAGCCTCACCTGCATGATAATTAATCATTAATTATTTTTTACTGGTGAAAACACAGACTGGCGTCCTGTCCAGGGTGTACCCTGCCTTCGCCCAATGACAGCTGGGATCGGCTCCAGCCCCCCCGCGACCCTAAATACAGGATAAGCGGTAGAAAATGGATGGATGGATGGATGGTGAAAACACGTGTCCTCGTGCTCACGTTTCGCCACTTACTCCAACCATGCTGACTTGGTATGACGACTCTCAGCATACGCCCATTTGTTTTGCTTCATGCAGCCAACCTCTGGAAGGAAGAACAATTTAATGAACGTGCCTCAAAGCAGCACAATGTCCAGATGAGCAATGCCAAACAAAAGAGGGCAGTACACCTTGTAACAATCAACTATTAACAATAGCTATGTTCATTTAAAGGGCCTTCGGAATTAAAGGGCACGTGACAGAAAATAAAGAATTGCTATGAGATCTCATGAGAAAAGATAGAAACAATATTGGAAATACTTTCAACTAAATGCTTAACCTACAATATATGACAACTGAAGCTCGATACCTACAAACTTTAGCTGATTTCGCCCCGTACACAATCATTAAAGAATGACACGCACGCAATGAAAGGAGAAAATCAGTATTCTGGACTAGTACTAGCAGTGGTCAGCTGTGTCAGTACGGGAGCATTCACATAAGCCTGTTTCAGCTTGTCAAAGCTTCGCTGGCGATCTTCTGACCTGATCCATTCCACATCCTTCCTCTTCAGGCGGTTCAATGGAGCTGCCGAGTTGGAAAAGTGAGCAATGCACTTGTGGTACCACCCAACAAGGACTAGAAAGCGCTGAAGGGACTTAATGTCCGCGCCCGGGGTCTTCTCTGGATTAACCTGCTGATTAACCCCCTTCTCCGAAACCTCATGACCCAGGAACTTCAGCTCCAGCAGGAGGTGAAGTAAGATTGTCCCCATGAAGCTTTTTGAGAAGAAGAAAATCTTTCTCTTTCTTTCTTTCTTACTCTCTTCAGACGTTACCACCTATAAACCCAGATTTTAGATGAAGGGGGCTGAAGAACACTGCCTCTGCATGGATTTCAGCACGTCAGGGATGAGAGGCATAGAGTAGGTGTCGGAAGTCCACACAAAATCTCTTGGACCCATCAGTGGGTTGTGAAGGCTCAATAATACCATCTTTGAGCATCTGCTCCACATGGTCTGTGATGATCTGACGCTTGGCTTTCCAGTGGAACCTTATTGGCTGAACGGCAAGGAATGTTTCACAGCGATCCACGACGTTCAGAACATCTGCACACTAAAAGAAGGGAAATCCATATTAATGGCAGGCTCTGAATCCACCACAGGGGCACTGGTGGTATGGCTGTAAGAAAACCATGTGTGACCTGTGCCAAGAGGAGGAACGTGGCTTTGAGAGACACCATCAGGGGTAGCTTAAAGGTTGAGTAGGTCATTCTATCCAGAAACACTTCCTGTTATATTACTAGATATAATATATAAATACATTAAAAGCTCTGACATAAAAAAAAAAAAATATTTCATCTGTGGCCGTGGCGGGACTGTTAAACCCCGTCCAATCAAAAGATAAGGTGAGATGAGATAATCCTTTGTTTGTCCCACAGTGGGGGAAAAAAAGTTGGGATCGAAGAAAATAACAGATAACAGCATTCCTGTTTGTCAATGCTTACTTCCTGATTGCACTCCAATCACTTGCCAATCTCGAGCACAGAGGTCTGAACGAAGGGTGGGATTATAACTCCTAATGCATTCCACTGTGGGACTAATACAGGAGTTCCTTATCTTATCTTTCTCGGTTTAAAGCACTATTAACAGTTGCTAAAACCAGCCTGAGAAGGAATTTACCTCCTCTATAACTGCCCCTCTGTCTGGGGTAATGGAGGTGAGAGCAGAAAGAGTAAGGTAGTAGGAGTAAGGTCTGGGTCCGATATATCAAAGAGAACGAATCATGGATGTTACCCACAGGACTTCTACTTGTTACCCACTTCCTCTTTGTTCACGGGGCTGCTCACTAGTCTCATGCACAGATGTAGGAGTAGAAGACTGTGTGCCAGGATCAGTGACAACACAAAGCACATTTTCTTCACTAACCATTGTTGTGCTTATGATTATAAATACTATTAATACTAGGATGCGCAGTGATATACCGTGACTGAGGCGTTTAAAGAACCCATACATACCAAGATGTAACAGAGGTTGTATTAAAAAGGACAATACATATGAATAGTGTTTCATATACATAACAAACAATGTGTATTATATTTCGTTCCTCTGTAATAAATTAAGCCAACACTTGATTTAATGTCACAACGTGTTTGTGAACCGTGAGCTCTTGTCAGGTCAGCTTTACTTTTATTTTTTCTGGTCACTGTCTGATGTCATAGATTGCAGCTCTTTGTTGTTTTCCTCACTTCGTGTCATCAAATTATACTTTGTTTCCACTAAACAGGTTATTATCACATCATTATACAGTTTAACTTCAATATCACATGTTGTTCCAGATGTAGGTGTAGAATGCATCTTTTTTTAATGAATTCAGTTGATAGTTGGTGATAGAGTACATGCTGAAGGCTCCTTTGAATTTATCGTAATGTCTGAATATTTCCTCCTGAAGCCCCTCCTGGAAGTGAAACAGATTCAGAAATGGAATTTCAGTTGTAAACATGCTGGAATGATGATGACGGTTGTTATCTCTCTTTCTCAGAATTCAAAATTTAGCTGCCGCCCATTCACCTTCTGCAAAATGGGATTGTCTTAAAGCTGAACTTACTTTGGGAAGTCCCATTGCGTCACTGTGACATGTCACCACACCTAACGGCGTTTATAAGGGCTCCTGCTGAGCTGCTTGGCTCAACATAGACAAGACAACACATGACAACTTCTCACACCTACAGAGACGTGGAACTAAAACGTTCACTTACAACAAACAGGACTCTTGGTGACTTGTGAACCAGATTCCAAAAAAAAAACCATGGTGAACCAGCTCATGTTTGCTCAGGATAACCGGGACCGGATCCAATCTGTGGAGAACTCCTTTGGCCCGTCGGGGAAGCCCCTGTACAAGCCGGATCGGGTTCTGATCGGAGAGGGTCGACTGATGAAGATGAGCCGCCGGAAACCTCAGCCTAAAGTCTTCTTCCTCTTCAACGATGTGCTGGTGTACGGCAGCATCATTGTCAACGGCCGCTGGCACAAGAAACAGAAGATCATCCCTCTAGGTGAGCAACAAATGTGCTGCTCAAGAGCAGATTTAAACAGACAAAAGACTAGGCATACTTATTTCATCATTCTTAGGGTTTTGAAATGCTTCGACAGTTAAAAGTGAAGCTCAGACTCGAAGGAAAACAAATCGCCACCAGTGAAAAGCAACAGGTCGAGCTGGTTGGTTGTGTGCAGACACTCTGATTACATAAATGCACCACTGTAGCTCACAGCTGCAGGCAAAGAAGATGTCATATTGAAACAAAGGAGTCTGTTGTAAAGAATGAGCAAGCCAAAACTAGAGTTGGCTCAAATTACTTTGAAAGCTTTTCCGTTATTCAACACAAATTACATTTGTAATTTTGTAACTGTTCACATAATCCACTGGTTAAAAAAAAAAGTCAATTTACTGAAAAAATGTATGCACCACCAAAAGTTTGATTAAGTTTAAATATCTCAAAACAATTTCAATACAAATAAAATAGAATTGGCATATTCAACGTTTAAAGGTGAAATTAAATGACATTAAAAGTACGGGCACACACTGCAGGGGTCAGGGAGTACGGGACATTTGGTCACACAGGTGAGTTGTTGTTCCAACACCAGAGGGTGTATTTCAAAAACCTGACAGTGGCATGTGCACTCAACCTCCTCCAATCATGCAGCTAGTTTTATTGTTTATTGTACATTTTTATATTTTTCTATACTATTGTAAACTGTTCCGACATATTATATAATATACATTGTATGGCATACAATGGTATGACTTTTTAATTATATTTTTATAACATACTATGGCTTTTTAAAATACAATACTATACATTATACTGACATTCTTTACTATTACAATTTTATGAGACATTTTGACGATATTACACTAGGACGTTCTTCACGCATTTTTTTTTATTAGTACACTCTACCAAGACATTATGACATACAATACTACATTCTAGTCCCTCAAAAACGAGGAAGTTCTTTCATGGCTCACTTTGGGTTCAAATGCTTGCTGACCCTCCGATAGTGTCCACGCCTTTGTAACCTTGCCTTGACATATCATTTTCTTTTCCTGATTTCAGAGGACATTCAGCTGGAGGACTTAGAGGATGGCATGAAAATGAGGAACCAATGGCTGATGCGTACACCACGCAAGTCCTTCTACGTGGCAGCCGTCTCATATGAAGAGAAGCGAGCCTGGATGGAGCACATAGAGGACTGCCGGTCCAGTCTGCTGCAGAGCCGTGGCTGCAGGGCCGGGTCCACCTTTGCCGTCACCTGGATTCCTGACCAGGCGTCGGCGGTTTGCATGCGCTGCTCCAACAAGTTCACGGTGACCCAGCGTCGACACCACTGTCGTAAATGTGGCTTCGTGGTCTGTGGCGCCTGCTCCAAGAAGCGAGCGGTGATCAGCCACATTCACCCCACCAAGTGGTTGAGGGTCTGCACCATGTGCCACTCAAGTCTTTCGACGACCGAGGCCCAAGAGGAGCCTCGTCCGAGGGATAACAGCTTAGGGATGACCGGCTCGGACGAAGATGGAGTGGAAGGATCCAGTGAAGAAGAGGAGGCAGAGGAGCAGATAGAGGAACATTACTACAGCAGGTGGGACGACTCCTCGGAGGATTCCTGGTCCCCCTACGTCTACTTAAAACCAGAGCATACCATACCCCAAACATAAGCACATCAGAAACAACCTCGTCTTGGACTTTGGACTGTTCTTTAACATGGACTCTGAGGCGCCTCTGTGAAGGAGGAGTGAGTTAAAAGGCATTCTCACCCTATCATAAACATAACATGACAATAACTTATTCAGTAAAAAATGTTCATACATATTTGTTATTTATGAGAATCATTTTTCATTTTCACGTAATCCTGTGTTTTTGTGAAGTCATCACCTGATTTACTCTGATTATGACAATGGTCATAAACATACAGGTACATTCATGATATCTGCGTTTAACCATCCTAAACATTAGTAGGGGTGGAATGCTACTAGAGCTTCAGTGTTTCACGCAAGGACACTTGCTGAGCCAAAGCTGGCCCCATGATGTGGTCAGAGGATTTCCAGTAGAAGTTGCCTCGCTAGATTTCAGTCAGTGGTGTTTATGTATAGTATATACTTACAATTCTGAAATGATTAGGCATTCTATAGGACTGTAGGTGCAATACACATGAACAAATGTATTATTGCAGCCACTGTGGAGATTCTGTACAATATCTGGACCTTCATGGACTGTTAGCAAGCAGCTAGCAGCTAGGAAGCTTACACAGCATTATACCTGAACCTGTAAACTGTAACTCTAAGTCCTTATTTGCATTGTTCAGTCCTCTCTAGCTCGCCTTCAGTTGATGCGAAACGCAGCAGAAAAAACACATCCCAAAGTTTCTTGCCTCCCTTCATTGGCTTCCAGTCAAACAGAATTGGTTTCATGATAAGAAGGCCTTGCATGGTCCCTGCATATGTAGCAGATTCCGATCATCTGATCAAGGCCTTTCATCCGTTCCCTGTTCCTACTTGAAACCCAGAGAGAACTCTTGCATTTGTAGCTCCTCATCTTTGGAACAGCCTTTTCCATTCTATCTGATCTGCTGAATCTGTGGTGTGTTTTATGCTGCTGTTGGAAATTAATTTCAATAGGTTAGCCTTTTTTAATAATAAACTGTCTGCCTGTTTTGGCTATCATTCATATGTGTATGTATGCATGCATGTGTGTAATGCATGAACGTATGTAGGTAGAAGTCTACCACAAATTATTATTTTATATTTTATTTAATGAGCCTTGTTGGTGAGGATTTACATTGCCAAT
The DNA here is from genome assembly GCA_029853015.1 of Chelidonichthys spinosus. NCBI lineage: Eukaryota > Metazoa > Chordata > Actinopteri > Perciformes > Triglidae > Chelidonichthys > Chelidonichthys spinosus. Next base: position 5,288,614 of record CM056821.1, on the reverse strand, counting down.
GATTGCATCTCTGTATTGTTGTACATATGATAATAAAGAACTTGAAACTTAAACTTGCTTGTGGTATAATTCTGTTTTGTCATGAAGGTGAAGGATATTGTTTTGAAATGTGCTACATTTATATAACATGATTGCTTCCGACATATTATACTATGAGGGTGTAGTGGGTAGCACTGTTGCCTCACAGTGAGAGGGTCCTAGGTTCAATTCCGAGTACCTGGGTTGCTTCTGTTTTCGACATACTATACATTGACTATTGTTATTGTATAACTTTTTCCAACATACAATACTATTATTTTTTTTAACATGCTATACTATGACTTTTTTGACATACAATAATATTACGTTTTTTAAACTTTTTTTTGACATTCTATGCTATGACTTTTTCCGACAAGTAATGCTATGACCTTTTTCAACATACAATAATATGACTTTTTAATGACTTTTTTCGACATACTATATGATGACTTTTTTCAACATACTATATATCATGACTTTTTCATGACTTTTTTCAACATGCTATAATAAGGCTTTCTTTAAAAACTTTTTTCGACATGCTGTATTATGACTTTTTTATGATTTTTTGGACATATTATAGTATGACTTTTTTTTTTGTCTTTTCCCGACATGCTATACTATGACTTTTTTAAAAACTTTTTCCAACATGCTATAATGACTTTTTTTTTAAATTTCCAACATGCTATGATATGACTTTTTTTTTTAAAACGTTTTTCAACATGCTATAATAAGGCTTTCTTTAAAAACTTTTTTTGACATGCTATACTTTGATTTTTTCTGACATACAATATGACTTTTTTATGATTTTTTGGACATATTATACTATGACTTTTTTTGTCTTTTTCTGACATGCTATAATTTGACTTTTTAATGACTTTTTTCGACATGCTATATAGTATGACATTTTTTTTAAACTTTTTTCGACATGCTGTATTATGACTTTTTTATGATTTTTTGGACATATTATACTATGACTTTTTTAAAAACTTTTACCAACATGCTATAATGACTTTTTTTTTAAATTTCCGACATGCTATGATATTACTTTTTTTTTTAAACTTTTTTCAACATGCTATAATAAGGCTTTCTTTAAAAACTTTTTTTGACATGCTATACTTTGATTTTTTCTGACATACAATATGACTTTTTTATGATTTTTTGGACATATTATACTATGACTTTTTTGTGTCTTTTTCCGACATGCTATAATATGACTTTTTAATGACTTTTTTCGACATGCTATAGTATGACTTTTTTTTTTAAAACTTTTTTCGACATGCTGTATTATGACTTTTTTATGATTTTTTGGACATATTATACTATGACTTTTTTTTTTGTCTTTTTCTGACATGCTATACTATGACTTTTTTTAAAACTTTTCCCAACATGCTATAATTACTTTTTTTTTTAATTTCCGACATGCTATGATATGACTTTTTTTTTAAACTTTTTTCAACATGCTATATAAGGCTTTCTTTAAAAACTTTTTTTGACATGCTATGCTTTGATTTTTTCTGACATACAATATTACTTCACCTCAGATCTTGGTGCCCAGCCATGTCTCCTCAGTAACAGATAGTGTATATGTGTGGGTGTGTGTGTGTTTGTGTGTGTGGGTGTGTATGTCGGTGCATTTGGCTATGTGTGTGCGTGAGTGTGTATGTCTCTGTGTATCTCTGTGTATATTTGTGGGGGTGGGAGGTTTGGGTTTCATAGTGTTTCTTTGTTGTTCATATTTTGTTTTGCTCTTATTTTCTGTAGGGCACTTTGTGTTACTGCAAAGTATGAAAGGTGCCATATAAATAAAGTTTGATTTGATTTGATTTGATTTACTTTTTTATGATTTTTTGGACATATTATACTATGACTTTTTTTTGTCTTTTTCCGACATGCTATAATATGACTTTTTAATGACTTTTTTCGACATGCTATAGTATGACTTTTTTTTTAAATTTCCGACATGCTATGTTATGACTTTTTTTAAAAACTTTTTTCAACATGCTATAATAAGGCTTTCTTTAAAAACTTTTTGACATGCTATACTTTGATTTTTTCTGACATACAGTATTACTTTTTTATGATTTTTTGGACATATTATACTATGACTTTTTTTTTGTCTTTTTCCGACATGCTATAATATGACTTTTTAATGACTTTTTTCGACATGCTATAGTATGACTTTTTTTTTTAATTTCCGACATGCTATGTTATGACTTTTTTTAAAAACTTTTTTCAACATGCTATAATAAGGCTTTCTTTAAAAACTTTTTGACATGCTATACTTTGATTTTTTCTGACATACAATATTACTTTTTTATGATTTTTTGGACATATTATACTATGACTTTTTTTTGTCTTTTTCCGACATGCTATAATATGAATTTTTAATGCCTTTTTTCGACATGCTATAGTATGACTTTTTTTTTTTAAATTTCCGACATGCTATGATATGACTTTTTTTTAAAAACTTTTTTCAACATGCTAAGGCTTTCTTTAAAAAAATTTTGACATGCTATATTTTCTGACATACAATATGACTTTTTTATGATTTTTCCGACATATTATACTATGACTTTTTTTTTTCTTTTTCCGACATGCTATAATGTGACTTTTTAATGACTTTTTTCGACATGCTATAGTATGATTTTTTTTTAACTTTTTTGACATGCTGTATTATGACTTTTTCATGACTTTTTTCAACATGCTATAATATGACTTTTTTGGATGTACTATACTATGACTTTTTTATGTCTTTTTGTTCGACATGCTACAGTATGACTTTTTTAAAAACTTTTTCATCGTTCTTTGTAAGTGGTTTTCTTTGTCATAGTGTGTGCTACTATTTTTTTTGGACAGAATTTCCATGACAATCTACCACTTTGGTCCAGACTGGAATATCTAAAAAAACAACTTGATGTACTTTTATTCGCTTTGCACAGCATTTCATAGTTCTCAGAGGATGAATCGTATGGAATTTGTTTTTGGGTGAACACCTGTTCGATTTGTGGCCATGAATTGAGGGAAACACGTTTCTGCTCCCCTCAGTATGATCTGTAAGGACTTGGTGATATGGTCAAAATTTCTATTCTGCCCTGATGATTTAGTTGATTTGGTCTTCTGCTGTAGCTAATGTGGTGAACATGGTGAACGTGCTCACCGGCAGCACCTTTTTACTTCCAGAGAAGAGAGGTGGGTAGGCAGTTAAGTGGAGTTACACTGTAAACTTACTCAACTCGAATTTCGTTGGAGCTTGAAGAAAAGAACTTCCCTGTGGAAACATTGCATACCCTTCGACGTACTTCTGTATACTTTCCAAAGGGCAGACAATTGTTTTCCCCTATATGCAACATTTAAAAAAAAAACTGGCGTATCACAGGCAGGAAAAACAGTGACAATGTCTCTGTGTCTGATGTCTTTGCGTGGTGTTAAACCTGTTTGACCAGCCTCTGGGAAAGTGGCTGCATGGAACAAAAACATCTTGTTCTCTCCACACATTGGCCAAGTAATACTGCAGACAGTATTTATTCCAAACAAGAATTCTCATTGTTTTCTTGTCTAAAAAAAACACTCTTTCTTTAGAATATCTTATTGTAAAACAGAAAACAACAGTAGAGTAGGGACACTCTAGCCAGTCCCTTGCAATGAGTATAATACTGTAACACTAAGAAAGAGGTGAGTTTTAATACATTTTCACTGATATTTTTTAATTATATTTGATGATAGTATTTCTGTAAATCAGTAAAGTTTGAATGCAGGGTTTTTAGTTAATAGATATTTTTTACTTCCCATTATTATTGTTATATATTTGGTAAAAGTTTCTGAATATTTACCAGCCAATGACTGTTCAAAAGATAAAGTGCGCTGCACAATGTAAATAAGGCCAATCCTCACTTAGTTTAAACAGGAGGACTTCAGATAAACAAGAAGGAAACAAAGAGTGTGTTAATCTATAATTTCAAAATTTTAGAGTACAGTGGTTCCACTTTACGCAAACGTCTTTTCTAAGGAAATTAACCATGGCGTGTATTGCGATTCTAAGTACTGAAAATAAGGAAGGATCTGACAGCAGCAGTGGATGCGTAATCTTTGGTTTCAAACAATTATTTGAAAACTAAGCAGTTCAAAGTAGTAGTGTTGACTCTTCTGATCTGAAGGTCATACAATTCTGGACTCTCCAATCAAGTATTTGACCATTCAGGGCCAATAGAGGACAGATTATTTGGAGTCATCATTCAAAATCAATCATTTGTATACAAGATGGAAGTGCAGTGTATGTGAGTTGATGATAACAAGACCTGCATCTTAATCAGGTCTATAAAAGTGTTCTTTAGACCCAGAAAGTCACATCCACATGAAGGCAAAACTATATTTGCAGTCTGGATCATGTGGAGCGACGTCTGCATTCAGAAGAGACGTGTTGTGACTCGAAGTACGTTGTAGGACTCAGGATATATAGAAAGCAGACGGCGAGCATGAAACCCCAACCATGACCGAACCAGAAATGTGTCTCTCTCTCTCCCTTCGAAGATAACAAAAAAGATTCATTCATCTCATATGGAGCCTAGCTTTAGTGGACTCTACAGATGTTCTGGTTTAAAATGAGACCAAACTGTTCTATGTGGTGTACACCATAATAGGTGGCTTGCTTTTAGCCTAGCAGATTGAACCACTGAAGCAGTTATTGATCACTAAATGCCCCCTACTGGCTGCTTAAGAGTCAGCAGTCGACAATGATATAAACAAACAGCCAATAAAATACGTTTTTTAAAAAAGGACATTTTGTGCAACCACAAGAGGTCCATGAGCATACAGTCATAAAAGAGCACAAAGAATATGAGGCTATGTTCATGTTTATGAGACCGAGCAGAATGTGAACCCACTCATGTTTCACCAGGATGTAAAACGACCTGTTCTGACTATTTGGACAGTGAATCATTCTTTGAATAGTCAGTTGTTATATGAGGATGTTATTTTCCCCACACATAATGGTGCATGTTTTTGGAATTAACCTGTTGTGTATGTTTATTTGAATTATTTTTAGCTTGAAGGTGCACCGTTCAAAGTTTTACTAACAATGGATGAAATGATAGCATGTAATAATAATAAAAATAATAATAATAATGAACCCACAGTGAATGATCACCAACTAGTGTCTTATTTTGTTTTTATAACCCAAACCTTCACTGCTTCTGCTCTCATCAACCACAGAAGAAACGCTAAAAACTGAGGACATTTTAGTAATCATATCTCCAAACGTATGCTATTGATGCTTTGTGTCACCAATAGCCTTCAAGTATATATTTTGGACTTCCCCTTTGAAAGTTTTGAATGCAGGGCTTGTACATAACAAAGCATTCTACTTTTTTTTTGTAAAAGTACATGAATACTTTCCTTCCACTGACGGTTTAAAAGAAAAAGAGTGTATAAAAAACAGCACTCACTTCCTTTAAACCACGGAGGTGTCAGATAAACGAGAAGGAAATAAAGAGTGTGCTAATCTATGATTTAAAAAAAACACAGCTTTTAAATAATTGTGGTTACCTTCCAGAATACAATGGTTCCTCTATATCATCAACCTTAGTCACATGAGGTATATTTACACTTGTAAAATCATGCCATGATTATTAGTAATGCCAATAAGGTGGTATCTGTGCATTCAGACAAATTAACTATTTGAATAAACTGAGCAGAATAAAGTAGTGGTGTTGTCTCTTTAGATCTAGAGGATAAAATGTTATGGACAAATCAAGTATTTGACCTTTTTAACACTCGTGTGTTTATCTGCTCAACATGACTCCAGATACAGACTATTATGAGAAGCTACAGTCACTGAAAAGGCAGAAAACAGCTCCACCTACTGTCAGAAAGTTATAAAGAATTCTCAAGTGACGCTGCATCACAGGTGCTGGATTTTGATGAATTCACAAATGAATTGTGTTGATTCTTCCCAACCAACCGTCGTAAGTACAGTTAAATTCACAGTAATATCCTTAATAGTGAATATTATTATATCAGAGGAACACTCTATCAGCGTCACAGGTAGGTAAGGAATTCCGGAGTAGAGGTTTATATATTGAACAATTATTTATCACAAACAGCCTTCACTGTGTATTTAAATCATAGTCACTTGTCAGACACTGTTTTCAGATTAGAAATCGTTTTAATTGTCTAATTATCATGGCTGAGGCTTGCCCCTTAGAATTATGGGTAACAATACTGCTTTCAAATTGTAATCGTAAAAGGAGTGGAGGAGAGAGACGTAAAAGACATCACATCTCTGCCATGTCAAACCTGGAAATAAGGAAAGTGAGTAAAATATGTAAACGGATGGGAGCATAAAACTACTGTGTGGTTTGTCTAAATAATGTTGCTGCTCTGATTCATTCTGCCAATGTGAGCAAATGCTATGTCACCTGCACTGAAAGACAAAGTCGGGATTGAGATGTGAACATTTATTTACCCGCCGTCAAAAACGTGAACACCGAACACACGCAGGCTTGTGTGTTTCCAATATTTCTCAACAGTTATCCAACACTATTGTTGCTGCCATTGCCTACATGTCAGGGTCAATGGTCAACTGGCTGATTATGTCTTTGTAACAGATGCGGTTCTTCTCCTGGTCAGTGAGCGCTGTCAACATCTCACCCATCTCCTCCTGAGTGAACGGCTCGCCTGGTTAACACACAACCATGAACAAACGGTAAAAAAATAAACATATCTACAAGATGATCAGCTTTACATCACACAAACAAATCTCTCTTTACATCTCATCAAGAAGTCAAAGCTTCTGCTGTACCTTCCTGCGTCATGTAGTTAGTCAGCTCCTCAGGCTCCAGGTATCCGTGGTTTTCTTTGTCCAGAACCTGGGACCACAGTGTTATTGCTCCCATCTTTTTTTTTTAATAACATTTTTTTTTTATACTGTGCAGTTGCCGATGCTACATCACTGGAGATTAGGGGGAAGTGGAGGCCAATCTTACCTGAAAGGCCTGAAGCAGAAGGTCCTCAGGGATGGGAGGGAACCTAACACACAAACACACAGATCTCAAACCTTTGCTATTTGTGTCTGTCGGCTGTATTAAGGTAGTATTGACATGGTAGCACACCAAAGACACTGTAACAAAACGTGATTTAATTGACGTAGCAGCTAAAAGTCCTTTCTAGGCCCAACTGAGACTCCAGACTGAACTGTACTGTGAGGATCCCAAAGTTTTCACTGGTTCTAGGTGAAGCTGAAGTACAGATTTGCATCACGACATGGCCTTCTTCTCAACCTCAGCATCTTAATTAATTCAGTTCGACTAACAAAACAAACATGACAGGTCTCAGGACTACTCACTGAAGATAAGAGAGCCGTCTTACTTGTTGTCCAGCAGCACTTTGGTCATGGCTGGGAGGAACTTGTGCACATGGACGTATCCTGTGTGGTCCTCCTCAACCTGAATGGGACACGGCTGCTGAGTTTTGGCCTTTAATAAGCTGAGAACTTTCATAATATCATCTTACAGTGAGTTGCTATGTCAAGTTGATTGTAAGACATTGGCAAACAAATGTGATGGCTGGTATACATCTTTGAAGGCCCAAATGTAAACAACACAGAAAAGGCAGATCATCCTTGTGTTGCAACAGGCCACTGGGTCACGGTTAAGGTCGAATCCTGGCGGCACATTTAAATACAATAATCAATGAAATTCAGCCACAGATGATGCTGTTGCATGAGTCACACGTGAAAAGCCCTCAGATGTTAGTTTGACTGCTTGTTTTCTTCATCCACAACGTAAGCAAAATGTAAGTAAACACTGCTCTGACCTCGGCTATGAAGTCATGGAGGTCTGCCTGAGTGGGGAAGCAACCCAGGGAATAGACGATGGTGCTGATCTCTCTGGGAAAGCAAACTGCATGTTACAGACTACACTGTGTATAACATAAAGGTGATTTAACAGACGGATGTCAGCCTGGTCATCACCACAGCTCACCTCACATCCACGGTGTTGTTAGACTCATAGTCAAACGCCAGAAACGCTGCTCTGACCCGCTTGTCGACCTCTGACACCGATGGACAGAAGTGAGAAACGACACACATCACTTTCAACTAACCATAACTTGAAGGTTGACTTATGTCGACTTTATTCTTGACTGATAATGATAGTTTAAACTTTAAACTAGCTAGAAATAACGAGCTAATCGTACAGACCTCTCTGCTTGTTCTCCGCCATGCTGGGTGGACGGCGATAGCTTCTGTTGCTATGGTAAAGGCCTGTCCCGCCTTACGCTGCCTCCGATTGGCTTACCCACCTTAACTCTGACCAATCACACTCCTACTACCCGACTGGCGGTGTTAAAGGAGCAGCTAGATATTTCAGCTAGTTAGCTTGATAACCGGAAGAGTAAGAGACTTCACAAACACCGCGCAAAATAACTTAACTGTCAATCTTTGTACTTAAAATATCCAAAAACTCGGTAAATTACCGTGGAGAAAAAGCACTAAAAAGCGTTAACAAATAGAACAAATAGTAAACAATAAAACACTTTTTTTTAAAGCATTAAACAGAAAAATAGTAAATGCTTTTATTCTGTCAACACATTTCAAGTTTGCATATGAATATCTTCAATTATATAACAAGTAAGGTCTTCCTGACCTTAATTATGAAGAAGAACATTTTTAAACCTGCAGCATAAAGACTGTAAGGATTAACAGTTTTGCCATTTCATGGTCGACAGGCTTACTCATCAAAATATAATGCTTACTGGATTTATCAGTCAGACATGAACAAGTTGTTCCAAGCTGTCTCAGATGTCTACGCTAACATATATGGAGGACATTTATGAAATTTCACATGCTATTGTGATGACAAGAAATATACCGATAGTTATGGACATGTTATGTTATTAGCAAGTTACTTTAAAGATGGTGATCACCTCCCTTATAGTTAGTTTGAGAAACAACCAGCACATCTAGATAATGTAAAATAATATAGAAGTGCATATAGACATGTAGCCTATAGAGCTTTGAGGGAGCACCAGTTATGTGGTTCTCCAGTGACCAGTTTCTGTTGATGCATTTAACAAGAGCACAAGTTTGAGTCTAAAGTTTGTAACGCTTCATGAGGTGTAGATTCTTCTTAATTCATCAAGAAGACTGAGACAGAGTTTACATGCGACAGCTGCTTGAAAACAATCAGAAATCATCCACTGAATGCATCTAAAGTTTCCACCATCCTGCTGAAATTATTTTTACTGCATGTCAGTTATGCAATTTTATAATTAAATTATAACTGTCCCTCTTGTATCGTTTGAATTATTCAGAAACCAGACTAGATTTTATCACATAAACCAGAATAACTGCTTCACAATCATGTCCTTCCAAAATGTCATCATTTCCTTTCATCCTGCTGGACATTTGTGTGAAATTGTCATGAGTATGAATTCTTGAGTTATGGCCAAAAATGTGTTTTGTGAGTTCTCGGTGACCTTTGAATCAGTTCCTCCCCGAGTCAAAGTGGATATTTGAGCCAGATGTAGTGAAATTACCTGAAGCTTTTCCTGAGATATCGTGAGAATGGGACAGAGGTGTGGTCACAGTTACTTCACCTTTGACCACCAAATTCTAAATTCATCCTTGAATCCACGGGGTTTTTTATTATTTTAAGTTATTGCATTCATGGCAATAGGATGTATGGACAGTCATAACGAGACACATACAAACCAAAAAACAGACAAAATACTCATGAACTGTCAAGTTTATTTCAGTGATATGACCTAGAATGAACATTAATGACTACCGTTATCTCTCCAATGTGAGGGATCACATGTAAGAAATGCAGCTATCGCGTTACAAAACCGTGCACAGGTCTGCACACATGATGAGGGTAGGAATGTTTCGAGTGTCAGCAAAGTTAGAAAAACGTTCGACTCCACTAATGCTAAATTGTGAGTTGAGTTTAGGGAGCACCTGAAGAAGTGCCGAGGTGCTCAGTGGTGGAAGAGCCGCAGGTTGGTGTGCACCAGAATGATGCCTTGCTCGTTACAGGCATTAATCACAACCGCGTCGGCAGCAGAGCCCGCCGGAGCGGCGATGTACTCGACGCCGCTCTGCAGACACACAGAGGGGAGAAGCATTAGTGAAGACAGTCTGACAGCGTGGCAGTTTGTGTTGATGTCTGCAGGTCATTCCTTTGCAACGTCTAAATAAAGTGCATACACTATGAAGTCATTATTTTGGGAAAGGTGTGCTATATTTACCAGTTTGGCCCGATCTATGTTATCTCTGAAGGGGAAGAAGGCATCAGAGCTGACAGCCACGGCCTGCAGGGAGCTGATCCAGTTCTTCTTCTCACAGTCTGACAGAGGCTCAGGTACCTCTTCATACTTTGACTTCCAAGCTTCCAAGTCTGGGCCCTGTCAACGCAAAACACACACCATATAGAACATTTAATTTAGCTTCAATGTCTCCAACTTAAAATGACATGGAAACTCGGACATCAAACAGCAGATTAGTCATTGTGGGAACATTTAAAACAGATCCAACAAAGTGAAGAATAAAGGGAAATCTAGTGGTGCATTTATAAAGCGCTGTTTTAGTCAGACTGATTCACTGACAGCATAAACTTCTCTCTTGCTATTTGCATTTCAGATGTTTGGTTTGGTTCCTGTGTGTGTATATTTAAATGTGCCAGTAATGGAAAATAGCAGATACAGAATGCAAACACGCTGAATGGGTTATTCTTCCAAAACTGTGAGAAAAATAAAAATCCTACAACTACAACGTAACTACGGATGTATCTTTAAAGTGTCTGTTGGCCAGTGTTCGCCCTTTACCTCTCCAATGGTGCCGCTGACATACTGGTCGATGGCATTGGCCATCTCCGCTCGCTTCACCCCGCTGCGAAACTTCATGCTCAGCACCCGGGGGTGGTGTCTCAGCCACCAGTTATCAGCTTTGTCACCTGCCAGACGTGTGCAGTGGATACGAGACTGCTGCCCGGCGCCGATACCAACCACCTGTAGAACACAAACAAGGGGAAAACATTGGAGAAAAGTCTACAGCTCATTCCTCTAGCCTTCCTCACCGTCTGCCCGGTCTTACCTGTCCATCTTTAGCATAGCAGACAGAGTTGGACTGCGTGTACTTGACAGCGATGGTGGCTACAGCGAGGTCACGCACAGCTTCCTCGGAGAGCTTGTGGACAGAGGAACAATCAAAAGGGTGAACACTTGTCACTTAAATAGGATTGTGTGAATAATTTAATGTTCATTTAATTAAAAAAACTCACCGAGCCCTTGGAAACGACGTTGCCGAAGAACTCCTTATTGATGAGCGCTCCGTTCCTCTTTTGCTTGAGATAGAGACCAAACAACACTCTCACCTCAGCCTCCTCAGGCTCGTAGTCTGGATCCATCTACGAATAAAACACAACATTTAACTCAACTCTCATCATCTTTATTTACTAACACATAAGTGATGATGATAAAAAAAGATCACCTGAAGCACGCAGTAGTTGCCATTCTTCTTTTTGGAGAGGATCTTGAGAGCCTCCTCATCATAACCAGGAGCAATGATACCGTCAGACACCTGAGAGCAAAGCACATATTATAGTTAAGAAAAGTAAATTCATTATTCATCACTGCATCTGGTTTTGACACACGGTTTTACCTCTCTTGATATAATCTTTGCAGTGGCAACATCACAAACATCTGACACGGCAATGAAGTCTCCAAAAGAAGACATCCTGTCTGAACCTCGTGCCCTGGCGTAGGCCGTGGCCAGCGGGGTGAGGTCCTTCAGCATGTCGTGCACCATGCACACCTTGGCTTCCTCCTCGGTCAGAGGAACTCCGACCGCAGCTCCTTCAGAAGGAACAGCAAGAGTCAATTTTACATTCAAGGCACTACATCTACATTCAAAGTGTGTGTGTCTGCGCGTCTCATCTCACCAGCAGGGCTGACGTGCTTGAAGGAGGCGGCGGCGGCCATGCCGAGGGCGCTCTTTAACTCTCTGACCAGCTGCCAGGCGTTCAGAGCATCACACAGGTTGATAAAGCCGGGGGAACCGTTGACCACTGAGAGGGGGCGAAATACATGATGTGGAAGGATAAATATGTATTCCTGCTGTTGTTTTTGTCTTCTACACTTATTTGGTTTCTGGCCGAATGTTCGTAAAACTCTAATACTTGACAGGGGAAAATTTTAATTTGAACAAAATCCAAAGTGTAATATCAATTCACCATTTTATGGATGTAATCTGCTATTTTTTGGCTTTAAGTAGTTGCATAAAAAATAATAAACCCTTCCAAAAAACAGATCAAGCTTTAATTAATGAGTTGTTGGATTTCATTACCCTCCGCCTGTAAGCTTATTTCCCAAAATGTTGAACTCAAATGTTGAAACAATCCAACACAGACACGTGCAGGCCAGTCGGCTGAGCCGGCCGTGCCGTGATGCGGGGGTCTACCTTTGAGGGGCAGGGCCGGGCCCGAGGTGTAGAGCTGGGCGGGTGCTTGGTGAGGGTTCATGCCGTAGCGCAGAGACAGCTGGGAAACGCCGCGGCTGTACTGTCCACGGAAGTAATCCGATATGGCCTCGTCATACTGCGCCGTGTGTGTGAAGGCCTGAAGAGCAGAGAGCATCAAACACACTCTGATGACATCGTCTTGTAATGGAGCTGAACACAGGATTTAGAATTAGTATCGCCCCAAAGCAAATCAACACAACTTCTGAGCTTGAATTGATTGAACTATTGAACTCAGCCATCAGTGCAGTTGGACTACAAGTCATCATGTTAAACTCTGACCTAAACACACATCCCAACACTTGCGATAGAAGCCCAGACTGGACTTTGTCCTGCCCCGACTCTCTAAGCAAACACCATCAACATGAACAGGCTTAAATTAGAAACTCACACTGCAGTGACTCTAAAAAGAAGAATTATTTAAATTAAGGATGAACATATTCCAGGGTTTCCCGCAGCGCTTTCCTGTTAAGGCGGCCGCCTTAACAGCAAAGGGCTGCCGCCTAAACTAACGTCTTAAAAAGAAAAAAAAAATCAAAAAAAATCCATATACTAGCATTATTCGCCGCAGTGTTTCCCCTACCATTGTACAGGCCTCTCCAGGCCAAAAAGAAATTAATATATGCCAAAAATAAGCCACCTATCAATTCATTCATAAATCAATAATCATTTACATGGGGGGGAGACACCCCCTGTGGGGGGAGGATTGTTTTTGATAAGCTGTGGAACTCTGAGTTAACCTATTTCTACCTGAATTTCTATGAACTATTAAGCTGTTGAGTAAACCCATAACTTATATTTTACTTCATAAAATAAGACATGCACTCATATGTCGTTGTAGTGTTTTACAGTATCTGTAGCTATTAATGTGATGCTCATCATCCCCCCCCTGACAGACACCACCTTAACTAACACATTTTCTGGGGGAAACACTGTATTCATTATATAAAGTGACTTTCTTCAGAACCCTCCTGGCATTTCCCTCATGTTTCGCAACAATCCAATAGGTAACGATTATGCAATCGTCACTCCCGCCCTAAAAAAAAGCCAAAGGCAAGATTAACCTTTTATTCCAAACAGAGCTCTTTGCTCACATTTCTGGAACAAGTCTGAAAAGTGACGAGACGGGAATAAAGGATGTATGAGGTAGATGTGATGAAAGGAAGGCCGATAGCAACACACAATCTAAAGTAGGTCCTACTTTAAAAATGTTCAGCTCAGGATAACGACACGGATCATAAAACAATGTCAGGATCCGTCTTTTGCATCTCATCAAACTGGTTTGAACGTGGTAGAAAAATGCTGATCAGGCTTTATCTGGTGACCCTTATATGTAAACCATCCCTTTCTTTCATTTTATTATGGCAGGTTATTCTGTTTGAGTCGTTTGTCATGTTTTAAGTATGTTCTATGTGTAATTTTATCTTCTACTTGTACAAGGATGTGTGTATAGTTTCTTTTAGGTGCATCTGGCCTGTTAACGTCAGCCCATGGGCAACAGATGCAAAATAGCCATTTTCTGGTGCAAATCCATATTATTGATGTTTATTCCTGAGCATGAATGTGCTCCAGAATGTGTGCAGTAATCTGCTAAACACACATCTGCACAGTCATGAAAATTAAAATAGTGGGGGAAAAAAAGATATAATTACTTTGAGGGCCAGAGTCCTGCGAGTTTCCAGGGTCGTATCTTTGTCTTCTGAACTCTCCATCTCCTTGGCAACCAGCAGAAAGTCAGCAGGATCACACACAATAGTGACACGAGCGTGATTCTTGGCCGCTGCTCTCAACAGAGTCACACCACCTGAGAAGCACATGCTAATAATCACAGTAGGAAATGCCATGCGACACGTTCGTCGTTGGATAATTAACCACACACACAACACGCGCACACACACACACACACACTCCTCTGCACAACTCACCGATATCTATCTGCTCCACAGCGTCTTCCACTGTAACACTCGGGTTGGAGATGGTCTTAACAAATGGGTAGAGGTTGCACACCACCACTCTTAAACAGAGCAAACTCATAATGAATGTTTTGAACATCATGACGTTTGAAAAAAGACCAACAAACAACCACACAACTGTAACATAAATCACAAACAACTTCAATTAGGGTGACGCTTCTAACTCACAGGCAGTGATCGGTTTACTTTCATCCACTTTCAGGTGAAATAAACTGTCCCACAATGTAGCTTCTAGTTCCCTGTGATTATTATATCAATTGATTATTTCATCTTGAATATCTAAAAAACAGAACTCACACAGACATCTTCTAATGCTTCCTATGTCCAAAGTTATTCAATTAACAGTTTTAACACAAAAGCTGCAAATCGTCATATTTAAGAAGCTGAAAGAAGCAAATGTTGGCATTTTTCTCTTCTTAAAATGACTTAAATGGTTAAATCCATTATCAGAACTGCTTAATTGTTTTCTTTCAAATATCAAATTAATAATCGACTAATTCTTTCAGCATCACACAGCTTCTCCCTACATCTTAATCATATGATCCACTCAGCCTCTCTGTTTTCACACAAAGATAAAAACAATCCCCATTAACTAAGAAGGACTAAGAAATAGAGATTTCTACGAGTCCGTCTGTTAAATCAAGTGTTTTCCACCAAATTATCCAATAAGAATGGTTTTAAAGTCTCCGATCTAATCAGATTCTTCTTGTTAATTACTAATGAGAGTCACAGGACCAGCTTCTAGCAGAAGCAGCAGTTTTCCAATAAACCGGCTGCTAAATCAACGACGTGCTTCCTCATGTGACAGCATGTCTACACTCACAGATAATCCACCTTTGTGGACATTATTATTTCTCCTCTCTTTGAGAAGAAGACTCTCTGAGTGTGTAAGTGTTTTAGACTGCTTGGCCCTGCCTTCCTCACCTGACCAGGCTGTAGCCCAGCTTCTCCATGTCTGCGGTGTCGGTGGGGGTTTTCCTGGCCAGGATGCCCCCGTGGACAGCAGGGTGCAGGGTCTTCACTCGGCCCCCCAGCATCTCTGCGTGTCCAGTCAGCTGGGACACATCCCTGAAACACAGCAGAGGACAGGAGGTCAGTGAAGGCCTCACACGAGTAGCTGCTGTCTGCAGTGGATTTCAGGGATGATTTTAAAAAAGGTCTGCTTCAGCACCCACCTGACAGCCAGTCCGGCATCCCGCAGGGCTTTGGCGGTTCCACCGGAGGCGACCAGACCCAGTCCGACACCCACCAGCCTTTTGGCGAAGTCCACCAGTCCGGTTTTGTCGGAGACACTCAAAAGTGCTGCAAGGAGAAACACACGGCTGCTTTTAGACGAGTAGCAACCGACCACGTTGGCTCACGTTAGCCTGCGAGCTAGCATCCTTACACCGAGGAGCCAAAACTTTATAAGAGTTAATCAAACGGGAAGTGGACCTCTTACCGAGCTCGGAGGAGGCCATGTCCGCGGTCCCGGGCTTAGTTCGCTGTCTGTGCGGGTGTGAAGCGGGTTTCTCCTCGGGCTTCCCTCGGGTTAAGAGTTCAGAGGGACAGTGGAGGCTGAAACCTGCAAGCAGCGTTTCATTTGTTTCATCATGTGCTTCAAAAGTAGAAAGACCCCGCCCTGCGGACGTCGGCCCGCCCCCGACACGCAAGCGCACCCAAAAGGAGACATACGGCGCGGGAAATACGCATTTTCATCAGCACCACAACAATAATAATAATGCTGATAATTATTATATTATGTCATGTAAGACACCCAGTTATTAAACAGAGATGTGCAATGTATGGATGGAGTGTAAAAACAAGATATCTACAACTTCTGACTTGTAAGACAATTTTAAATTGAGATTCTCATTAAAATAGTTATGCTGATGTTGAATGTGTTTGAAAAACGATGAGGTAAACACATTGATGAGCCTATCGGTGGAGGTCTAATCCAAACCAGTTAAATTGAGTACATTTCAATATATCTCGATACTATTTTGGCAGCCTAAAAAAACTATAAATAATTTAATATAAACTACTATAAAATATAAAAACTGAACGCTACAGAAAGAGGACACATCACAACATGTGGACAGGTCACCAATTTGCAAAATGACACCGCAGAAGGCGATTATTTGCGGAATGTGTCTTTTATTCTGCTGATGTGTGGTCACTTGTAGTGTCTTCTTTCGTTTGGCCACAAGAGGGCAGACACGGGCCATGTCCCTCATTGACCGTTTATTTTAGACCAGCGTCATTTATCCACGTCCGCACGTGGTTAATATTAATGACAATATAGTCCAAAAAGATTTATGTGCAGAGCTGCTTCACCTTTGAGTCACTGCTCTGTTTTTAGACGGATCTTTATTTTTATAGGCCTTTTTTTGTTTATGTTATATGTTATCCCTTATTTAAACGTTGATATTTCTCTGTTTCTTTACATTTAAATAACTTCATTGGAGGAACATAGATCGACAAAGACTGTTTCTCTGAAAATGCTTTTTCAATGAAAAACTTTTTACAACTTTATTTTCGGATGAAATTGCCTGCATGGAACAACCGTTTTCATGTTTTCTTGTTGGATCTTTTTGCTCGTCATCAGCAATATTGAAGGTTACACTGACACCAAGAAGGGCCACAAACATCATCACTATGTCCTCTATAATTGGTAAACTCCTGTAACGTACAATCCTGCAGCAATAAATGACGCCCATGAATACATACCACGCATTTTCAATAAACTTTATTGGCAAAAAAAAAAAAGCCCGGTGTCTTTTTGCTGCTGGAACAGACAGATGTGGATTTATTAGGGCCCCGTCACTCACTCCTTCAGTCGCCCATTAGTTAAGTGACAGGACACGGCCCGGAGAAACCTGCACCGATACGTGTGATTACGTTAAAAGATCGCACAATCTGTTCATATTTACGTAACGAGCCCGACATTTTGCTGATTGATTAAACTACAGGGTGTAAATAGTTTAAGGGCTCCATGATTTATAATCTAACAAAAAAAAAGGAGGCCGATTTATTTGTCCAACTATGAAAATGGGGATTTCGGGTAACCGCTGCATTTGAGGGGCCGAGGTGAGTCATTCAATAGACGGTGAAAGGTTTTTATAGAAAGCCTTCTTCTGCGCATCATTGGTGGATGGAGAAGAAACAGGCTGGGAGGCCGTCAGCACTTTGAGAAAACTGACAGCATTATCAGCATAACTGTAATTTACGCGTTGAATTTTTAATCAACACGACTGCTGTATTCAGATTAAATTAGAGGAGAAACGGAATCAATGACCTCCATATATTGCTGCACTGCTTTATCAATTAGCTGTGATTTTTTGTACCGAGGGCCCCGTGTCATAAAACAGGCCAAATGGCATTTGTCAAGGCGGCTGACAAGTCACACTGCTAAATGAGCTCCTATTGATTCATTTCATCAGCCAAATTAAAAGCTGCGGTTTGATAGAGCCTGTTATGTATTCTATTCGTCCCCATTAAATCAAGTCTGCAAGAAAGTTCAATGGAAACTCCTTCGGAGTCCTTTTCATTTCAGCATAGTGTTAATGTGGTGAACTGAGCAGGTTATCAGGCCTCATTTAAATCACTGCAGGTCAACTGCAAATCAAGTTATTTCTAATTGTGTGGATTTGGAGGCGATATTTGGTCTTTTTTTAATAGTGTCCATCCTCCAGTGTCACAGCTATCAAAATGTGTGACCTTATCGAAATAAATGCTATGGTGGCATGGTATAATAATAAAAAAACAAACATTTGCAGCTGCAGTATGAATGGGAAATTACATGTCAAAATGTGGGATTTGGGGCTACAAATATACGCTTAGTGTTAGAAAACATGAGTAATATTGCATGTGTGGACAAAATAAGACAATAATATTTACATTTAGGGCATTTAGCGGACGCTTTTGTAATATTATGAAATGTAACACAAGTAGTCAGTAATGTATGGATGGTATTGCGTATGCAACTTATTGCATTCTGCACTCAAATGACAGAACATCATCATATTTGCCAGCAGATCAAACGACTAAACCATTAAAGGTCCCTCAAATAACTTTCATAACACAGTTTTTCTAAAAGTGAATTGTCTTTTTAATCTTCCTTTATAATCCATACAGCTGTAATTTATGTCTGTGGCCCCAAAAAAAACCTCAATCTGATATCTGCATCCACAATAAAGCTGTGAAAAGACTGATTCTGATGTCTCAACTATAATATTATCAATCTCCTGTTGTTTTGGAGCACTGACCTCCACCAAAACTGTCATCGGTGTTTAAAAGCACTCCAAATCATTGCAGAGCGTTAAGAATGCATTTAATCACTATATAAACATGTGACATGTGGTCTGAGACACCATACCGCACGTCCTCCAACCAGCTCTTTAATCACAACCCCAACATGGGCGGCCATTAAAACGCCCCACCGCAGTTACACACACTCATCATGCTGTTGCTCTTGGAAATTAAAATGGGCCTGCGTGACATCACCATCAGGCTTTTGATCGCTTTACTTCCTCTTCATTAACTTAATTATTTGGCTATCAGTAAACCCCGCCGGCTAATTAATATCTGAGAGCTTTTGTAATAAATTTAAACTGAGAATGGCTTTGCCCTGCTGGCAGCGTGGTGAACGACCAGGACAGAGTTGAAGGAGAGTTTCTCTTGTTGGGAGATATTCCTGCTTTCTTTGGCTCACATGTCACATGTTTGTATCAGCAGGATTTTTAATGGCAATGTTGGGGTCAGCCCGCCACTTTGATCCAGACTGTATTACCATGAAATGTTTTTTCATGGCATCCTCTGGGATTCATGTTCCCCAGAGGAAGAATCATAATGATCCTTCTGAAACATTATAACCATCAGCATTCAGCTCAGTGTGTGAACGTTCCCATAATAAAGTAATTCTTATCACTATTAAATCCTTTTATTAACATTTGCTGGGACATACTAATTAGGAATAATATAATTCATTATTTCTTTCTATTTTTTTTTTATTTCACAGTTACACAACAAACAAGTTTCAGATAAATACATGTATAATTCATCTTTGCAATCTTCCAAATAAATTAAGTTAATTTACATGTAAGTGACGAGAACAAATTCATAAACATCATCGAGGCAAAAAAAAAAACATCAATATTTACACACAAAATACCAAAAAGTAAATGTAATACATGAGATGCAAAGTGGAGCAGCAGATGTTTCTGAGCTGGTGTTCAGAACATCACACAGCATGATTTCTTGTTTTGTCTTCATGGTGCATGGACGCTGCAGACCGAGGCTACTGTGCATCGCGTACGAAAACACCGTCCACATCCGTCACCGTTCACTGGGTGGAGCTCCAGCTGTCAGTGGACAGAGCAAAGACAAGGTGACCCCAAGGTGACTGGCATGAAAACAGCTACATTTAGGGAGGAAATGTGCACCCTTTTTTTTTTCTTGGCATGCTATGAAATGCACATTACGTCGAGACGATTTTATTCACAGATAGTTTATACAGTATATGTGTTTGAGTCTGGAAATGTCCGACGTACACAGACGTGTCCCTGCGGAATGCCTCTGTGACACTCAGGAAAATCAGGCCGGCGCCTCCTGCGAGTCCGTTCACAGTCCTGCCCCGATCTTCCTGTCACCTCCTCCTCCTTGCACCCCCTCCAGCTCCTCCTCGGAGAAAGGGCTGTGGGGATCGTAGCCGTCGGTGCTGCGCTGCAAGAAGTCCGTGGATCGTGGCATCCCAACAGGAAAACCATGCTGGGTCTCCTCCTCTTCATCCTCCTCCTCCTCTATTTCCTCCTCCTCCTCTTCTTCCTCCTCTTCTCCATCCTCCAGGTCCAGATCTATCCCCCTGTCATCTGGGTCGGCAGCTCGTCTGCTCTCACTTGATTTGTCTGTGGCTGTTTTTCCTCCCCTGCGTAGCTGCTTTGCCTCGGACTGGGCCGAGGCGGTGGCCTGCTCCTTCGCCTTCCGGCTGCGTTTCCACTTCATCCTCCGGTTCTGGAACCAGATCTTGACCTGTAGAGAGTTGACGGAGCAAAGAGCACGTTTTCAGGAGATGGTCAGGTTTAGGGAAGTTTGTCTGAATCATATTTATTGATATTTGATTCTTTAAATCATCTTCTCAGTCAGTCCTGGAAGAGGACTGAGGATTGTCCAGTTTTGCCAAAACATTTGTGATTCTAAAAACCTCAGTAATTAATGCTTCTATAGCAATAAAATTGCCTTTAATAACGCTGAATTAAAAAAGAATCTGTAGACCTTGTTTTCCACTTTTCTTTTCCCACAGACCCTGAAAAGCAAATAACTAATTTTCTTCTGCAGAACTTCCAATAAAACACACAAAAAAACCTTCTCATCTTTGTTCTCCTGTGTCTGTTTGGGACATCTGACAATAAAAGCACCCTTCCTTTAAAACATGCCAGAATGTTGAATGTATGTTTAATGAAAAATAGAAACACAAGCCATCATTTTAATCTTGCACATAAAATGCAAGTCTTTGTTCAGTCCTTGAAAGAGTCACAGATGGTTGATTTCACCACAATAATGAAACAACATGACGTGCAGATATAATTGTTGAACAAGCTGCATCTTTTACACTTCATTTCAAATCAACTCCTCTTTGTTTAATACGATGACATTTTTTTCATCCCAGTTTCAAGAATGAAGGTGTGTATTAATTTACCATTTACACTGGGTTAGTTTGACTTCATGCTTTTAGACACGCAGCTTGTTTTTGTAGAATAAAGGTTGATGTGATTCCATAATAACAGTTGAGAAGGAGATTTCTGTTTTCCTGGTTGAATGTTTGTTACAGGAGCCATCTAAATAAAACGCCTGCTAAGTAGTTAAAGTCCAGGTGCTGCTGGCTGAGGGTGCGGTGTGGATTCACTGTGAGGCGGGATGAAAGTGAGAACACGAGGTCTGCTGGAGTGGACTTTACCTGGGTTTCCGTCAGCATGAGCGAGGTGGCCACTTCAAAGCGTTTGGGTCTGGAAAGGTACTTGTTGAGCTTGAACTGGTTCTCCAGCTCCAGCAGCTGCTGGCTGGTGAAGGCGGTGCGGGGCCTCCGGCACTTCCCCAGCAGACCAGCCTGAGGGCCCGCTGCAGGAGGAAGAGCAACGTTATCAGTCTGGAGCTTCACTTTGATCGTACCACAACGTACCTCTTTTTTCATGTTCATGCAAAATGTGAGTTTTGTAAACTCAGTTTTAAACAGCTGCCCTTTCAAAACGCTTCAAGTCTGGCATTAAATGTGTTTGGCCAATAACTGCCACCACTCTTGTTTTTATATAATATCAAGGACGGAGGAAGTTCAATATGATTTTGTGTGTTGGGAGCAGGCACACATATGCCCGCGCTCTGTGGCCATCATTAACCATAATAGCTTTCCTCCAGTTTATTGTTGACGGGGGGACACGGCAGACGTGGGAGCAGAGGCCATAAAAACACAGGCATGCCATTAACTTAATGAAAATTCAATGAAGGCTTTTGGGATTTTATTGATGAACTACAGAACGTTTTAGGTGTTTGTTTATAGTTTTCTTCGTCACACAAAGACAATTTTCATCGGGTTGGCGTTTATAGAGAAATAAATGGGACAAAATGAAACTATGACACACAGATACACTAAACACAAGCCAGTAGCCTACTGTACGGTTATTAACTGAATATATCCGGCATCCTCTTAAATAAAATTCAAAGAGGGCTTGGAAATCAAAAGTAGATTGTAAAGTATAATTATACTGGCTATGGAATTAATTCAGGACAGAGAGCTTTTTCCCCCAGTTTGAATAATAATCCAAAATCTTAAAACTTCCTGTTTCTGCGTCTCATTTTAGACATTTATCATCGAAATTCTGTTTTATTTTGTTATTAAAAAACTCTGAAGCCTGAGGACAAATAATCTGTACTATATTTGCTGAGTGACACAATTTAAATGCAACCAGTATTATTCTGATAATGGAAACAAGCTAACAAACAACAATTAAGTAAAACTCAAAAAAGGCCTTTATCTTTTTTAAATTATTATTCGTAATACTTGCATATATTATAATAATAATTATTATTATTCCAATATTAATATGAATGATCTAAACAGAACATACGCCGAGTTTGGTCAAAAATCAGTCATTACAAGCTGTAAAAGTGACAGACTCGGGGGTCTGTGCTTGGGAAAAAGATGTTGTCTCTCGGTTTACTCGGGTTTTTGAGTTTCAAAGTCTGGATATTTTGGACCTCAACAATAATCTTATTTTCTCATACAGATCTACATTTTAAAAATACACATCATTATTTCAAATGGGCCTCATAGGCCAAACATCATAAGAGATCATCAGATCCATCACTTATACAAAACGAAAAGCAGTCATATATGATATACTTACTGCTGTAATCTGGCAGTCGGGGCATCATGATCCCGGCGCGGATCCAGTGCTCCAGGGGCAGAGATCCCGCCATGGCAGCCGCCTTCAGGTGCTCCGGGTATGTGTGCGTGAGTTGCGTGAAACCGGTGTATGCGAACGCGGGGTGCTGACCACCCAGCGCGGATAACGGGTACATGGGAGCAGGATACATGCCGGGGATAGAAGCCAGCGCCGGATGAGGGAGGTTCAGGACTCCCGGTTTGTGGATTATTCCTTGGAAGTGTGCGGCCCGCGGAGACGGGGTGTCCGCGCGGCGGCAGGAGACCGGGCTGCCCGCGGGGCTGTCGCTGCTCAGACCGGGGGACAGGTCTCGGCTCACCCGGTTGGTCTCATCGGCGAGCAGGGCGTCAATTCGGAAGTTTTTGGATTTTTCCATGGCGGCTTCACTCTGAACGACTGCAGTCTTTTTTTCAATAAAAACCCAAACGCGTCAGGTTTGGCGGGTGAGCGCGTGAGCCGTGCGTCAGCGCGCGGACACTCACAAACTCATAAGTTCTCCTGATCGTTTCATAAACTCTCAGATTGAATGTACACTATGCAAAAATACACATTAATGCCTTATCAACAGACTTGGCAACACTTTTTTTTTTTTTTTTGACAGACTAAATTACTGACGTTTGCACGCGCGTTCCTCCATCTATTTCCTTCAAGTGTCCGTGCGCGCGCCACCGTGCGACATCACCCGTACGTCCGTCCCGGTGTTTAACACTAACTTCACAACGAGGCGCGCGTCTCACTCCATCAGGCGTCCTTCTCCACCCCTGCGGGCCGCTGTGAGCTGGGATTGGCTGGAGGCTGAGCTGCTCTGACGGGCCTCTAATCAGCTAATTACTCGCTCGTTTCTCCCCGCGGAAAGCGTTCAGAGTGAGGTAATGTCCAACCCTTGTCCCGCCTGCAAACACCTTCAACTGCATCAAAGCGCGGAGGTACATTAGAAGATTAGGCGATTGTATTTGCAGTATCTATCTTACTGCCAGCTCCTCGTACTCACCGCAGACTGCAGCTACCTTGCCATAAACAAAGAATTATATCCAACTAACTAATTAGCGGTGCTGCAAACACCCTCCACACCTTAGCAACAAACACTGGCGGGGTTTTTTTCAGCCGCCTGGAGATTTCTGATTGGACAAAGTCAAAATAAATAAATAAACACAACATTGCGTTAAGTATTTAAATCATTAATATTAATGGTTTGTTTCATTCTCATACTCAGGCCATACCAACCATTAAAGTTTACGACCAGGAATTGCACACCAACCATATAAAAGTGTAATGACTTGGCACAAGAGGCTATAAGTTAATTGGCCTTCTGCTTAAGGTGAACTAATGCCATTTTAAGACCTGGAAAAAGCAGCTGAAGTTCTCTGTTATTTCACTTACAAAACTAAAATCCTTAATTACCAGACTATAGCTGGACACAGTCTGAAAACCTTGTTTCATTATTCTGCAGAACATCAGACAATGCTTCCTATGACTTTAAATTGAACCATTTAATATTGAGATTCTGCATGTTGATGCAAACAAATGAGCGACCAATATGTTGCTCAATATTTATCAATAAACCTCAGGAGCAAGAAGGAAAAAAAAGATAAAAACTAAGTGCTGCAGCCAAGATCAATTATTAGTAAAATGTGATTACAGGTATATATTTTTCTGTAGCAGAATGTCTAAATGCTGTTTCAGAGACTTCTACTGGTGGGAATAGCCTGCTGAATGTTTTCATTGCTGTGGAAACAAAAGTAATCAAATCTGAATGTGCTGAGTATGATGACCCTGTGACCCTGGAAACCCGAACTTGTGTGTATGTTAAGTAGCAGGCTGTAAAATCACCACCTTGTCAACTGTGTTGCAGCAGCTCACATCCAAATGGTCATCCCTTCGTCATTTTAACCTATTACAGGTGAGAAACTGTCATAATTAACATACAATAATGCCCACAATATAGGTTTTGTGAACTTTGACCTCCAAAATCTAATCGATTCAACCTTGAGTGCAAGTGGACGTCCCAAATTTGAAAAAAAATCTCTGAATTTGTTTATATACATTCATAAGAATGGGAAGGTGACCTTGACCTTTGACCTCCAAATCATCCAAAAGTTTATCCTTAAGTCCAGGTGAGGTTTGTGTCAAATTTTAAAAAAATCTCTGGATTAATTGATCAACATCAAAATTGACAATTGTTCTGATAACTGATCAATTTTTTCGGTTTTTCATTAATTAATGCAAAAAATTAACTGGTTCCAGCTTTTAAAATCAGATTTTTTTTTCTGGGGGGAACCAAATGATTTATCATGAAAATAATTAAAATTCATTGATAGTTGAAATAATCATTAGATGCAGCCCTCTTAGAGAATATTCACCCGGATGATTAAATCAAATCACTATGAGGGATTGAAAATAAAAGTCTAATGGAGCTGCTGGAGCTCGGCCTCCAACAAAACTCCTCCAAACTGTGTTTCAGGAGATTGAAATCCATTCTGCAGACATGAATAAAACACTATGGGATGGGAGGATCTTTCTTAGACCCCAACTCATGATACGCGATTGGCTGGTGCACGTGGATGGGGTGTGTGGGCGCATATTTGACCTCCAGAAAATTGGAGCGATCTTGCGGGTCCACCCACCTCTCTCTCTCCCTCCTTCACCACTGTGTCTCTGTGTCTCTCGCCCTCTGCTCCCTGTCAGGCAGATTACCGCCTGTCCCTGGTGCTGATATAGAGGTAATTTGCTCGAGGGAAATCAGTGCTGCTTTCTGCCTGTTTCCCTCAACCTCGCCCTCCTCCAAAGCCGCGTTCCCCTTTGCTTTTATGATTTGAAAGTAATTTAAATAGCCAGGCCGCGGGTAAATCCGTCACCCGGGCCTGTTGACAGAGGCGTGCAGATTAAATTGAATCGGTGCCTGAAAGCAGCGCTATCGCTCTCCTTGAAGACATTGGACACTGCTGCTGCATAAGGCAGGCAATAACACTCATTTTTATATTAAGGTGCATCTTGAGGATGAGAACCCGTGTCTCAATGAGATTATCTGTCTTAATTAAGTAATATAATTATAAATAAAAATGGCAAAATGCCAACACAGGCCTGAAATCTCCATCTTTAATTCAGACTGATAAAGCCAGCAAGCAAACAAGTAAGGGAAATCAATTCATTAATAATTATGAGGAAACACAACCTTATAGGTGATATTGGTGCTCGACAAACTCAAAATCAACTCCCAAGACATTCATTATTTTTTAAAAAGGCTTCTCTTCAACAACTATGTAATAGGTCTAATGGAAAAAGTTGATAGTGAACTCCTGGGGAACTCTGCTGGAAATCCAGCCCAAAATAATGTATCTTTCTCACCTTTCTTCACGGTGCAGTGCATCATGGGATTGCTGGTACAAAACTTCCTCCATGTACGGAAGTAATTTAAATAGAGAAGCAAGACGCCCTTCAGAATGTAAAATGACAAACTGGATTTATTTTGTTTTAGTTTTGCTTCACAAATGGCAGAGACAGTGATGTGCTCCAACATTGATCCATGAAGGGAAAACCAGAGGTCAGGGTCAGCCACCGAAACCTGTGTGGAGATGATGCTCACAACTGAGTGAAAAAAAAAAAAAAAAAGCAAGACACCGTGAGAAGACATTTGATTCAAAGAGACCGCCGGCCCTTGACGTTGCACTATAAAGGCAGAGTTTATCGACGTGTTATGTGTCAGTAAACTTAACAGCCAACAGGAGTTTACTGAAACATTAAAGAGCTTATCAGCAATTACAGGCATATTTTTCAATCATTACCACAGCTCTGAATCAGCCTTCCCGCTCCTAAAACTAATCCCGGTGTGCTCTTGTGCTCTCTGTGTGCCGCCCCAGTCAGCACATTATTGACTCCGACTAGGTCACTGATCCTCGCTGGTTTATTTAACCTGCTGATAAGACCCTTCACGCTGTTGATAAGTGAGACTAAAGAAAGTTCAGGAGCTTTCCACAGATTGCTGGACTGATAACGTGGATCATATGGAGACATGTCCTCACTAACATGCAGATTCATCCCCATTCATGTGTCATATCCCTGCATCGGCTCTCCTCAGACGTGTTGTGACGCATGCAGATTTCCACCGGCACCGGTTTTCCCACCAGGCCTGGAGTCCAACAAAGGGACTGTGGCTTTGATAAATGACTCGGGTGCACAATGGGCTTTCTGTGCGGTGCCTCTGGTAAAGAGACCGGCTCCCACAACGGTACAGGCAAATGATAAATCAGCTGACTTTCTGCCAGACCTTGAGACCAAAATTAATGTTGTCTCATTAAGGAGATAAAGGCCATTTATTGGAGTTTTACTTCTCTTCTCGCTCTCCGTACTCTGTCCCCATCATTTATTAACCAATATTGAGCTTTGCCATATGACATCCAGCCCACTGGACGTGAATCTCCTCCTGTCTGTCTCTGCCTCGTCCCACTCCTCTAACCAGGTGTGCATTCACACTTTGGGAGCTGCTGCTGCAGACAAAATGCAATTGCTGAGCCTGGATACGTGTATTTATTTTTGAATTGATTCGTTTATTTCCCTAGTTTCAGGAAATGAATGATGAATAAGTCAAAGTTTGCCAGAACGTGACAAACTTATGTAGAGCTTTGTAGGACAAGTTTCTGATATATTAATGTTAAAACGTGACGTGGGCAGAAGGGGAAGTACGGTGACGTAATCGAGCAACGGGGTCGGGATGGGAGGAGGGGCCAACAAAATGTCAGACTTTGACTGTGACAGACTTTTCCATAATTTAAAATTAGTTTATTTTAACTGTTCCCTAAACTTAACAAAGATATTTAAACCCAAACCATGATTCCCCCTAAACCTTCATTTGGTGCCCAGAACTAACCCAACCGCAACTGTATTAGATAATATATATATATAATATATATATATATATATATATATATATATATATATATATATATATAATTATATATCCAGTGTGTGTGTGTGTGCTGAGATATCTAAATAGATTAAAACGGCGTGTTAATCTAATAAAAGATGATCTGATCTGAATATCTCCCTTGCATCTTTCAGATATGATCTTGGCTAATCAATGGCAGTTTAATAAAGTGGACACATCAGATAAACCACAGTAGATGCAGACCAAATAAAACAACAAAGGGTTCAGAGTCGGCTTCACAGCTAAATTGAGGGATTCCAACCTTGTGACTTTTCCAATCTCTTTCCCAGCTCGCCTGTTTATTTTCCACACTGGAAACAAAAGCTTCCTTTCAACATCATCCAGTCCAGAGTGAGTTTTACGACCATATAATGGATCCTTCCATCTAACAGCCCCGCATTTTACTATCACCCATACAAGGGCCCCATTGTGCATAGACATGGGAGATAGGAGATAAATACACCTTATCAGCCACAACAAGACATCATTACTTTCACCCTGCTATCTCACCCTGCCTCTCCACCATGCATTATCTGGCCACTTATGAGGATATTCAGAGCCATCAAGTGCTTTGAAGATCTCTGCCAGTTGGCTGTTTGCTCTTTCGGTTTCTCCCTTCTGCAGACCAACTCTGATTCAACTGTATGGAGTGAATACAATGTGCTCTCTGAAATGACATTTAAGCCTGCATGTAATTGTTACTTTGAGGATGAGGCTTGTTGTTTGTCATAGCTTCAGCCACGCTTTCTGATATGAGGAAATCACCCACTGCCATTAGCACTCAGGTAATTCCTTCTTACTGCCCAATTTACCCGTTGACTTACCCAGAGGTCACAGAGGGCGGTTACTCGTAAACTTACAATTCTTCTAGAATGAACCAAATATCAATGTTTTAGGTTGGTCCACAGAGTGATTTGGTTGTTTTTGCCTTGGTTTGAGCAGCACTTGAAGAGATATGGCTGAGAAATGCATCCGTTTGAGGAAAGCTTTGCTGCAAATTAGATGGATGGCCAGAACATTGTGACATGCATGGTCTCCAGAGGATGAATCCTACATGTTTTGGAGGTGGACATGGTTTTAAGTGACATGTTTCTACATCTTATTGAATGGATTGTCATGAATTTTGATACAGTTGAAATATAACTTTACCTTTTAAAAAAAATTTACAAAAAAATATTTGGACGGTTTCTGTTAAATTTCTTGCGGATGCGAAGTATGAAAAAAATGCTACATTTGAGATGTTTAAACATATGTATGATATTCTTAAAGTTTAGACGAGCTAGAAATTATAGCTTCAGAAGACCAACCATATAATATAATAATTTACTTGCTTTAATTAGTCTGAGACCAACCAAAAGAAGTCTATATGGGAATCCCTGGCCTGCTGTGTGCACTGAGCAGCAACGAACCCACCATCGACTGCTCAGACGAAGCACTGACAGTGATTCTGACAGACAGGAAGGACAACTATATCTTAAACAAACGCATCGTTCGTAACACTTTGAGTTAACGGATCCTAAGAATCCTCAGATTGTTCTGCTACTTGAAGGAGTTGTTGTGAGTGGAGTGTAAGGGGCCATGCAAATTACAGAAAGGAAATTCAATCACACATCAGGCTAATCTTTTAAGCAAATGAACCTCTTTGTGGTAATGCTCGTAGTGCCGCCTCCCATCAGGTAATTTCTGTGAGGACGCAGTCAATAGTCCAAAAAAAAAAAAATTTAAATGAATTGATCAGTCACTTGCCTTTTGTCAATAGAGTAATGGAGTGCTGCTTAAATCTGTCAATCTATGAAATTGTGGCAGATGTAAATCACAGCATTGTTGTGTGTTTTAATGGCTCTCAATTGATCAAAACGTCGTCAGAGGTGTGACAAAGTGCGGTCAGTCCGGCTCCTTCCGAAACAGAGCTGTCGAAGTGACGGAACAGCCAAAATGCCCTCAGAGTACCAACAGATGATCTCTATACATTTAGCTTCATCGTAGTGCATTTCCCAGGTGACAAGACGAGCAATACAGAGAACAGAATTAGAGTTAACCTCGTCTGACTTTTAATAACTTCCTAACTTTTGCCGCGTTTGATATCACAGCACAATACACTGAGCCACTGTCTTTGAGGAAACGAAAGTTTAAATACAATCTGTCGGATTCCCTGCTCTTATCTTTCCTCCTTGTTCATTATATTTGCTCTGTTTATGGCTGCAAGGGTAGAGAGGTCAGGGACTCATCCCTCTCTGTCAGTGTGCTAATTGGTTTGAAAAATCTGCCCCTCCTCCCGATAAACTACATGTGCTCAATCTTTATCTTGTGCTCAATCAGAGCCTAAATTATTTTTAGTCACCCTGTCACAAATAATAAGAGAAGGGCAAATTATCGGTGTCGATTGGATTAAAAATGTTGAAAAAAAGCGTCAAAAGAGAAAAAAAAGACTGTATATGTTTGTTTTTTTTTAAATCACAGTTTTAATTGAAAACATTTAAGACATGCAGTAGAAAGGTGCACTGTTGTGATGTTTAATTGAATGAAGACAACCCACGACTGGCTATCTAGTCTATTTTTTTGTACATTAATACAAATCTTTTTTATGGCTCCATGCTTCCTCCACTGAGGTTGTCTGTAATTTGGGTGAACTATATTTCCTTTATAAGGGTTGTATAAACATACTGTATGTTTTCCTATTTACACTACTAAGTTAAGATCTCTCCGACCTTCATAACTAGTCATACATTCCTTTATTGTCTTTTATAAGACAGTCATAAGGGAATTTCCCTTAGTTGCCAATAAGCTTATACATACGTATCCTTCTTTTCATCTTCTTTCACCACCGTTGTAAATTTGATTTTATGATTCCACCTTACTTGAGCCTTTGAAATGTTGTTTGTTTTTCTCTCTGGGTTTTTTTTTTATTGTCTTTTGGTGGTTTTGTGTTGTAAAGTTCTTGCCAGTAAAGTGAAGCACTTGAGTTGACATCCTCTTTCCACGACTCCCAAAATTATTTTTCCGGGACACAAAGTTCTACACCTGCCATATTTACACAGCTAAATCTCTTGTTTAATTGACATTTGGTTTTGTTCAAATATCCTTTTGAGATTAGCACTTGTTGTTGATATTTGCTCTTGGTGCGCTAACGTATTGGATTTTGAGGAAATGTTCCAGATGTGCCAAGCTGGGACGGGTTAAGAGCAAGCTAACTGAGGAATTAGAAAAACATAATTGGCTGTTCTGTCGGAGGTTCTGACAAGCCAAGATGATGAAGTGGTCAGTAAGTGATTTGTCTGCTGCTCTGTCTCACACTGTGCCAGCCCGACACAAACTTCAGCCACTAATTAGAACATCTACGTCCTGCTGTTCACAGCTCTATCACTATGCCGGGTATGGTGAACTGAGCTGTGCTCTGGCTCTGGTGGTGCTGCTTCACCAGCTGCAAGCTAAGCACAGCCAGTGGATGTAGTTTAAACTACTACAGGCAACCTTTTGTTGATTTTGGCAGTCCCTGTGGACAAAAATGGTATTTCCAAGCACCAGATTCCCTTTAAAAAAACGTTAATTTTACTGCAAAGGAGGCTGACAGCCTGCACCACAAAGTCCAGGTTCTCCAGTGCCTCCCTTCCCTCCATTTGAGCCTAGGTGTTAACTCCCAGTGGGGACTGAGGAGCAGTGAGGTGAAGCTGGACACCTGCATGGAGGAGGAGCTCTGCAGGTCAAAGGTGGCAGCAGGTTGGGTGCTTTAAAGGCCTCACAAGTCAGGTTTTGACTAAAAGCGTTCCCAAACCTCAATGAGGTTATTACAAACCACGCGCTTGTCGTTAAAGATAAAATAAAGTTAAAATCGTAGTTAATTTTCATTCTGCCTGCAAGTCCTACCATTAAATATTGCTATGGATGTGCTCGTTACTGTTTTAAAACTCACTGAATGTGCCTTTAAAGTCCTTCATTGTCCTCTCTGTTTTCTTGCACCGTCTCCTTTAGTCTGCCGTTCCCCTCCCGCCGGCTGTGTGCTTGCCCTGACAATGCAGCATTATGGAAATAAATTGTTCCATTAGGTGCATTGTGTTCTGTCATCAGGCCAACCACACTGGGTTATTAATGGACGCGGCCTCCGCTTTGATTAGGACTAAAGATTTATGTAAAAACACAGTGTTGGTGTACAACATACTTCCCTTCAGTGAGGCGTGTTACACCACACAGGAAGTGAGCAGACACTGAGACATGTAGAGACGCAGTCAGAACTCTCAATTCAAATACCTTTAGATGCATTCAAGCATCAGAAATTAACATTACTTATAGGATATCTTTGTCTATGTTACATGACTGTGGTCTGTGTTTTATTAAAGAAAGATAAACAAGTCTTAGCATCTACAGCCACAATTATGCACAGCAGTGTTTTGCGCTAAATGCTCACATCATCATGCTATTCTTCCTTTGCTATTGAGCAAAAAATAGCAGGAATTGTGGTATGACTGCCCCTGTGGTCATCATGGTCTAAGGTCATGGTCTAAGAGCAGAAGTCCAGCATTGAAGGGATAATGCTAGTTAATGATGTTGCTAACGTACTCTGCTAATGTTAGCTCCACAGATTTTTAGTCCATGGAGCAGAAATGCTAGTTGGTCCAATTTCTCGACTTCCATTTGAACGAAGCAGCCGGGCCTCAGACAAACTCTATCTTGTACACTTAAATTGGCTCCCTGTAAGATTCAGAATTCAGTTTAAGGTCCTCCTGATCACATTCAAAGTCCTCATGGTATTTCACCCTCTGATATTTATGAACTTCTGAGCCCAATGCTCTGGATCAAGATTGCTCATATCTTCTGACAAATTACTCTTAATTATCCTCCGGTCCAGGCTCAGAACAAAGTGGGAACTATGGAATAGCAGAGTCTGTACAACATTTAAAAAATAAAAAAATATACTCATATATTTTGTATGGTGTTTGCAGTTCCTTTTGATTTGAATTTTGCTTTGTGAGTAGCCTCTTTTTGTTTTTTATGTTTTGCACAATATAATGCATTTTTCATTATCTGTGAAGCATTTCAGAAGTGCTGTTATTGAAAAGTATTATATTAATAAAGTTAACTCAAAGCTGAGGCTGATGGGTCATAAAACAGTCATACAATATTGGCCAATAATCATTTTAACCTGATGATGGCGCTATAGATGAAAACTCAGGGGATAACAACAATATAACAATTCATCCTGAGACATGAATACCAGTCAGAATTCCCTGTCAATCTTTCTATTTTTTCATCGTCAAGATATTTCAATCAGTCAAATCTTATAAGAGATCACCAAGGGAAGTATTATGAATCCTCTGGGGACCACGACCGTCTACCAAATTCATATCCAATAGTGGTTGATGTGTTTCAATATGGAGGTGGGGAGAGCAACCGACAAACAACTTTGGCCATTTAGTTAGTATCATACAGGCCTTAGTCATTCCCTCTCTGCAGCACAGGCAGGTAGATAGGTGTGTGTGTGTGTGTGTGTGTGTGTGTGTGTGTGTGTGTGTGTACATGTGTGACTGATCCCATTTATCAGGCCAGTTAACCCTTGGCAGCAAGTAGTAACGTGGAGCAGGAGACCAGAGGGGGTAGCAGGCACTCGCTCTAATTAAATCCCCCCTCCACGTACCCACCCACACCTACTGCCTCCCCTCCTCCTGCAGCAGGAGAGACTCTGACCTTCCAACCCAGCAGCCCCCCCCTCATCTCACACCTCAGCTCTGTAAACTGCAAAGTGACAGTTTTCTGTTCTAATGGGAGTTTACACTTCAATATTAAATCTTACATCTACACTACTTTGATCATACATTTTTATTCTACTGATTCAAATGGCTGTTTGGTCACATCACATTCTGCTTAATTACAGACAGTTCTTGTCTTGCCAATATTTGTTGAGGTTTAAATATTAATTAAAGCCATAAGGCCCCAAATAAGCACAAAAATGCATGAAAATCATCACAATCAGACTCAGACTAAACACCATTGGGATTGATGAATGACAGAATAGTCTGAAACTTAAGGGATGGGGTTGTCGGTCTGTTCACTGCTTTGATCATAACCAACATATCTCACCAAATATTGGATGAATACCAGAGGACTTTTCCTCTATTGTCACCACATTTTAAGTGAAATATCTCTAGTATTGGATTCCGTGGCATGAAATATTGTACACACATGCATGCTCCCCAGAATATGAACTGCAGCAACTTAGTTGATCCCTTTTGTGGCACCATAATGATTTCCATTCAAACCTATTTAGTAAGAGTTAGCATGCTAACACGCTCATCTAAGATGATGATACCCCTAAACATCAGCATGTAGGCACTGTTTATAGCATACTGACGTTAGCATTAGCTGTTAGACTTCAGGCTTGTTTGTTATGTATGTTAAGATTATATTTCTACATAAACCATAAATCTAGTCTGACTATGTGTAACAATACCGTGAGGTGACCACCTGCTTCTCTTAGAATCCGCAGCCACAAAAGAGCAAATCGATTTATTAAAATGCTTAAAAAAACAGGAACATTTGTGTTGAACTGCAAAATACTTCCCACATTGATCGATTTGTTGTTGTAATAACTGTATTTGCGTTCCCAGGGCCGCTGAGCTAATCGACATATGATGATAATGCTTTTCCATTTTCACTGTGCTGTTGACTTTTTCTAATCCAGCCCATTTTTCAGCGCGAGGGGCATATAAGCTTAATGCTGACTCAAAATCAACGTGTCCTTCCTTCACTGGCGAAGTGATGACGGTGAATAAAGTAGCATTAATGTGAATAAGTGTTTGCACTGGTGTGAAGGCGCACAGCTGGCTTTTGTGTGGCACGCTGGGTTCAAAAGCGGGTTAAGAGCAGGGCAATCTGTCTGGCTGACAGCATCAAAGCGGCTGGCATCATTAATACAGTCCCAAGTAGAGGCGTAGTCACAGCGGCTCCATCCACTGTTTGTGTAGGACACACATGAACTCGCATGCCTGCGTGTTCGTACGGATACCCGTGTTTGTATGTGGGCAGAGATATGTGCAAGAAGTTAGTTTGACTTTTCTATTTTTATGATTTTTTGGAGGTTTGGTAAAATTCGAGACTCAGTTACTATTTCGTTAACACAAAGATCAAAGATTATTCGCAGGCAAGTGTGTAACGATCTCACACCACAGTGATCAAATGTGTCAAATGATCACTCCATCAGTCACAATCATAAAACAGGCAGATAAACGGTGTATTTTTAGCCTGTTGTAAAGGTTCTATCATCTAACGCATGGAAGACAGTGGCTCCCGTTATCCTCTTTTTTTAAAATACAAATATTCCTAACACCTGGATTCAACGTAATACAGAAACTGGTACTCTAATGTTATGTGTATTGCTTTTGTAGAGTATCCTGAAGGAGGAAACTCAATTATGTGTGTTACAGGACAGACATGCAATGAGCAAATTAATGGATTAAGTACATATCTCAGGTTGGCATTAGAAAAAGTGACTTTTTTAAATGTTTAAAGGTGCTATTGACAACATTGATAACATCCAGCCACTAGATGTCGCTCTCACACTCCCCCCTTCCAATGCATTCACGTCACAAAACAGCTGGTGCTCGAAGCGCCCTCAATGGGTTGCCAGTACTTAGCATTGGGACTGGTACCGAAATGCCGCCCGCTTACCGTCGAACTCAGCCATTTTTCTGTCTGTTTTTTCGACACTACCTGGCAACCCTAAAGACTGTTGACCCCCGACTACGCAGGGATACCATGTGATACTAACGTTGTTATTCTATTGGCTCACAAGCCTTGCTTGAAGCCGCAGCCACACATCTACACAGAGGTATACAAAACATTAATTTTGGACCCGGCAACATTTTTTAAAAAGATTAAATAAAAATGTTATCAATATGACCTTTAATAAAGGTATTGGTGTCTTTCTAACAAATCATTACTATGTAAATATAGATTATCAGAGGATTGGTGATTTTTTGAAGAACTGAAATGAACAAAAGCCAAAAAGAACAATGATTTCTATAATTATACTACAGTGTGATGCAACTATAATTGGGTATTGCCCTACAGCCACTCTTTTACTGTAGTATAATTATCACAGTGGGTGCGCTGCATTAGCTCTTGCCAAAAGTGTGCAGAGTATCAAGTGAGGAAAAAGAGACTTTCGGAGTGCAGACAGCAGCTATTCTCCTTCACGTTTATCGGCAAATGATCAAACAGCAGCAGCTTGAATGGCGGAGGGAGTGGGGCCGACTAGAAAAAATACTTACTGGGTGGGATAACCCACAAGACTGATAAAACTATCCTTTAATCACCCTTGAGTTTAAAGGTATTATTGGTTTAAGTTGCATTTGTTAATGTCTCCCTGAACATACAACACATCTACTTCAGGACCTGTCTGTTTGAATAAAAAAAAATGCCTAAAAGTAACATTATTTTTAAGAAATTTGATTGCATTATGTAGTGGTGGAATAGTAAGATATGTTTTGTTGCTGTGTGAGATAACACACAACTCAAAACATCAAGATTTGAAGGCAATCCCAGCCACTAGCTTTTTATATTAATTTGAAACAAACAAACAAACAGACATAATAAATTCAGATCTGATGCTGTTGGACGTTCTGGATAAACACGATGGGTTCTGGTCATTTGCTAGATTTGTATTCTAGCCTATTTACTTAAAACTAAGGAGACGTCTGCATGCATGCATGCATATCAAGGGTCACGTCAACATCTCATTTATGTAATGGCTCCACATTTATTGCACCCGACGTGACTGACAGGTGGAAATGACATCACTAACATTTAAATGGTTGTCCTTCTCCGTGCAGGGTGATACATCCTAAGTGATGCGTATTCCTCCAACAAGCTCCTTCTACACTCATCTCCACCATCTTTACTCCACCTTTCTCACACCCTCTCGCTCGCCGCGTTCCATTTCAGCCGTCCTCACAACCTCACAGTGTCACTGCTCGATCCAATTGGCATAATTGAGCCGGGTCAGATGATAAAGAGACCCATAACAATCAATGCGAGTGAAATAAAAAACAGCTCCCAGTTATTACTTTTGTCCTTTCCCCCCCCCAACATCAATCGATGCCCCTCCCCTACGTCGGTTTAACAGACTGGGACTGCTGCTTTTATTTGAGGAGCAGCGTTGAAATCTCACACGGAAGGATGGAGAGACGGGAGGAGGTGAAGGCAGAAAAGGGAAGAGGAGGGGGAGGAAGAGGAGGATGAGGTTCTTGCAGTATTGGAGCGGCGGCGGAGATGTGACAGGCCGCCACTCTTCTCATCAGCATGACACAGCTGTCACGGCCCTATTTCAGGAAAATTAAACGGCCTTACGGTAAACTGGGCTGCAGGGAGGGAGGGAGGGGCTGGAGGAGTGTGTGTGTGTGTGTGTGTGTGATTGAGAGAGAGAGAATGAATAAGCTTGTAGTATGCAGATGGCTTTCTGCTTCTCTCCTCCCCCAGTCTGTTCCCCTCCCTCCAGCACCATCCTCTCCTTTTGACATGGTAATGGCTCCAAATTGATGAAGACACTTCACTCATTCAGTGGCAACTCCACTGGCAAGCGACATAAACACTTCCTCCACGCCTCCTCATCCATCACTCGTGAAGCCCCTCCCTTCGGCGCGCTGGGCATTGGCTGGGCGGGAAGTTGTTTAATCAGCTAATTTGCTCTTTGGCCACCGTTAATGACCGCACCACCTCTGGATTATCTTGTCATCCCATCCTCTTAATCAGCCCTGATGAACTGCTCATCAAACTATTAGCCTGCCTTTTCCTTTGTCACGCTGCGCAAAGCTCACGTGTGTGTAATTAGAACTAATTTATTCTGACACATTTCTTTCTTACAACGACCGTATAGAAGACATTTCACTACCTTGATACAGTGAGACATCAATGCCCAGTCAGGAAATAAATTAAGAAAACAAAACTTAAGCATAGACATTTAAATTAAGAATTAAGTACAACACAGGGGTCGGCCCAGAGTTAGAGCGGTTCGTCCTCCAATCAGAAGATTGGCAGTCCGATCCCAGAAGAAAGTGAATGACTGGGCTAACATCCTGATAGGCAGGTGGCATCTTTCATCGGTGTATGAATGTCGGTCAGCACTTGAGTGGTCTGAATACTAAAAAAGGCGCTCTGTAAATGCTAGTCTATGTGGTGTCAGGATCTGTGCCACAAATACAAAAAGCAAATGCTGCACATTCCCTATTTTTTAAATTTATTCTCTGTATTTGCAATTCCTCCCCAAATGCAAAGTGGTTTAACTTTATCTTTGGAGTTCCTTCTTGGTGTGAATATACTTGACAAATAAAGCTGATTCTGACTTATTTGCCTGTGTTCTGTTGAACTCTGTGATATATTCCTGAGGGAAATGCAGAATTGGTGGATTGAAACAAATATTTCATGTACGTAAATAAACAATATTTATCTGCCATATTAAATTCTAACCTGAAGAAGTGCTTTGTGACAAAGATTTAGTATTTTATATCATTTCAACAACCCATCATTGTTTTTGAGAATGCTGTTATGACCTAGAAAAGCCTGCTTTTCATGTTAACATAGAGGTTTGATGGTAAAAATAACAAAAAGGATTTTGCTGAAATGAATAAAACTAAAAAAATAAAACTTTTAATAGAAGTTATTTAACAAAATGTGCAGGCAACTTTCTAGTAGAAGACGAGGAGGCGTAAATCCAGCTCTGTGAGATTCAGTGGAAGATCAGAAATGAAGGAATCCATCTCAACGCGATGGCTTTTGCGATTGAGGTGAACTAGAATCCAGCCCGTCTGACTTCTGAATTTGAGATCTCGTCCCGGCTGCCTGTTTAAGCCACTTTCTGCTGCCTCAGCACAACAGTGCAGCACTTTCACTCTAGGTGAAAGAGTTGTTATGTCTTTAAAAGTATTCATAACATCCAACTGACCTTATACAGCAAATAAAAACTATCGATCCTCCTCCCCAACTCCCACTTTAAAAGACTTATTGTGGAGCTCCATTTCATCTAATCACTTGGCAAAAGAGTCCAGGTCTAAATAAAGAAAGAATAAATAAAAAAGTCCCCCGGCCAATGTGTTGCTCTCACCTTTGCAGATGGAATTACCCGAAAAGCTGTTACAAATCAATATAATCAATGCAATCAGCTAACTGACACAGGCAATCTCCTGCCAGTAAGTAAAATACCCCCGGCTGAGATCTTTCAATCTCTAGTGCCATAATTGCCCCCGAGGGCGACGTTAGGGTGTAGCATTTTGTACACTTAATTAAATTAGCGAGCTCTGTGGACAGGGTGGGTTGCCGATCCCTCAGAGAACGGATAGGTCTGGCCCTGAGCCAGTAATTAAGGCAATACCTTTCCTGATTACGCCAATCCCCCTTAATGAACTCATTATGCATTTTAACCCAAACACTCCCATGAATTAATGAGCACAAAGAAAGGCCCTGGATGGAAGGAACGCCTCGATCACAAACACAAGTCGTAACTCATCCACTCAACGGGGCAGACGTCACGTCCATATTTCTCCCTCTTTCGGCAGCAGCCAAAGCTAATTTGGACTTGAGTGACAGCACAAGTTCTGGGTCTGTACACATAAAGCTTTAAAGCAATGGGATCCCTCGTCTGGGAAAGTAACTTTACTGGCCGACTTTACAAGGTATCATGTCTGAATCGCTGTATTAACAAAACTTTTGTACAGCCATTTTTGCACACACAGACCGCCTCTCACATACATGGGCTCCAAAACATACGTGTAAAATGATTTAAAGAGACCTAGAAACACTGCAGGATGAGAGCAGCTCTGTGCTGACCCATAATGCTTTGCTAATTAAATAATTCACTAATTGATTCATTGCCAAATCAATAAAGCCCGCAGATGGTTTATGGTGTGAGAGCTAAAGTGTGTTTGTGTTTGAGGATTGCAGCTGGGTTACAGACTAAGCACACACTCAAGACCCAAACCGCCGGTGCTTCCCCCCCAAACCGAATAAGCAAAAGCACATGAAATTGGTGCTAAAACGCAGGCGAACATCGAGTTGACCTTGCGCTTGTGTTGTATGACATCATTTCAGCCCCTCACAGGCAGCTGATAGTGAATATAAAAAGGTGTGTGACGGTGTGTCTGTGTGGGCACACGCTGAACCCATAAACACAGCTCCGTCCTAGACCCAATCCCAGGGGAGTCTGGGATTTGTAGATGGGCCTCAGAAAGAAATCAGCAGGGATGTCATTAATCCAAGTGTAATGAATCCTTAGGGTGTTTGTGTATAAAAGGGCATATGCACTGTAAATATGTGGGATGTTATTTATACTTTATGACCGGTCAGTGGTCCGGTGTGTGTGTGTGTGTGTGTGTGTGTGTGTGTGTGTGTGTGTGTCGGAATTACCTTTGAAAGTAATTGGGACAGCAGTGAAGTGTGACATCTCAGCGATCTGAGTGGACGTTATGGTTGTAAATCCTGCAACATGAGCGGTTTGATTTTTGCTTCCAAGTTTACCCTCTCACTCACTCACTCACTCACTCACTCACTCACTCACTCACTCACTCACTCACTCACTCACTCACTCACTCACTCACTCACTCACTCACACACACACACACACACACACACAAGGGCTTAAAAATGCTGTCAGGTAAGGTCGTGTTAGTCTGAGCCAACTTAATACAAAAAAAGTTTTAATATCACACTATTAAATTATTTCTCAATTAACTTGAAATATACATATTTTAAGCTGAGGTCTGAGACTGTCTAAAATATCTGTAAACACGAACAATTCTCTTCCAAAAGCAAAAACTAGAGTGCTAAAACTCAAATGTGTGATGTCATCAAGTATAAAGTGTGAAGACAATGAACTGAAAGAGATGTTACAGATGACATTGGGAGCACCCAGGGGAACATTAAAGGACTAAATTCCTCGTCCACTAAAACAGTTATGAATTCAGAGAGGTAGCGTTCTCCTGGAGTCACATAACCAAGTTTCATCCATTGGACTGCCAGATAGTAAAACGTGATTCATCACTCTAACAGAACAACACGTTTCCACGACTCCAGGGGCCAATGTGTTTAACGCCACTCCGTTCAGTGACTGGCACGGCGCATGGTGAGCTCGGGCTCGAGTGCCGCTGCTCTGCCATGGAAATCAATGTCATGTCGCTCCAAGAAAGTCTGGAACGTGGGAGTGATTATTTGAAATGGTCTCAATGTTCATTTTCAACAGTATCAAAACAGATACCAGCTGCTGTTTCTCCTCTTCTCCACGACAGCAACACACAACAGCTCTCTCACTCTCACACACATGAAAATCAAAAATGTTTTCTCCTGGGATCAATAATGGTATAGAATATCACTGTTTTTCACAGTGTTGTATCAAAGTTAGAAACTCCTGACCTGGGTTAATCTGGCAAACAGTGGTGGGATTAAACTAAGTAGCCTACATGTACTTTACCGGTTAAATTTCATGCTACTTTATGATTCTACTCGGCCCCAAATTCATACGTAAATTAAGCTTTAGTTAATACTCTACATAGAAAACATATTAGATTATAAAATATGATGCTCTGTTATGGATTAAACTAGTTCATATTTCCTGGACCAACAATAAAATGCTACACATTAATACATCACTAAAAGAGAATAAAATACATAAAAGTACCAGACTTTTGAATTTTCTGAATGATGAATCTATTAACTTTCGACACAACCTTTATTTAATTTTTCTTTGCAATGTTCCTTTGTTGATGTAGACGTCGCAGTTTTATGCTTGATTATATGCAACTGAACCAAGTAACTACAATTTCTGTCCAAATACTTTTGGCCACATTGTGGACATCATGCTGAAGTGGTACAAGTAATTGAATATTGATTCACGTACTTTTCTTGCCCAACTACATTTTAAATATAGGATGCGGTTTTATTTCACAATAATATAGATATTTAAAAAAAAAAAACTGTATACAGAGTGCTACATATATAATGTTTATTTATCCTTTAATGTGCAGTGAATAAGAGATGAGACAGATTCCAACAGAATTTTCCATAATCAAATAACACACTCTCACTTATTAATCTGTGAACTTCATCAGTACACTTAAAAAATCCCGTAGTTTACCAGCTGCAAATCAGCTGTCTATCAGTATCGGCTCACCATCAACAACAACACAAACATTCCTCGTCATCCGACACCCAAAATTAGCAATAAAAAGATAATGCGTTTCAACAGTACACCCATTACCGTTCCAACAATTAACGGTGTACATTATTTTAATTCTAAAATGGTCCAATATCACTGCATCACACTTACAAAAGCGTTCATCTTCACTTAAATGCCAAAAGTATTATTCAATATAATAATGTTTTTAAATAGGTACCATGTAGGTTTACTAAATAAGACTATCAGAACTTGAACCCTGAGAGAACAAAAGCATGAGACCAGATTCACATGTAAAGAAACCCAGAATTAAACACAAGCTGAGCTTAAATGGAAACATTAAAAAAAAGCAATACAATCAAAGTGAAAAAGGTTACACTAAGATATGACAATGATTTTGACAGAATTACTAAAAACATCAGTCATTTGGTTAAAAGTAAGTTTCTATTGTTCTCTCTCTCTCCTCTAGAATATTTTAATGTAAGCAGACACTCTTTGCTGTGTTTTACAACCAGCCTGTTCACACATTATCGACTGTACAGAAGGAAACACCAACATGTCGATATGTGGAGCAGGGAACAGTGATGGTGGAGCACCTCTATGTGTTTAAATGCAGCATTGCAGGTGAGGAGCACTCTGCCTCTTTACTTTCCCCAGCAGAGACAAACAGTATGGTTGAAGGTGTGGAGGAAAGCTGAAGGCAAAGTTGAATATCAATGATTACGGCACATGACACACACAAAACTCAGGTATTAAGATACAAAAGATTAAAAAAATAAATAAAGGGAACCATCTTCCTTCTTGGTAGGGAATGAAATCTGATATGTATTAACCTCGGGATCATTTTCATCCACCGGAAAGTTTGGCAAAGCTTTTATGTTATCCCTTTTCTTCCATTAAATCAAATTAAACAAAAGAGTATATGATAATGAGCGCATTTTAGAAGGGTGGATTTTGTTACCGTTGGACCCACTTTCCAGTCTTTATGCTAAGCCAACAGGATGCTGGTTCCAGCCTAACACTGAACAGACAGACATGAGGGGTGGGTACAAGGTAAAGCCACTTCATTATTAGAAGCATTTCGTGTTATATTGCAGCGTCAAAATATATTTAAGGCTTTTCAAATTCTTCAGATCCAGTCTGTAATGATGACAAGAGTCCACTGTGATACGCAGACTGGATTGGATTATTCAAACTAACTGTTGCCAAGCTCTCCACGCTGGGAGAAAGTCTGCACCTAGGCTGTAACACTTGCATCAATAAATAAAAGAAAGATTTTCAGGCTCAATATAATAGAGGTTCGTTTATGTGTGCAAAGATTTCCAAGACCTCCCCCCATCCAGAGCACCGTGCAAGATCAGACCATGTTTGTTTGGGTGTTGGGGCTGCGACTCTGCAGGTCCTGTACCTGGTCAAGAACCCAGTTGATGTTAGGTCTCTCCTGGGGATTTGACACCATTATGGAGCTCAGCAGCATCTGCAGGCCCTCCGAGTAACTAGACACAAGACAAACCAGAGACCAAATCACAACTTAACTTTGATCTGTATTTAGTTGTAGAAAATATGAATTGAGCACATTCAAAAGACTGTTATTGTCTGTCAATGTTGTTTTGTGGCTGCTGGTATACAGTACATCCTAAAAACCAGTGACGGCCTACTTACAATTACTTTTGCTGAACTTCTCAGTGGAAACTAGATCATCATCTACATCATTGTCTGTGCAAAAGGTCATGACATCATCATTTGATCCTGTTAGACATTTGTTTTAAATTGTCAAAGTTGGCAAACAAAGTATTGAGTTATGGCCAAACGTGTTTTTGGGAGAGTAACCTAAATTCAAAGCAGGTTATCCAAGAGTCCAAGTAGTCGTTTGTGCTGAATTTGAAGAAAATTCCCTCCAGTTGTTCCTGAGATATTGCATTCACGGGAATGATACGGACAGACGAAAGGACAGACAACCCAGTGCGGAGGCATTCAAATGTTGGGATTCCAACCACTTTCCGTGGCAGTAATAGAAACTGATAAATCAACAGGAGACTTTCTCCATGTTTCACTGTAATATAATGTTCTAACTAACCTGCAAGATTGTGGGATGGTCACTGGATTCTGGACTGCTAGGGCAACGCTGTCCCCCTTCTGGAATACCATGTCATACGGTCCCTCCAGCATCATCATGCAATAGAGCACACAGCCGAGTGACTGGAGGATAGTGAGAAGACAAGAAAAGACAGTCAGTGAATGATTCACAGTAACATTCACACTTGGTCTCACAGACTTACTGATGTAATTTAAAGAAAACAACAAGCACAACATACAAAAAGGAATGAACATGACTATTTACCCAGATATCAGTACGCTCGTCTATAATGCAGTGGCTCTCTACATTGAAGAGTTCAGGAGCCCTGTAGGAAATGGTGCACCGCTGGGCAGCCCAATCCTGAATGGTCATGGCTTCTCTGGTTCCTCTAACCTGAAATTAACTCAGTCTCATTAATTTCACCACAGGATGTGAATCATTTAGAGGAGCAAATGTTTATAAGATGAAAACAAAAAGGTTTGTTGCCAACCACTCTTATTGTAAGTTGCTATGTGATTACCTCAATCCTGGAGCGGTTCATAGAGCCCAGGTCCATCAGCAGTGGTCTGTCATCCTCATCCAGAAGCACATTTGTGGGCTTAAGGTCTCTGTCAAATTATAGCAAATGCACCATTTAGATGTCTGCAAATGTGCCAGTATAAAGGAGAAACAAACCAAACGTTCCTATTGTAAAAGTGAGCAAATTATGACTTGAATGTTAAAAAATGGTCTCTGGGCCAAACTACACGTTGTACATTAAGCGCCGATTGGCAAGGTACCCAAATCTTTACACATTCAATTTATCATAAACTCCAAACCATAAAATCAAACAAAGAAACAAGAATGTAATTATGTATTACAGGTAA
The DNA here is from genome assembly GCA_029853015.1 of Chelidonichthys spinosus. Classification (NCBI taxonomy): domain Eukaryota; kingdom Metazoa; phylum Chordata; class Actinopteri; order Perciformes; family Triglidae; genus Chelidonichthys; species Chelidonichthys spinosus. The sequence goes on along the minus strand of CM056821.1, from coordinate 5,243,685 downwards.
CCAAAGCATGACTTTTTCACTTGGTAGATACAACATACGATATGGCTGCAAAACTTTTAACATGCAAGTATGCTATTCCTTACTGAGAGCCTGCAGTCAGACTAATTTGGCAGAATTTAGGCCGAGATCCACTTTAAGCATTAATCGATAAAATAAAAGCTCTGTGCATTTATATTTAGATTGGAGGCATTTCAAGAATATGTCTCCCTATCAGTGAGATTAAGTGTTAAAGCATATGTATCAATATCATCAGTCTTTTCTGTTTTGAATAACTTTATGAGGTCAGACCTAGTGTAAATTAGCATGCAGATTAACTTTTTGAATTGTGATGCATCTACTTCAACTTCACTTTATTTATAGAGCACCTTTCATACATGAACATGTAACACAAAGTGCTTTACACATCAAAAAAGAAAAGAAAAAACAATTACAAATAAAGCCCCTCCCTCCCACCCTCCATACTACACACACACACAAACACACACACCTACACACTCTCACTACTGACAATAGGGAGACATGGCATGACACTGATGATTGAGGAAACGCTATCTTTGGGGCCATCCACTCTGGGAGGAGTCGCAGGCTGTGCCACAGGGGGCACCAGTGCCCAGGCCCCCCGACACCGACAGACAACAGTCAGCCGAGCCGAAGGGACCCAGGGACAGCGCCCCCAGCAGCAGCCCAGACACAGCTCCCAGTGTGGAAGACCCCCCTGAGGAAACACTGGAGTTAAAGCTAAAAACTAAAACACATGAAAAAATAAGTGACCAGCTTAATAAAAGATAATAAAGATAATAACATAAAACAATACCAATGATAAGTAAAACAACTAAAATTATTTAAGATCAATATCATCTAAAAACAAGATAAAAGCAAAAATATAAAATAAGATAAAATCACATAAGAACGTTAAAGAATTTAAAATACTAGTTAAAAGCCTGATTAAAAAGGTGTGTCTTTAACCTTCCTTTAAAAATATCAACTGTCTCTGCGGTCCTGAGGCTCTCTGGCAGGCTGTTCCACAGGTGGGGGCCATAGTAGCTAAATGCCGCCTCACCATGGGTTTTAGTTCTGGGTTTTGGTATGGATAAAAGGCCGGTGCCAGAGGACCTCAGGGTGCGCGAGGGTTGATATGGTAAAAGCAGGTCAGCTAAATAAGAGGGCACAAGGCCGTTAAGACATTTAAAAACGAGTAAAAGAACCTTAAAATCGATCCTGAAGCGTACGGGGAGCCAATGCAGCGACGCTAAAACTGGTGTAATGTGCTCCCGCCCTCTGGTCCTCGTCAGCACGCGTGCGGCTGAGTTCTGTAATAGTTGGAGATTTAAAATACTCTTTTTGGGAAGACCAGAGAGCAGGGCATTACAATAATCTAAACGACAGGAGATAAAAGCATGCATCAGCACCTCCGTACTGGCCTGAGAGAGAAACGGGCGGACTCTGGCTATGTTCTTAAGATGATATCTGTTTCTGGTGTGGCGCTCGAAGTTCTGGTGTGGCACTCGAAGCCTTTGCAAGAGTCGTCATGCTGGTCCTATGCATGTAAATGTTTGTGTTTGTGTTCATGTGTATGTGGAGACATATTACCTGTGTGCATAGCCTTTTTCATGAATGGCCTTGAGTCCAGAGCAGATGCCATGCAGGATTTGCAAAACCTGTTTTTCAGGCATACAGCTCCCCTTGTCCCTTAGCTTCTCCAGAACAGACCACAGACTGCCTTTCTGTTGACACAAACATAGTAACATATCAGAATCTGATGATTTCATATAGGTTTATTGTGGACACACTAACTGGAACACCAACTTACTCGAATATAAGGCAGAAGTAACCAAGCTTCAGTCTTGCCTCCACGATCAACAAAGGTGTGGGCAACCAGGCTCAAGACATTGGGGTGATTAAAAGTCTGATGCATCTCCACTTCTGTCTGAGCCTCTTGATGGCCTTCACGGTCATGGCACAGGATCCTCTTCAAGGCGTAGAAGCGCCCATCCTTTGCCCCTTCTACAAGATCGACATAACTGAACCCCCTGAGAAGAGGAGACAGAGATATGAGTTTGGGAGCAAATCCATCTCAATTAGAATTTAAGGACAAGGCTGGATATCCTCTCTTTTTGATTTTGTCAACAAATCTCATAAATGTAATTGTCTGTCTCTCAATGTTCTCAGCTCCAGTTTGTTATTTCCCAAGATGTCAATCTTTGAAAACAAACTAAATTTCCCTTAACGGCTGAGCACCACATTTTTCAGAGATGTTCCTCAATCGGACTATATATATATTAATTTTGTGGACTCTTTTCAAGTGATATTAGGTGTGCTAGTCTGTCTTGACTGCACCAGGGTGATATATGGAAGAAAATTATCTAAACTGCTCTGTGTTCATTTTAATGCCAAAAGCTGTCACCCAGTGCAACAGTGAGGCTCAGTGATGTGTTTGTAAACGTTTTGGACTACACTAGACATTGGCTAGTAGGATCAATTTGTCTTTTTATTAAATTGCTGCCAAAAAAAAAAAGATGTAAATTATCACCATACGTAACCTTAAAGGTGGAGTTAAGTGGAGTTTTAAACAAACAATGTCAAAATGTTGTCTTACCCTTCGTCTAGTTTCTGGACAAAGTAATATTTTTTGTTATCGATGGTGAGGGAGCCACGGGAGCATATACACATTGTCTGGCCCATCTTGACTGGTACATTGTTTAACGCCAAGCTTTTAAGGGCCTGGAAGACAAGATGTGAATGGAAAGGTAATTAAGAGAGAGAGAGAGAGCCAGAGAAAATAAAGCAATGTTACTTCTAGCTAACATTCAGTATCAAACGTAAATTGCGCAGCAATGGTCAGGTTCATTGTAGAAACATATGGTACGACAACTAACGAAATGTCAACAAAGGTTAACTGTTAGCTAACATAGCCCATCACCAACATCTAACATAAGCGTAGCAAGTTAGCAAGTCAATCTACAACATTAACGTCAATTGTTAACCCAAATAACGGTGGAGTTTTTAATCTTACACAATGAACAGCTACACTATGCTATAATTGGTGGCATTGCGTCTTTATTCTTACCAGCTAGCTGTCTGTTTACCAAATTAGCTTACTGTCATATTTCTCCATCTTCTTCTTCTGCTGCTTCGTCTCCTTCGTCTTCTTCTTGTGTGTTAACGGCGGTTGGCAAACAGCGTAATAGGAGCTTTACCGCCACCTTCGGTTAGGATTGTGGACTATAGATTAAATCCTACACATCCATTAATCCTGTTACCCTAAATAATAACACATACTACTTAATCCAGTTGACGGGCTCAGTAATGGTTTATTGTTTTTTTTTTTTATTACCATATATTGGCACGATATCCGTTCACTCTCCTGAATTAATACGTTCATTGGGAAAAAGCGTCATCGTTCATTGATGAAATTATTTAATTAATTAAATATGAATGTTTAAACATCAAACTGACCTGAATAATATTAGCATAATTAGGCTAACTATTGTTTGAATTACGTGTCGCTTCATTTTTCTTCTTTTTCTTCTTCTTCTCTTGTAAAATCTGTGCGCGGAGCATGTGTGCTTTGATAGCGCTTCAAAGAGACCCTAGCGGTATGAGATGGTAAATGACGTCGCAGAAGAAAATATGGCGGATTACGAGCATAACAGAAGAAGGGGTGGCGCCGACGACGGAGGTGATATTTGTGCAGTTATTATCGTCTAAATGTGCTCTATAAAATAGAAAGTATTTAGCGTTAGTTCTATTTGGTACCTATCAATCACAACTGGCCCCAGCTAATGTTAATCAGAGGAAACGTCCGTAAATCTTCCCCAAGCTAACCCAATGTTAGCTGCGTATCATTGCTTAGCTAATGCTAATAAGTAACAGTTTACGTTGTGGTAACGTCCCCTGTGTTAGGGACGGGGCTGACTGTATTTACAGGGGTAGTTACTGCTAACATTTCCAGTTCATAATATACAGACTTGCTTGCAGCAGGTCTGCTGTTAGCCTGTTAACCTGGTGTTAGCCTAGCTAGTATGCAAGTAGCCAATCTAAATTAGTTAGCGCACGTTAATAACACCATAAGAGTAACCAACATTCAGTACTCATGTGTTAACTTAAACCATAATTGTATAGTTAGTTACTGCATACACAGTCCCGAGGTGGGCTTTTAATAATGTGAGTTAAATGGCACTAAAATGGTAAGAACCTAGGTTACTTTTGGTTATTTAATGGCTAGAAATGTAACGTTAGCCACGCAGGTAAATAGCCTTTATTATTCTCAAATACCCAGGAAACCGTTGTTCACCTTGTTGAGTTGTCTTGCCTCAAGCAGGGTCGCAGGAGGAAGAGGACAGAGTGAAAACTAAGCCTGTCTCTTGTAGCACTGTGGGAGGAGAAGGGACCGCAAGCAAACGCAAATCCCAGCATCTCACGCCTGAAGATGAGGACGAGTCCTCGGCAGACCCACCAGCGCCGCGCAAAGTCTCCAAGATAGGCTTTAGCATGAGCAGTCCGATGGGGAAGAAGTCAAACCCTATATCTATCAAACTTGGAGCATCAGTGAGTGTGCAGCAATGCATAATAACTGTCAAAACCTGACTTATAAGTTTTACCAGCTTTTCTGTTGTGTTTAATGAAGAGAGTGAAGAAGTGTGATGCTTATTCATGTCCTTAAATCTCTGTTTTAGAAACCCAAAGAGCCTGCACCACCAGTTCCTAAGAAAAAGTCAGGACTGGCGGCTGTTTTTAACGAAGATGATGATGATGTTAGTGCACGCAAACACAATACACATTAGATCATAGTTGTACAAATCCATAAAGACAAAATATATAGAGACTGACTAACGTTTTCTTGCCACGCAGAGTGAACCGGAGGAGATGCCCCCAGAAGCAAAGATGAGAATGAAGAACATCGGCAGGTAAATACACACACATACATGGTGTACTTGTTTCCTCGGCTTCTTGTTATATGTAAACATTATTTCAAAAGGAAAAGCGACATTTTACATGTAATGATTAATCTGCTATCTTTTCAGGGAGACGCCAACATCCGCAGGACCTAATTCCTTCAACAAGGGCAAGCAGGGCTTCTCTGATCATCAAAAACTTTGGGAGAGGAAGATGAAGGCCCAAGCAGACAAATTATAAATGACTTCCACATTTTTTCGTCACTAATGGATGATTTTGTATTGTTTAAAACATGTCAGAGATATCTTTTGAAGGCTAAAATGATTCCTCACTGTAGCCTCGGTTTTGAAAACTGTGCAGCTCTGTGGACATGATGAAGAATACTTTAACCCTTCGATACTCAGTGACTCAACTCATGTTTACGTTTCTAACCACTACTGGCTGACGCTAACTTACAGGAGAGGTACTAGTGTGTCAACCCTCTGATGAGAGGTGCAGAGTGAGGAGATGGAGATGTGGGACAAACAAAGTAGAGTATTGTTAAAAAAAAACTGTATGAAATTAGCTACAGTTCCTTTCTGCTGGATGATGAGAAAATCTAGCATCTTAGATCCCTCGTGCCCCTTTTGTGACATGCTTGTTCCTATCTGAAGCTGGTTGGGTGTGTTCCTGAGCAAATGTTGCTTGTCAAATATTTGTATAAAAACGTACATAGAAGTGTGATGTTTTATTTTTAGATCCACAAATGGGAGTGTGTTTGAGTGTTGCATTATTGTGTGTGTGTGTGTGTGTGTGTGTGTGTGTGTGTGTGTGTGTGTGTGTGTGTGTGTGTGTGTGTGTGTGTGTGTGTGTGTTGTGTGTGTGTGTGTGTGTGTGTGTGTGTGTGTGTGTGTGTGTGTGTGTGTGTGTGTGTGTGTGTGTGTGTGTGTGTGTGTGTGTGTGTGTGTGTGTGTGTGTGTGTGTGTGTGTGTGTGTGTGTGTGTGTGTGTGTGTGTGTGAGAGTGTGTGAGTGTGAGAGTGTGAGTGTGTGAGTGTGTGAGTGAGGGGCTTAGACAAGACATGCAGATAGATTGTTTCTTTTCTCAGCATCAATGTCCAACCCTATGTTTTCACCAGCTGTGCCACTTCATAGGCAGTTCATTTTGTTTTACGTTGATTGAGCTTCGTGCCAGTGTTTCTGGTTTTGCTTACTCGAGACTATTTCTGTCTGCTTCACTGAATCTGGCAAAAATAGTGTGATCTTTTTTTTTATGTTCACAATGGAAGGACTGCTAATCTGTTTTTAGTTGCAACTGTGTGAAGACAGATGTCAGATAGATACTGCTGGAAACTGGCATATTAAAGGGACAGTTATCCCCAAAATAAAAAAAAGGTTGTCCTCTCATCTGTGGTGCTGTTGATCAAGATCTATCTAGATTTTCTTTTGGGCGAGTTGCGTCTGCCTTCTCCTGAATATAATGGAACTAGATGGCAGCAGCATCTTGTGGAAGAAAGAAGAGCCTCGTGCTCAGTGTCGAATGTCTGAGCTGCAACACTCGGTGAGCTAGCAGTATTGATGCACGCTTGATGGGTGTAGTTTGGTAGAAAGGAAATAGTCCCTTTATCACAACAAGGTTTGTGGTTTGTCATGAGTTCTGGAAATATACATTGCTGTTTTTTTATGGTATGTTTTTGGCAGTTTGAGCACCACAAGTCAGGTGTGGTAATGTTCCGTTACTTTGAAGAGAAGGCAGACAATTCTACGGTTGATTATCTCCAAAACCAGCCGACTCACACCCAAACAATCTAGATTGTTAAATAGCACACAGATAAGAAGAGAAATGTATTTTTTTTATTTTGGTGAGAACTGCACCTTTAAGTGATATTAAAAGGGTTAGTAATGATTTGGTACTTTAGCATTAGAAAGCCCACGCTTCTTAAATGTTAACCAATCCTTTTAGCTCATATAATTTCTGTGCATGACACTTTGGAAAGCCCTTATGATCAAAAATATAATCTCTCAATTCCTCCATGGGTTACTCAACTGTTATGCTTTCCCAAATGAATTTCATCCACTGCTACAACCTGTTTCATCAAACGACTGTCTTCAATATGTATTTAAAAGTCAGTCAAATAAAAATGTTGGATGATTCATATTGTGGACAGTGTACTGTATATTATTGACATGTCTGGTATGATGATATATGATGATCTACACCTCACAGCTATACATATAAATATCTATTTTATTTTGTTTCTCATTGCTTTCACATCCACACAGCACCGAGACGAGTACACACCACTGTGTCCTGAGAACGGAAACAAAGGCTGAATCACCTATTCCCCCATTTAGTTAGAAAACGCAACACGGAAATTACCTTGACACATTTGTTCATCCCTCTTGTCCCTGCTCAGTAGAATACAGTAATAAGGGCCACATTGTGAAATAAATACGCTGTACATCACGTCTGGACAAAATGTTTTTGGTGTAATCATTGGTCCTGCATGCGTGAAACTAGCTTAATTCTCTGATCAGGCATCCTCTTCTTCAAAGACCTCCAGAAGTTGCTGGGAGGTTTGCCTGAGGTCCAGTCCAGACTGGGTAGCACCTTCAAAGCCCTTTGGACCAGTGTGGGCAGTGGGGGGTCAGTCTGGATGAAGGATGCTGAGGCTCTACTGGTCCATATTAGCAGGAGTTTGAGGGTTACGTTTTGCAGCAAAGCCTAAAGATGTGCAGCAGATGGCAAATCAGCAATGAACTGTGTTTCGAACAACAATAAATTAATCTATCAAGATAAACTTCACCTTTCAACACAACTTAGAGGAGATATTTCCCCACCATCCTCACAGCTACTGGGTTCAGTTTCTATCAGTATATCCATAAAACGAAACTGATGTGGTATTTGAGAATTGCATTCAGGTTTTATGTTGCTGGGAACAGAAAACAATAGTTTCTGTACCGTCCGTACCGTTTAATCACTTTGCTGAAATAAAGGGAAAACAGTGATTGTAAAGTATAAGAATAAAAGGGAAAGATTGAGGAAAATGGTTGCTAGCAAAACATGTAAATCTCTGATATTGTTTGTGTGAAGTTAAGAAGTGGTAGGCAGGGTATCTGCAGATCGGCAAAAGTCTTAAAATGCATTCAGTTGCCTTCAAAAAAGCCATAATTTATACATCCTCCTCTCATCCCTGCACCTGCATGTTTCTGTATGTACGTCTCTCGGTTGTGGTTGCAAAGAATCATGACAGAGTTGGTCGTGTGAGGATTAAAATAAGTTCGAATTTAGACCTATATCCATTAAATTTGGGCTTTTGATCGAAATTTGAGTTTTTCCCCAGAAGTTGGAAACACCCAGTTATGATAATTCTGATTACGACACAAACTTAGCATTCATCCTCTGCTTTCTGTGAAACGTAGGCTTACCTGGACTCCTGATTCAAGTTCAAACACAGCATTGCTGTTGGAGAGGTAGTCAGCTGACAGGAGACAGATAAGCATCCGGCTTCTCTGTATTGCAAGGACCACATCGTTTGTATAAGCTGCAATAATACAAAACAAAATGGAAACCGTCAGATTTGGGGTCCACACACACACACACACACACACACACACACACACACACACACACGGTTGATCCTCTTACCTCCTCCAGGAAGCACATCCCTCTCAAGCAGACAGAGGCGATACCCCCACCGGTCCTCTAAAACTTGGGGAAGCAGCACTTCTAGTGGTCTGGATAAACACGCTGCAAATAAAAGTGATTGCTAATTTGCTTAACCAGTCTACTTACATGAAAATGCAGTCCAGATATCACACACATACCTTCCTCATCAGCGTCAGGTCCTCTCTGGGAGGAACGGGTTAGAACTCCCTCCACATCTGCTGACGGAGGGCTCCAAACATACGACAGTAACACATCAAACTCTTTCTTATCTGTTGGTGGCGGGTGTGAAAGAAAGTTTTAAAACCACATTAGAAATTGAAAACTTGGGGTTTGCATGTATTTGAGTCCTATATGCAGCTGTTGTAACACTTTGATGAAGTGCTAAGATGAGTTGGTGATTAGAATGTCATCTCGGTTTTTGTCACCACAGCACAGACCAATATCAAAGTGGCAATATCAAAGTTTTTAAGCACATGCACTGGATAAAGATCTGAAAGTATTAGGTTCATATTTCAGTTATGTTATTAAAGTAATGCTTTGTAGGGTTGAATACAACAAAAACAATTGGCATCTTCATTTTGTGGTCAGATCTTACCTAGAAGTTTACCCACATCCTGTGAAAAGGAGCTGCTGCGGTCAGGATGCCAGCAAACTAAGCCCGCCTTTGGGTTTCTGCTCTACGTATGTATGTGTGTGAGCGTGTGTGTGTGTGTGTGTTTGAATTATGACCTTCATCATCTGTTCCATGGTGGACGTGGGATCTGTAGATAAGTTTTATTTCCAGCCATTTCACATGTAAAACGATTCCTAGTCCAGCTACCAGCAGCAAAGACACAATGGGATACCCAACCAGCGACGGCCATTTTACTGAAACCCAGTAAAACATTTTTTTATTATATTGTATTATGAAGCAGCAATGATAATGAAATTGACATATTATTGCCTTATGAAATTAACATGGTGAATGTTTACACATCCAGCAGACATATGGAGCATTTAAAGTCTTATTTGTGTCCACCTGATGACTGTAAATGCAGTGTTCACACTCCTTTTAGCTCGGTTTTGGGCTCCACCTCCAGTTTACTGTTTGGTGATGGTAGTGCGCAATCAGTTTACATGAGCTTTTTGCTAAAAACAGCTGTCTTCTGCAGCTGAAAACAACGCTTTCAAGAGCGAGATTGAGTTAGTGGCAATTGTGTTCCATAAAACCAGAAAAATCACTGGATCAAACTACACAAATGTAGTCCTGAATATCCACAAGGATGGGATGTTTTCAGTATAAACAATAGATTATTATTTGAGCTGTAATGCAGTGATGTGATGTCAAGATATAATGTGAATACATAATAGTAACAACAGAAAAAAATACCTTTAATTTTCTCCTTGAGCTTGATGGTGGCCCTGCTTTCCCCGACAGTGTTGCCGGCGATGCAGGTATATGTTTTGTTCAAGTGTTGCGTGGTCACTTGTTTAATGATGGCCCTCCTTATGACTTCATACTCTGTTAATATCACTCTCACTTGTCTGCGTCAGAGAAATAACGTCAGCTCCTTAAACTGAATCATCATGCTTACAATTATACAAAATTCTAACATGCAAACTCTAGCGTTGCATAAGGAAATACAGTTACTGTTGGCAAAAGCAAACATTCACAAAGGAAGGACTGCGGTGACTCACTGTTGCCCCTCCATGGGGAGAAGAGTCATGTTCTCCATGTTGCCACCGTCATCCATGTACCAACGCACCACCCGCGAGAACTTTATCTCAAAGGGAAAATATACCTTACACATCAGAGTATGAGACCGACCTGGAACGAGTACAAAAACATTCTCATTATAATGACGATGTCCTAATGAAGATGTACTTTAATTCAATGTCTCACTAGTTGTAAGTCAAATACCAGGTCAGGGTAGCTCAAGTAGAAGCTACAGCAACATAGACAACAGAGCAAGATCAGCACTGAATGAATAGTATAACTAAAAAAAAACTTTGAGTGGTTGTCAACGGACCAGAACACATGATGGGATATTTCCTGCATATTTAGGATTGGGAATCACTATTGTGTTTTTTTTTTACCCATTCACTGATATTGCTCTGAAATCACAGTTCTAAACCATCTGAATGAGTAATTTTCTCTGATAGCTGTGGGATTATATCATAGGACACACTTACCGAGCTCCACTTCCTCTGTTGTGTTGCCATCGGGATACTTAATCCTGGGAGGGTAACTTGCTTTGGCAGCTGTTTGAGAGACAAAGTCACATCATTTTGATGATTAGAATCAGTTTAGTTTGTTGTCAGATCTGACAGCAACACCCATTATGTAAGAGAAAACTCTTCATATGACGAGAGGAACCAAGACACTCAACAAAGCGGCTTGGCAAGTTATGGAACATTTGAAATGCATAAATTAAAACAAATCAAGAGAGATACATTTAAATAACATTGTTACATCGCATTAAATTAAGTTTCATCGCCTTTATGTATGTCATCATTAAATTGACATATATTAGGAGAAGAGATGCATTGAGGTGTATTGCATTTAAGGCATGCTGGCAGTTCTGTGTCTATATAGCACCTATTTCTGGGAGCAGGCGTCTTTTCCCAATTGTTATAAATGAGAGAGGCAATACCTTTTTTGTCGAGCACTTAAAATTGACAAGCGCTGGACAAGCACTGTTTAAAATGGTGGAGAAGCTTTTTTGGCCGTATCTGTCAGACAGACGGTCATAATAAAGACTGGGAGAAAGAGTTGGAGCAGATCGGCCGGACGGACACTGAATGGAAACGGTGTGATGGACACTTGTGTTGCTGTTGGTGTTTTCTCCAGAGTAAGAATGAATCATCCACCGGTGCTCATGGTGAACCAAACAATGACTTGACTATTCAACAGTGGTTACAGTGGTGATATGTTGTTAAGATGCTGTTGTCATAGAAACAACATAGAAATAACCTGCATCAACAATCTACCGCATGATGGATTGGATTTTTCTGAATGAGAACACCCGTTTGAGTATGTCAGATATGAACACGTGTGATATTATCTAATTAGCAATTGCTGATAAACCAAACAATACATGTTGGAATATTTCCGTCTGGACCACCGACCGGCCGGAAGAAGACCAGCTCCTCTTTTTGCCTTGAACAAGTGGCCATGGTATAAGTGTGATAACACACCTATTTGTATAAAGTTGTGTATTATCCCACACTTAACCTCTACCACACACACACACACACACAGCACTTACGTACGGCTGTGACGGTGACGGCCCTCCTGAAGGTCCAGATGACTCCTTGCTCAATCGTTGGTCTATCACAGAAATATACACCAGTGTCATGTTCTCTGACTTGGCAAAGACGTAACCAGCCTGTCTCCTGACAGGAGGGTCTGTTCTGCTGCGACACAGCTTTGTTAGCCTGTAAGAAAGCACACTTCAGGTGAGATGTTTTTATGATGTATGATTTAAAAAAAACCATTGTGAGAGGGATAGTCTTCTTCATGTGTATAAATCACCTTGTACCAGATGACATCTGTGTTGTCACTACAGTTGAGACCTGGACAGGGGACCTTCCCACCTACATCCACCTGCAGCTCTATACTGCTCTCCTCCGGCTGGAGGCATCCCAGACCGATCTCTGATCTCTCCACCACCTGTAGGTGGAGGAACTCGCTGCCACTGGACAGCAACGATCAGAACATTAGGGCAGAATTTCAATTACATGAGGTATTGTACATGTGCCGCAGGAAACCATACAAAGGCACACCTCAGCATTTTACTTTTAAATGTAATAACATTTAAGTAATGATAATCGAATAATGACACCATCTGCATTACATAAGCCTCCATTTCAATATGTAATTCTCTCTATTTGTTTGCTTCATTGGTATATAAGGACTTGTTGGTGTTGTCTTGGGACTTGATTTGAAACTTCACCACTAGGACTTTGGATTAGACCTTTTTTGTCACCATTATCGTTTCGGACAGATTTAAAATAAATGTGAATCTCTTGATGAATATGCTATGACTTAAAGTAGTAGGCCTACTATTATACACTATTTTCTCCATTGAATTATCCCAAAGAGACTTTTGAGATTAAAACAGGATTGTTTACCTGCATGTGTACTTTCCAGAATGTTTCGTCTGCAGTGGGAACTCCCTCCCACAGACGAAGGATGTGCCTTCAGCTCCTTCTTCCGTCCTGGACCACGCCACTTCCTTGTTCACCGATTCTAAGCATGGCATCATAAACATGTCCCCCTCCACAGCTTTGTAGTGGTATGTAACATCCCGTCGGAGACCTAGAGAGAGTCGCCTTCCTGTTTCAATAAAATCGTAATGTCAGACATAAACAGGTCTGGACCGGCATTAATAATTACCTTTTAAACACACAATCAAAACCGTTTTTTCAGCTGTAATAATGAAAGATAATTTACATTCAAATGAAATACCTGTTGTTTTCTTTTGACGGTTTCCCACACAGCATCCCTCCAAGACAATGGGAAAGATAAAAAACACCAGAATGTGTCCGGTTCGCATCCCGAGTAACTAAACACGTTAACGTGTGGGTTTTGTTATCGTTAACGGAAACCAGTCTTCTTTAAAGTGAACGTTTTTCTGAGTATAACGACATCTGAAGTTCTTGGTATTCGATCATCATTGTTTGTTTGCTCCTCATCTGATGAGCGGTAACATGAGGTGCAACATCTACACAGGACATGAAGATGTTGTCGGTGGTACGGTTTCCTGTTTGGTTAGGCTCGAACTTGATTTTCACAAGAAACTCTAAAATTGTGTTCCTCTAAAGTGTAAACCACTTCCTATGTGAAGAAAAGTTGTTAGATTTTGTGGTGTTGTGTCATTTTTTAGTGAAAGGACACAAACCGGAATCTTGTGATCTATTGATTTTAAGGATACAAAATAATAATGTACTAAAATAGAAGACTGCAATGACAATAGGAGACACAAAAAGTAGATATAGTGCCTTAAAGAAGACAACTTACTTTATTAGGTACACCTGTTCCACTGCTCATTTACGCAAATATCTGATCAGCCGACCGCATGGCAGCAATGCAATACATTTAGGCATATACGGTCAAGATGATCTGCTGAAGTTCAAGTGGAGCATCAGAATGGAGGAAGAAAGGTGATCTAAGTCACTTTGAACATGGTTGCTGGTGCCAGATGGGCTGGTCTGAGTATTTCAGCAACTGCTGATCTACTGGGATTTTCACACCTTTCTCTAGGTTTACAGAGAACGTCTGAAAGAGAGGCGAAAGATGTCCATGAGCGGCAGTTCTCTGCTCAAAAATGCTCGTTGATGCCAGAGGTCAGAGAAGGAACAGGAAACTGACTCTACAATTTGCACAGGCTCATCAAAATTGCACAATAGAAGATTGGAAAGATGTTGCCTGGTCTGAAGAGTCTCGATTTCTGCTGTGACATTCGGGTGGTATGGTCAGAATTTGATGTAAATGACATGAAAGCACGGATCCATCCTGCCTTGTCTCAACGGTTCAGGCGGCTGGTGATGGTGTAATGGTATGGGGGATGTTTTCTAGGCCTTAATACCAAACCTTTCTGAGTATTGTTGATGACCACATCCATCCCTTTATGACCACAGTGTACCCATATTCTACTTCTACGTCCCACAGGATAACGTGCCATGTCACAAAGCTCAAATCATCTCACGCTGGTTTCTTGAACTTGACAATGATGAGTTCACTGCATGCAAATGGTGTGGTAAGTGGTTGAGACCTCGATTTTCTGAAGCACACTTGACCTCGTTTCTAATCCGTTCTGGATCATCCTTTAAGGTCACAACCTGGTCATATTGTGTACTTATGCACATGAATTTCTTTATATTTTCAGATTAAAATCCAATGATCTTTTCATCCAGAACCAAATATGTGCTTGCATAGGCAAGGCAAGGCAAGGCAACTTTATTTGTATAGCACATTTCATACACAAGGCAGACTCAAAGTGCTTCACATCATACAGCAAAGTGAAAAAAGAGAAGAAAAAAAAAATAGAAGAATTAAAACACGCATCCCAGACCGATCTCTGGGATGCGTGTTTTAATTCTTGGTTGATACCAGGCCCGGAGTGGCTAATCGGGAGGACCGGGACAATTCCCGGTGGGCCGGTCTGACTTTTGGGCCGCGAGGGCCGGTGTTCAATTATCATTTTTATTTATTTTGTGCCGGTGTTCAGTCATGGCACTGAGTGGAGTGGGTATCACGTGTATGCTGTTACCGCTGTCGCTGGTCATATCAGGGAGCTGGCGGTCTGTTAGATCATGCCAATGAAACTGGGACGCGGACGCAGGTTAAGGGCACGCCCACCAACAAGAAACAGACGCAGCTTGACGTAACGTATGTGTCGTGCACTAGTCCGCACACTTCAGTGGTGTTTGCCTAGCTCCAACCACAGATGTACAAGGAAAATAATAACCCAAAATGGAAAATAAAAAGAGCAAGGGTGGCGCAGAAAAAGCGAGGATTAAAAAGAGAAAAGCCCTGGAGACAGATGCTGTGAAGCAACCATTACTTCCACTGAATTGGAATTATTTTAGAAAAAATACACGGAATTACAAGGCTTTATAGAACAGTGCGCTATTGTATGCTTAACATGTAAAGTTATAATTACATTATTTTAATATAATAGGTCGTGATCTAAAGTGGGCCGGTCTGAGGTATGAAACTCCAGGGCTGAAAATGAGTCCCACTCCGGCCCTAGTTGATACGGGCATAAGCTCGTATCAACCAAGTTGAACCAATAATATCATCCATCCATCCATTAATCGGCAGCCTTTAGCGACTACAGAGAGTGGAGTCACAGTCCTCCATGGCTCCTTGTGTCACGCTACATTCTTACCTTGTTTTAGGAGTCGGAACTGTTCACCTATATGCTGTTTCACTGAGGAGCAGTACTGAAGCTAAAGACAGCGTTTCACTGGAACTTTAACATGTTACACTAAGTTTTGCATCAAAGTCTATATATTTATACAACACATCAATACACATACACATACATATAGCCTGCTGTACACTGTTAACTTGCTGACTCATCTGCTATTAATCACACAACTCTCATTTAACCTTGCATATTTCTGTTTCCAAATAATCTTCTATCTGCTGTAAGAGATTCCTGACTTCCTGACTAATTAAAAAATAACTGTGTGACTGAATAAAACATATCAGGTAGGATGACATTACATGGAGCGTGGCATTTTGATGCTCAGCAAACTAGGTAGCACATAGTATGGTAGCGTACAGTATGGCTGCTTAACCATCCAGAAACAAACCACCCTTACAAAAAAATGTTGATTAATAGGTATAACATACAATCTATGAAATATGACACACGCACAGATATTAACACAAATGTGTGTAATTGTTTACTGTACATATACACGGTGGTATGGCAAGATATGTGTAATAAGAAAAATGATAAATCCACTTACACCATTAAAATTAAACCGCAATTTTAATTAATAATCAAAATCTCAACTTTCACGAGAATACATCAGCAGTTGTTCTTTTTGCCAGCTATCATCTTAAAGCGAAAAGGTCAAGAATGCTAGATGTTACTTTGAAATATCAAGACACTAAAATGATGACGTCTTCAGCACGTCAGTAAAAGTCTTCACCTAAAATGTATTTTTACATACTGTATTTGTAGAAAACGTTCATTAGGTTGTGTACTGAAAACATAATACTGATTTGGCTAAACATTCTGGTAACATCCTAGATTGTCTGAGTTAAAATGTTCATCGTCGGCGCCCCCTGTGGTGCAGGTAGGTAATAACGTAGCTGCTTCCAGAAGGAGGAAGAGGGCGGCTTGGAGCTCGCACCCTTCCACGTGACACAGTCTCCAGCTGAGCCAAGAAGCTGTAAGGCCTCTGGTAACGAACCAGATCTGGACACTTCTTCCGCCTCAGTCTGGATGAAGACCAAGCGAGTCTGCCTTTCCACAAGAGCCGCATGGACGGCACTCAGCAGGCCTGATCCTGGACCGGGATCTGGAGAGGTGGGAACCAAAACCACCGTCCGACTCTGATCCACACAGTCCAACACTGCCTCCGCTACAGCTGCAACCGACAACAGCTCAGATTATTCATCACTTAAGATAAAGGTGGATTCTCTTCAGAGTAGGGATGTCTGATTAAGGCATGATCGTATCAGCTTCACGCTCACCACACCAATGCAAAAGCCACGCAAGCTAAAAGCCAATAAGATTAGCCAAATGTATTCATGTAATCTGCAACACTTTTAAAGGGAGAGCGAATTTTCCTTGAGAAACCGCCGAGACCAAAACAGTTACAGAGAGCATTCATTATTATTTTGCTATTTGTTTTTTTCCTGAGAGGAATACAGAGGTAATGTCAAGCCTATACATTGGATTGGATTTAATAGCTTCAATGTAAGTGAAATAGTATCATCTAAGAAGAAAAAAGTTTTGGATCGGGACTCAGCAGATTCTCCGTTAAAAGAGACCTGGAAGGTGGGCAATAATACAACTTGATCAGGACATCCCTGGTTGAAATAGGTCATAAATACGTACCTTTCCCTGGTAAGACGTCACGATGGTACAGACAGAGACGGTAACCAAACGTCTCTTCCAAAACGCTCTCCAACAACTTTCTGTCGTCATCATTGAGTCCGGCGTCGGTGTCGCTCTTGTAACACATCAAAAATGCGTCGTAGCTCCTTCCATCAAAAGAGGGTCTGCTGTGGCAGCCAAGAGTGTCTCTTAGGAGAAGAGCGATGTCAACTCTGAACTTCACGTAAATAACTACCGTCAAAACCATCAGCACCACAATACAGACAATGCCAAGAGCCAGAGAAACGTAAGAAGGGGCCGCTGTAGGGGAAGGACAGGGAGAACACATTTACAACAACGATCATTTAAACACTGTGAATGAGAGCTGGCTCAAACATACTCAATTCATTATTCCAGACATAAAAATGAGTCAATTGAAGATTTAAGGCTTTAGCACACATCCTACATCTATCCAACCATCTCACGTACGTTTTTGGGCCAAGGTGATGATGACGAATCTCGAGGTTCCAGATACAGACTCAAGACTGCAGGTGTAGCTTTTCGATAAATCTTCCTCTGACACTTTTTTGAAGACTAAAGATAAGGTTGCTTGAATTTCTCCATCATTATCTTCCCTGGAAAGGAAAGTAAGAAAGACAAAGTGTTAATGTGTGCGTGTTTAACATTTGCACTTCCAAACGTAGCTGTGAGATCTGCTACAGCTGTGTAAAGTTTGTTTACTGTGTGTAATTGTAGAAAACAGGAAAGCTGTCGTTGGTTTCCACTTCTGATTTCCCGCTTAACCAGAAGACCTCGTCAAAGTCTGAATACATGACGGCTTTACAATCAATCACCACCGTTGAGCCTGGAAAAAAAGTTTACACAAGATTTATAATTAGTGATGTAAAAAGAAATATGTGTGTAGCCACGCTAGAAGATTGAAGCTCACCCAAATCTACATGAAATACATCACTCTTGTGTGGTGAAGTGATCACTGGCACTTTCTCTGGTTTTTCTGTACAAAAAAAAAAGGGGGGAAACATTTTACATCTTGCTTTTCCAACGTAGAAAAACACATCATGAAAAAAAACACTCTTTCCTCACCCTTTGGTTGGACATCAAGCACCACTGTAAAGCTCATGTTATACATGTGACCGTCGTACAGGTAAGATCTGGCACAGGTGTAGACACCGTGGTCCTTCTCCTCCACACTTGAGAAGTAAGATGCTTTTGGCGATGACTCACCCTCCTGCAAGATGGAAAATGAAGTTCAATTTTAAAAAGTGAATGAAAACCAGCCTCAAATGTTAAAATCTGCTGTGTTTACATACCCTGTGCCATATAATGTCGTTGCTGGTAATATTGGGGATGTTTACAGCAGGTATGTTTATTTCAGGGCAATACAACGTGCAGGCCTCTAGTGTGTGACAGATTTGAGGGTACCGGGTCCTCTTCTCATACTCTCTCTGTGTTGTGTAAACTGACAGCCTGAACCAGAACTGGCTGCTGGCATCCCTGTCATGTAAATAAAGAAAAAGAATATATAGGTGTCACTTTAAATCACAACCACAGACTATGAATATTAAAGTAAAAAAGGGTTTTGATTGATTATAAATTCCTCTTTTAGCTAATATGACTTTTCTACATCCAGGTCATTTTGGAATAATCTGGCAAGATCTGCATTTGAAACTCAACTATTCTTTTCCAGTTACTGAAGATAATTCCCAATTTGAACAGTTTCATATTTTCTACTTTATGGAAATTGGGATTTGATCTTAAAATGCAGACTTCAAAGGGAGGCATCCCCTGACATGACATTAGGTCTGATGCTGCTAGCTCGCTGTGTATAAAGCCATTAAGGGGTATGCATTTCATTGTAATTGTACATTTTAATGTATCACAAAGTGAAGTGGACGTATCACTGTGATGTCTCCCACTGGTTTCTACACTGCCTTTTTGAAGCCTTGAGTGTGAAAACCGGAAGTAGGCGGTCCTCCCTAGACCACCTTCTTCGATTTCACTGGTTATCTGGTATGTTTACCATCGTCACTTCCGGGCTTCACTGATTCGCTAGTCAAGCTGCTAGCCTCCACCAATCAGAATGGTAAAAGAATGACCGACTCGAACGGCGGATTACACATTTGAATCGGCTGAAATGAACGCCGACGTGGGCCGATTCGAGCGACCACACCAAGCAGACTCATGTCACGGACGCCGACTCTCTCAAAGACGCCGATTTTCGGTCTGGTGTGGGCCCGCCTTAAGACCTTTTTAGACTACCAAAATGATACAATTAAATTTGATGAACTTAAAACGCACTGTGAAAGATTTAAATTGTTAAGATGATGAAACTGGACAACAAATGTATTGTCTATTATTGGCACCATAATTAACTATATGAACAAATTAACGTTTGTATTGAGGTAATAAATAAGTAAGAAGTAGAGTGATTTTCTCATCGACTTCCATACAATCTGACTTATTTTTTCAATCAGAGGAGTCGCCCCCTGATGGCGATTAGAAATAATACAAGCATTACACTGTTAGAAATTACCAGCATTTCACAATAATTAACAGTATTATTTTACAGTAACTTGTTGTAATTTAGTTCCCCTGTAATATCCCAATGAATACCTGTAAAAACTACAGTATCTTGTATTTTTACAGCATCTAACTCTAATTTTACAGTAAAATCCTGCAATCAAAAAACCCCTGTTATATCACAACAAGGTCTGTAATATCACAGCAACACAGTAAAAAAATGCAAGGATTTCACAGCATTCAACAGTATTATTACAGTGAAATACTGTATTGAACTACCCTGGGAAGTCACATGACATAACCGAACTTGTTTGAACTGAAGACGCGGCGGTTTCCCTCTTCTCATCCCGACTGAATGGAGAAGGTGAGCAGCACGCATAACTCTGTTTGCAGTACTTACACCTGTGTTGTTGTAATATGATAATAATATTTACTGCCCGAAATTGTTGAACGTTATCTCACAGCATTTGCTAATAGCAGTAGTAATAATACTAGCTAGCAAACGGCTGCTAGCACGATTAGCAACGATTTGCTACGTGAGATAAGAACAATAAGACGAGAGGGAAATAAGAAGGAAAACGAACGGGAAAGGAAGTGAAAACGTTCGTGTTTAATGTCGCTACGTGTACTTTTCAATGTGTCATATGGTTAGACCATGTAGCCCAGGTTTGATTTGAAGCCGAACTGGTCAGTAGCGGGCCGTTGTTTCCACTCGGATGTCATTTCGTTCCGGACTGTTACCGGTACTGTTGTCGTCATGTTCGCTCGCGGGGCTGGTCTGCTCTGGGTGAGCGCGTGCGGCAGCGGTGTTTTGCTGTATATTCGCGTAACGTCGCCGTCACTATTCTCCTCTCATGAGTGGTCTTTCCGCACCGAAACACAGGGTTAACCGTGTTAGCCGAGGCTAACAATACACCCGCATCCTCCAGTTCAGCTTCATATCAAACCGGGGCTACGTGGCCGAACATAACGCACTGAAAAGTACACGTAGCGACATTAAGCACGAACTTTTTCACTTACTTTCCCGTTCGTTTTTGACTATTCACTGCAGAGCAAAAGCGGTTTTGCCGAACGGTAGCCGATCTAAGCAGGCTAATGACTAGCTAGTCTATGGGGCATGTAGCGGCTCCCTGCATCGTTAGAGATATTCCACATAGACCAGCTCCTCTCCATGCATGGATAGGCTACTATTCTGCAAAAACGCTTTTGCTCTCGATCGAGTTTCAGCTAGGGATAATATTGCCGTACACAGGTGATGCAACTCCAAAAATCTCCATTACGTTTTATGTACAGATCATTTTTTTTACAACATACTCATGATCATAATCTGCATTCAAACTGAAATGCATATTGTTGGTTGCCTTTGTGTAATTTCTCCTTTTTCTTTTTTTCTACGTCATCAGATGGCCAGGCTAACTATCCTGTTCAGTGTCCGGCTAAGAGTGAGGAGAAATAGATCAGGTAGGTGACTAGTTTAAATGCACCACAATGTTCCACTGTAAATTGGTTGGATGTGAGCATGTGTATGATACTGTGTATAACTTTGTTCAGCACACAAAACAGTATACTAATGCCCCCTATTATTACTTCCAGTGTGGGGTGCCTGACTGCTACAGAAAACACACAGGACTGCAAATTCATATGTTTAGGCAGCATAGGTCCTACCTGCAGGCTGATGGGCCTATACCACCTGACCCACCAGCTCTACCACCTGACCCACCAGCTCTACCACCTGACCCACCAGCTCTACCACCTGACCCACCAGCTCTACCACCCGACCCACCAGCTCTACCACCAGACCCACCAGCTCTACCACCTGACCTACCAGCTCTACCATCTGACCCATCAGCTCTACCACCTGACGCATCCTTGAAATGTAAAGATTTTTTATTCAAATATTTAAAATGTAAAATGAGTGATTACATTAGACGCCATGTATTACCTTGTATGATTTACTACCTCTGACAATGAACAATATTTATCCTTTAATGTTAAATCCATGCTATTGTGTGTTACTATGTTACAGCCATGTGCCACTTACACCACTGCTGTGGACATTAGTACTCCAGAACGCCCCAGCACCTCCTGCTTGTTCATTCAAGGTAATGTTACTTGGATCTAGTATCGACATTTCTAACTCAGTATTTTTTTTTTATTCTAGAAATCTACATCACCACAATAAATAATAATAATAATGATAACAAATTACATTTGTATAGCCCTTTGTATCTGAAGCAGATCTCAAAGTGCTCATCACACATGATGTTGTATCTATTCATTTTCAGGTAACATGATGAAGCCCTCTGGATGGCTGATATTCATCGAGGGACATGTCGTGATGGGCCCACACCCTTTGTTTTTACACGGAGTAGCTGCTTTCTTCAGCAGTCTTCAACCTCGAGTATCCTGCTGCTGGATCGTTGACGCTGGAGTTCATTCAAAGGTATTGTATATATATTTAACCTTGTAATTCACATTATAGTAGAGGCTTCCAACTCAATGATTGTCTTGAGGTCTAAATTGCTGACAATGGAGGTACCTGAGGCTAGCCTGGTGAGACCATCCTGATCTCGCGAACTCATCCATAAATCTATTTAAAACTGAAACTATCTTTGCTTATTAACAGGTGCTTCCTGGGCATCAATCCTGGAAGAGGCTCAAAGACCAAGGAGCAGACAACAATAAACCCTCATGTGAGCGCCCTTTTGAGGAAACCTATTGACTTGGCCATCAGAGTGAGACAGGTAGTTGACTCGTAAGTTTCTGCACAATTTCTCTGCATTTTAAGATGGCTTTGGAAAGTTTGACTAGGAAGTTGAATTTCTTGTATTCTTGAATTTCTTGACATTTGCTGTATGTTGAAAAATATTTATTTGTAAATAAATATGCCATTGGGCTAACATTGACTTTACCTCAGAGTTGTTTGTTCTTTTACAACAATGCATTGTAATATCACAATACTGAAATCACAGTAAATTGCTGTAATCCTTACCGTGAAAGTCATGCAAAATTTATCCAATAATTTATTGTGAATTCACAGTAAAAGTACAGGGCCTTTTTGTAATGATGTACAGCAAAAGGTTGTAATTCCCCGGTAATGTACTGTAATATCACAGTAATTGCGTTGCCATAGAAGCTGTAAAGTTACAGTATACAGCTGTGCTTTTACAACAATGCATTGTAATATCACAATACTGAAATCACAGTAAATTGCTGTGACTTAATTCACAGTATATTGCTGTAATCCTTACTGTGAAAGTCATGCAAAATTTATCCAATAATTTATTGTGAATTCACAGCGTAAAATTTTGCAGTGTAGGCACATCACTGACTTTACCCAAGAGAGCACGAGTAGTTCCCCCGATGGTCGACAGAAGCACTGAGAATCACAAGGCTCCTCCCATGAACCAGCACGCCCATTCGCCTCTGCTCAACTGATGACATGCTGCTCAGATCCAAATCCCCCTCCTGGGGGGTGTCACTGGTCCAGATCACTTTGGCATCTCCACCATTATAAGCTCTGGGAGCAGTGCAGTACAGCGCCACCATCTCACCTGCCTTGACATAAATCTCTGTGGTCTTTTGGGGACACACACCTGCAAACAAGTGTCACAAGTTTGAGTTCAATAAATTAAACTACAAGATGAACTGACTTGGTGCTGCACGCTGGTGTTGGGTAGCACGGTTGCCTCACAGCAAGAGGGTCCCGGATTCGATTCCCGGGTTTGGGTTGGGGTTCTTTTTGTGTTTGCATGTTCTCCCCGTGTGAGCGTGGGTTCTCTCCGGGTTCTTCGGTCTTCTCCCACAGTCCAAAGACATGCAGGATGGTGATAGGTTCATTGATGATTTTAAGTTGCCCGTAGGCGTGAATGTGAGTGTGAATGATGGTTGTCTACATGTCAGCCCTGTGATAGACTGGTGACCTGTCTGGTGACCTGTCTGGTGCCACCCCTCCACCCCTACCAAGCGGTTGATGGTGGATGGATGTCGCTGGTTAGAACCAGTAGTGGAAGGCGAGGTTTACTAAACAGGTGTCTGTGTCATTTATTAGTTATAAGGCTTCAGTTCACCTACTTTATGATGACCATTGACCCCTAAGAAGTCAGAAAGCTCCCACAGATTACACTGATGAGTCGGATTACTGTTCTTTTTTACATTCAAATACATTTACATTTACATTTAGGTCATTTAGCAGACGCTTTTATCCAAAGCGACTTACAATAAGTACATTTGTCAAAAGAAGGAAACAAAGAAACCACAACGAATCATCGTTATGAAAATAAATTTTCATTTGAAAAAATAAAATAAAACATTCCCCCTAATATGAAATGGTTCTAATCTCGTAATCCAAATGTCTGTGAATAAACTATGTCTGTCACCCAATCAGAGAATTTCTTATATAGACTTGTTATTTAAACGGCAAGAGCTTGGCGGATGCGACCGTTATGAAAGCAGAGTGGGGGTTCTCGACCACATCCTAATGTGTCCATCAGTCTTGTGATCAAGTTTGTGGAAGTCAACACGGCTGATGACAAAAAGGAAACAGAAAGAGATGTGCCAAAGTATTTAAAATCCAAAAGTGGATGTTAGTTTTGCAACACAACATTTGATATCTACGATAATCACATCTTCATGTCACAATGTAGCACAGAAACATTCTGTGTTGTTATTATAAGGATGTTATTATAATCAGGCTACATTATCTTTCTGTGGTTTTACACCCCCA
This sequence comes from Chelidonichthys spinosus, assembly GCA_029853015.1. Lineage (NCBI taxonomy): Eukaryota > Metazoa > Chordata > Actinopteri > Perciformes > Triglidae > Chelidonichthys > Chelidonichthys spinosus. The sequence goes on along the minus strand of CM056821.1, from coordinate 5,219,332 downwards.
TGACATTTCAGAGGCAAATTGTGTACTTTTTATGCAACTACATCTATTTGATAAAGTTAGTAACTAGTTATTGCAGATTGAGATTAATAATCTAGGAATATAATCACAAATAAACTATGATGCATTAATAATGAGTCAGTTCTGTCTGTCACATGAGACGTTTCCCCCTTTCACACCACTGAGAGCCTGTTTCTTACCTGTTAATGATGTAAGGAGTAAAGACAGAGGCAGCAGAAGCACCATCATGACAACCTGCAGCGCCTCACACCAAACAAGCAGGAGCCTCGTCAGAGCGGCGCGTCTGCGGGGTTGAACGGTCCCCCAGTCACGTGACGCGCGGGGAGCGAAGATGAGAAGTGAAACGTAAGGAAGCGCGAGGTAGGTTGAAACGCCCGCTGAATCTCCCTACCAGACAGCGTTTCTGTAAATGATTGTCATGACGTAATGATCGTTCTCTACCATGGTAATAGAAAAAGACACGTGAACTAATGAAACCTATCCTTCATCCGCAGTGACGGTTAGAGGCACGCGCACGTCTGCGATGTGGAAACACGCAGGGAAATCCCAACCGGCCTTGACGTAGTCACTAAATGCAGTCGATGCAGGGACATTAGTTATTACATTTCGGGACTATTTCACTAAAGTGTTGTAAACCCACACGGGCTAATGTATTATTACATATAATAGCTACATTATTCTGTCTGTAGAAGTTGCACAGAGGAAACGTCCTGCTGCTGACCCACAGAATCCGGGTTTAAAGGTCAGGACAGTGGCTGCAGGTGAAATTTTTTGATGCTATTTTACATACAACTATGCATTTTAATGGTACCATATTTGTGAAAGAGGACCAACATGACAGTTGACATGTACAGTAGGGGAATAACTGAGCACTCTGTATACAATGGAATTAATTTTGTATTCATTTATTTGCTGCAACACTGATTCTTAAATTGGAAATAAGACTCTTCCATGAAAAAATAGCAATTATAATCAGTGGAGAGAAAAAAAATCTCAGCAAAAACAAAAACACCATCAGAATACAAAATGGCCATATATGATTTCTCATCATTTAACTTAATATATGAAAGAATGGCAAATATATATATATATATATATATATATATATATATATATATATATATATATAACCTCCTTCCTTTTGCAACCTTTCAATCACTGGTCCTTGCTCAACTTTTCTCACCAAAAGCCCAATGCCGAGCCTTCTCACATGCAAAATCACCAGTGCGCTACCTGCAGCTGATCCAGTGGACTGAACCATTTTACGTAAATAGAGGGGGGGAAGGGGGGGCCCTGCAGGCGTTGATGTTTCCAAGAACAAATAAAGTTATTGTTACCAGGACATGGAAAATAAAACATTTGTGATTATATGTTAGTTGATAACTTAGTGTCATTATTTTTCCTGTATTATAATTTCATCATCATTAGGGGCCTCTCTGGGCCACCCTCAATCATGGGCCCCTAGAATCCGTCTCCTTTTCGGCGCCCCAGGGTGAACCTCAGGGCTAACCGGGGATGCATAGAAACAATAGAACAAAGATATAGAAAGTGAGAGGGATAGAATAAATGCAGAGAAGAAGAAAACCAGACAACTAGCAAAAGGACATTTCAAAGAATATCAGCTCTTTTAAAATATGTACTTCCTGTTGCATTTATTCAGAATTGCACACTAACAAATAACATGACGAGGATAATTACGAGGAATAGTGGCTTCTTTTAAATTTGAAACTGGATACAATGTGTTGCGTAACTTGATGCAGCCGGTGAATCATGAAAAGTCCTTTCTTGTCAACATTCCAGCATTGTTTCATTGATAATAACTAATAAATAACTTATTTCTCACAACTTGTCAAGCAATCATCGCACAATGGATGCTAGATTAATCAATCAATGCACAACGTCACATGTAAGAAGCTTCAACAATGTTATTCCATAGACGAGACGGCGGCCACACCACACACCACACACCACACTGCAGTAAAGCCAACCTTCATGTGCCTTAAACGTGCATTCTCTCTGCTAGCCATCAGGGGGCGACTCCTCTGGTTGCAAATAGGATTCTGATGGCATGGAAGTCAATGAGAAAATTAGCATCTTTTCATGGGTTATTTTTGACAAGGCTTTTCCACTGCCACGAACTGACTGCAACGGTTTCCACAGACTGAGTGGTGTGCCACATAATAACAAGACCTTTATGTATAAGATTAATGGAGTTTCCCTTTTAAGAACAACAAGGCGGCTCTTACATATTTCCACTCGATGCGTGAAGTACCGACTGATCCGAAACAAATGTCACGTACGATGGTCTTTTTTTATAACATGGAAGCAGGCTGACTCATCAGCCACAACCACACAGATAGCTGACATACATCAGAAGCAAGCTATGGTTGATGTATTTTATCCATCCATCCATCCATCCATCCATCCATCCATCCTGGAGCCCATCCCAGCTGATATTGGGTGAAGGCAATATTTTTAATTTAAACAATACATATTTGACGATGTGAAAACAATATAGAAGAGATGAGACTAAAAAAGAATCAGCGTCTCCCCTCAGCTTTACGGGGCATTATTAAGAATGTCTGCTCACTGTCTTGCTTCCCTGCCAAAACTTTACTTTTTGTGCTTTTTATCTCCCGTTTCAGCTGGAGTTGTTTCAGAATAAACTCTGAAAATCCTCTACACGACCTGCTCACCACCAAACACCAGACAGACACGGTGAGCAGCTGGCTGGTGGTGAAGAAAGTAGAGCACAGAGCGAGGACCGTGAAATAGAGGTGAGCAGTTTGTTTTAGCTTTTCTGGTCTTTTTTCCACAACCTTTAGTGAGATATGTATATATATATATATATATATATATATATATATATATATATATATATAATATTCAATATTATATAAATAATAAATAATAAATGAATTAATAATTAATAAATTAATAAATTAATAAATAATGTATATATTTACACGTTCGTTATAATATTTTTATAGTATCTTATCTCATATTTTAGTATCATTTTCAAAATGTATATTCTTGAACTTTGCTGTGTTTGTACTTCTTCTGAATGTGTTTGCACCAAACAGAAATGCAAAGTATTTGTCAGTGAAAACCTGCTTGGCAATAAACTTTCTGGTTGAACAGACGAAACAGTCAAAAGAAGTGTATCCTATTTGTCAGAGACTTCCCATCTGAAAAACTCCCACTAGGTGGCAGGAAAACATTTAAAGAAAAATGCTTAATATGAAGAAGTCACATTGAGATTTTAAACGAACAAACAGATATATGAACAAACAAACAAACAAACAAAAAAACAAGTGAACAATGGTCAGTTCAGTTTTTCCAGCCACCTGATGGATAGAAGTCTAAATATTCACTGATCATAATTTTAGTTTTATTTGAGCGTGAGGGTGGGACAAGGGGACGTCATGACAGAGTAAACGGATCTTCAGAAATAATTGGGGTAAATTATGAATCCAAAGCAAGCTTTAAAAATTATAATTTATTTAAATATATTATAGAACAATAAATGAATTATTAAGTTTAAAATGAATTATGTTATAAATATGATAAAAATTGTCAACCATTTACGATGACTTGATTAAAACATAAACACATGACATATACTGAAAACATTGATATGATGTATTAATTCTGATTAAATACCTAACAGTTATCATTCTGTGTAGTTGTCTGAGATGAAAGCTTCATCGTCGGTGCCCCCTGTGGGGCAGGTAAGTAATAACGTAGCTGCTTCCAGAAGGAGGAAGAGGGCGGCTTGGAGCTCACACCCTTCCACGTGACACAGTCTCCAGCTGAGCCAAGAAGCTGTAAGGCCTCTGGTAGCGAACCAGATCTGGACACTTCTGCCGTCTCAGTCTGGATGAAGACCAAGCGAGTCTGCCTTTCCACAAGAGCCGCGTGGACAGCACTCAGCAGGCCTGATCCTGGACCGGGATCTGGAGAGGTGGGAACCAAAACCACCGTCCGACTCTGATCCACACAGTCCAACACTGCCTCCGCTACAGCTGCAACCGACAAGAGCTCAGATTATTCATCACTTAAGATTTCTAGGTGGATTCTCTTCAGATCACATTTTTAATACATACCTTTCCCTGGTAAGACGTCACGATGGTACAGACAGAGACGGTAACCAAACGTCTCTTCCAAAACGCTCTCCAACAACTTTCTGTCGTCTTCATCGAGTCCCGCGTCGGTGTCGCTCTTGTAAAACATCAAAAATGCATCGTAGCTCCTTCCATCTAAGGAAACGACAAACATCTACCTGCTTACCATGCAGTTCAATATGCACCTGTTACACAAAAGTTATTCACCAAAATAATAATTAAAAACCCCACCTAAGATGCTGCCATAGCAACAAAGAGGGCCTCGCCGGGAAAGAGCGATGTCCATGTTCAGCTTCACATAAACAACAACCGCTACAACAATCAGAACCACGACGGCCACGATGCCGAGAGCCAGCGAGATGGAGAGCCAGCGAGAAGAAGCTGCAGGGATGTTAATGAACCAGGATCATCACCTGAACATGGTTCCAAGCGTATAATAGGAAATTGGACCTAACACTGCTGGAAACAATCAAATGCAACAGTAAAAAGAGTAAAGCTGAAGCGATCATCCATCCTGTATACCTTTTTGGGCCAAGGTGATGATGACGAAGCTCGAGGTTCCAGATACAGACTCAAGACTGCAGGTGTAGCTTTTTGATAAATCTTCCTCTGACACGTTTTTGAAGACTAGAGATGCGGTTGTCTTTAGTTCTCCATCATTATCTTCCCTGGAAAGGAAAGTAAGAAAGACAAAGTGTTAATGTGTGCATGTTTAACATGTGCACTTCCAAACGTAGCTGTGAGATCTGCTACAGCTGTATTAAGAGTGTTTACTCTGTGTAATTGTAGAAAACAGGAAAGCTGTCGTTGGTTTCCACTACTGATTTCCCGCTTAACCAGAAGACCTCGTCAAAGTCTGAATACATGACGGCTTTACAATCAATCACCACCGTTGAGCCTGAAAAAAAGCAGAGTTTACACAAGATTTATAATATGTTCATTTAAAAGCTATAACTAAGTGTGTACGTATCCACACAGCAGCACAGTCACTCACCTAAATCGACGTGAATAACACCACTTTTGCGAGGTGAAAGTATAACTGATTGTCCAGATCTTTCTGTGCGACAAAAGGAGCAAATGTTAAAAAAAATACAGGCAAAGTACCAGTTTTTGTTTTGTTTTTTTTGTTTCCTCACCCTTTGGTTGGACATCAAGCACCACTGTAAAGCTCATGTTATACATGTGACCGTCGTACAGGTAAGATCTGGCACAGGTGTAGACACCGTGGTCCTTCTCCTCCACACTTGAGAAGTAAGATGCTTTTGGCGATGACTCACCCTCCTGCAAGATGGAAAATGAAGTTCAATTTTAAAAAGTGAATGAAAACCAGCCTCAAATGTTAAAATCTGCTGTGTTTACGTACCTTGTGCCATATAATGCCGTTGCTGGTAATATTGGGGATGTTTACAGCAGGTACGTTTACATCAGGGCAATACAACGTGCAGGCCTCTGGTGTGTGACAGGTTTGAGGGTACCGGGTCCTCCTCTCATACTCTCTCTGTGTTGTGGAAACTGACAGCCTGAACCAGAACTGCCTGCTGGCATTCCTGTCACGTCAATAAAGAAAACTTTAATATGAATATGTCACATTGAGAAACATGTTGCAGGAGGCTCTGAATGTGATTTGTAGAGACAAATAAAACTACAAAAATACAAACTTCATTTTAGCCCATCTGGGAATTTCTGCCGTCACCACCACATCACAACAGACCATTAACGGCGCTTGATTTGTGACTGACTAGGCTCCGTGCCGCAAGGAACCAAATCGCACCAAAACCGAGCTGGAAATGTCGGTTGGTCCACCACGTCAGTGGGGAAGGCTGAGAACAGACAGTTCCCAGAAAGTCTGGATGCTTATCCTCTAATTTTTTTAAGTATGTGGTTTTAAGGGAAATGTTGTTGTGATTGGAAACTTTTGGATGACATTCGGTTCAGACTATGTTCCCCTCAGGATGCATTGCAATGTATTAGTGCATCTCCAGTGCCACCTTCAGGTCACATTTTGAGTTTGTCCAACCCTTTGGTTTATGACCAAATACCTGCACACGCAACATTCCCATCAGCCTCAGCTGTTCTTTGTGTTAAGTGCTAATTAGAAACTGTTAGCATTAAGGTATTCTGACATTAGCATTTAGCTCAAATCAGCATTATCAGAGAAAATCACATTAAGGTAAGCAAGCATTTCTGTTGCTGCAGAACTGACAAACTTTACTTCCAGAATAGAATATTCTGCAATATCGCAAACCTTTTTAACATCCACACTTTGTTTTTACTCAAACATACAGAAAAGACTCACTTAAAACCCTTCCATCTGTGCTAGTTTAGCCAACATAATCTGTTGATAGTCCAGTCAGTCCGGTTTATGTGTGACCTCTGGGGAAGTGTGCTTCCTTGTAACAGAAGAATGCTGTTTATCAATTTGTTTGGACTTTACCCCAGAGAGCACGAGTAGTTCCCCCGATGGCCGACAGAAGCACTGAGAATCACAAGGCTCCTCCCATGAACCAGCACGCCCATCCGCCTCAGCTCAGCTGATGACATGCGGCTCAGATCCAGATCCCCCTCCTGGGGGGTGTCACTGGTCCAGATCACTTTGGCATCTCCACCATTATAAGCTCTGGGAGGAGTGCAGTACAGCGCCACCATCTCTCCTGCCTTGACATAAATCTCCCTGGATCTCCGGGGACACACACCTGCAAACAAGTGTCACACATTTTAGTTTTTGGTTTTATTTTGTACTTCTATAATACTACTGTAATCTATAATAAAATTAGATGCACAGTAATGTCTGTTGCTTGAGGATGGATGTTTTTTAACCATTGGACAGTCAGGCTAGCTGTTGTGTAGCTGCTTTCCAGTATTTATGCTAAGCTAAGCTAACTGTCTGTAGCTTGCTATTAATCTTCTCATCTAACTCTCAACAAAGACAATAAGCACATTTTCCAACTTTTCCATTAAAGTTGAGTCATGAGAAGATCTAGATTCTTTAAACAACCATTCTTTCCACATGTAAGCAATACTGATGGTGGATCAGGAGTAAAAGTGTATGTTGTGAAATAATAATAACATAACAACAATAAACTATAATGCCTAGCTATCTGACCACATCGAATCTCTGACTTCCTTCTAAAGGGAACTATGTCAGCTTCCTGCGGTATACTCAGCGCTGATGAATGCTTTATTTATGGTATTTGTCTCATAGGCATGTGGATATTTCATCATCAGTTCAAGGACGTGTATTCAGCGCTTTCAAGACCGTGGTATCCAATACATCAAAGTATTTTCACACATTTAAACATATATCTAACAGCAAAATGATCAATTTAAAAGCTCTCATTATGCAGAAAATAGGACCGTTATATAATTAGATTCTTAATACTGATGCAAAAAAATCTAAGTAGCATTTTGTTGTTGTAGCTTGCTGAGGTAAAGCTAGTAACTTATAGTTTTAGACCGGTGATTCAGTTCAGGTACACAGGATGAATTTGAAGATGATGATTGCACAATAATAAAAATTTAAATAAAGTACATAAATCTATCGTATGCATTTTTGTGAAATTTTGGGTCATGTAGCTTTTTCAGTCTGGGTAATTAACAATTGAAGAAACATGAGAAGGAACCACAGTCCAATCATTAGTTGTAACTCATCACTTTTTTTATGTTAACTCTGAATGAATAATTAACTACTAATTCCATGTAAAATAAATATAGGCTAGTGAATGAAAAGATACAATATTTCACAATGAAATGTAATGCAGTTAGAAATGGCAAGTAGCTCAATTTAACACTGTTTTAATTTAATTAGTCACAACTGGCTATTAAATATCAGTGTATTCATGTGGGGCTCTAAATGTAGTCTTTAACACTTAATGAAACTGATTAGGATGCTATCCCCACCTTGAATGATACATATTTAACACCACATACATTTTGGATTTTATTTTATTTTTTTAATTTTAAATTTTATTTATTTTTTTTTACAACTAACAGATTTACACATTATTCAACATGTTACCGACAGATGATAAGTTTCTTTGGGCCTACCTGGCAATGATGCGAGTAGGAGAATCAATATTATCCCCAGCATTGTGATGAGAACGGCTCACATCTGTGATCCAGAAGAGTCTCTGCTGTCTTCTCTGAAACCTTATCACCAGGTTCAGTACTACGACACTAAAAAGGAACTGATAAGGAAACTGAAAGAAAAAAAACTCTAGACTCTCCTCTCAGCTAAGTACAACAACAGTCTGTTTACTATACATGGGCTGTTTTTCTCTAGCACTTAACCACCTGAAATACCTAACGGCAATTAATATAAACATACAAATGTGCCTGTTTATGTTGCCTTTATCAAAGGACAACAAATGGAATTAGTTTGCCTATTTGCTATCTAAATGTTTCATGTTAGGCTTAGGTCTTATCAATGTAGGAGCTGCTGGAAGCTGTTCAACAATCTCCGGATCCACATTCTTCACTTCACTTGCTGTTTTTTTTTTATTTTAATTTTATTTTTTGGGGGGGGAGAGATGCTGTCAATATTTGTGATGTAATTTATTATTAATAAAATGTACTTGATTTTAGAAAGACTAAGTCCAATTTCTCCAAACCCCCCATAGACTATATAAGAATGCATAAAGACATAGTCATGACATCACCCATTGGGTTTGAAGCCTCAAGCATTTTGTCCGACGCCATCTTGGAACCAGTGAATTGACTGCGGAGGAGCGTGGTAGCGAGCTGTCAATCACAAGGTAGCCCCGGTCTAAAGCATTCATCTTTATAAACAGAGGAGTCTCCCCCTAATGGCCAATAGTGAGAATGCAAGTTTAGGCACTTCCGCATTGGCTTCACTTTTCAGACCTGGAGGTGAGGATTGACTCCACCCATCTATTATGTATCAGATTTGTTTATTTATTGTAATATATATTCAGTTGACTATGAAATGATTAAATATAAAATAACAATAATTTTCTGTGAATTGTATTTGCTAACACTGGAGGTATAAAGGCTGTTTCAAAGGCCCACGATTCTTCATGAAATCACATTGGTTAATAAACAGGTTGTTCATTATTGGTAAGCAAACAATACATTATTATTAAAATTATTGCACATATAACTGACCATGTCCAGGGACTTTATTTTTTTGGCTTGCAAGTAGCTTTCAAGTGTCCAACATCAGAAAGATGACAACTAGACGAAACCTGAACTCCGTTGTGTGGACGCTCACTGGAAACACGGACCCTGTGGGGGTGCATCGCTAGGGGCAACGGCAGCGGCTCTCAAGTGCTCGTCGTGGTGGCAGCTGCAGGCCAAACAGAGAAGACACACAGTGTTGCTTTTAAAACTTGGGTTGTTGTTGACGGCGTAACAGGGATGACGGACATACTGCGGCTTGTTTCAGCAGCAGACGGACAGACACTCTCCCAGCTCTCTCAAAACGGTCAGACAAAACCTTTTTATTCCTCTTTTCTCCCAAATCCAGCGACAGTGTGGTAGGCAGTCAGCTGCTGGTAGTTTATATTCTGTATTCTGTCATCTCCATGTCACCATAAACAAACATCATGTTTCTCTTTTTCAGATATTAACTGTATTTGGGCGCATGTATCCGCCTACATTGAAGGCCAGATGACCTTACAGAAGGTTAGGTCGGTCTGTCTGTCTGTCTGTCTGTCTGTCTGTCTGACTGTCTGTCTGTCTGTCTGTCTATACATCCATATATCCTGTTGATTGGTCGATCCTTTGTAACAGGGGGTCCACCTGGCAGGATTGGGGACCTTCACCTTCTCTCAGCAGAAGTTGGACATGGGGAACAGGTTCACATTGACCCAACGACCCATCTTCCTCCTGGCTGGGAAACTAGTCCAGGCTCTGGGTTTAAAGCAGGTCCGGCCGCTGGCTGCAGGTCAGTTCATTTTTGAAGTAATGGCTCATCTGAAAAACAAAAGAAAAGTGACACCAAGTAGATTAAATATACACAGATCGGGACAATGAAAGGCCCTGAAAACACTTTTTTTTTCACAAATATTTTGTGCGTGTTGGCATCCTCCTCTAAATGAAGACACAATTCAACAAGTTAAAACTTGTAGTTATTTCACATGAGGTATCTGCATTTCTTTTTTTCCTGTTCTGTGCTGGTGATGTCACATACTCCCAATCCCATTACAGGGGTATTTTAAATAAAAGCAGGGGAAAAAATGAGGATATGTCGTACAATGCACTCATTTAAATAAGGATGACAATAATATAATAAGGGTGTGCGTGTGTGTGTGTGTGTGTGTGTGTGTGTGTGTCCCATGCAGCAACACACCTGCCAGTGGTGCAACTGAACTTTGCAGCTCTGTCACAAGAGACAGCTTTCAGCCGAGACGTAGTGGAGGGCTGCGTTCGAGAAACTCTTCTTGCTCTCTTCAGAGCTTTGGCCTCGGAACAAAACATATTCCTCACCTTCCAGGGAATTGGAGTTTTGTCCTTCAAGCACAACAAGGTGGCTCTTCTGCTCATACAGTGTTTCTTAGTTGGGGACTGTGATCACTGATGACCGCTTCTTTTCTGTTAAATGTAAACTCCTCTCATCTTATTCAAAGGTACGGATGAAGTTCAAGAGAGATTTTATTAACGCTATGGATGGAACTGGTGGGCTGCTGTCAGCCTCTAACAACGTGAGTATAAAGTGTATAAAGACGGCGTATGGGTTTGCGTGTCACAGTATTTCCATTCATTTACAGTCTCTAGAGCTCCACCGTCCTTTTGCCCCAGCAGAGACCAGGGAGCAGTGTCTCTTTACGGTCTGGCGGCCTGTCCATGCTTCAGAGGCCACAGACTGCCAACCCCGTCACCCTGCCAACTGTCAACTGTCGGCCAGACAACAAAGCTGGGGACAAAGATGTACGGCTGTTGTCACAAGCTCCAGAACAGAGGAATGCAGGAGGTGAATGAGCTTTTTGCACAAGGCTGACAATCTGGGGTTTCAAAGCATTTTAATTGACCTCAACTTAGAATCAATCGTTTCAAATCTCTTATCAACTTGCAGAAAAGCAAAATTACATTATTCCTCACTGTGAGGCTGGAGCTGCAGTCGCTATAGAAGCTATAAAACGTGATGTAGACGTGTAATCAACTTGGTACTGGCCTACAGAGATGCCGACTTGGACTCAAATGGAGTACATTGAGTCTTGACTTTGACTCGCAAAAAATGACTCTGCTGGCTAGTGAAACTATCAAAAACCGAATGAAAAGCCTGTAACAGAGATAGAGATACAGCAAACAAAGAAGAGCAATAGAGTCCAGAATCCACAAGGATAGATCTGGATCTGCCATATGAAGTGAAGCAGTCCCGTTGAGGAACAGTGAACCTACTCAGAGTGTTGTGTGTCTCTTCAGAAGCTCCTCAACAGAGAGAATCTGAATCCCATCAGCCACTGCAACCTGCCAAGATGAAAGCCGTCAGTCTTTCTGAAGGACTGGATCCTAACCCCCCCGTGGAGGCCGCAGACAAGTACAACACACACAAAGACACACACGGTCTGTGGAGGGGTCAGTTTGCAGTGCACAGAGCTGTTTGCAGGTAGATGAGTCGGTGTGAGCCGAGAGCTCAGCGGGGGTCCTATACTGTTACCGCCCCGAGGCTACTTCCAGCTCCATCAATGATGCACAACCACCTGTGGGACAGATTCCTCCTCTGTCATCACCACTCAGCACACACACACACACACTTCCTGAATAGTGAATGGGACAGAGTGTGACCGCAAACAATACCCGTTTTCTGGGGGAGGGGTGGGTGGTTATTTCATCTTGTTGCAATCAAGTCCATCCACACCCACTGAGCACCAGCAAGTGTCAGCTGATTTACAGAACCGCTACTGATGACTGCACTCATTCTGATCTAATATCCGATCACATCATCCATGATGCAACAAGGCCACATGTGAAACTTTACACAGTATTTTGTGATTCATTCCGTTCTAATGAAAAAGTTCAGGTCCTTTTAATTGGTATAAAACAAAATCCTGTATACGTTGATTTATTCAGTTTCTATTAAAAAAAATCTTATGTACATCTCGCTTTCTGGTTCAGAAAGGATCTGACAAATAATATATATAGTATTAAATGATTACGGCTGGACCCTCTTAGTCCATTAGTCGTTTTGGTCAACTAAGATTTGATTCTTTGCCAAACTTCTGTCAATAATAGTTGATTAATGGACAAAATGGTTTGTCGGCTACAGACATATAAACACCTACACAATAATCTATAAAGAATTCAAATGTATGATGCTGATGACATCACACTTTACCGTAGTAAGAGAACACATGCACAAGGGAGCTGTTCTCTTAGAGTACAACATGTCTCCACCAGCTCCACAACACCCCCAGAGGTCAATCACAAAGTGGAGGAACCTCGTGTGACCGTTAGCTGCCCCGACCACGCCCGTGCTGGACAGGTGAGTTCTTTGTAGTTCTTTGAAGTGTCGGCTTTTATAACGGTCTCTAAAATTCATGAGGTGGATTCACTTTTTATAGGGAATGAGGTTTTATTGATGCAACCTTTGAGTTGAATAGGAAGTAATAGTGCAATAGGAAGTAGAGCTTGACGGAACAATGCCAGATGTTAAGCTGTATTGCTCTTAGGGGACAGCAAGTGTTTGTTTCTAAATCTCAATATCACGTCAAACCCAAACAATGCATTATCTACAAATGATTTACATCGGAAAGCATGTAAGGAATATACGATTCATTAAATTACAGTGTATATTGTAATAATTATTGTCTTCTCAGGAACTGTGCTACCTGTGTATGCAGCGGGCCCAAAGAAATGTCCCCGTCTACCTGAGGGAGCAGCAGCAGGCGGAGGAGAAAGCTCAGGAGAAACTCTTGCTGCTTAAAGAACAGCAGAGAGACGAGCGGCACGTGGCTGAAGAACAGGTGTGTATATATGTTCACGCACGTGTATGCACTCGGTGTGTTTGACTGCTGGACCGTCTATACACGTTAATTCGGCCTCTTTAGCATGCCGACGTACGGTGATTGACTGAAACAGCTGTTTTGAAGCAGAAGAGAATGTCATTAGAGAATCATGCTGTTCTGCATGTGTCTATGAGTGTGCACGTCTGTGTCTGTGCATTGCTAATCTTGCAGTCTGCATACTATTTAGGGTTTCCAGTTATGGCTGCATGCTGAAGGACTAGTGGTTGCGATGACTCATACTTTCTCAAAACACCTTCTATTATCCGTTTCATACTTCTATCGACTCCTCACTCAGTTAAAACATGTTTGAAATGCTTAAATAAATACCTATTTCTGCAGACGGTCTGCTGTGAGTTACTGAAGGTGATTTGTGAATGCTCATGGGAAAAATAAATGAAAAAGGGATCAGAAAACAACCCAACCCACAGAATAAGGATGTGAAAACTGCTGGTTCAAAGTGGAGGCCACAAGACAAAGTAAAGCAATAAAAACCCAAATAATAAAAAAAAAACATCTCAAAAACTAAAGAATCAGGGTGGTTCCAGACTGGTTGGGGCCAGAGAGCTAAGAGAATAGCTTCATCTTCTTTACAGCACTGGGAAAGAGGTGTGAGACATGTGGGATATAAAAACTCAAAATGAAACAACTCAAAGTGGTTTGCATGTTGTTTTTGCCAATATATGCTTCAATAAAACTGCCCTCTGAAAAAAAAGTACATTCTTACCGTGGTGGTGATGATGATGTTTTTTCTCTTTTGGTCAATATGATGATACAAGGCGTGTTTTTGTTTGTTCATCTGGCAGGAGAAGCTGAGCGAGCAACAACAGCATTCAAAGCAGGTGGCTGCATTCAACCTGCACATGTCAGAGAAGAAAGACAAGACTAAGTGCCCTCTCTTCCCTGTGAGTAGAAGATAGTAAAGCTGTAGGATTTCACTCCTGGTAGGTAACCCTCTTTGAGATGCTAGTTTCTAAGTACTACAGCCACACAAACCGAATACGGTCGTAGTAGTTTTCCATACAACAGCAGGTCAAAGTAAAAGTGCACATGGGAGAAGTTTCAGTTGGTTGCAATCTGCACCCTCACTGCTAGATGGCACTCAATCATCCAAACCGCTCCTTTAATAAAGCTCTAGTGAGACTGTGAGAGATTGTACAGTAAACAGTGCAGATTACAATACAGGTACTGGGTAACTGAATGCAAATTCATTGACTGGCAGAACAAATTCTAATCATAAATATAATTGAAAATCGGGTTGGAGATCATGCCATTTTTTAAGCATTCTTACTTTAAAAACATGAAATCACGCTAAACAACTCTTGTCACTTTCTTATCTTTCTTTTGGTGTAACTGTTGCTTGTTAAAATGTCTTTAGACGTCATTCGTCTTCCCGGCTCGGCCCTTCACCCCCGCCAGGAGGATCCAGCAGCATCGGTACATGAACGAGCTTCAGAGCCAGATAGAGACCAACCGGCAGCATGAGGCTCGAGACCAGCAGAACCGTCTTCTAACGGAGCGTCTAGACCAGGTCCAGCTGGTCCAGGAGTGAGTCCGTCCGTCTGTGGCACTGCTCAGGCATCTCAAATAATCATCTGTTGTGATCGCTAGTGTGTCACCTGGTGTGTTTTCAGGATGGCTTTGCAGAGGACTCAGCAGCTCCAGCAGAAACACCAGAGGACTATGCGGTACAAGAAGGCTCTGGACTCTCAGGGAAGAAACTTCTTCACAAAACTGACCGTCAGAATCGTTTCAGGATGTTTGGGGTTTTGGCAAGTTTTGGGATTGGCACATGTTAATATTATCATTAAGTAGAAACCAAAAAAATATTCATCCAATCCAACATCTGCAGCCAGTTACAGAGACAGTGTGGTCACTGGTTTCCATTATTATGTTGGTTTTATTCTGGTTAACATAACTGCTCGGGTGTTAAAAGACTTAACTAATCTATATTTTGGTTGAATTTTTTTTGTTTTTTTCTCCTCTATTAGAATCTCATGAGATTAAAGCCGACTAAATGTGTTGTTCAGGTTGAGGAAGGTCGTAGGTTAAAGGTTAATGCTGCCGCCCATCCTGTCAGTGAAGAGCACTGGGGTAGGCCGGCTGCCCAGACACACCACAGAATGCCATCCAAAACATGTTCACCTCCATCTGGTTACTTGCTTTAATGCACCATAAGAAGCACAGCTTACTTGTCAGACTTTTTCCAAAGCACTCATTTGAAAAAAATATGTTTTCTCAACAAAATCATTCACTTTCTTTGTTAATAAAGAATAGATAACGTCATTTTATTAAAGGGAGAGTGCACAGATTTGTCTGGACTCTGCATACGCTGTTGCATTCTGGTAACATAGTGCCTTAGTTTTGATCTTTTGGGCGACTTAATGGCAACATTACAGTTGAACCGATTCTGTTCTGTGCTTTAGGTGGGAGATAAGAAGCACACAGACCCTCCAGAACGCCAAACTGACCACTTCGTGTTCAACCGCTGTGAGACTGCAGCGAGCAACGCAGAGAGACGAGAGAGGGCACAAAAGGTCAGCTTCTTATTGCTGCCATAAACCTTCTCAGCTGTGGCCTCGTGTAGATGTCAGAAATAACCCAAATCCTAGTTTTTAAAATAAAAGTCTCTAAATCTCATCCTTTACTTAAGTAAAAAATGCCGCTATGTAAAAATAACGTTCTTAGGATGGCTTAAACTGAATGCATCTGATTCTATTTATGGATCAAAGTAGTATAAAAACATACTATTGTACAGTACTTGATAAATGTAATGTACTGTTTTTTGGTCCAAAGGCCTACACATTTGAATTTGTAATATAATTTTTAATCATTTGTATTATATTATATTTTTGTTGCAACTCTTTTTAAATTGGTTCACTAAATATTGAAATTGACGTCACACTACTTTATATCTGCACGTATGTATTGTGTGTTTATACTGGCAGCTCTTCAGAGTAAATTTCAGTGCTGCCACTCAGCGGAAGAAGGAAGAACGTCATAACCGCCAAGAACAGTTAAAACGAGAGAGAGAATTCCTCAAAGACAACAAAACGGGGTGAGTAAAGGAAGGGTGGAAGGAAAGAAATGCAAAACAATAATGATGGGGGAAACAATGTGTGTGTCTTTCTGGTGTGTTTTCTGTTAAGGCTCATACTGGAGCGCATCGGTCGCTTTGAGAAGAAGCAGGACATCAGTAAGTCACTAGAGGACGAGTGGAGTCGAAGTGCGAAGCTCAAACACCAGCGAGAGGAAGAGGAGAGGCGCTTCCTGAGGTCCATCACCATTTACCATTATACGTTAACCATTCACACACATACTGACTGACCTAAAATATGCAAAACGGCCTTACATGATGTTGTCC
The DNA here is from genome assembly GCA_029853015.1 of Chelidonichthys spinosus. NCBI lineage: Eukaryota > Metazoa > Chordata > Actinopteri > Perciformes > Triglidae > Chelidonichthys > Chelidonichthys spinosus. The sequence goes on along the minus strand of CM056821.1, from coordinate 5,202,866 downwards.
TTTATTCTGTCTGGCGGCGCTCAGGTCTGCTGGTGAGCTCCTGGTGGACAAATTGGCTCAGTACAGGCGCTGCTGCCAGTGTAAGAGGAGGACCACCAACTGTGGTGAGAGCAACATCTGGAAAGACTCTCATTACCTCTCTGGCTCGCAGTTCATGATCTGATGAACAGTGTCGCCCGCAGCAGCACTTGAACATCAATACCTCAGAGCCTAAACAGGACCCCGACCCTCGTGACTCATCATGTGACAGTCACCAAAGTCTACAATCACAAGTTAAGCATATGTGGAGCATACACTTTTTGGCGTGCATACACTATCGTGTTTCTATTCTTTCTCCTTTCCTAAACAAGTCTTTGGAGATCATGTTTGCTGTACTGCTGTTTTTCCTAGAATATGGTTGTTTTGGGTATTTATGCTGTGTTTCATTTAAACCAGGAATTCAGAATTTCCTAGTTTGCAGTGGTAAATTTGTACATTTCACAAGTCGGACAAACCTCACCACCCCTGACCTCAAATTCAAAGATGGCTGTGCAAAATACCGTCAACCGGTATGGCAAACAATAGCCACAATAGGCATACATACAGAGTAGTACATTACTTGCAGAAAGATGAAAAGCAAGAGGCCCCAACGGGGCCCCAAGTGTGTGCGGTCCACGGGGAGGGAAGGAAGGAGAATCGAAACATTATAAATCACTCTGTTTCGTATCTGTTGAAAACAAACTGGAGAGAAGAGAAAAGTGAGGAAAACAAAAACAAGATGCGGCTTAAAGAAGGTATGTGACTTTGATATGGGAGGGTGGGTTCATGCAGTGGGGAGTTTCTATAGATGATACATGTGTTGCGGGATCATGACAATATTATTCTGGCAGTAGTCCCAGGTCTCTGTGAACCAGAACTCCCCTAATGAGCTCATGGAGGCCTTTTGAAGGCCTTTGTACCAAAACAGATGCACAATTAACTGCCTCACACTCTGGCTGATTCATTACTAACCGACAGATAGAGTGTGTTTATGGACAAAAACATGTGTGAGCGTGTTGTTGTGTGCGTATACTGTGTTGTGGTACAGAAACACATGCTGTATTTCTCAGGAAAGAGATTTGCGATCCAGAATTGGACCCGCATGCTGAAACAAAGACTCTGATCTTCTATTAAACTGGTTACTGCACAATAAACTACACTGCAGCCTGATTACGGGTCACGGGAGTACTTTGAAAACACTACTTGTCCTTGGTGTATGTGTGAACTTGTGGAAAAAAATGACCCGACAACATATGCAAGGGGAAATCCAAACAAAGGCCAGAGATGAAGTCCTGTCTGTGCCTACATGCAGAATTCAGTGAGCAAGACATTTCCGCACTCTCTTATCTCTTTTTTCCTCTGTCTCAAGTATTTGAAAGTGACTTTTTATGACTCACCCACCACCTGCAAAGTCTTGGTGAGTTTTATGATCGATTCAATAAACCCTTGAGTGATGTTCCAATACTCAAGTTCACTTACAAGAGATCAACCCTTGAAGAACTGAGGGAGTGAACATCCAGACATTCGGTCTTTGATTAGGCTCCCTGAGGTCATGTTGTCTACGCTGAGACATCGAGAGCAGTGAGGGTGTTAATAATTGGGGTGGAGGACACTGGCTCATGAGGCATCTATGCTCCCCCGTGAAAAGCAGACGGCATGAGATAACAACTTTGTCATGCACATGATGGCCGATACCCAGCCGAGGTGGTGATGTGAGGCTGAGCAAATGTGCTCTGCAACAGCATAAAAGGGTTTTAACATATTTGGCTGGAATGTGAAGTTGTTTCCTCTCGAGGAAATCTGTGAAATTAAGGGAAACTTGTGAAACACCCTCTATTTCCCTCAGCCGGTCTCTCTCTTTCTTGTGTGTGATTCCCAGGGCTAGAGGACCTAATGGATATCCATCCTACTTTTACTGGCAGGCAGACGGCGGTTGGCGTTTTGACAGTTTGTGTCCAAGCTTCATTTTCAGATCCAGATGTTCCCACGCTGCCAGCACGCCATCCCACAATAACCAGAGCATAATCTCTATGAACCCAACACATCATGAGAGCAGGCAGACTGCGTCTTTGAGTGACAACCAACACATGAGCAGTTGTTTACAGTGAGGATACTAATGGGGAATGACACTGTGTGTCCACTGGAAGGAAACCATGTATGAATTATGATTCAAAGTTCAAATGAAATGAGCAGGAGAACAAAAAGGTCCTTGTATTTTCATGCACTTGTCAATGTTTTTCTATGACCAATGGATCAAATGGTTTCAGGTCATGTTAAATGTGCTGCTCAAACCCACAGACAATTACTCTGCAGGTTCCCTCAGCTCCTACAGCTTTCACTGTACTCCTTATACGAGTGGACTACTCCCAATAAGCCCAATGTACTTAAAAACAAAACAAACTTCAGCCTTTTTCAACCATACAGGTACATACAGGACATTAAATCTGACCTCTGCATTCAACCCATACTAAGGATTGGATTTTGGGACGTTGACAGTCCAGCTGCATCCAACGAGACCCAAGACAGCCTTATGTTTCATCCTGAAAGGCTTTTGGACAATACATATATGGTATGTATTCAAACAGGGTTATGTTAGAAGGAAATAAAAATCTGATCTTACACAGGACACTTTCATCATCATGTCAAGGAAAGGCCAAATCCCAAAGTCCGCTCTGTCAGACTCACAGAGTTGGAGTCGAGTCCTTGAGAAGTCTGTGAGGGATTAGGGCTGTCCCACTGTCAAATCATCAACTGCTTGAAGGCTCTCTTGAGCCTTTTATACACACTTTACATAAATCCACACTTCTGCAGACTTTGCCTAGGGGAATTACCCACAAATCATAGCGTTATGACATTAAACTCATGGTTCCCAGGGGAAGTCTAATGGTGTTGAAAAAATAGGTAAATAATAGATGACGACACATGGCTGTTCACAGAAACACTAAGGATTTAAGATGGTAAAAAAACATCCAAGCTCACGAATGCAAGCAGAAGATATTTGTCACATCTGGTTCATTCATCAAACATTTATGTTAATTTTGCTAAATGATGCCGTTTGGACAAAAACAAGCCCATGAATTATTCAACATTTACCGCTCGTCTGGTAAGACGTGCCTGGAAGATTATTCAAATCAGGCAGTAAAAAACTTAAAATAAAACCCCTAGATTGTATTTAACATACATTAAGGTTGTTGAGGTAATGTGATATGTCTCATTCGTATTTATAACATTTCTTTATTTATACCATAACGCTCAAGTATTCACCAGATGACATCAGTTAAGTCCCTGAGGCTTCAGGGCACAAGGCCTGAGGGAGGATATTGATTGGGCCGAAGGACCAATTTTACAATATTTTCCTTTTCAAATCAGTCAGGTTTGACATTTTTTTTCTCAATGACAACAAAACAAAATCCAAGATATCAAAAAATAAATGATGGTGATGATGAAAGCGAGATCTGTTATTGATTAGAACCATTTCCAACAAGTCTGACAAACCAAGAGTCGTTTCCTGCAATGAAATCAATGCAGGCCGGAGCTCAGGAACCACCACGCCTGCTCCCTCAAGCCCTTAACTTACGTTTTAACATGCAAGTGCACACACACACACACACACACACACACACACACACACACACACACGTCACGCACTGCATGTCAAAACATGGAATTTCCTGTCAAAAAATACTTGTTGTGTTCTATTGAAGCCTCCTCCTTTCCTTTTCCTCTTCTGATGGTAAGGTACATCCTAAAGGTTCACACATGAATAACTTCCTATCGTCTACACATCGAGGGAAGCACTGGTTGCGATTCCGACAAAACTCCCTTTCTGCTCCTTTTTAATCCACATATTGGTTTTCTCTCTCACCAGCTATGTGATCAGGCTTCCTCCTTCTCCTCCTCATCTTTTTCTCTGTGACTTTGATAAACGTCCTTCTAGATGAATTCCTGTCCTCCACCACCACTTCACCACAGATTTATCCCATCTCACTTTCATCTGCCCCTTCGTATTTGTCCGTCCATATGATGTGAGGTTCTGTCCACCTTAATACAACACACATGTCTTTGGTTGCTGCAGGGAGTCCATTTTGGCAGCCTCAGCGTTTAGCAATTATCTCTAAAGCTTCTCTGAGTCTGCAGCTGCCTTTAAAGTGTGTTGTTTTAGGTTTGTATTTGCTAAAAAGAAGCAGGCAGAATTTCAAACTCCTCTGGTCTTGTGCACATCTGCATGTTATGTTTGTATGTTTCTCAGATTCCGGTCCTCTCTCATGCCTGTTTATGGTCAAACTATGCTTGCAGGGTCCGTCAAAGCACCGCCAGCAGACATGGGAAGGACTGATGGAGAGTCAAAGGGGGAGAAAGAGAGCAAATATAACTAGTTATAGCCAAATAGTTGCCTTGTTTTACGTCATCACAGTTTCCTCCAGATTTATCATCTCAGTCTTAAAATATAAAGCTCTCACTGTTAGTAATCACACTCAGTTGTAATTGTGTCCTGACATAAGTTGACTTCAGTACTTTATTATCTGAAGAGTGACATTTGAATAGCAGTACAAGTAGCTCAAACTTTCAGTTCATCCGGGTGCTCCCCATCACTACCACAGGGTTCACACACCTTCCAGCTATGAACATGCAGTGGCTAACGGCTATCAGCTAATGGCTAACATTAGCTAGCCGGCTAAAAACACAGCGTGTAAATTACACATTTCTGGAGTTAACAGCTGTAATTGTTGTTACCAGCTGTAACACACACAGACACACACACACACACACACACACAAACACACACACACACAGCTTATTTCTCTCAATGATGAAGGTGAAATGTTGGACAATACATATGCGGTATGTATTCAAACAGAGTTATGTTAGAAGGAAATAAAAATCTGATCTTTCACAGCACATTTTCATCATCATGTCATGGAAGGCCAAATCCCATGTGAGTCAGAGTAACAGTTAATTGCATGCAGGCCGGTGTGTCATCACTTTATAATCAACTTCAGTGCTTTCTCTCCCATCCCTCTGCACTTGTTCTCTGTCCTTTAATAACAGAGTCAGAGGGTTTCTCCTGATATTTTGGAGGCCCTGCTGCAGCTTCAGGTCCAATCCGACAGCACAAGATGGAAAAAGTTTTTGTTTTATGCAACGGTTTGGCAGATAACACAGGGAGGAGCCTCGAGAGACCTCAGTAGGATCCAGCTGCTAGCAGATCATGGTGGAGATACTGCAGCAGCTGATTATACTGGTGCTCTGCCTGAACAAAAACATCATATTCGATGCCAGTGCGTGTCTGTGCGTGCGTGTTTGAATAAGATTCAGAATAATACCTCCATTCCAGCCCCTCAATTGTCTGCTGCCAATGAGTGGAGTCTGGATCGATGTGAACAACTGGGAATAAGGGAAACTAAAGAAAGATGAAAAATCAAGTTGATAACCTGCCAAAACCGAGGACCGCAGCTCGCAGATCTTGGACCTGCCAAGATCAGCATGTAACATAACATAATTATTCACTGGCCTGAAGCCCAAGCCCAACTGGCTGCAGGACATTGCGTGCCGCAGCCCTGATGACCAAGACTGTATTAAACACCTCAACTTCAGTTTGATAGATTTCAGTGGAAAAACTGTGATCAGGAAATATTGAATTACATCTCTATCTGACTATGAGACAAACAGCATCCATCTTAATCTAAAACTCTGTCTTAAAGTGATGGTTCAGAGTAAAATGCACCCTAGGTAATTTCCACCATGACATCCAGCCAAATACACTCTCAGAAGCATTTTTAGCAATGGTCAACATTGGTCAAGATAGGGCTGTACCATCGCGCCAGTACTAAGGCATTCGGCTGATAGCCCTATCTTGAGCAATGTTGACCACTGCTAAAAATGCTTCTGAGAGGGTATTTGGCTGGATGTCATGGTGGAAATTACCTAGGGTGCATTTGACTACAAACCATCACTCTAAAATTCCGTTTTGTTTTTAAGTTGATCATGTTGCCAGTTGGAAATCTCCCCATTTCCTCTGCTGTTACACTCAGTCAGAGATTTACAAGAAGTGTCAAGAACCAGAAATGAGGCAGCATAAGAAAGGTCATTATGAGCAAAATTACATTCTGTCAACTTAGGTGATGTACTTTCACAAGCCCTCAAACATACACACATTATACGTTAAACTTTATTGTGTAATTTTCATAGTACCATTTTAAGTCTTAGAGTCCATTATTTTACTTCTATAATTGTGCATATGAAAATACATTTAAAATTTCAATTAGTCCTCAATCAAGTGTGTTTAAAAATAGTTTTTAAAGGGTCAAATGTACTTTCCTTGTCAAAACACTTTGGTATGTTGATTCATTTTAATGGTATGTCGCACAACAGACCATACAAACTATTCAGAGCCCAGAGGGGAAAAGAGAAAATAGCCTGGAACAGTATTCCCACTGTCATAAACACATGGAAAACCCCTTTGTCAGGATGAATGACGCAGAGGTCTCCCCCCTGCTGTGAACACACTCCTTCCCACACGGAAGCTCTCATTCACCCGAAATGCTCCATACTTCCTGTCGGTCACTGATTGTGCCCTGGTTATATGGGTTACTATGACAACTGTTTTGTAGGAGGAAGAGAGGTCAAATGATGGCTACAGTGACAAGATTGTCCGGTGCAAACACACAAAAGCAGACCACACAGTAACGAGTGTTGTGTTTGTTTTCCTATAACTTCACGCATGCAGCTGTGTTGATTGGCAAATACAACTGTGCGAGAAAGTAACATTTAACAACATTACTTCTAATTCCATGTACTTCTACTATAGTAGTTACTTTTCAGTTTCAGTATCAAACTACAATGACCATGTGGCAGTCATATTGTAGTTAACAACCATGGCCGTTCAATATGTCATCACTTCGTGTTATCATAGACATTTGTCATATTTTTTTTTTGGCCAAACATGTGTTTTGTGACCTTTGACTTCCAAAATCTAATCAGTTTATCCAGGTGAGTGTTTGTGCTAAATTTGAAGAAATTCCTTCAAGGTGTTCTCACTTTCACAACAATGGAGACATAAAAATAGAATTAAAAAAAATGTGTATTATTAATAATTATTCTGAGGTCATAAATGCACTTAATACAATAAAATAAAAATGTTTTTGAACTTGTACTGACACTGGTCCGATTATGGTTAAGAATATTGTTGTGACAGGTAACTAAACTAAGTTCTTATTGCTCATTTGACAATGTTGCCACATAACTGCATAGTAACATACTAGAGAAAGACAATAAAAGACACAAACAGAGATTATTTTCCATCACATGATACTTGAGAATAGATCAGGACACCTTCTGCTGAACACATCATTGATCTGATGATGTTTTGGTTTCTCTGAGTCATACGGATAGTTTCATAGGAAGGAGACATTCATAGCAAATGTCAGAGCTGATTGTTGTGGCCTGATGTTTGTGGCTTCTATTCTTCCCTTAAACAATGGCATCACAAAATTAAGCTTGATTAAGTTTCCCTTCGTCTACACTCATGGCTCTGTGGGTGGTAATGGCTACCATGATCCACCACTTTGGTTGGGACTGAAATATCTCAACAACTATTAGATGGATTACCTTTGACATTTGGTTCAGACAGTCACGCCCCCTCATGGGGTTAACTGTATTGACTCTGGTAATCCTTTTATATGCTGACCAAACTACATTGTCATGTGCATGGTAGCATGCAGAATGTAGCATTTAGCTTGAAACAAGGTTCAACTTTTTTGAAGCTCCCTTTCTTCATTGTGATCTGCAGCCAACGTCCCATCCCTACAGAATACTATTACTTGAAAAGTTAGGAGACCATCAAGTATTCATCCTCTGGGGAATCTCTGCACCAAATTTTATCATATCTTAGAATATTAATAATATTTACAATTAAAAAAAATGTAAAAAAGAAATCTAAGAAAATCAAAACTTTAGAAACAGAATTTCCAATCACAGTCAAAACTGTCAACTTCCTTCCCCAATCAGCAACACCTGCGATTACTGGCATGAACTTAAACTGACGGCCAGCCTTAGCCTGTACCAAAACACCACCTAGTGCTTGGAGGCATATTACACTTCAAATCAAATACATGGCTCGTACAATGCTCTCCTAAATGCCACCCGACTCCATTGACAGGAACAGAGAAGCACTTCTAACTCGACAGAAAAGAAAAAACACACACCATCTTAAGTCTTTCCATTTCCAACAATCGCCAGCTGTGGTTTGAGAGTGAATAAGTAACATAATAATGTAGTAAATATAATATTTTCACTGATTACTATCCCCGTTTTCCAGCACGCTGACGATGAACATGACGCACCAGAAAAAAGAAACTCTACTGGCAGATATGTGCTAATTTGAAACAGAATTTCAGTGTTGCCTGATCCATTTGAGAAGTGACTCACAAATTCCCCCCATCATTAACATCCTCCACACTCGTGCCGGCGGTCCATTGGAGATAATTGGTCCTGGACCAGAAAAAGAGATTATTTCATTATCAAAAGTGCTGAAGGGGACGGTTTGTGGTCCAAAGTGATCTTACTGGTATGCTGATAGATTCCATGTTCAAGCTTATGTCTTCTGGTCACCTCTGCCTGGATGGAAGAGTTTAACCTCTGACCTCAGGAATATAAATATATATGTATGTATGTATGTATGTATGTATAGATGGATAGATGGATGTCGTATAGATTGTGTTGAGGTTTTTGGGTTATCTGAGTCACAGGTTGACCATGCACTGCCCCTGCAGCTCTGGAAGGAACGTTAGAGGGATGATTACAGTGTCTCTTGTGTGGCAGAAGCTCATCTTCCCTGCTGACACCCAACCACACACTGAACCACTTATTGGTCCCGAAAATGTTCAGAGAAATGTTGGATTGCTGGGGGGCAAGATATTATCTCATGATTTAGGACTGTGAGAAATTAGTCTCTCAATCACGTAACTGATCCATCAGTATTCATTCTGATGAAGACTTGTTGCCCTGAAAATGAGACAATCCCTGGATGAAAGCCCCGAAAAACATCTTTGTAAAGACCTGTAGGATTTAAAGATGGATTCAAAGTTTCCTGATCTCGTGCCTCTCTGTGACCCACGGTCAGTTTCCTCAGTGTGTGGTTGGCCTCTCAGGGTTGGGTGGATGCTCACAGTGACTCAACGTGGATCAAGTGAAAGTAGGGTGCTTGGTTGAGTCACAGGGTCCACAGGACAAGATGCAAGGTTGAATTCTAAATGCATGATGTTGGAATTTGAATGTGAACAGTATGTTGATGAATAAGAAATGCTTGGGACTAGATTTAATGATGAGTTTTGTTGTGAAGTATATTTGGTGTCTTGATGCTGCAGTGACAATGATCCATTTATGGACCGTATTACTGGTTGTTGGACAGACCGTTTTAGTTAGCAGTCTAAAAATACAATTCAACATTTTGGGAGGAAACGCTTGTTTGCTTTCTTTCTCAAAACTGGGATGAGAAGTTTGACACTAATCTGATGCCAATGTGTGTTATTTAGGTTAGCCTAGCTTAGCATAAAGACTGGAAGCATGGGGAAACGGCTAGCCTGGGTCCAGGGTGAACCCCGCCTTTGCCCAATGTCAACTGGGATCGACTCCAGCCTGATAATGGATGGATGTTAAACAAGCAACACAAAACACCAACTTTTCCTCAATGTCATAAACGTTTTGCCATATCTTTCACAAGGACATGAGTCATTTCCCAAAGAGCCAGAGTATCACATGCCAAGTGAAGGGGTTTACCCATAGTCATGTTGAAAAACTCCTTTGCTGTAGGCGAAAAGTCTGAAGAAAAAGTTCAGTTAGAAGAAATGCTAAAACTGGGAAAAGGAAAGAAAAAGGGTGTGCCGTTTCACATTATGATTCCCTATTCCTTCCTCTATTTGACTTCAGTGCTATATGGTAGTATGTGTAAGAAACTTGATGTAAATGTGTGAAAATCCTACACTGCCCTCTCTACTTTTAAGTCGCTGGCACATAAAGCATCTTTGATGGGTGCGGTCAAAAGTGTGCTCTGTTGCACCTGTAAGCACACCTAAAAGTGATGTCACGGTGTACTGACCCCACCCTGGAGTGCACCTCTACATCACTGGCCCAAGGCAAAGGGGGAGAGGAAGTTTTGTATTAAGTTGCACTTAGAGTATCCAATACACGCAGCAATGCAACAGGGATTTGGGCAATTATTAAAAATGTTAAACATACAAAAAGTTTACATTAAATTTACATTTAGGGCATTTAGCAGACGCTTTTGTCCAAAGCGACTTACGATAAGTCAGAAGAAAGTGAAACAAAAATATATCGCTGTCGGTATTTCAATAGAACAAGTTTACATTTATCCTATACTATAACTCCTATACTTAGGCTGCTGCTGGCTGTGAGTTGATCTGAATGGTTTCGACATGTGCTAATAATCTATTCAGTCTCCATCACTTCTAACAAGTTTGATCCCAAAGCTAAAACACATACCCTCTACAGGTGTATGTGTGATTTCCAATCACAGTCAAAACTGTCAACTTCCTTCCCCAATCAGCAACACCTGCGATTACTGGCATGAACTTAAACTGACGGCCAGCCTTAGCCTGTACCAAAACACCACCTAGTGCTTGGAGGCATATTACACTTCAAATCAAATACATGGCTCGTACAATGCTCTCCTAAATGCCACCCGACTCCATTGACAGGAACAGAGAAGCACTTCTAACTCGACAGAAAAGAAAAAACACACACCATCTTAAGTCTTTCCTGTTCCAACAATAACCAGCCGTGGTTTGAGACTGAATAAGTAACATAATAATGTAGTAAATATAATATTTTCACTGATTACTATCCCCGTTTTCCAGCACGCTGACGATGAACATGACGCACCAGAAAAAAGAAACTCTACTGGCAGATATGTGCTAATTTGGGTGGAAAGAGGTGTTAGTGTAGATGTAAGGTGGAGCAAAGTAAATACTCCAAACAATAAACTTCATCATAAAATAACTCCTGAAAGTTGAAGTCAATTAACTGCAGCTGGGCGAGAAATTGTTAAGCATCTTTTTATGACGCATATAAGTTTTGTGTTCAAATGTGCTTGCACACATGACACTTTTATACCCTTTCGACTTGGCCTTGAGCTTTAAACTTGGCTGAAGTTACCCATAGGGATTTCACAGTAAATGACCAACTCATTTTGCCAAACAGCTGCTTCATGGCCTCCAGAGCATGTGAGAGGAGAGGTCCAGGATGGGAGGGATGATTCCAACGAGAGAGCGAGAGGCACAGAGACGGGAAAATACAAAGAAGCAACAGAGACAGACAGACAGGGCGACGGAGACAGAGGGATATAAAGAGAGGATTCAAACATATTAGGCCATCCACACTTGCTTGATTGTGTCTGTGGCCAGAAGCGAGAGGAGGAGAGTGGGAGGAATAAAACAATTAACATGAACAGTACCCCGGGAGAATGTGGGTTTCCTTGACAACAGCAGGCATAGTCAAACAAACAGGCCCTTTCATAACAATTCAAAACAAACAGAAAGGTCTCCTTTATTAGCACTCAAATGCCCATTATCCTAAGTGGAACAAAATCCTATATTTTTATCAAGAAGCAAAAACTGATCAGTTGAAATTATGAGAAATATCTATAAAGAGTTTTAATGGGACAAAAGAATGAGATGCTGGCAGACGCCCCTGCCCCAGATACTGCTCCAGAGAGAGGTGTGTGTGTGTTCGTGTGTGCGTGAGTGTGTTATATTTGTAATTGTGTGTTTTGGGATGGGTGGGGTGCAGTGTTTGATGAGCCAGCAGGTCCACCCTGTGTGCTGGCAAAGGTGCTAATGTATAATCAATTGCAGGAGACCTTGAACAGGATCACATCTGTACAGAAGGCTGATTCTAAAGCTAACGCCAGCAATTAGTTAGCTTAGCATAAGCAAGGGACAACTGGTTGCTGGATTCATTAGTTACCTTTGGACAGAGCTAGCTGTTTCCCCCCATTGCCAGTCTTTATGCTAAGCTAAGCAGGTGCTGCATCCATACACAAGAGTGGTATTTATCTTCTCATCTAACTCAACCAGAAAACCAATAAACCTATGACCAAACTATTGCTTTCATTTTTCAGTGAAAAACTCCATGTAAATTCTGTGTGCTTCACAAGAATGCATTTGTTTATTTCATTACAAAGTAGGAACAAATTCCTGCAAGATGGAGAGATGGGTGGAGGTTGACCAACTGTTCAGCCATGCATGGGTCCCCACTCACCCCCCTCACCCATCTTGTTCCCTCTCTCCCACTCCCTCATCTTTCTGCTGGAGACTAATGAAACCATTACATAGCATAATATCTGCCAACAGCTGGTACATTTTACACATGGGTGGGTCAAGCGGAAATGAAACTTCCAACACTGGCATCGGAGTAACACTCTGCCCACTGAACAAATTCCAGTCACAATAGCAGTGAGGACGCCTCTGAATGTAAATGTCATATTTGATGGTAAATGAGTAAGCTTTTTGTTGTGAAATAAGCAGCTTTCTACCAAGTGAAGGGGCTTTCGTCAGAGTCCTGAGGGTGATCAACCCAGTGAACCAACGGTGTGATAGTTTGTTTGGGCAAAACATTGATGTCTGTGTGCTACATAATTATTTAATGGGTAGTTTGATGGCATTTGTGGGACACAAAGAAAGGGAGGAGGGGGGGGGGGAGAGAGATCTGGTCATGTTGCCCAATCTACAGAATGAATGTGGGTCAGTGTTTGTGTGACGAGGAGGGACGGTATGTGAAGTGTCCAGGCGGCAACCTCCAGTCCTGAAAAGTTAAGCCAACGCAGAAGTGCGTTAAACTTGCATTCTCTCTGCTGGCCATCAGGGGGCGACTCTTCTTGAAGTGCAATTGCATGGAAGTCTATGAGAAAATTACCCTACTTCTCACTCGATTTATAATTTCAGTTAACATCGTAAACATGAGTTTATGTTCTCAATCACTAGTTTCAAGTATTTTTCAATATAGTATGATGTGCATTTAGTATATTATGGTTCTGTTTAGAGTCAAATACAATGATTGACAGGCCACAACGCTGCTCGCTGCCACGCTCAACACCAATGTAATTGATATCTACTAAGATAACTTTAACAATTTGCTGCAAAGTTCAGGTTTGCATCAGAAGCCAGATGGAGCCAGATCCAGTAAGGTTGCCTGCAAGCCTACAAACCAATGGTAATGATGACAACTTCCACTTCCTATATACACATCTATGGAAATGCAGTTTCTAAATGAATCTAATGGGACTTACATTAAACTATTTTACGTGCAAAACCTTTCAAGCAAATGATCCAAAAGACAGACTTGAAGGCGGTGATGTGATGAGTCACGTGACCGTGCGGGGTCGGATATACTCACTCTTTATATCGTCGTGGGCAGATGTGACCGCGTGAGCGCAGACGGACAGCAGAGCGCCTCCTCCAGGAGCGCACAATGATCCAACGCCTCCGCCGTCGACCCCGCTGCTGCTGCTTTCGGAAAACTCCTCACTGCCACGGATTAAATCAAGGCGTCAGTTCCTGAGGAGGTGCAGAGAAGGCTCCTTTGTTGGTGTGCTCATCATTTAAACTCGCGTCGGGGGCTCTGCCTGTTCTCGTCGGAGGGGCTTTTCCCTGCAGTCTTCAACCGCCGGCTCACCTGCACAAGCCGGACCATGCGCTCCCGGGCTGCGCTCCCCCGGTAAGTCACCTCTGTGTCCGGTCTGTCCGCGCGTAACGGAGCCATTTATAGTCATCATATAGTCAGTGGGATAAAGAAATTATTTTTATTATTTAAGAAATGCATGTTAACATTAAAGCGAGTTGTAAGTGAAAATACTTTTTATATTTTATTTCCCCTAAATTATGGCCTCTAATTTATGAGTTACAACATGCATTAACCACGAACATATATATGTTAAATTGTATAATACAGTCTCATGTTTTAACAGTTAAAACATGAGACTGTATTATATCTCTGCACTCGTAAGGCTGTGTCTTGTAGTTTCATATCATCTGCCCTAACCCATTAACAAAGTCAGTATTCAGGCAACATTTGCAGGCTTAAAGCCAATCGCAGGCCACTGTAGGAATTTTCCATCAAGTAAAGTCTGAACTTTGCCCTGTCTGTCATATTTACAGCATTAAAAAACAGACGAAGTGTACAGCTGCCAAATTCCAGCATAGATTAAAAAGAAACATTCTCCATGTTGAAATGCTCCTCCTCATTTCCCATGGTTGTAATTATAAATCCATGATGCTGCGTTCAGGAATGAGAATGTTTTTCATCCCCACAGTAAGGGAGGACCAGCTATATATCTGCTCACGTTTAACAGCATCGCTTGAGTTCTGCAGAAATGTTTGAGTCGGAGAGTGAAAGGCACTTTAAGATAAGACAATTAGTCCTGCAAGACATTTGCAGTTTTAAAGTAGCAGGAAAAGGGAAAAATAATAATAAACAAGTAAACATGCAAGAAATATAGACAATAAAGTTTAGTAGTTCACCTGATCGCTCCTCCTGTCCGTCCACAGGTTTGCCTCCCTCCTGTTTCTTCTCTTCCTCCACCCCGTTTTCTCCTCCCCCCGCCCCCAGTGGATTCTCCAGCGTGTCCCTGTGGTCCTGGCACAGCAGACGGAGGTTCGATCAGCCCCTCAGTTCCTGTCTTCAGCCCGCTTGGATGTGAGCTCCTCCTGTGATCCAGAATGCCACAAGAAGGCCCCGCGGCCCAGCTACTGGGACCTGCGGCAACTTCTGGCCTTTGAGACCCTCCACTCTGATGGGCAACTTACAGAGACCGCCATTGGGATCTATGGCTACGACTCCAGCTCCAACACCAGCCCGGCCTCCTCCTCAGGGCCGTCTGGCAAGGCTGAGCGATCACACATCAGGAGGAAGAGACAGATCTTTGGCCATGACGGGCGTTTTAGCATCGCTGGGCAGAACTATCTACTGAAATATCCATTTTCAGTGGCTGTCAAGCTGTCCACTGGATGTTCTGGTACATTAGTGGGCGACCGCCATGTTCTCACAGCGGCTCATTGTGTTCATGATGGTAAAAACTATGTGAAGGGAGCCCAGAAGCTCCGGGTTGGGTTTCTAAAAACCAAGCAACGAGACACACAGGCTGCTTCCTTTTACCTTCCCTCCAACTTCACCAACCATGTTGAAGGCGGCGCCGCTCCTTACGCCCCACCCACCAACGAGAAAATGAAATTCCAGTGGATCAGAGCCAAGCGCACCCATGTGCCCAAAGGATGGATTAAAGGGAACGCCAATGACATTGGGATGGACTACGACTATGCTCTGCTTGAACTCAAGAAACCCCACAAACGCCGCCACATGAAGTTGGGAGTCAGCCCCCCGGCTCAGAGGCTGCCCGGTCGACGAGTCCACTTCTCAGGATTCGACAACGACCGCCCCGGCAAGCTGGTGTATCGGTTCTGTCGGGCCGGCGAGGAGACGTCAGACCTGCTCTACCAGCACTGTGATGCCCAGCCTGGTGCCAGTGGGTCAGGGGTCTATGCCCGGATGTGGGACGGGCGGCGGCGCCGCTGGGAGCGGAAGGTGATAGGTGTGTTTTCTGGGCATCAGTGGGTGGAGCGACAAGGGGCGTCTCAGGAATTTAATGTAGCGGTGAGGATCACGCCTCTCAAATACGCTCAGATCTGCTATTGGATAAAAGGAAACTTTGTGGACTGCAGAGAGGGATGAAGGGGGGTAGCTACGAAACCGTAGGCCCACTACATCCTCAAACTGGAATCCAACCCCATCATCTGTAGCACTGATGTCGATAAACTTAGATGTTTCTTACCATTCTCATATGTAAACAGACCTGACAAACACAAACCAGTGATGACACTAAATCAAATAAGCGTGGCGTGTTCATTTCATTTTTGCTTAGTTACACTCGCGTTTCTCAAGGGTGGAAAAAGTTAATTACACCATGTTAACAGGGGAAACATACCAGACATGTGGTTTTGCATGGACAGAAGCAGGTTTATCAGTTTCTTGGAACATTTATCAGGACAGCAAAAGGAAGATGGACTTCAACAAGAGGCCCTCAGAAAGAGCAGGACTGGGAAAACTGTTCCACTATGTATTTTTAGCCTTTTCATTGTGCTAATGCTAAAGATTGCACTGCTATAACTCTTGAAGTGTTTCTACTGAAAATTATTTTTGTGGATGAATGTAAGTCAACTACCAAAGGTGCCAACGGTTTCTTTCCAAACTATCACCTGTCAGCGGACAAACTAAGTATCTTCAGTTCATTCTGTCAGCTAAAAGAGCAGTTTTATATGAAATGACTGCAGTTTACTTGTTCTATGAAGCACATTTTGTTGAGTTTTTTACTTTAACGCTTAGCTCCCTCTGGTGGCAGAGATCAAGTATTGCAGGTGTCCAACATTACGCTGACTTCGCCTTCGTAAGTAAGCACTTTTTGCTCTCCTTGTTAAACATTTGTGGAAATGCATTTTTCTTTGTGTCTGAGAAACTGAAGACTGTGGCGAATTTAATGAAATATATCCTTTGAAATAAGCAACTGTGTCACAAATTTATTCTCCGTCCGCTCACGAGACATAGTCCTCACACAACACAATCTTTGTTTGAACACCATTTGTTTTATTTCAGATGTCAAAGGGCATTTTTATAAATGCTGTGGGGAAACTGAACAGTGTAAAAAGCTGAAATATGATGACCAGCTCTAATGACTCCTCCAGCAGCGGCACATTCAACATCATGTTAAACCACGAGTCAGAAACTGCATCCTGGGATATGGCACAAAGAAAAACAAACTCTTTGACAACTTTTATAACCGAACAGAAAAAAACATCAGAATCAGTTTGACTTCAATTCTGTCTTCAGATTTCATGTAAGCTAGAAGAAGATCAAGTACACTTGGGCGTTTTGGTCAAGCGGCGATTGAAACTAAAATCTTTCCAAATATCATTCCTCTTTGTCAGCTGTGATCTTATGGGTTTCACCAGATCGAAGGAAGCCACTTCAGCAAAGACTCAACATTCAAGTAAGAACTGGCATGGACGCAGGATGTAAAGCAAACGTAAGAACGTCTTCTTCCTTTGTAATTGAGACAAGGGCCAGTTAAACGGTGACATAAAAGAACAACCGTTAAAACAAACTGAAATTTCAGAGATGCTTTTCAATCGTTGGCTAACAAACTAAAAAAAAAACATGCCGATTCAAGTCAACGGCAACATTCAGTTGAAAGATTTGCTACATTCAAGTCGAAAATTGACTGCAAAAAAAAAACAGAAGCACCAAGGAGCTGATTTAAGGGCTGACAAAGCAGAACAACGGGCACATGTATGGCGTTTGTGATCAATCAAGAGTCCTCACACTTCTGAGGAACAGAGCAGCACCAGTAATCCAGATGTGCACACGCTGGCTCATCTCAAAAGTACCTGAAACCGGAAAAAGTAATCCTCATCATTACAACCCGGACCTGAACCTCCTTTTTTTTTCTGTTGATTTCCATCTGAATACAGAAGAGTCAATCAGGCTCCGACACTAAGTTAAAGTAATGCAGCAACTGCAGGTTGGAGCCGCTAACGGAGAAGAAGCTCACAAAGAAGAACCCACGGTGAGAAGATGTTCGCCAGACGTGACTTAACAGAAAGGCAACAACATGCAAGGCAACCTGCTTGTAACACCGCTCTGGTAACTGAGAATACATGAACTGGTAACGAGGCGTCGCATACAGTTTTTACACTCCAGCATTCGATTTTGCACTGGAAATGTCACCAATAAACGTCCTACTGCTGTCAAATCCACATGAGCGCACGACGACAGAATGACATATTAGCAGTGGAAGAAGGGTGAGGTACGGGGACGTACCAACAGGAACTTTATTATGAGCCACATTGGTTCTGAATCCACAAAGAGAAGGACCTGATGGGATACGGTCCTCAATACTATAATGCTTTAAGCACTCGGCAAGCAAATTCAAACAAAAATAAACATTGATCAGCTTTAACAATGAGCCATACGCAGCATTTAAGCATGTCAAAGTGTGGTCAGACGTCAGTAAGTTGAATTTAATCGTCACCTGGTTACAGCAGCAGCCGTTCAAACGTTTATTTTGGGGGGGGGGACTTTGAGTTTAAAGATGTTAATAGTACGTCACTGCCCTCTCACTCGTTGACACCCTGGTGTACGTACAGTTTGTAAAGACTAGTGCTTTAACTGCTAAACCAGCAGATACTGATGGTAAAAACACAGTAACAAAAGAGAGTGAGGAAGAATGCAGTATTTTCCGTAGAGGCAGTGGATCAGAGTACCTAAAGTGTTTTCCTGCAGACTGATCTCAAGTCAGATTGTAGGAGGCTGGTTCACTTAGCTTAGCACAAAGATGGAAACAGGGGTGACAGCTACCCAGGCTGAACAAACACATTATACCGCCTTTGTTTAATTTCAAACCAAAAGTGTCAAAACGCCAATTTGCCGTTTCACGAGGGTTATATGTAAGACCATTTCTTGGCCAGGTAGTTAACTTACCTGGGGTATCTGGTTGCCTGGCAACTGAGCAGGCTAAGAAACAGCCTGGGATGTAACCAGCTGTAAAACTAACATGTTTACACTTCATCCTAGTTAAACAAACAAGCCATAACATGTTAATTAGTGAGGACAGCTCTGTTTCTTAGTTTGCAGTCTTTGTGCTGGTGTTAACCCTCAGCGTGCTGATGCCTAATACTTGGACACAAACACATTTCCCAAAATGTTGAACTTTTGCTTAAAATCACCAGTGAAAACATGCAGAAGATGCTGACAGAGGTGAAGGTGTTTGCATCCTGCTTCTCCGAAAAAGCTGCATCGGTTTCGCTGACTCTAGATTTAAGATCTAAGCGCCTCATGGTTGAAGCACGACAGACAGGATTCAGGATCCGTGGCACAACTCCTTCCACTGCTCGGCTGGTTTAACTGACTGTCAAGAGGCCAAGTCCGCTCTGTGATTGGCCACCTGCACTTAAAATATCTTTGGTGAAAGTCACCTCCTGGCATTCCCTGACGTCCCTGTCGCCTAGCAACAACATAACACAACATGCTAATGTTGTCAGCGTGGTAATGCCCGGCGTAAGTCGAAATAGTATACAAAATAAAAATATTCTTTTAAATAGGTATATATAAACATTGCATTAAAAATAGAACCGTATCAAAACACGATTGTGAGTTCACAGTCAGTCCCTTAACCTCCCAGCGTGAGCGCTAACCAACCCTCCAGTCCAGCAGACCTCCACCCGTCTCCCCTCCACATCCAGAGTTCATAGGTGAGGTCTCGCTGTGCAGAGCCTGTTACTGCGACTTGAGCCCCAAACTGTTGGAGGACGTGGGGAAGGAGTAGGCTTTGCCCAGCACAATGCGGTCTCGCAGCAGTTTAAAAAGGACATAGTAGTTGCAGAAGAGAATAAGGCCCAGAGACAGAGTGTGATTCCAGCGCTCAGAACGCAGCAGAGAGTATAACTGGTACAAAACCACACTGGACTCAATCCAGATAAGCAGGTTCAGGATCCGCAATGGCTTGTGGAACAGGAACTGGAAGACCAACAGACAGGGAGAGAAGATTAGGCGAGAAATTACATAAAGCATAAAGAAGGTCAACGATAAAAATATGTAATAAGTCATGGGTCGACAGGATAAATGAACACTTGTACAATATATTACAAAAAACGGTTGGACAGTTTACAGGCAGCCCCTGTATTCTGGGTGTGAAACACTGTGATGGTGTCCAGTCTTACTTGATGCAGACTCTATTACATAAAATGTGACCAGCTGGAGATTATCAAACTATATTAAGTCTATTTTTGACCTGCAGTGCTGCCTGCCCTCCTCCATATGTGTGGTTTAGTTTTTCATCCCAACTCCCGATCTGCTTATGATTGATTTGGCCGATTCCATTTACTTTTGACCCACACAGGTCCCGACGCATCTCATGTGGAGGGTAACATGGTTCAATCACATGGGGTATCTCCGTAGTCGCCCTACTTGTAGGTGCATTTTTGAGGAGGTGCACCATGTGAGCTATCGCCTCGCAGGCAGGTACAGCTACAGCATGAGCCCTTGGGGCAAACTGCTTACTTAGATGATTTAATATGTGGTTATGTGAAAAAAGTATCATTTCTGCTGATGTTGGCAAGGGTTGTCTTTTTTTTTTTTGGTCCACTTTACACTTTCATAAGATGCACTTGCTGTGCGGTATTGTTCAATTATACTGTAAAAGTGTCCTTTATTTTGTCTACCCTTATCTCAGTGAAAAATGGACACGATGATATAAAGTCCATATACTCACGTAAAACCTTGCATGGGAAACATCAGAGGGCAAAGCAACATTATAAGGTCCGACTGCCTTATACAGAGATCGACTGTGTCGTACCAACACCCCCTGAGGCCAAATGGTATTTTCTGACCACCTGCAATAAATAACACCACAGTTATGCACTAACCATTAATAGAGGCATTGTTAAACCCCGGTGTGCAAGTACAAATGTGCCACTCACAGGTGCTGCGGTGTGTTGCTGTACGAGCCATGCTCCAGTTTCTGCCAGCGGCCCAAGTGAGCCGCCGAGCGATGAAGCAGGTCGCAGTAGCTGGGGGGCAGCAGCTGACTCATCAGCATGACAAACGCGTTGATCCACACCATGATCAGATGCTCACATGACCAGCGCATGTCGTAGTACTGGGTGCTCTGTTGGAGCAAAGTGAAAGGATGGGTAAATGTACCTTAAAGTGAACAAGAAAAACACAATGTGAATGGTCATGGTGTGACGGGGGAGCAGGATGGCAAATCAGTGGGAAGAACAGAAGAAATCTGCTCTCAATAAAATAGATACCGACCTTAACGAAGCAGAGAGGCAGGAAGGCCACGTAGTAAGCACTGAAAAGCGAGTTGAACAGCACTTCCTTGATCCGCCGGTTGAAGTCACTCTTCAGCTCCTCCACCTCTGCTCGAATCATCTCGGGGGTGTGTGAGTGTGTGTGTGGCGGGCAGGTGTGCGTAGGCATGTGCGGTGGGCTGGAAAACTGCTCTCTGAGGTTCTCCCGCAACAGGAAAAGGAAGTCACGTGGTCGAAAGAACGGGGCCTCTGTCAAGTCGGTCTGCTGGTGGTCGGCCGGGTAATCGCAGTCAGACGATGCCGCTTGGCTTTTCCCTCCTTCCTGATGGAAACAGCAAAGCGGGACGTACACGCCAAATCTGGCATGGAAGGAGGACGGTGAGCCGGCGAGGACAAAAGAGAAGAGCAGCGAGGTTCAGGTTTAAATGATGTTTGATGTGAACCCGTCATGCATGTTTAAAATCGGACAATTAAAAAGGGAGGGTGACTTCCAATCCCATGAGCACACAAATAAAATGGACAAAACAGCAACATGCTCATTTAGAAGTGAATCATTTGTTTTTGAAAATATCCAGTTTGGTGGCCGAATGGACACATCTCATTAGCTCATGCTGTTTTTTCATGCTGTACAACAGCAATGTTATAGTTTGTGTATGAAAGCGGTGCTCTGCCTAAGATTCAGTCCATGACCTCTTTTGATCCAATTCAAGGAAGTAAAACAAAATCAACCTTATATAACTTTTCTTTTTTTCTTTTTTTTTTCAGTTTGATGCCACAGTAACTAAAAAAAAACAGATCACACTCAACTTTACTGATCATGTTTTGCCTACTCCAGTTCTGGCTGTAATTCCAATCTAGGTCAGATGTTAATGTGACAGTTGTGGTTTCATGGTTTCATGGTTCCTGTGAGACATGAAAATTTTACAGATGGCAGCAAACCCACCACATTGGCTTCACACCATAAGAGTGTGTGTGTGTGTGTGTGTGTGTGTGTGTGTGTGTTAAAGCAACGTGCTTATTGGATTGCCAAACACAAACAGCCCCCTACCTCCACAACTTTACAACACTGAAACCAGGAGGTCAACAATTTATGTGACTTCCGTAAAACTGCACAAAGTGTTCGGGGCTGTAAAAGACAAGTCAGGATTGAAGCTCCTTTTTTTTTTATCCTACATAAAGCTACTTCAGTTTTTGGGCGAATATCAAGTGACACACGAAGAATGCTTCCTGATTTAATGGGGATAACAGTAATTAATTGCGTCTTGCTGCTCTTTATGACAGGCCTTTTGCCCTACTTTCCAGTGAGCCTATTTAGAAGAGGTAAAAAAAAGCGTTGAGATGTGGTCGGAAGACAACTTGTGAAAGCATATCCTGGACTTCAGAGGGTGTCGGACGGAAGGTATTAAAGACTCACGGGTATCCCAGGAAGAGGAGGTTGAGCACAGAGTGGTTCTTGCAGAGGTTGACCAGCGTCCAGCAGAGCACCCAGCCACACATGGTTAGCAGGCTGAGCCGAGCCGCGATCAGAACCACATAGCGGAGCAGTGATCCACCGCTGCTCTGAGACACCTGGACAAGACAGACTCACTCAGTTACCAGAAAGACAGCAGTGGAGTTTGATTGTGTACAAGAATGTGTACGCTGATTGCATCTACAGGTCTGTTCATTTACCTCTGAAACAATGGTCCAAACAAGCCTCCTGGCCAACATGACAGTGATGAAGATAGCCAGGTGGTAGTCCATTAGATGAAAGTTCTGTTCAGAGAGGACAACGAATGTGGCATTATTCTTCCAGACATTTTTTAATTTAGTTAAATGGAAAAGAATGGACAGATCTAGTGCTCACGAGAAAATGGCGAAACAAAGATGAGCTGAAGGACGAACAAGCATTTAAATAAGTTAGGTGACGTTATGAGGATGTGGGCGAAACTCTAGATTGACACCGGGAAAAAAAAAAAAAGGAGTGCTGTCCATTATAATGAGGCAAACAGCCTGTCTATTTAACTGAAGCAACAGCTTAGTAATAGTAACCCAGCCAATAACCTGGTTGTTTTACCATTTTTCTATATAGAACACATTTTTAAAATGGAGCAGGTTAGTATTTCACTAAGATACTGTTCCTTTTATTTCTCAGTAAATAATAATAATAAAAAAATGAAGCTACTAATTATCCAGCAGTAACTTAAAGTACAAGAAAAAAAATCAAATAATACATAATTAAGCTACAGTGTTTATACTGTGGCACAATTTTATAACCATGATTCACTTTTTAATATACAAAACAATGATACTTTCATATTTTTAATAACCAAAAAGACGATGAGCCCTGGTAAATGTGGGTATCAAGTTAGTTGATTTTGAAAGGTAAGAAAGGAAAAAGTAATGGTTTCAAGTTGCCGTGTGTTTGTTTAGTGCGTGTGCTCTTACAAGCGAGGTAGAGGCAGCAGGGTGGCTGTATGGGTACCACCACACCGTCCTGTAGATGTTCATGTACTGGACAAACAAGGCCACCAGCAAATAAAGAAAGAGCAGGAACTCAAACAGCAGGCTGCTGTCCAACGGCAGCTCGGGGATCCTGGAGTGACGGACCGGCTCTGGAGAAATGAGGGCCGATAGAGGGGGCGCAGACAGACCCACCAAGTTACTGCTCCTGAAAGAAGACACACACACATGAATGCAAACACTCATAAACGCACGTATCTGTGATGCAGGACAATGTTTGTGTAACATCAAATGTGCAGGATGGACATTTCACACAATGCTCTGACATTTTATAGACTTGAATCCGTTAATCAGGAAGATAAATGAGAGCTGAAGCTCTAAAGAGGATGCTGTTGAAGCATTTGATATAGATTGTGTTCATCTTCAATTGCACAGAATGCATCTTTGCGCCGATCTTTGTGGTGTAAATACATATAAACAGTTCTGAAATTATGCCGAAAAAAAAGTCTTCAGCTTGACGCACGTCTGAAGATAGTTTCTGAAACCGTTTCTAACTCATCGGACAACAAAGACCTTGCTATTTCAAGCCAGAAGGACAGCATCTGCATGAAGCATTAACATCAGACAGCATTTGATGGCTCAGGACCCACTTGCCCCCACCAAAGGGCTATTGACTCAAGTTTCACTTGAAGGGTTCGTTGGGTCCAGGAGTCTCATGCCTCTCAGTGTATCAACGACACTACAAGAGGTGAAATACCTGCACTCCCCACTAGTCTGTTAGAACTGAAGAAACGTCTTCAAAAACCTAAAGTAAGTCCAGTTGCCGACGATAAAGCTTTCAGAGACTACCAGGACCTGGATGACGGAGCATCTTCACAGACATCAGCCAGCATCACTCACCTGTTCCTGAGGCCTGTACCATTGCCGAGGTTGCCTCCAACCAGAGTCTGCAGGGACGGCAGTGCAGAGCGACTTAGCTGCTGTCTGCTGGGACCCCTGCGACCTCCTGGCATGGTCGCCAGTTACCGCGGCAACCACGGATGCCGCCCACCAACCAACAGCCGCCGGGAGTCCTCCCCTTCTCCTCAGTGAGACACCATGTACAGCCAGGCCACTGCGGAGGAAAACCACGAGATAAGAGTCAGAACAAGAAACACAAGTCTGGTACGGACGGAGAAAACTAAAAACCAACAAACCTCAGGCCTAAACATCATCAGCAGCAGCAGCACCCTGGAGTCAAATTACACTCCAGAAAGATCTGGCCCAAGGGATTTACTTTACAATGTGTAAATAGTCATATGTACACTGTAGTGAAGTTATTTTGGAGAAGGATGATTAAAAGCACTGTGCAGATGACTAATCTGGATTAAAAACAGAAACCCAGGTTAAAAGGTGTGTTCAACTACACAACTTCAATAGGTCCGTCACAATAATCACAATATCTACATATCATACAATATGTGGACATTGCCTCAATCATTTTTGCTGACCTCAATATTCCCGTTGTGTTTGTTTACATAACTAACATTTTAGCCATCAGGATGAGAGAATAAACAGCCAGGTTTTCCCTGCAATTATAAGACTTGGGCATTGAGTACAAATTATACATTTCTGGTAATAGAACTACTTTAGTTATCGCTTTGGTTTTGAGAACTAAACTTCCATTGCTCTTTTAAGGGTTTTACTTGTATTATCATTATATACACAAGAGTATAATGACCTTAAAATGACAATAATATTGTTTATCGCAATGACTTCTGGGAAAGTTATCTTGGGAGGCCTACATGATAATCTGCTGCACTTTGAAAACAAATTCATGGTCATTAATTCACAGAGGTTTAAAGAGGAAAGAGATGTCAATATTACATAATTTGCTGGTTTGGCATTGCTCGGATCAGCATGAAAGAATATGTCATTATGACATAAAGTATATCAGTTTGGAACAGTTCAACCCTCAAACCTGCCAGGGATAACCTAATATCCTGACATATCTTGTTATATGATCTGTTTAGGTAGTGGTATCTATCCATCCATCCATCCATCCATCCATCCATCCTACATAGAATTGCAGTTCATAAACTAACAAGCTGTATGTCATTAAGAGTGTTGTTTATCTCACCACTTCCTGGTTAGAAAGTCCAATCAGAACCAGGCAGAGAACTTTTGACCAATGTGATGCAGCCAAGGGAATGTGTTCCTTGTGCAGAGAGAGTTCGCATGTTATTGAGGTCGGCGAACACCGAAATGAGACTCCCTTGAACTTGAAATTACCGGTTAGCTCCACCCGGGCCACTTACTGGACTGGAAGCAGCCGAATATTAACAACAAGTGCACCCAGAACCTGCTTCTAGCTTCGGACGCAGACGTGATTTGATATCAATGTGTGCATTAGAATGCGTTTTATTAGAGTCATACAGTCATTTTAGATAAAAATAAACAAGTCACTGGGTTTACGTAACTTGACCTTGTGAAAACCCCTGTGTTAACAGTCTCGTAGCGTGGTTTTATACACCGTTTCAACATGAATGGCAGTGAACGGCGGTTAAAACAGGCTGAGCTCTACCAAAGTAAACACTGTGACATTGATGCACACAAGATGTGTTGAAGACGGGAGAAATCTCTGCTAATGGAGGAGTCAGAATTAGACTGGTATAGTCCTTTAGGGCTGCGGTTCATTGTGCTGTTTGCATTACTGAGAGGCACACACCTCATTGTTATAATTGGGGGTGGAGAAAGTCATCATTGCACATACATCACAGTATAATTAAAACCTCTTTGAAACAGTTTCATCATCAGCTAATGAACCTAGATATTATTGTGAGACTTTTGAATTAGACTGCTTTAGTTTTTTTTAGCTGGATCTACTTATAAACTGCCATGTTTGTGGACAGAACTTGCAGAGGTTTCTCATCATATAACAGCTCCATTTATCAGCACCGCTACCAGATCAGAGAACCATCCCAAAGCCCTCCTGGTGGCAACCCAGCGGCATCACCAAACCTCCAGCAGTCTGCCTGCTGAAGGTCACGTTGGGAAACATTCTCCAATGACACATACTAAGTGTACGTCTATGAAATAACTGACCAGGAGTATTCATTCAATAGCAGACATCCATCTGTGCTATAAAGCTGTCAGCAGACACTTTCCACTATGTTCACTGAGACCGTCAAAGACTGAAACTGACACCCTGTCAGCCAAAACACTACTTCAAGAAGATAACCGAACTACTTCTCAGCTCCGAGACTACCAGTACAAATCCATCAGTGCTTGTATAAATCATAAACACTATTAATTATAGTAAACATAACAATAGACCTTTTTCAGAGTACGTATTTCAACTCAAAGCAGGAAAAGCACAAGCGAATCTAACAACAATACTCTTGACACACTGAAATGGAATGCAGCCATCAATTATGTGGTTATTAATTACACTCTGACTTATCCTGCTCCAACATGTCAAACCAGCTGTTGTGACAAAGACCAATTAGCTCTTATTTCTCCAAACACTGTCATACTCGTATGTAAAAACTAAAATGTGAAAGAGATATCTGGAGACATCCTGGATGATAGTCCATTATTTACATACATGCTCACAGCAAAGGCTTGTAACTCAAAAAGTAAACGCCACAGCATTTTCCCTGAGGCATCATCACAGCGTGATAAGAGTAATTCTGAAGAGGGCACCTTGTTACACAGTTTGCCGGCTGTCTGGACTTCACCAAATGCTGAGAGGACATTAGCGTCTTCTCTATAGTGGTCGGTCTGACACTGTAGTCTCACGACCCCAAGCTGGTTATCTTTGGCACAGCAGAAGCAGTTTAGGAGACCTCAAATACGATTTATTGCATTAAAACACAATAACTTCTGCTCCAGCACTGGAATTCACCATAAAAACCCCTCAGTGCAGCGCTGGCTTAATGATGTGTCTAATAATCAAGAAAAGATTGAAAATGGTTAAATAAGATAACATGGTGGGGAAAAAGTCCCCGTCCCACACCACCAGCCAGAGATAAAAAATAAAAAAATGTTTTTAAAAACAAGCCAGATAACATCCAACCTCCATGTGTATCAACATTTCCTTTATGCTCACATGAAACATGATGGAGAGGATAGTGCAGCTCTGTGGTCGGCGTGTGGCACCAATATTAAACGGTATCGAAGGATGAATCTTTCAAAGGAAGTAACTGTTGATACTCATACACGCATCACAAGGGACTAAAATTGCAGGTCAGAAAAGTGAAACAGGAACTATAAACCCGAGAACTGAACGACAGTGGAGGGATTGCACGGTGGAATATGGTAGAAGTGAAACGTGTGGCTTGGTTTTGCCCTCAACAGGACATAATAAAGTACATTAACTCAAGTACTTTGGTACAAATGTGAGGTAATTTGCTTGAGTTTCTTCACTTTGTGCTACTTTACACTGTGACTCCACTACATCTCAGAGACAAATGGTGTACTTTATGAAGTTCTACATACTTCTTAAGCTGAAGGAACTATTTTTTTAAATACCTCTTGGATCAGCTGGAAAAATGCATCGCCACAAAACTGTTTTCGGAGCTCATGAAAAGTTGACTTGTTCAAAAAATATGTGGTTCTCACAAGGCCTGCTTATATGGTGACGTTAGAGAATAGGATGCAGTGCTGTCAGTGTGGATTAAACTACCCAACATTATACTAAACAGCTCAACGACCTTAAAGTGCTGTAAAAATCCAACATGTGCCTTAATGCAGCAGTTTTACTATATACTATTTTACTCTAAAATGGCTGCTTTTACTTTTTTATAACTACAGTTCTTACATACTTTTACTTAAACATGGGGGTTTGAATGCATGAGGTGTGCTCGTAGTGGAGTATTTTCACATTGTAAGTTAGTATTAGTAGTTTTAACATATCTGAATACTTCTTCCAGCACTCTAAAAAGACAAAAAAGCGACTAAATATACATTATTTTTAAATGAAGCTGAAAGTGTTGACATGTACATGGAGCACATACTGTTGGGAAGTTGTTTTTTATGTTGCAGACTTGCTAAGACTTGCTCTCGTTGCTGTGAAGCTGCGAGTCTGAATCATGACACCAGGCAGCAGCGTTGTCATTTTGTACGCGGCGGAAACTTGCGAACACACTTTTAACAACGACGAAAACGTACAGACGTGTAGCGCGCAGCTAGCTGATAGCTCACCGACGCCAAACCACACATCTGAACAACAGCAACACATCTCCGTAAAGTCCTCGTAACTCACACGAAACACGGGGGGTTGAAGTGAACGAAGATGCATCAGTCAGTCGTGTGGCTTCCAGCCTGACGAGTCCAGACAACACCGAGCATTATCGCCGCCTTCCAGCTTCAATATCCCCGCCTGCACCGGCGAGCTGACGGGCTACGACGGCGGCGGCGATGCTGGAGGGTCGCTTTCTCTCGGCGCTGGACGCATAAAAAACGGCTTTAATACTTAACCCCGGGCTCCGGGAGCAACAGTGTAAATGCGTTGCACAGAGACCGACGTGGCAAAGCCGCACCGCCTCTCTCTGCAACGTCATCAGCGCGCGACTTAACTGCACAGTCGCAGTTTGACGAACCTGGAAAGAGTGGCTGGTCTGGAGTCAGCGCTGCTTTTAACTTGTATCAATGATTGTGTAGATTATTATCGATATATTTGAGCTAGTAGATGTCTAGTTAGTTTCATAGTGTAGTTATTTTCACAAGTACTGCAGTATTAAATACACATAAAACCACACTAGTTGCCAGGTTATTAAGTACACCTGGTGGTTGAATGTAAGTATATTCACTAAAGTACTTCTGTACAAGACTACACGTTTGAGGTACTTTAGTGAAACAGGATCGGCAGGCAGGAAACAACATTGTGAGGAAATAGATTTTTTCTATAAAAAGATTAACTCACAACCGTCTCTATTGTGTGCAGTTCATTAATGGATGGATGTGGTATTATTGGTTTAATCAGTTGGCACTCAATAATTAAGTAAGTATGTGTCATCGATTAGATTTTGATATTAAAAAACAATATAAAATATTTCAGCATATATTGTTTGATAAATATTGCCAGGGATGTGATCAGAAAAGGGATCGATAAAAGACAAAAAGAAGCATTTTTCAATTCAGCTCGGCTTTAATTCCATGTGTGAATAATTTTTAGTTGTGTATGTGAAATATACCATGATACACACAAAGAAGAGGAAAGAGAATCTAGGTACATTTCCAAAACTGTACAAAACATTATTACATTTTCCTGTTGTGCCGAGATCGCCATAATTTAAAAAGCAAAAACACATTTTGGAGCCTGTAACATTGTTCACATTACTTCATTTCAACACCATGTAAAATATTCATTTACATGCAGTGTTTTTAAAAAAAAAACCCTACCTTCAACACATCAGTAAAACAATACCACTTCAAGACATCCAGGAGACATGAAAAATAACTATTTACAAAATGATAAAAAGCAAAAACTAATTCCAGCAGTCACAAGTCTATTCAAATTAATGTGGGTTTGAATAGTTCTAATGGAACAATGGCCTGAGCATCATTTCTTCCACAATTGATGTTTTATGGCAAATATAAGAATTAACTGTGTTTCGTGCCAAATCACTAGTTTTAAGAGATCAATTAAAAAGGCACAAATAAGCATAATCTTACATGAGGCTTTTAGTGCAATTCCCTTCAGAAGTTTTCACATCGATGAACCAGCAGATCATGATATCCCAAAAATCTGTTTAGTATAAAGACTTGCATGGTTTTCAAATGTCAACATCTAAAAACAGCAAACCATTTATAGAATAGCAAATAGGTTTCCTTCGTTGATATTTGCAGAACCACCTGCAGACTCATGATCCCATTTAATCTCACATATTCTGAATCCTTCTGCCAGATTTGTACGTATCAAAAAGGTTGATAAAAAGACTTCATGGTTCATTTTAATATATAAAAATAATGTTTAAAAGTTGACCAGTAAGCAGACAACAAGGCTCCCGGTTCTAGTGAGGTGTGTATGTTCTCTCAAACAAAGGTGGCAGGCCGTTTCACAGCCGCAGGGTTCAGATGACGACGCTGGTGCCACTGCGAGAACTCTTGTCCTGAGAGAGACACACTAACTTTAGATTCACGTCACACACCATCGGCATCACTCAGGCATTGATTTATAGTGAGTGTGGTTGATATTGCTTTTGTCTTGACATAAGTGCGTTGATGTGTGTGTCTAACAACTAAAGCATTGTGCGTCTTACAGAGTAGCGTTCATTCTTCCGTGCTCCTGGTTTCTGTCCAGGTTCGTACTCCGAGTAGCTGGGAGGATGGTCAGCCCAGCCACCTCCTCCTGCTCCTCCCCTCCTCCCTCCTCCTCTCCCTGCTGCTGCCTTCATCATCCGAGCTCCAGGACCCTCCCCTGGAGCGCCGTGATGCTGGGGGAGAGTAGTTTCCCCTGGACCTGTTGTCAAACAGGTCATCCCGGGAACGGGAGCGTGGGCGGTCCATGCCTCCCCTTTGCCCGTTGTGACGCCGCCCGTCCAGTGACTCCTCGCTGTAGCTCCTGGGAAGTCCTCTAGACCGGGTGGGTGAGGGGTAACGCCTGCCTGGAGCGCCTCGTTCTTCACGACGGCCGAAGCCGCTGCGGCTGCTCTCGCTGGAGCTCGGGGGGCGACTCTTGGGTGCAGGGGGCGGGATTCTGATCGGTTGCTCTCTTATCGGTGGAAGTGTGATGACTCGACGCTTCAGTTAGGCCATCATCAAGGGCAGAGATCATGCTAGGAGGGCCGGGGGAAAATGGGATGGAGGCAGGCATGTGCTGCATTGGCTGCATGGGCGGCATGTGATGCATTGGCTGCATGGGCTGCATGTGCTGGGGAGGAGGAGGAGGCTGGGACTGATGACACAGAGACAGAAGAAAATACACATGAAAATCATCACTAACATTTGAGTAATATTCACATAACATGTCACATGTTCACATGTGTTGTAAAGGAGCCCATTCAAGGAACAACTATGAACACTGTTGATTTAATATGTATTATGACTTACAAACTAGTTCTGACATTCACACATTTAATACCTTATAAATGCACCCTCAGCACTGATGGGTGTTTTTGCAAAAACAAAGCTTTGACGAAGGGTTGTTTAGTAGTGTGTGTGTGTGTGTGTGTGTGTGTGTGTGTATAAGATTCTCTTCAAAATCTCTGAATATACAATTTGTATCATTGACATCTAAAAAGAATACTATAAGAAAGTAAATAGGAATGATAGAATCAATTGTTAACATTTACATTTAGGGCATTTAGCAGACGCTTTTATCCAAAGTGACTTACAATAAGTACATTTGTTGGAACAAATTACAGTATATTGGTATCAGTATGCTGATATATGTTCACTGAGAATGACAAGGTGACAAACACTTGAAGTATAAGCATAATCAGATGCTCTCGTTTACATAGACAGATTTGGGAACATGGGCGGTTACATACCTGTAGTAGTAGAGGAGTCGCCATGTCCATCCCCCTCACCTGGTTCTCCAGGTAATCCAGCATTTGATTGGTGTTGGCAGGGGTGTGGTTGCCATGGCTACTGGGAGCAGGCATGCTATAAGCTGAAGAATGAGGAGGAGGGAGGGGCATGGGCTTCATCGGGATGCTCTTCCCTGAAGCAGATCCTGGAGGGACGGAAACATGTAGAGGATATGGTTATTTATCTGGAGACATCAGTGGATGAATACCGGCCTACAGTCTAAAGGCATTAAACCTCAGTGTGCTCATTAAGTTGGCGTGTAACATGATGTGTGTACCCGAGTAGAGCAGCGGGTTCATCTGGGAGGAGGCGTGGCTCATTGGTCCATACAGTGGCTGTCCACCCATCCAGGGAGCCATGGCCCTCTGGGCGTCCTTCATCATACGGTGCTGCATCACAGCTGGAAGTGAACACAGCACATTAATATTCAACAACACGGGAATGTCTCTGCCAAGTACACAGGCTGGTTTTTCTGACATGTTTTGCACATTTTATGAAGAGCAAATATGAACAATCATTTGTCCTGAATCTTCTTCAAGTCTGTCTCAAAACGCTCACATGCCCATCTGTACTCTACTCTGAGAGAGTTATTGGTCACTGTTATCATTTATCCTGTCTATACTCCAGTCCATAAATCCTATCCTTTGCTAACATGATTCAATGTATTTGATGGGGGACATATAGCACAATGCATACTTGAACATTTTACTTTTTTTTTTTTTTTTTAATTAAGACATTTTATAATATCTTACTAAAACATTTTTCTGGCATTTTACTAATATTTTTTGGACATTTTACTAACATTTTATGAATATTTTTTCAGCTATTTTACAAATATTTATCAGATATTTTACAAATATTTTTCAGATATTTTACAAATATTTTTCAGATATTTTACAAATATGTTTCAGATATTTAACAAATATTCTTCAGATTTTTTCCCCATGATTTTACTGATATCGCTCAGATATTTTTACTAATATTTCCAAATTGAATGCTTTTCGGCATGTTTTGGACGTGGGAGCATCCTTAAGGTATGGACGAGGAGACCTAAATGCTGCTGGGCTCTACCTTTTTCTGGACAGCAGCATTGCTGTGGGCAGCAGGGACAGCGAACATAGCAGCAGCATCTCTGAGGGCAGCACTGGCAGCAGCAGATACAGAAGAGGAGGATGAGAAGGAGGGCTCCAAGGATGATCAACAACACTGTTAACCAATCTAAAGGGGAGAGGAAGAGACACACTTATTATGGAGTGCCCAAAGACAGACATCTTGTTAATATGCATTTCTGTGTTCTAGATTCTGCACCTGTAATGTCACCCACATTTAGGTTTAAACAAATCAACAGGACAAGTTGTGGCAAAAATAAAATCAGTGAGTGTATGTTTTTCTTTCTCTTTTTGTTTCTTACGGTAAACAATGAGTTTGACTTCTTTGTCAGAGTCTCCAGAGGTGTCTCCAGCAGCAGCGACGGAGCAGTAGTACACCCCGTTGTCCCACCACATCACCTCATGGATCACCAGATCTGCCTCTACACACACACACACACAGACACACACAAAATTAAGTATAAACAGACATAATAAAGGTGAAGTAAAGATGATAAAGTGTTTGAGTCCAGTGGTTCCTACGACCACATTTAGTCTCAACATAGTTGCATCTTATTCTTGTAAAGGCTGGGTTGATTCGACGCCATTAGGATATAAATTGACTCACTATTTCGGATGGTGATCCTGCGTTCGCGGTAGTCTGTTCCCAGCGTCGGCTCATTGCTTCCCCTCTTCTGGATTACCGTGCGCACTGTTCGCTGGCGGTCTGGACAGTCGTTCGACGGGTCCTGTCCCAACTGTAGTGCAGACTGGTACGCTGCAAAACCAGAGGCAAAGTTTCCATCAACACAAGGAATGGTAATCTTTCCCACGGCTGGTATCCACATATACCTGTATGCATGGTCAATCCATCACTTTGGTTCAGATTGAAACATCCCAACAACTAGGCAACTACTTTGGTTTATGACCAAATACCTGCAAAACTAATGACATTCCCATCAACCTCAGCTACACTTCTGTTTAGCAAATGCGAGCATGCTCATTACCAACACCAAGGTGCCCTTGAGCAAGGTGCTTAAGCCCAGCCCAAATCAGACTGTGCAAATGTGATCAGGTGTGAAACTTTCCTGAATATATAAACTAAAGCAATGTTTTGTCAATAAATAATGTGTTCCAGATGTGCAGGGCAGTGAGAGGTTCCACGTAGGACAAGGTGTTTATTGCTGTATAGTTGGAGTCCACAGCTCATGCACCACCTTCATCCTTAGTAACTGAACTACACCATCTAAATTAGGTTGACCACATGTAGGGAAGATTTTTATTCTGGCATTGATGAATATTCAGAGACCACTACGTCAGCAGGACAGTTCAGAGAAGAGTCCGACCAGCTTCTCTGGGATTTGACCTGTTACCTGTGGAGTAGTACTCCAGGACGGGGTCCTTGCAGAAGGACTTGAACCTCCAGGTGACCAGAACATCTTGGAGGTTAGCAAAGGTGGAGTAGTCACACAGGAGGGTCACCGAGGCAAACAGAGTGGTGCTGCGCTCCTGCTGAGGAACGACCACCTGAACGCACACCGACACTGTTGGGAGAGATGGCAAATAGGCGGTTACACATACAGTCGCTGGTGTTTTTTGTGTAATAAGGAATGAAGCCATCTCACTTTAGGAGGAAAATGGTGGTCAGACGGAAACAATGTGTGTGAGCAGCATAGCAGCTCATTTCATAGTGGCAGAACCAGAAAAACAGGTGACACAGACAAAAGGCACAGGAAATGGCTTACTGTGAAACTACCAGCCAAACATTCAGAAGCTGAAACCTGATGAGTGTCTGTGTGTGAATGTGAAGGTAGCCGTGACTCTACTAGAAAATAACTGGAAGACTATACAATAAATCATAAGTTAAGGTTTAAAAACAGATGCGAATAAAGTCCTCCAAATAATAAAAAATAAAAAACAACAATATGGGGCTTTATTAGGCTGATAATTAAAAAAAAAATCTTAAAATATTCTTCAACAAGCCTGTGCAAAAGAGAGCTTTGTAAGCGTCATTAACTACATAGCATACAGGCTAAATCAACTTTATTTCAGGTCAAATGAACAGAAACTGTGACCGATACCGGTTTGCTTCGTTTCACTCCACTTTTTTTTTTCTTCAAACTTTCAATTAAATGCGACAAGACTAGTCGACCTTGTTCTAGAACAGCACGAAGCCAACATGTAAAGAAATGGAAATTACCTTCTAGAAGCGCCAGCAGGAAGATCGCGGCAGCTAATCTCCGCATGATGACCAACAAGAGACAAACCCTCCTCCGGCTCCGACTAAACCAACTCACTTATTGGGAATTAAAAAAACTCCTCGAAGGACACAATTAAAAAAAAGGAGAAAAATAGACAGAAAACAAACAAACAACGCGGCTAACCAAAAAGTGAAGCACGACTGTTCATTGTATCGTCCTAAACAGTGTGTTTGCGCCTGCAGTCATCTCTGGCCACACCCCGAAACAGGTGAGTTCATCCGAACCTCTGACGTCATCACGCGCACGGGAACCCCCCCAGCCCAAAAAACTAAACCTGTCGGTTGAAAAAAGCTGATTTAGACAAAACATAAACATGTTATTCCTTTTCTTAACTAACATTATTTATAGTCATATTTTCCGTATAATGAACAATCATCACAATATTAGGATTTAAAGTAACAGAAGGTGAAACTTATAAACCAAAAACAAAATGTATTTAATTGTGATTATAAAAACCACAATAAATTAAATCTAAACTGATTATTATTCATACTATGGCATGAGGAAAACTTCTTTATATTGCTCCAAGTATTAGAAATAAATTGTCTCTATTGTAACTCTGATATACAACCACTAGGGGTCAGCCTAAACGTGATTTTATCTGAGCTGGAGATTCATTTTACTGTGTTTTCTGTTCTGTTATCTCTTGAATTCTCTACAGTTAAAAGCAATAAAATATAATAACATATATATATAAAGTATAAAAGCAAGCTGTTTGAATCCTGAATGAAAGACATTGAAATGTGTCCTCCATTTGTGTGTTGTGCTGAAGTGTTTTCAGAGTCCTTCAAATTGTCAGATCGTTTCCCCTGAAGAACACCCACTCTGCACCTGCAGCACTTCAGGGCTTTTTTTTTTTAAATTTCCTAGAAACTCCTGCAAAGTTTCCTGCTCATTCTCCCTCGGGTGCTGTTCTTCTGCTGCGTGTAAACTACAGGTTTAATGAAAGAACATAAAATTAAAACAATAAAAATATCAACACATCACCTCTGGAAAAGTTGATTTTAATAAACACAACTCTATTTTTATTGAATTACATTCAATAAAACTACATGTTTCTATGGTGTAGAAATGTTGTGGTCATTGTACATGAGAATTTGCATTTTCTGCTACTTCATTTTTCTACTCGTATACAAACATTGTATTGTATTGTAGGCAAACATTGTATCTGACAGTAGTGTTACTCTATGGTGTGTGGTGATGTCATATTTCCCCGCTGATGCCTCTGTGAAGCCCAGGAGGAAATTGCTCAATAACATTCCTGACATGCTCCTGAGCTGTGAGTGGTCACCATCCTAACCGACCCCTCCCATCACAAATACACAGTCTACATGTGAAAATAACAAGCATCTCCTCCACCAACAGACAGGACAAGACATTTTACATTTACATTTACATTTACATTTACATTTAGGTCATTTAGCAGACACTTTTGTCCAAAGCGACTAAGTACATTTGTCAAAAGAAGGAAACAAAGAAACCACAACGTATCATTGCCGATAAAGTAAGAGCTAAAAAATAGAACAAGTGTTAGGTCCTCATCTGAGTAAAGTCCTTTTCTGTGAATGTTATTCAGCAGTTTTACTATCTCATGATCCCTGTTGCAGTTAAGCACTCGATTATTTTCTTGAAATAGAAAAGCTATATTTAAAGCATTTTTTTCAAGTAATCAATTTAAAGCAAATCCTGTATTCAAGTGTAAGCTTATAACGTATATTTTTCTGTCCACTAAAAAACACACTTTTTTTTCCATTTGCATCTGAAAAATGTCTTTAAAAAACTAAAATAAACTATTTTAATTTTTAAACCCCATTGGACTGATTATCTTAGCTCAAGGAAAGTCAATGATCATTTTGAAACTACTTAAATGTAGTGTATCAAAAGTTATATTAATGCTCATTATGTGGAAAAATACTGAACTGTTTCTACTTAAGTTTAAATTCATAAGCAATATTTCACTACTGTTTGTGGAGGTGGAGGCAATTTTATCTAATGTATATACTATTACGTGATTTCATTTAAAACAATGTGTTATGTAAATTTTTATCAAACTAGTGACTATAATTCAAAGAAGTACAAAGCAGCAGAAAACAGTACATACTCAGGTGAAGTGCAGCTACCAGAAACAGTATGCACTGCCTGTACAATCATATCTCCAACTTAATAAGCAGTTGAAAACATCCTAAAACAAAGACAATAAACTGGAATAAAACATTGATTTGGTTTCTACTCAGCTCATTTGCTGAGACGATTATGTGATAAACATTTTGGGTTTTTATGTTTGTGTTACGCCAATAAATGATGAACAAAACGTTTATGGGAGAAAGTGTTGCAAAAAATTATTTATTTGGATGACAAAAAGACAGGCAGTCTGTGATAACAACAACAATGAACAAAGGCACACATTGTGTCCTTAACAGAAAAGTAAAGAGTCATCTCTCTCTCTCTCTCTATCTCTCTCTCTCAGACACACACACACACACTCACACACACACACACACACACACACACACACACACACACACACACACACACACACACACAAACCACAGCTGTCAGTACCAGCAGAAAACACGATGGAAGACAAACTTCCTCAAGAAAACCAACATGAAGGCTGGAATAATGAATTACTGTTTGGTGTAAAGTTAGAACAAAAATAAGTAAAGAGATCAGTTATGCATGTTTTGTATATATGTGTGTGACTGTTGATAACGTAGGAAGGTGTTGGTTTAGCTGTTGACTCAGCAGTGATAAGAAAAGGCTGAATTACAGTTATCAAATCAAAGGCACTTCATCTTTAGTACAGTCACACTCCAAAGATTAAACAAACAATCATTTACAAATTACATTTATTGTATCGCACCACACATAAATAGGTCCAGTTTACATAAAAAATGTCTTCATATGAAAATCTTGTTAATGGCATGTTCAATCCCATAAAATACAGAAACATATAACATTTGTGCAGGTTACTTTGTGCAAACTAACATGTTTTAATAGAAGATGAACAGACATGCAGGAAGGAGATAAACCAATGTTACGACTTCATGAATAAGGAACCACTTAGAAGTAACTTAATCATCACTCACCCATCCATCCACAACCCTTTCCAGCTTCCTGGGGGACCTCTAGTCTCTCCAGCATGCTCTGGGTCGTCCCTGAGGGCCTCTTATCAGTTGGACGTGCCTGGAAAACCTCTAAAGGAATGAATCCTGAGCAGATGCCCAATCTGCCTCAATGGCTCCTCAACCTATCTCAACTACCAAACTGCCCGCTGAAAGATGCTCATTTCAGCCTCTCGTATCGTGGATCCCCTTCTTTTGGTCACTACCCAAGGCTCATGTAAATATGAGAGTGGGAACGCAGAACCGGTAAGCCTCCCGGCTTCCAGCTCCCTCCTTACCACAACAATACCCACATCACTGCTGACGCCACATAGAATCACCTGTCCTTTTTTACCCTCACTCATGAACAAGACTCTGAGATACTTGAACCTCCTCACTCCCAACCTTAATAGTTCAGTCCCAGGACCAGATGGCTTCGTAGCAATAACCCTGTTATCCCATATTCCTGCAGTAACAACACAGGACTCCCCAAGGGACACGGTGGTAAGCCTTCTTGAAGTCCTCAATCATCTAGACTGTTTGGGAAAACTCCCAGGACCTGTCCACTGAAGAGGTGTGTCAACCAAGACAGCCCAACAATGTCCAGAGCCTTAAGCATCTCAGGGCGGGTCTCATCCATGCCTGGCGCCTTGCCATCGTGGAGCTTTTTGACTACCTCAGTGACCGGTGCCAGGGATATGAATGGGTTTTCCCCTGAGTCTTCAAACTCTGCCTCCCCCAGGACTTGTTGGTCAGGTTCAGGAGTTCCTCAAAGTGCTCCTTCCACAGCTTGACAATATCTCCAGTCCTGATCTACAGTTCTCCTCCCCTGCTGAACACAGCCTGAGACAGTGTGAGTGATCTTCACGGTTTGAGCGAATTTCTTTAAGGTCAACTGAAAATCCTTCTCCATAGTTACCTACAGCCAGGTTTTTACTTTGCCAACCACCCCAGCTGCAGCCCTTGTGACTAACCAGTACCTGTTGCCCTAGATCCCA
Source organism: Chelidonichthys spinosus (assembly GCA_029853015.1). Classification (NCBI taxonomy): domain Eukaryota; kingdom Metazoa; phylum Chordata; class Actinopteri; order Perciformes; family Triglidae; genus Chelidonichthys; species Chelidonichthys spinosus. The sequence goes on along the minus strand of CM056821.1, from coordinate 5,163,565 downwards.
GAGCCAGCCAACTGCCAAAGGACTAATTCTTCAGCGTGATAGCCTCATCCAGGGGGTTCTTAAGGAACTGCCAAAACAGGCACTGATGACCTTCTACCCACAACTGCTAGCAGACACTTCCACAATGGAGATTGGAACCTGCACTCTGTTTTCCTGCTATGCAGGTAGGACGTCGGGTTTTTAAGTGCTTTTTAAATATAAAAACTAAAAACAGCTGCTGATGGAAACAGGTTTGATGAGGGCAGTGAAATTACAAATACCATAAAGTTACCAACCGTAAAGACAAAACAATGAGCTGAAAGACGCTAAGAGGAACTTGTAAGTGTCAGCTTTCACATTATTGAGACATTGTCAATATAACAAAACAAGGTTAAACCTAGCATATGGCCCAGGATGGTGAGTGCTGGTATCTATAATGTGAATTACTGGATATTAAATGTTCATTTGAAAATATTCCATATTGGTCTCAGTAATATTTGTTCTTAAAGTGTACTGAAGTAGCATATCGGATGCCATGGTTAAGCTGTTTTTTGGTCAATAATTGAGCAACAGCCAATAGGGAAACTCCAACACTCCACTCCAATCATCATATCAACTTCTGCTAATGTTAGTTACTACTACCAGTTTAAGTTAACATTAAAATCTGTCTGCATTAAGTACTTTAGTCCCTGAATGTGTTACTGAATGACACAGAGAATGCCTTGTCATGCAGCTGAAGCTTGGACGTATTTTACAGTAATGCTGTTGTCACACACCTCCTTTTTCTACAACTGTGCTTATTTAAAGCAGCTATCTCATCAAGCTGAAATGAATGCGCTCATTGTGCTGGAAGTGTGAAGCAAGGCTTTTCTCAAGGGACAAGAGGAGATGAACAGTGTCCTGCTGGGAATGACAGTCTAGTTGGTAGCCCACATTACTTCAGTGTTAGTCCAGCTGCGATATATATGAGGTGACAGAAGCTGAACAGTGATGACTTCATCATTCAGCGACGTCACAGGCAGAAACCCCAGTGACAGTCTCAATAGTAAATGTGCGTCCATTTACTATCCATTTCATCATTCATCAGTGCTGACTCAGCTTTTCTTCGTGGCCACTTGCATACTTTTGCAAGTCATTTCTATCATCTTTCATCAGCGGACATGTGCCTCCTGTGAAGTTTAGGTACTCAGTCTGTGTGGCTTTTAGTCCATCAGACAATGAGGGAGTCCCGGCTGAGAAGAGTGCTCTGGTGGGGAAGAAAAAATTGCAAGAGATCAACACAACAGCAGTGTTGACACGACAATATGAACACTTCTTTTACAAAAGAACAAATGTGAAAAGAGGTATTAGACATTAGCCAAACCGTGTTATTATGGCGTACCTGGGACAAACTGCATTTCAACTGTTTTTCAAATGATTTGAAGATTTGATTGAAACAAACGAAACATGGTTCTGGTGAATTAATTTCCAGAGTCCAGATACAGAGAGTCTTTGAAGTTGAATACCTTTTTGACCCAGATTTGTCAGGGAGGACACAACCAGTTATGATTGTTATGGGAAGTAGTAAGATACAGAACGGTGGGTTCTACCTAGTTTTCACTGTAGTAGCGTGTGAACCTGACCTGTCAAAAGGTACAACAACAACACTTATTGTCGGCCGAAAAAAACGTTTCTGTACTGCAAATCACAGTTTCTTAACCTCGGATCTGGGCCCCCGTGTGGCCAAGACGAAATAAAGACATCACATTTTTACAGGTACATCTTATTTTTTGTTCCTTATCCATTAGAAAGTTCTACACCTGAGACCAGGGCTTTTGGCCACCTGGAATTATTGTACAGGAACTAAATTTATCCTAGTTTAATTTGGACAGAAAACAGGTTAAGTTCCCCATAAGCTCCTTCTGTGGAAATGTCCTAATAGACTCCCTTAAAAACAAGGAAACCAGACTAAGTGTTAAACCCTTTGCTGTTAGCCTAGTGTTAACATTTTTATCAATTATACACCAATAACTAGTTTTCAAAAAACTTGCACTACATGAGCTCTAGTCATTGTTATTGAGCTGCAATTTAGCATGACCAGCGCACAAATAATTCAAAGGCCTGAATGTTACTCACCACTTTACGGGCCTTGTCTCTGGACTCCTCTCTGCGACCGGGCAGGGACTGGGCAGGAGGTTGAGAGGAGCGAGTGTTTCCAGGAAGCGGCCGCGGAGATGACCTGTCAGTTCTGCTTCGCTCTGTGTCTGAGTAAGGAGACAGTGAATCTGCCTCAGGCCTGTTAATGGGCGAGCGGCTGCAGTGCCGACCGGATTCCCCGCTGCTCTTTTTTGAGCTGCCCTTTGAGGGTGTGTCTGAATCCTCCTCAACCCAGGCCCCATTCCTCCCCTGGTTGATCCCTCGCAACTTAGCCTTGCGCTCCAGCAGGCTGTTCAGGAATGTGCCATCGTAGTCCTTCTCTTGAGAAGAAGTTGACGGTGGACTGACTCTGGGAGGAGGTGGGGCAGGGTGCTCGCTGTCCCAAGTGCCCCTTCTCTTTTTGGGTGACTGAAGTGGGCTTATGTCATGTCCGTTATTCTTGTTTCGTCTGGGGTGATCTTCACGCTCACTGTTGTCTCCAAGCTCATTTTCATCATTGTAATAATGCTGAGGTGGCCCATTACGGTTGGAAGGATATCGACTGTAATCCAGAAGGTCCATCTCATAGTCTCCCATTTCCTCTTCCCTTTTCACTTCCCCTCTGCCTCCCCTCTGCTTGTAAGAAACGGCATACTCCTCCAGCTCATCCAGTGAGCCCGTACGTCCCGCAGTACGGTACGTCTTTCTCTGCAGATGTTCTGAACGAGGGTTCCACCTGCGAAACACAACCCGTGGCCAAGTGAGGACCGACAGGGAGAGGGAGGTAACATATGAAAAGGATGTTTAGCTTGTGAAAATTGTGTATATATATATATGAAAATATACAATATCTGTGAGCATTTCAAAGTCGTTGCTTAAGTAAAAGGCTGATAGTTGGATTTCCCCAGTAAGCTGAACCTCATAGTGTATACAGACTACACAGATTATCTGTACCTGTTGGGGTTGTCCTCTTCGCTGTAATTCTGTTTGCGTTGATTTCGGCCGGGCCTGCGAAACTGTGAGGAGGACGGAGGGTCATCGCTGTATCGCCGAGGAGGAAGAGTCTCGTCCTGGCAGCGGCGGGGCTCCGAGTCCGGGTCATCGCGATATCGCTGGGGTGAAGGGGGATTGTCACGGTAGCGCTGCGGCTCTGGGCTGCGCTTGTCACTGTGGCGTTGGGGCTCGGACTGAGGGTCGTGGTCGGGGATGGCAGGCAGAGCTTTCTTCTGGACGTTTCGGTATGTCTGGCGAAAGCCGGTTTCTCCGTCATGGAGGGAGCTCAGCTCAGACTGGCTACAGGCTGGACAGATGAAGGAATGATCAAATGATGAACGACTGAACAGACAAATAAATTATATATTCGAAAAGGCCTCTTTCAAGAAGCAGAGAATTTAATAGAAAAAATATAAACAAAGAGATTGCAGAAGAAGAAATCTGAGTCGCAGCCTACAAGTGATGACACAGTGTTGGAGAAATAATTAAGCATGCACACCTGCATGCACATTTGAAGAAGAGGACATTTAATACACAAAATGTTTGCGCAGAGATGCATGCCAAGCCAAGCACAAAGGAAGAAAAAGCCAAAAAGAGACCATGCATTTACTAATGAGTGCATCAACATGCTATAGAGGATGTGGAAAACCGTTTTAGAGAGTAAATCCACAGGATGCGTTTCTGAAGCTTACACTGATGGCTGATGGACCTGGCAGGGTTGAAGTGAGCCAGTTGTTTCTCTACATACTGTAGCACCCTGAGAGAGTCCTGCTCCTGGGGTGTAGGCACGCGGTAGGGAATCCCTACAGCATGCATTGGCACTGCAGATATACACTTGACCCATCAGCATGAATGACTTCTGTGTTTGTTCATTGTGGTTTGAGGACCATACTGGTGCTTTTGCACTAATTTATTATATTTCTAATATACACATGTAGGAAAATAAAACTTCAATTTCATTCCTCATAAAACATTTATGAATGCAGTAGTCTGATACAACGGCAGCATTTTCAAATTAAATGTACAGATAGAGTATTCAACGCCCAACAAATGCAATATTTTAAATTAAGTATAAATTCTGGGGATGATTATAATAGACTAATAGAAAAACACACTGATACAGTCTATAATTCTAAAAACAAAGATCCACTCGCTAATGAAGAGTAAGAGCTCACCTGCTGTAAGCATGCTGCCATCCGAAGGGGGGACAGAAGACATTTTGTCCACTAGAGATGGGGGAGCGATGGGAACCATCGTTGGAACACCAGTGACAAAGTACGGAGGATAGGCAGGTGTCTGAGGGCTGGAGGTGCCCGTCTTTATACCCTTACCTGCCTCGTACACTACAAAAGCAACACACAATCCCATTCAGATTTTCCAGATAAACACACTTCTTCCAAACAGTTTTAGTACTCAGTAGTGAACTTTTGTGCCTCTGTGTGTGTGTGTTTATACTCACGGTGTCTTGGGCAGCAGCAAGTGTCTGGGCAGCACCAGCAACTGACGTAGCAGCAGCAGGAGTGAGGACAACACTGACACCAACAAACCCCAACCAACAGCAGGAAGAGGACACTGCCCAGCGCCACGGCCGACACAAAAACCCACTCTGCAAATACACACAACACAGTTTTCTGCATTTAAATAAGTATCCACATATATTGACATGGGAACAGCTTGATTTGATTACATCACTGTGTACTCTGAGTCGAGTCCGATGACTTGAGGCTATTTATCAGATTTTGCAGGGATCCTTCTGGAGCCACTTTGGCGTTTTAGTATTTTTTCTCACATACAATCTAATAATGAAAGTGAAATGGTCCAGAATACATTGTTTGTTTGTTTTTGTGATAAACTCTTGTTGTTTTACTTCCAATGCAAATAGACAAAGCACAATGAAAAACAACAACAAGAATGAATATGAATCACAACAAGTGTTAGAGTGCTAAGGCAAATAATACAGCAAGTACACCAGATACTGTCTATAGAGGCAGAGCAAAGAAAATGGAAGGAGAAGGCAGATAAGGAAATCTTTAACAATGTAAAACCAAGGACAACATTGTCTCTACACACACACACCACACACACACACACACACACACACACACACACACACACACACACACACACACAGGAAAGCAGCAGCATTTTGCTACAGGAAGGAAAGGCACAACTCTTGAAATTACTAAAGATTTGGCTGTGACAACAAAATAGCTTGTAATGTGATCTAATTTGCAACCATTATGACCCTTACACACACAAACACACAACACACACACACACACACACACACACACACACACACACTAATGCAATGCTTACACCAGAGATAAGCTTGCAGTAACAATTCTGCCGGAGTGACTCATACCATGTCATGTTTGGTATCTAAACACAATTCATCCATTCATTCATCACTCCCAACAGACTATGTGATAGTTACATGTGTAGCATTACAGGAATTCAATGTGACAAAAACAAACTTGAGCACTGTGGTTTTTTTTACTGGGTAGTGTCCAAATGATGTGGGATGACATGCTAACCACAGCCATAAATAACTATAATGACCATAATAGCTGTTTTCCAGTACAGCTCATCATAGTGGGAGCGAGGCTCATTATCTGATGGGTGCGGATCTGACTGTTGGGTCAAAAGTGACCCTGAGCTCTGTCAAAGCCTCATTACAGCCGAATCACAAACATGCATTGCATTATTTACTGATGTGAGCGGAGGAACGGTTGAAGTCATTAGCATAGACACCATTAAAAATGCTGTAAACAAAATAGTTTGCCTCTCTATATCAGATCAAGTCTCATGTGCCAAATGTCAGAACCCGACCTTATTCGAAGTTTCTTATATTGTGTGCAAAAACCACCACCACCACCCGAATGGTTCCTACACCCATGGTCTGAGCAGTAAGTTGGGTTAGTATGAATGGAAGGAACCAGGTGAGGGGAGAATACATTATGCCCCTACCTGGCATAATCTTCAAATCAAAGTCTGGCAGGAGGTCTTCAGGCACCCCTGAGAAGCCTGGAGAGAGAAAGAGCAGAGGTGACAACAGGAGAGGAGAGGAGACGAGAGGGAATGGTGATATAAATGATTGGTTCAAAGAAAGGTGTTGCAGCAGCATGCATGAAGACAGAAGCAAGACAAAACAGAGAGAGAGAGATACAGAGAAAGATAAACAGATAAAAGAGTTCAACAGCAGCATGCACCAGAGGACATTCTTGTCTTGAAAGTCTCGAAATCAGCTGATAACCTCCAAGATGATCAATCCGTCTGATAAGAAGACGGACTGGAATATGAATCATTCTCATGAAGATAATATGACAAATAGGCAGGAGCTGTGAGTAATGTTACATGCAGAGCTGCAAAAATCCCCGGTGGAAACATTCTTCACGTCCAGAGCCAGCAAACAGGCTGCAGAGAAGTCCATTCATTATGTTGGTAATAAGCTCTCTCCAAGTTGACACATCAAACTCGCCTATCAATTAGAGTAAGTTGCAGTTGAGGTTGCATGCAACCTTTGCGTTAGCTTCTATAATTATAATACAGTGGTATTTTCATCATATACGTTTTCTGAGATAAGCATAATATTTCCCAAAATGTTAAAGTAGTCCATCAACTACAACTCCCAATGAGGCTTTGACAGTGAGGTATTGGCAAAGACTGATGGACCATGCTGATTTTGAATGTTGAGTTAATCATAATTTTAGCAAGTTAAAATCCTATCATAATCACATTTTCCTTACATGCCACAAGCTTTCTTAATGGGGTGGTCGGTTACATTCACCCATGAGCTAACTTTACCCGCTCCGTTTATTTGTTTTCTAATTTCTACAGCATGACATGTGGCCTATGTAATGGCTTTCTTTCTATATCATTATATATACAGTGAATTTATTTTAGAAAATGCCTTAAAAGGTTTACATCTGGTCATTTTGGTGGGAGGTGAGATTCATTGACTTCTACACTTTCAGAGAAAGCAAATGCTTCAACACGACCAGTTGTTCCTGGTATCTAGTCTGTGTTTTGTCTTTCTCCCTTAATTTTTATTTATTTTAACACATGCTTAAGGGACTCCACGCAAGGTCGGTCAGCAGATGTCCGAATGAAACATTAACATGGTAGATAAGGGGGCAGTGCGTCACAAGCAGCTACAAAAATATGCATTAATGTGTCGTGTTTTGGGTGCTTAAGTCAATGTGATAAAGAAGCTTTGTGAAAAGTGAAAAGGCCAGAAGTTGAGTGTGATGTGAACAGGTATACTGGTGTCTTACTGTTGAGTGTGTGATTATCACAGAGAGGACTAGAGGGGTGCCGAGCAGGAGAAAGAAGGACTGGAGAAAACAGAGAGCAGGCTGGACTATCTCGGCCTGACTCTGGCTGAGATCACATACCTCACTTACTATCTTTCTGGAAGGCTAAACGTGTTCTTTGCTGGATTTGAAAACAGAAAGAAACCTATTAAGTTTATTGAGAAGCAGCTGCATCACCACATTCATTCAAACAACTAGGTGCTGAATTTGCATTATATTATATATTTAAAGGCATCTCCGAGTGTGGTATCTGTTGTTGTGTCTTCTGTCTCCCATCAGATGCCCAAGCAGTTCAAGGCTGACTTGGGAAGTCCCCACTCACATGTGAATTTGCCCGCTGGCTGGTGAAACACCAATATTTACTTTCAATGTTTGCTTATTTCTCCCTATATGGTTATTTTGGTTGTATTATTATCAAATAACATGTGAGCTACAAAAAGGAAAACGGAAGTGAAAAGGGAGAGCAGAGGGAAGCTGAATCAGTGGAGTGTCTCACATGGTGTCACCCTCCATCTTTTGTGTCACTGTGCTCTGCTGTCCCTCCTCCACGTCATTAAATCTTCCCTCTCTTCTTTGCTGTGAAGCCATTTTCCAAAAAAGACAAAAGACCCCCGAGCCAGTCACGGTGGCCCCAACTGTTGTTATGGAAACTCAACAAGTGCCTCACATGCCATATTAGCTGCATCGAGACCAGGGGAATAAAACAATTTGGATCTGTGGTCGATTTATTGTCTTCCATCTTCATATTATTGTACCACAGCCGTAACCAACATTGAACGGAATGTGTGCAAGTATTTGCAAACTGTAAAAAGTCCAGCAGTCGTGTATTACTGTGTGTGTGTGTGTGTGTGTGTACTTTGTGCAGTCTGGGCCAGCCAAACAAAAGTTCAGCCTCAGATTGCATTAGAGCCCCAAGCCACCACATAGCCACTCAGCCGTCGTTATGGAAACATTTGTAACTGAAGACAGACAAGTAAACCGTTACTGTAAAGGTACAACATATTACAACACACACACACACACACACACACACACACAAACATACACACACACACACACACACACACACACACACACGATTAATGAACATGTCAACGACTCAAACAAGAGATAGCTATTCTGCTGTAACTAGTTTTAATTAAAAAAAAAACGTATTATATATTGTGACATACAGTATAGGTCAATGCCGTTGCTATGGTTACAGATTAGGCGAGACTGCCAAGAAATGCCACTGTTCAACGCAAATCCGCTCAATAATGAGCCTGTACTGTGCTGTCGCTGATGAAAAGGTCAGTTCATAAATGCTTTGTTAAAATAAGTTTGTAGAGAGAAAAAACTAAAGGTAAATTCAAATTTGACAGAACTAATGACTAATTACATATAAAGGGTGTGATCAGAGATACTGCAGCGTGAAGTAGGTTAATATTGTACAACACAAGATGATGAGACACCACCGGAATCAACGAATCAATAACACACTGTTAATTAATTTTAATGGATGTGGATGAGATAGAGAAGGTACGTTCACACCAAACACAAAGCAAATGTTCACCTTGTGTTACTCGCGCAAGTTTGACCGCATCAGTTGTGTTTATTCGTGTCACTCGCACATAAATATGCATAAATATGACTATGGAATATGTTAGGAAGCTTGCTGTGTGGACCATAGACAGTCTCTGGTCTGTACACATAGTTTCATTCGGTCTCACTAATGTGAGGTTTTATCATAGAGCTCTGGATGACCACAGGCGACAATATTTGTTGTCTCCATTTCTGATTTGGTGATGACAGGGGAGAATCTCACCGCTGATAGGCTTTCGCATCAGAGCGTCACTTGAATTATTAGCTTGAGCGTCGCACCACCCACTGAAAATATGCATGTATGAGCTTCTTTGCATTGGCTTTATATGAAATAGCGTGACGGGAAAAAAATGTGAAAGTAGTGTGAGCTTACCCAGAACCAGCAGCTCCACGGAGGCTTCGTTCTGTCCCTCTAAATCATCCGATATAACCACTTTACAGATGTAAACTCCACTGTCTCCCCACTGGACCTCTCCGATGCGCAGGTCTGCTTCTGCATGAGAAAAAAGGAAGAGGTTAAAGATGTGAAACAAAATCCTCCTAGATGCATCTTTAATCAACATCTTTGGTACAAACAATTCTCATTTTCAGTTCCAAGTTGTGAACATTAATTAGCCTGTCATTCAAAACAGTTTCCATCTTCTCGACCTACAGATTTTAAGTTGGTGTTTTTGGTTTTAATTATTTACAATCTTAGGTTGACTATTCATAATGTTTGCATTTCTGCAAACTGCATCCATACAGAGACACTAAGGCCGCGTTCAGACTGCCAGCAGAAATCCGATTTTTAGCCCATCCAGATTGGAACCGGATGACTCTTTTGAAGTCTAAACAGTCCCAAGTCACATGAAATCCGATTTTTGCGAAACGGATCGAAACCACCTCCGGGAGGTAGTTTCAGATCGCATTTGGACAGATGCGTCTCAGTCTGAACAGCTCCAAACACTCAGATCGGATTTGACTGTCCGTGAGGTCACTCTACGCGACGCTAGACCTGACCCAATGCGCCAAACCACCCGCCTGTTTCAAGTTGTGGAGCTACGTTACCGGTTCTGCACCCCTACTGGACAGCGATAAGGACAATATACTCATGTGAGCTGCCTCCATCTTGTTTGTTGTTTTTCTCGTTGCTTTAACATGACGTCACACAATACACGCCTCCGCTCCGACGTCGTTGCTACAGCAACCAGTCAGATGGGTCACTTGATGTGGCCCAGTCTGAACAGAGCCAAATGCGATTTGGACACTTGCTAAAACAGTGTGGACAGTCAGCCCTAAAAATCGGATATGAGAAGGAATCAGATTTGAATCGGATTTGCCTGCAGTCTGAACGCGGCCAAAAATATGTGGTAACCCTAGTATGTGATTGATTGAACATTAATCAGCTGCTATAACAGCCTTGCCTCTTCTGGGTTTTTCCTCCCTTTCAGCCACTACAGCACTATTGAGGTCAGGTCGCCGTTTCCAATTCCACCCAAAGGTGTTTGATGGGATTGAGGTCAGGGAGCCGAGTAGGCCAATCAACTTCTTCCACGCCAAACTCAGAAAACCAGAGCCGCCTCAGCAATGGTGCAAGAAGGTACATTTCATTTTTCATGATTTTCTAATTATGGAAGCAAAATGTCCAATGAAATGCTTTTTATATCGCTGAATAAACCACAAAAACAATTCAAATATAGTTGGGCACAAGAATCCAACACACAAGACAATACTGGTCTGCTGTTTCCATTGTACTGGGGTCAGACATGTAAATGCTTGGACAGGAAACAGGCTTGTATAATTCACTTCCTTTTCCTGTTAGCCAAGGAAGGGGGAGGAGAGACAAGCAAACTACACTACTGTGACCATAAGTGCAAATCAGTGTGTTGGTTTAGCCCTCTGATTAACAGAACACCCACAGCCCAGTGCATGCTGGGACAGACTCTAGCATCCCTGTGACCCTGAATAGAAAAACATGAATCTGGGTGACTAGGTGTCGCTAAAAGGCAACACTTTAAGTTTTTTTGTCCAACATTGCTTCGCTGTTACAAGACAGGAGGTAGAGTGGGATGGATAAAGTAAAAAGCCAAAGTGTGTGTGGAGGTGGGGTGTGGAATGTCTTAGAGAGTAGACAAAAATAAAAAGTTAAAGTGGGACATTGAAGTAGATCAGAGGGAAGGAGTGAGAGGTCAGGATGAATGAGAGGACAGCATGAAAGCCATCTCTTTTGTCCGTGTTCCTGGCTGGTGAAGAGAAGGTCAATTATTCAACCAGAGTTAGAGCTCCATAAATCTGAGGACTGCAAACAAGGCTACCTCTCTTCAAAACGCACACATGCAACACACACACACACACACAGGCACGCACATGCATGTATGCACTGTAGTGTCCCTTAGTGAACGTGATGGTGAAGCACTATGGGAATGTAGAGCTGAGGACAGGGGGGATGGCATCAGCATGAATTCTTAAGGCGAGTCCACACCGGACCGAAAATCGGCGTCTTTGAGAGAGTCGGCCTCCGTGACATGAGTCTGCTTGGTGTGGTCGCTCGAATCGGCCCACGTCGGGGTTCATTTCAGCCGATTCAAATGTGTAATCTGCCAAGCGAGTCGGTCACTCTTTTACCATTCTGATTGGTGGAGGCTAGCAGCTTGACTAGCGAATCAGTGAAGCCCGGAAGTGACGATGGTAAACATACCAGATAACCAGTGGAATCGAAGAAGGTGGTCTAGAGAGGACCGCCTACTTCCGGTTTACTGTTTTTTTGGCCCACAATACAGATTAGTGCCGCCTGTTGTTTTGGAGACATTACATCTCGCGCAAGCGCGGAACTTATGGCGTCGGCTGTAGTTCCGTAGGTGTGAACCGCCCATGTCGTTGTTCGAGTCGGCCATGTTAAGTAGCCCGACTTCATTTATCCGACGCAAATCGGGCAGTCGGTCCGGTGTGGACCCGCCTTTACAGTGCATCTGATGCAGTATTTGTTATACCACCACCTGAATCAGTATGGCTGATTTGATTTGAGTTACTTTTAGTGCTAATATTCTTTTACATGTTGTATGTCATTGACATCAATACTTGACGAGTGGGACATCTTATCATTAAATTGATTTTATCAATATCATGATAAAAGAAATAGTCAAATTGTACCAACCAATTATAGTAATACTCAATACTCTCATGGCCATTGTGGGGAACACCCCCTCTGCTGCTAACACAGGAAAACACTGAGGCTTCAGATGGAGTGCTGCCAATACTGCATTTCTGAGGCTAGCGCTGATATTTAAACAATTCTGAAAATATTCTAAGAATTTGCTAAATAAACTTGAAAAATTCCATTTTAATTTGGCTAATCTACTACACTTTTTTTTTTCTCTTTTTACAAAGTCACATGCCAGGCTTCACACCCAGAGCTGATTAGTGATTTCTGACTGGATGGATTGTGAGCTTTGTTCTTTTTCTTCTCTCAAAAATCAACATCTAACATCACACTTTTCTTGTCATGCCAAAGTGTAGAATAGAAAATAACTGTTGCTGGTGGGTATGTCCTTATTATTCTAGGTTATGTAACCTGATTGTTCTCAAAGATCTAACGGTTTTCATTAAAGCCCCCTCCTCTCAACCACCTCTACATGTGTGCAGAATCTCTCTGACTTTGTGTTGGGCATTTAATCAGGAATCTGTGGGAAGTGGTGCCAATGCTCTTATTTATGGCTTTCATAAAACGTACCAGGCCTGGCAGCACAAGAGACAAAACAATAGTTTGGATCAATATGTTACCAAAGAACCAGAGAGTGATATTTTTCTTTTTGCACAAAGGATGCCCCAAAAACCAAACCTTTAAACCAAAACTAAGAAAATGTTTTTGAGTGGCTTTCATAGTTCTGATCTACATTTAAATTTGTGGTGAGACTTTAATCTTATGTCTTTACTTTGCTGTTTTTATGTTTTTATATTTTTCTGTTTCTGTAAGAACATATCTTAACTTGCTGACTGTTTCAGCCACAACATGTCTCCAATATTTGGCTTCAATAATCCCCCAGCACAACTGCAAGCAGATGATGTAAAATTCCACCCAAAGCCGGTGAGCTAAAATTGAAACTACAGTACAAATAATGTGCTGGCCTGGTTACACGGTTGCTGTGTGGAAAGACAAGTTTAAAGATAATTTTCACCGTGAGCATCATGAAACAGAACCAGAGGTGCAAGTACATAAGTCTTACTGTTGATTATGGAGATGTCTCTGGTCTTGTAGTACTCTGACAGTGTGATGGAGGAGCCTGAGATGGAGGCCACGGTTCGGACCGTCCGGCTGCTGTCAGCGCAGTCGAGGTAGGTCGCCGTCATCCCTGTCTCGTACCCTCCACCGGCTCCTCTGGTTCCACTGGTCAGCCCGCCTCCTCCCTGGCCTCCACCCAGGCTGTCGGGGAAGTTGAAGGAATCCCGTGTGCGGTCCCGACAGTACGACTTGTAAACCCATTGCACCACGGGGGTCTGGGTGGATACGCTGTTGAACTGACACGGCAGAACCACTGACTGGAACAGCACAGAGTATCTTTTCTCATCTCTCACGAATACATGAACCCCAGAGCAACGGGGAGGGAGGACATCTGTGGGAGGATAAGGAGGTAATGAAGAAAGATCAGCTAACTGTGAAAAAGTTGCAATATTTTAATCATTACAGTAATTATGAACCATAAAAACATAGCATTGTATTCTTTCTTAGTCATGAGCTGAACGCACAGACATTATATTACCATTCTGGCTGTCCATCACAAATAAAAGTCCATTAATCTGACAAATCGTAGAATAAGAGATGAAAAAGTAGCCAGAGAATCATCTAGTTTTTACATGTTCCTTACCATATAAGTACTCCAGTGATTGTCATCCATAGGTATAATGCAAACAGGATCTTCAAAAAGCTAATTGAGCATGTGTTAAATGATGCCAATTTGTTGTTGGGGGGATCACGGAGTCAGACTTTGAAAACCTCTGGATTATACGCAGACACAACAGATCTGAGAGCAGATCGCAATAATAACTGTGAATGTGTAATGAAGGGGATTTAAGACGACCACAGAAGATACCCACACACAGTGATTCAGATGCTAAGTTGAGGGTTTAAGTTAACGCCTGCTCAGTAAACTTCAGATTCAGTAAAGTAGTAGTAGTAAAGTATTTTAGGATGAACACTGGCTCGGAATATTTTTGTTTTTATTTTCCTTTGGAATGGAATTAATCGTTGTGCAGTTCGGCAAGATGGGTTTAAGAAAACACGGCTGTCTTGTTTCACTTGCTTCTGCAGTGAAATCCGACTGTGAGCTGAGTTGACTCTGGGTCACATGATGACAAACACACACCCACATGTGAATGCTGCTGCTGCTGTGTGTGTGTGTGTGTGTTTTTATTCAGGATAAGCAGTGGGAGGTGAGACTGAACTGGACCAGTGAACAGGGATGAGGTGTTGGATCAGAGTGGGAGAGCTTCACTTAATCCAGACCAGGCCTGCTTTGTTTTCTTTCTATTATGAAGTGTGAACCCCACTAAACACCCGCCCTGGTTTCAAAGAACTCACCGATTTCATAAAAAAAAAACAACAACAAGCCAGATCAGCAGCCCTATTGATAACAGAATTGCCGAAGCAGTAAAACCAACATTTCTGAATTCTACACTCCTCTCTTTATGGGTAACCCCTAATCTATATGTTCAAACAAAAGAAAGCATGGTCATCATTTACTGTAAAATACAAAATCAATGTCTACAATTACACACTGTGAATGCACAGTTCTCAAGTAAAAAAGTAAATCACATAGATGATGAATCTCCCTTCCAATCATTTTGTTTTTGTTTCAGTAAGCTACTGTAAGGTCAGTTGATTTGATGTTTTACAGCTTCTTCATACTATTGTTCACACCTTGCATGTATTTAAAGGCTTTTACGACTCGTCTGAAGCCAATTTGGTTTTACAGTAAAGGTTTGGCTGGAGTGGTGTAAAGGCTGAGATGAATCAAGCTGACTGAAACATGAATTCTTCTAAGAGATCTCTGACTTCTAAGAACTGGAACAAAAAAGCCAGGAGCTTGGTCTTCCTGGGCTCACAGGCTGAAGGGGCAATCCAGGCTTTATTAGTTTTCAGAGGAAGCCACCTCCAGAGGAGAAAATGAAAGCAGGAGGAAGAGGAGGAGGACAAAGACAGTAATCCTGATTTAATGTTGCTGGGAATGTTTATGAGACCTAAGTGCTGTACTACAAGTAATTGCTATCTTGATTTGTCTGCATTCTCGTGGTGAGAATAACTTTCTTTACAGATTAACACCTTTAAGAATGTTTTTTTTTTTTTTTTTGCATTGATCATTACACTGACTTTTCAAATATGTGTTTGTGGTTTTTGGTTTCTACAAATTAAATAAAATGGTAACCTGTAATTTCACTGAGGGACCTAGTTAGAGCTAAATCTATCAGAAGTTAGACCTCCTAATCCACAACCCCCCAATGCTTCTGGACGGATCATTCACACATGACTGAGTAACAGTCTACAGCAGCAACTCATCGACTCATAAAAAGCAATTAATATGGGACAAAAGGTACGTTTTAATGCTTAATTCGTCATTCTAAATCATTGGCACGCCAGTGCATGTTAGCTTAGTTAAAGCGACGCTAGCTAACTGATTACTCCAAACTTACATCCGAGTTAAACAACCTGTTACAACACTTTACAAAGAGTGGATTCCATCTTTCCCCCCCGTTAATCTTCTCTTACCTGTCAGAAAAACGATAAACATCCACCACTTCGGAACCAAAGGCATTTTCCAAATCCTACAGGTGAATTTCATAACGGTTTTCTGATGAACGTCGTCTTGTTTTCTCTTCCGTCTCATCCCTGGACGAGATTTCAGGCTCAACTGGCAAGTAACGGGACCGGGGCGCACGAGCGGCGGCTGTGGGACCAGCGTCAAGCTTGTCAGAATAAAACTCACAACTTCCGGGAACTATTTTCAGAATAGAGGCATTTTTGTCGCAATACATTAGAATATTTGTGTTGCGAGAAGAGGCAGACAAGTAACTAACTGTATTCTAAGGTGTGCTTAGTGCCACAAATTATGTCAAAGAACATTTTTTATTATTATTATTATTATTATTATTATTATTATTAATAATAATAATAATAATAATAATAATAAAAATATGGAAACTGACCCTGAACCAAACTCCACAAAAGAGGTCACAAGAATGCTTGAAATAGGTGTTCTTAATTGATAAATATTAGCTGTTGGTCAATTAAAACTTTGGGGCACTCAGGTCGAGCAACAGGTGTTTCCCTGTGAGTTAGGAGGTGAGTTCTCCATGTAATATTATTTCTTTCAACAATATACAGCATGTTTTCATTTACTGTTCAAAGGAAAACAGCATTCTTACTTTCAGTCATAGTTCAGCATCATGCTTGTTTAGGTGTTATGGTGTTTTGCTTAGGCATGCCAGTGAAATAAAATAAAATGTTTGCAGTCCAAATAAGTGGGGAAATGCATTGTGGGTTACTTTAAAGTCTACACTGCATGTGATACATTTATATAATTTATGTAGTTTACTAACACTGAACCTAGCTTTTGAAAGATGATATATGAATTAAGTATAACGACAATACACTGCTGTTGTTCCGTTATTTATAAGCTATCTGATCATTTTATTTTGAAGTCCAAATGATCCCATATCCGGTCTAGTTTTATAACTTTAGGCGGCAGTGTGGGGAGGCGCCGAGATGTCCTTTCAAACAATGGATGGTGGCGGTGATGGAGGGAAGGACTGTTTTAACAATAAATAGACATTAAAGATTCCACCGAGACGATAATCATAACTAATACTACACCTGGTACAACTTGTACTTCTAATAAAATATTTTAGTTTTTACCTCACGTGTCGTATCAATATCATGTGATCATAAGAGAATTGATGAGTTTGGTAGGTGTAATGTCGCCCCCTAGTGTTCCGTACACAGTTGGAAGAAGCCGTTTTGTTCATTATACTTCAGCTTTATTTTTACAGCGTATTTCATGAATGGAACCATCACAAAACAAAAATCTCAATGTAAAACTGGTATCATTACCATTGCAGCGTTACAATAATAGCATTTGTAATATATATTGTCATATTTCATTACATTTCTTAAGACATTTCTCTATAAAATAATCAAACATAATAAAAACATCTTAGAAGGTAGCATGGCAAAAGGAGGTTATGTACTGTATATGTTCAAAGTTCAGACACATTAAAATTGTAATTTTTTCACAATTTAAAAAGAGGAAGAGAGGGAATTATGCTGACATTATTAAATGCCAACAATAAGAGGAAGTTTCTATATCATGGCGAACACAAAAAACTAAACCACGAAATAGAGAGGACATGAAAACTGGTTGAAGGTTGTTGTTTGTATACAAGGATAGACGGTATCTATCTCAAATAATTCTATAAAGTGTAAAGAATGACACAAAACAGAAGCCCTTTTCTTTAGTGTGGGGGTAGCTTCCTCAAACAAAGCAAACAAACAACAAAACTACCCCGAAGCTAAAATCTCATCAACCCAAGATAAAATATCAACTAATTTCTGGATTACACAGCTCTCTAAAACTGTACTTCTCTGCAGGATTTGTGAAGTTCCCATTTGTATCACGTGGTACACAACCGAAGGAAAGATCTTGCCCTGGACATTGTTTGGACCTGAGCCTCTACGTGAGTTAGTAACCGTTGACCCCACCCACCCAGCCACTCCTTGTATAAAACGGATCAGATGGGCTTTGTGGCCACCATTTTGGGTTCCCTGCCCTTCCTCAAACTAATCCGTCCACTAACAGCGTGACTCACAAAACCGCTCTAGAAAAACAACAGATCATTCCTCTTAATTCTAGTGTAGTTGTGGCGTTTTAGCCAGTTGTGTCACTACATCATTCATGGCGGCAAAACGGTTGTTTTCCAATGAGGTCACACCTCGAGTGCGAGGGAACTGGCTGCCATCGGAGGAAATTCAGCGCCGATAAAACAGAAGATGGTGATTCAAAGGTTAAGTTATGTTAGTCCTTCCTTGGTGGTTTATTGTTTGGCACGGGTGGTCTGTCACGGTCGCGATCATCATAGGGCTCATCATAGCGGTCGTCATCGTCGTTGCGACGGTCTCTGCGGTCGTCATAGCGGCGCTCGTCGTCATAGCGGCGCTCGTCGTCATAGCGGCGCTCGTCGTCACGGCGACGCTCGTCGTCGTAGCGCTCATTCCGGTCACTGTACCTCTCGCGGCGGTCGGTGTAGTCGCTACGGCGGTCGTCGTAGTCGCTGCGGCGGTCGTCGTAGTCGCTGCGGCGATCGTCGTAGTCGCTGCGGCGGTCGTCGTAGTCGCTGCGGATATCGTCGTTATCCCTGCGGTTGTCATGGTTGCGCTCACTCCGCTCCTCGTAGCGGTCACTGGCAGGTCTTCTCACACTGGAGTCGTCCTCTCCCCCATCGGCATGGCGACTCTCGCCGTTTCTCTCCGGCTCTTTGTCCCTGTACTCTTCTTCCTTCGGAACTCTGGAATGTGAGCACACAACAGTCAGATGTCGGTTTATATTTCGCTGTCAGTGTCACCAAGAATAAAGCTTCCACCAGCTGCCTCAAAACCGCCTCAGCTGTGTTGATTTTTAACTATTTTCTAGTAATCTGCCCAACGTTGAATGAGGAAATCTGGCTGATAAAACCCATCTGTGGCTCCGCTCATTCGCACCTTAAAGTCCAGCACAACCGGACAAAGAGACCTCGAGCCGCGTTAGCGTAACTAAGATTACTGCTGCTGGTGCCTGTGCACTGTTGAGTTCTCTGCCTCTAAACCTAAAAGCCTGTGTGTGCTCAATGGAGTGAAACGTGGCCTCAATATTTATATTTTTCTCCGGATGGCCTCTCTGGGTCTCCGTAGATCATATGTGGGAAACTTTACCCCATGGCGTATTCCTCCTCCTTGTTCTTCTTCTTCCGGCAGCAGCAGCAATAGATGACGACGACGAGTACGATCAACGCGGCGACGACTCCACCAATGATTCCTGCAGTGGAGCCGATGTTCATGGAAGCTGCAGGATTGAAGGAAGTTGGGAGAAGAAGGATGCATATTATAATGTGTCGATGTCGACATGAAGTTCCCGGACTGCTGATAAAGCTGCTATGAGAAGGTTCATCTCACGTGGCATGACTGTGAGGGTGAGGTTGCAGGTAGCAGAGCGGATCTTGTTTCTGGCGGTGCAGGTGTAGTATCCCGATGTATCTTTGGAGATGTTGTAAAGAGACAGGATGCCTCCCTCTAAAAGACAGAGAGACATTCACACACACACACATTAATGCCATCATCATTTTATGGTCTACAATATACTTACAATCTAGAATTTAAAATACTTAAATCCAAGGGTGCTCAATCAATAATCAATGCTGTTTATTGTGGTTCCGGACTGTTTTAATGTATTGTATTCAGGTTTTAGCCTTTCAAAGATATAGCTGTCTAGATGTTAAAGTGATACGAAACAAGACAGAACTTCCATGTGGTCGTTATGTTCCCCAAAAGGTGGTCATGTTCATCTTTCATAACCAAAACGTTCTTTTTTTATAATGTTTAAAAAGATGAATGCAGCGTATGTATGACAGTTGACTTGTATTTTCCAGGATGGACTGACAGAAGCTAGCAGATACTCACTGTCTGTGGTTCTCGGGTCTGGAACACGAGGCATCTTCCTGACATCTTGACTTTGCCACGAATAAGTGGGTATCGGGGAGCCTTCCTCAGAAAAGCAGGTCAGGTTGATGTTCTTGCCATATTCCGTTTGTCCCTGGATCTTACAGATGGGTTTAGATGGAGCCACTAGAGGGGGGAAAGTGCGATTTGTCCATTAAAATGACAACAAAACGTGTCTAATATAATTCCGTCAATATACACATTTAATAGATAATGAAAATGAAGTAAAGAATGCAACAGATGCACGTCCAGATGTCATGTTTTTTTGGTCATTTATTCGATTTCATCGCTAGAAGCATGACATGTTGCAATAGCTTACACTGGAACAATTTCACCCACTTTTAAAAAACACTTCAACATATATAATATTTCTCTGAAAACAAATGCAATATTACCTAGAACCAGCAGGCGCACAGTGTCGGCCGGCTTGCCCTCATCGTCCCCTGGAATCTGGACACGACACTCAAACACTTTGTTGTCTGCGAGCGTGATGGACGACAGTCTCAAGTTGGCTTTTCCCTTCGCAATGTCTACCTCCAGGGACACCCGGCCTTCATACAGCGATTTGATGTCAGTAATTGCACCAACAGAATAATAAGTGGCGATCAGGGTCTGTTAGACAACGAGAACATCAGAAGAACATTAAAAGAAGAAGGTAAAAATAAACATACAGAATCATACACGCATGTCAACGCAGTGCAGCGGTCTGACCTCTTTAGCGTTGACTGCTGCAGCCTCAACAGACCATGAGATGACGACCAGTTTGAGGTTTGCTGTAGGTTTGGGTGTAAAGCTGCAGGGAATTGTGATGTTGTCGCCCCTGGCATACTCGTATGTGTCCTTCGGGATGTCCACGGTCAGCGCACCAACACCTGACAACACTGTGAAACATTTCACAACAGAGAATATTGACCGTTAACTTTTGGCTGGAAGGTCCCATCATTTACAAAAACAGTAAATATCGATAACGATATGGATGCATTGTCAATATATTGAAACAACCACACGGTAAAGCCTATTTCTCTAAACTCCTGCGTGAATTAAATAGTGGAGGGTTCGACGCGTTGTGGTCGGATCACTCTTAGCTTTCTTCATCAGCACTTCACTGTTCTCCACACTTCCTCATTCTCACTCACGCAGCTGAACCAGCCAATCAGAAGCCAGGAGGACACAAGGGAACCACAGATGTAGCTTCAAGAGATTATCATAACCGTTTAAAAACAAAAAGCCAATGTAAATATTCAAAACATGTAAATAACAAAATAAAAATAAATGAGTAAATAGTTAAATGTGTAAACATTGTAAATGTAGTACTTAAACTCATATATGAATGAACTGAACTTGGACATGGAGTACTTCCTCATGTCATTAAGACATTTATTGGGAAACGAGAGTTTCAAGTGGAATTTGATAGAAAAAAATATATATATTTCCAGCCAAACACAAATATAGAGTAATAAGACTGTTTTATTCAACTACAATGGAGTTTTTCCTCAAGCAGAATTATTATCAATCCAGATCAATTCAGGATATGATTCCGTTGAAAGACAATAAATGATCATCTTGAATTGCCGCCCAGCCCTTTTTAAAATGTGCCTTCACTGTGACTGATTGGACACACACACACACACACACACACACACACACACACACACACACACACACACACACACACACACACACTTTCACATAGATAGATTATGTCCATTTACTTATTGTTCCTATCTATTTATATTAATTAGTAAAAACGACGAATTCATAATTAAATAAACACAATAAAATCGAATGTTCAAGTTGCTCTGATGTGAATATTTGTGGTTTTCTTAATCTTCTACGGCAGTAAACTGAATATAAAAACTTAACTAAACTATAAAACTAAACTTAACTATAAAAAGCAAGACATTTTAAGACGCCAGCGTGAAACTAGTGGTGACCAGTTTACCCGGTTAGGCCAAATCAAGAAGATACTCTAAAATAAATAAAATAATAGTCATGTGAAGCCCTACATTTCAAGAGCTTAGATAAGTTCTACATTATTTGCCTTATTGTTGGGTTTATATTTTTGCAAAGAGGCTCATTTCTCCTCACGGATCGCCTGCATGTTCAGGCCGCCCTGACGGCCGGGCCTGCTCACTCGCAGAACACCTGAAGGTGTAAACAGGTGTGGCAGCTCGGGGAAGAACGCAAACGACATGAACTGCAGGCAAACTCACCCAGAGACAGCAGAATGAACGTAGAAAGCCGCCTCTCCATTGCAAACACTTCCATGTTGTCGAACGGACTCGCTGGTTCTGTGAGGGAGCGTTTCCTCTCACTTGAAACTCGGTCGCGCGGCCCGACTGGTGCTTATTTGCGTCGAAACCAGACAGCGACCTGTGAAGGATGCGCCCGCCCGATGGGTGCGCCCGCCGCCTCCTCGTGACTGACAGCGCCGCCCGCCAATCAGCGCGGCTCCTGCGGTTCGCAAACATTCTCGACCCGCCCACCTGGCGAGTGTCGGCTTGTCCTCTGTAGGTAGAGCCCGGCGGACTTTTTCAGGGATACTCCCTCCCCGTGACAAGTTTTCTCAGGATCGGGAACACAGGAACACTGTTTCCAAATCTAACCAAATATTTTATGACATTTTAATAAGCTCAACAATTCACCAACCCATAATAAAGAGAAGCACTTTTGGTCGACTTTATATCTGTTTCATTATTTAGATATCTTTCATCAATAAGCTTTTTGATGCAAGAGAGCCAACACACTTGAGTGTGTGTGTGTGTGTGTGTGTGTGTGTGTGTGTGTGTGTGTGTGTGTGTGTGTGCGTGTGTGTGCGTGTGTGTGCGTGTGTGTGCGTGTGTGTGTGTGTTGGGGGAGGTTTGTTGTCAAGAGCTGATGTGTGCTGTTGCAACAAGAGGAGCAATTCGTCCTGTCAGACAGGTTTGACAGGATGTGTTTACCTGGAGACACACGCACACACACACACACACACACACACACACACACACATAACGCAACAGAAAGAAACAACTCCCGCTCGGTGGATTGAAGCCGATTCATGATGCACCCATCCTTTGAAATAACTGTTAAATATTTAAACCGTACACAATAATGTATAGAATGTGGAAGAACAGAACATATGATTCCATCCAGGTGAATTCCACCGTCATGCATCTGCAATATAATGCTACATGCAGCAGCTAGTTAGCTTAGCATAAAGACCGGACACATGGGGCATCAGCCAGCCTGCTTTTGTCCAAAGGGAATAACATTTGACTAACTCCCTAATTAACACACATTTGTTTGATTGTATAAGGCTAATCACACACTAAAGCCCGCTTCTTGGTTTTCTTTCTCCAAACATTCATAGTTCACCCAAAGTTGCTTTTCAAAAAAAAAAAAAAAAAAAAAAAAACCCTTACTGCACTGTTGCTCTTGAAGTATTACTTTACTCAGATGAGGACCTAACACTTGTTCTATTTTTTGGCTCTTACTTTATCAGCAATGATACGTTGTGGTTTCTTTGTTTCCTTCTTTTGACAAATGTACTTATTGTAAGTCGCTTTGGACAAAAGAGTCTGCTAAATGTAAATGTAAATGTGATGGTTTGTTCCACAGGCCGCTTTCAAAGAAAGAAGGTCTCATTCGAGCAGGTGAAACATTTAAAACCTGTCCAACCTGTTGGACATAAATAATAACAAAATGTTGAATATATTAATATGAAAACATACAAAAATACTTAAACAGCCACAGTTACTGTGTGCAATGTGGTGAAAATCCCCTGAAGAGGCAGAAAAAAATAAAACTACCAATGGCTGAACTCCATTTAGCTGCTTCAGTTTCAAGGTCCTGGTATTGTTGTGTCACTGCCACATTGTGAAGGCTTACTCGGACACTTGAATAGAGCGTGTGCTCATCCAACAAATCCTTCAAATTATATGAAAAAATCACCTGGAACAGCTCTGAAGCCATTCAGGCTTTTATCAACCTGTAAGCAGGGGCCCACTGTTGGGCCTCAGATCGCCATCTAGTGGACAGAACATGGTAATTTATCCAAAGCACAATTATAATAAGTGAAATGAAGTGTTGTTAGAATGTCACCATGACCTGACACCACAACACATTATCAGGCAGATAATTCATAGAGATTCATAATGACAGGCGGCCATGGCTGAGCAGAATATTAACAGCTAATTTTTATTTACAGCCAAGTTTTTTTTGTCATGTTATGTTTTTTCCTCATTTATTTGTGGAGGGAAATGTTCTAACAGTCAGAAGTGGGCCTTAAGCTACAAAAGGTTGAGAATGTTTGCTCTGGAAGGACAAATTTAAGTGTTTACTGATCTGTTGACAATTCAGTGCTGAACATATACTTTGTGATCATTCATTAGTAAATTAAATTAACTCTAGTACTCGTCTGTGATGCTTAGCAGAAAGGTCAGTAGACGATTCAAAGAGTGTGTTGCAGTGACTTAAACACTAATAAAACAGAAACAGGATTAATAAAGTGTAGAATATAATTTCTGTATTTACCTGTGAGGTTTGCGAGAGTTGGTGTTGTTGATATTCTGAGCCTGACTCGACTGTCTGAAACAGTCGCCACATAGAAGCAACTGCAATCAGCCTATAGCACCTTAAACAATCTCCACTCAGTCATATATATAGCAATACATAGGAATTAGAAATGGTGTTTCTGTCTGCAGAGTTAAAAGCTCGTTTTTGACACACAAGTGATTGTGACACTGATATGTAACTTTCACATAAGCCTCTGGTAACCTGCAGTCTAGACATTCTGCTATAAATTCTTATATATCTTGCAGCATGCATTGCAACACTGTGCAATATGGCTCGATGTGGCATTTAATCACATAACACATTCGGGGGGAACTGCAGAAACTGCATATTTTGACTGAAAGATAAGACAGCAAGTGTCTGATTATGGTCATTAGATGTTTGCATGACATTTTGTGTTTCGCGAACAACCTTTTCCTTGAATGAATAATGACTTTAAATTGTACCTTCACAAATTCAAGTGCATTCATAAAAGAAGAAAAATAATCAATAGACGATTTGTGTTTCCACCCATGCGTGTACATACATATCGAAAGTGGGACACCTTCAGTTTTCTTTTTCAGTTCCTCATCCCCACGCTTATCTCTCCTCCACACAATGACTCCAGACCCCATGACATCTCTCTTTTTCTATCTCCTATAATTCAAGAACGTAAAATTGCTTGGCAGCTCTTGACAAACCACAGAGGTAAACATGGATTGGAGATTTTCTCTGTGTGTGTCATATTAAACTCTGCTGTTCGTATCAGCTGTGTAGAAGCATATTTCAATGCATCACCTCCATTTTCATGAATCATTTCTCTGCTTGAGTGGCTGTTGATGATGGAGGCCTGTCAGCCCACATTCATCCCTGCTACCTGGGAAGTTCAATTATTTCGCTGCAGCCTGGATCAATTTTCTACGGGAATCCCCTGGGTGATTGCTGGATGTGGACCCACCAGGAGATCAGGTAAATTCAACACATCAGTCTGTGAAAACACCACATCTCATAGCTCTCACAGGAGCACAACATGACTCGCTTTTAATGCATTTAACCACTTAAGGTCTACACACTGCAGTTTAAAACGACTGGATCCAAACGTGGACAGAATGCAGTTGTATAAGACTCAAGAGTGTGATCTATATTGACTTGGGGGAACAGCTGGAATACATGCACTGTTAGAAATTACCAGCATTTCACAATAAATAACAGTATTATTTTACAGTAACTTGTTGTAATTTAGTTCCCCTGTAATATCCCAATGAATACCTGTAAAAACTACAGTATCTTTGGATTTTTACAGCATCTAACTCTAATTTTACTGTAAAATCCTGCAATCAAAAAACCCCTGTTATATCACAACAAGGTCTGTAATATCACAGCAACACAGTAAAAAATGCAAGGATTTCACAGCATTCAACAGTATTATTACAGTGAAATACTGTATTGAACTATACCCTGGGAAGTCACATGACATAACCGAACTTGGTTTGAACTGAAGGCGCAGCGGTTTCCCTCTTCTCATCCCGACTGAATGGAGAAGGTGAGCAGCATGCATAACTCACTTACACCCATGTTGTTGTAGTATGATAACAATATTTACTGCCCGAAATTATTGAACGTTATCTCACAGCATTTGCTAATAGCAGTAGTAATAATACTAGCTAGCAAACGGCTGCTAGCACGATTAGCAACGATTTGCTACGTGAGATAAGAACAATAAGACGAGAGAGAAATAAGAAGGAAAACGAACGGGAAAGGAAGTAAAAAAGTTCGTGTTTAATGTCACTACGTGTACTTTTCAATGTGTTATATGGTTAGACCATGTAGCCCAGGTTTGATTTGAAGCTGAACTGGTCAGTAGCGGGCCGTTGTTTCCACTCGGATGTCATTTCGTTACGGACTGTTACTGGTATTGTTGTCGTCATGTTCGCTCGCGGGGCTCGTCTGCTCTGGGTGAGCGCATGCGGCGGCGGTGTTTTGCTGCATATTAGCGTAACGTCGCCGTCACTATTCTC
The DNA here is from genome assembly GCA_029853015.1 of Chelidonichthys spinosus. Classification (NCBI taxonomy): domain Eukaryota; kingdom Metazoa; phylum Chordata; class Actinopteri; order Perciformes; family Triglidae; genus Chelidonichthys; species Chelidonichthys spinosus. Next base: position 5,137,313 of record CM056821.1, on the reverse strand, counting down.
CTCTCATGAGTGGTCTTTCCGCACCGAGACAGTGGGTTACCCGTGTTAGCCGAAGCTAACAATACACCCGCATCCTCCAGTTCAGCTTCATATCAAACCGGGGCTACGTGGCCGAACATAACGCACTGAAAAGTACACGTAGCGACATTAAGCACCAACTTTTTCACTTACTTTCCCGTTCGTTTTTTACTCCAGAGCAAAAGTGGTTTTGCCGAACGGTAGCCGATCTAAGCAGGCTAATGACTAGCTAGTCTATGGGGCATGTAGCGGCTCCCTGCATCGTTAGAGATATTCCACATAGACCAGCTCCTCTCCATGCATGGATAGGCTACTATTCTGCAAAAACGTTTTTGCTCTCGATCGAGTTTCAGCTAGGGATAATATTGCCGTACACAGGTGATGCAACTCCAAAAATGTCCATTACGTTTTATGTACAGATCATTTTTTTTACAACATACTCATGATCATAATCTGCATTCAAACTGAAATTCATATTGTTGGTTGCCTTTGTGTAATTTCTCCTTTTTCTTTTTTTCTAGATCAGGCTAACTATCTTGTTCAGTGTCCGGCTTAGAGTGAGGAGAAATAGATCAGGTAGGTGACGAGTTAAAATGCACCACAATGTTCCACTGTAAATTGGTTGGATGTGAGCATGTGTATGAGAATGTGTATAACTTTGTTCAGCACACAAAACAGTATACTAATGCCCCCTATTATTACTTCCAGTGTGGGGTGACTGACTGCTACAGAAAACACACAGGACTGCAAATTCATGTTTAGGCAGCAGGGGTCCTACCTGCAGGCTGCTGGGCCTATACCACCTGACCCACCAGCTCTACCACTGGACCCATCAGCTCTACCACCTGACCCATCAGCTCTACCACCTGACGCATCCTTTATATATTTAAAATGTAAAATGAGTGATTACATTAGAAGCCATTGATTACCTTTTATGATTTACTACCTCTGACAATGAACAATATTTATCCTTTAATATTAAATCCATGCTATTGTGTGTTACTATGTTACAGCCATGTGCCACTACTGTGGACATTAGTACTCCAGAACGCCCCAGCACCTCCTGCTTGATCATTCAAGGTAATGTTACTTGGATCTAGTGTCGACATTTCTAACTCAGTATTTTGTTTTGATTCTAGAAATCTACATCACCACAATAAATAATAATAATGATAACAAATTACATTTGTATAGCCCTTTGTATCTGAAGCAGATCTCAAAGTGCTCATGATGTTGTATCTATTCATTTTCAGGTGACATGATGAAGCCCTCTGGATGGCTGATTTCCATCGAGGGACATATCGTGATGGGACCACACCCTTTGTTTTTACACGGAGTAGCTGCTTTCTTCAGCAGCTATTAAGTCTTCAACCTCGAGTATCCTGCTGCTGGATCGGCGACGCTGGAGTTCATTCAAAGGTATTGTATAAAGATCTCATTTAACCTTGTAATTCACATTATAGTACAGGCTTCCAACTCAATGATTGTCTTGAGTTCTAAATTGCTGACAATGGAGGTACCTGAGGCTAGCCTGGTGAGACCATCCTGATCTCGCAAACTCATCCATAAATCTATTAAAAACTGAAACTATCTTTGCTTATTAACAGGTGCTTCCTGGGCATCAATCCTCGAAGAGGCTCAAAGACCAAGGAGCGGACAACAAATGAACCCTCATGTGAGCGCCCTTTTGAGGAAACCTATTGACTTGGCCATCATAGTGAGACAGGTAGTTCACTCGCAAGTTTCTGCACAATTTCTCTGCATTTTAAGATGGCTTTGGAAAGTTTGACTAGGAAGTTGAATTTCTTGTATTCTTGAATTTCTTGACATTTGCTTAATGTTGAAAAATATTTATTTGTAAATAAATATGCCATTGGGCTAACATTGACTTTACCTCAGAGTTGTTTGTTCTTTTACAACAATGCATTGTAATATCACAATACTGAAATCACAGTAAATTGCTGTAATCCTTACCGTGAAAGTCATGCAAAATTTATCCAATAATTTATTGTGAATTCACAGTAAAAGTACAGGGCCTTGTTGTAATGATGTACAGCAAAAGGTTGTAATTCCCCGGTAATGTACTGTAATATCACAGTACTTGCATTGCCATAGAAGCTGTAAAGTTACAGTATACAGTTGTGCTTTTACAACAATGGATTGTAATATCACAATACTGAAATCACAGTAAATTGCTGTGACTTAATTCACAGTATATTGCTGTAATCCTTACTGTGAAAGTCATGCAAAATTTATCCAATAATTTATTGTGAATTCACAGCGTAAAATTTTGCAGTGTGGTTAAAATGGTTAAACAGTCACCTAAAACATATCTAAATGCCAGCTGGTCGACCAATTTGGTTCGGACAGAAATATTTCAACACCTGTCGGATGGATTGACACAAATTTGGTTCAGACTTTCATGGTTCCCAGAGGATAAACCCTAATGACGTTAGAACAGACATCGAGGATAAAGCCTACTAACTAATCATTGACGGATTGTCGTGATATTTGATATTGCACACTCATTCATATCCCCCTCAGAATTAACAGTAATAACTTTGGTGATGCCTTAACTTCTCATCTAACAACATCTTTTGATCAAAGTGATTATTTCTCATCGGCCTCAGCTCTGTGTTTAACGTTTGTTAGCAAAGTAAACATGCCGAGATGGTTAATATGGTAAACATTATACCTGCTTAACATCACGTCAGCATTGTGATATGTTTGCAGCATTCAGCTTGAAGTGCAGCTGTACTTAAGTGCAGCCTTACAGAGCATATCCATAAATCAATTTTGGTAACAGTACTCTATTTGATCAATCAATTTTGGCAGTGGGTTGCAGACTTACGCAACAAACAATGGGTCTATAGTAACAGTTCAGTTCTCCCTTCCAGGGTCATTTCAGGGTAATTTGAAATGGCAGCTAACAATAACAAAGACAACACAGAGGGAAACAATAGGTATGTGGACTTCCGGGAAAAAAAAGCACACAAAAGATGGTGAATAAAAGAAGTTCTAGAGAGCAGAGTAATTAACTGACTCAGTGTGGGTTTTTTTTAGACTTGTTCAGTAGAAAATAAAGAAAAAGAAGTCAATAACCTCCAACAATCTTCAGGCTTTTAACAGTATTTTCTCACACCTTCATGTGGAAGGTTAGAGAAAGAATAGGACGAGGCCATAACCATGAAGTGAATGGGGAGGACAAATCCTTTTCTCATCTGGTCCTACCTTCTCCTCTCCAGCCCTCTTTCCTCTGGTCCTACCTTCTCGTCTCCAGCCCTCTTTCCTCTGGTCCTACCTTCTCCTCCCTCTCTCCCCTGGTCCTACCTTCTCCTCTCCAGCCCTCTCTCATCTGGTCCTACCTTCTCCTCTGGTCCTACCTTCTCCTCCCTCTCTCCTCTTGTCCTACCTTCTCCTCTCCAGTCCTCTTTCCTCTGGTCCTACCTTCTCCTCTCCAGCCCTCTCTCTGGTCCTACCTTCTCCTCCCTCTCTCCTCTTGTCCTACCTTCTCCTCTCCAGCCCTCTCTCCTCTGGTCCTACCTTCTCCTCCCTCTCTCCTCTTGTCCTACCTTCTCCTCTCCAGTCCTCTTTCCACTTGTCCTACCTTCTCCTCTCCAGCCTCCTCTCATCTGGTCCTACCTTCTCCTCTCCAGCCTTCTCTCATCTGGTCCTACCTTTTTCTTCTCCAGCCCTCTCTCACCTGGTCCTACCTTCTCCTCCGTCTCTCCTCTTGTCCTACCTTCTCCTCTCCAGTCCTATCTCCTCTTGTCCTACCTTCTTCACTCCAGTCCTCTTTCCTCTGGTTCTACCTTCTCCTCTCCAGCCTTCTCTCACCTGGTCCTACCTTTTCCTCTCCAGTCCTCTCTCCTCTTGTCCTACCTTCTCCTCTCCAGCCCTCTCTCACCTGGTCCTACCTTCCCCTCTCCAGTCCTCTTTCCTCTGGTCCTACCTTCTCCTCTCCAGCCCTCTCTCACCTGGTCCTACCTTCCCCTCTCCAGTCCTCTTTCCTCTGGTCCTACCTTCTCCTCTCCAGCCCTCTCTCACCTGGTCCTACCTTCCCCTCTCCAGTCCTCTTTCCTCTGGTCCTATGTTCCTCTCCAGCCCTCTCTCACCTGGTCCTACCTTCCCCTCTCCAGTCCTCCTTCCTCTGGTCCTATGTTCCTCTCCAGCCCTCTCTCACCTGGTCCTACCTTCCCCTCTCCAGTCCTCCTTCCTCTGGTCCTATGTTCCTCTCCAGCCCTCTCACCTGGTCCTACCTTCCCCTCTCCAGTCCTCCTTCCTCTGGTCCTATGTTCCTCTCCAGCCCTCTCGTGGTCCTACCTTCCCCTCTCCAGTCCTCTTTCCTCTTGTCCTATGTTCCTCTCCAGCCCTCTCTCACCTGGTCCTACCGTCTCCTCTCTTTTTTTATGTTTTTTTTTTTTTTTAATTGCAACATTTTGCCTTCAGATAATTTCAACCCCAATATTTATCATGGCTCTGCATGATCCAGTTCTTGACCCTGACAAAAATGCACTTTGGGGGCATCCTGGTTGCCCGAGGATTTAGCTGAGGGCAGCTGTAATTGCATACTGGCTTAATTGCATAATCCCCTTTAATTCTGTCTTTATTTCCTCCCAGCTCTTTCTAATAACATGCGGGAATAGTTGCTTTTTTTAAAACTTAAAATATGATGCTGCATCCTGTTCCCTATTTCTACAGCCTAGCTGCTGTGACTCAATATTTAATAACTATCTGCTTTTTGTCTAGTTTAATCAACACTTCCTGCCATACCCTATTATGTCTTGATTACAACAGCACAGACGCACATACTGATTGTTCTTTCTTGGTGCGTGTTGTGACCAAACACGAAAACATTCAACTCTAAAAGAAAGTTAGACACAAAATAGTCACCGCAGTAGTTTGGTCTTCACTCTCACACCCCAGATGACCCGTCTGCACACACGTGTCAGAGTTTAAAAAACCACCCAGAGAGGGAGAGAGAGGGAGGGAGGGAGAGGAAGAGAGAGAGAGATAGTCCACCTGTACCCGAACACGTCGCGCAGCGTCACTGCTGTCCAAAGCGCGGCACGGACGATGTGGTTCACCGGCGTGGTCATCGCTTCGGTGTACGGTGTCATCAGCGCGTTGGGGCTAATCGGCAACATCACGCTCATCAAGACGTTTTGCTCCGCCAAATCCATCCGCAACGTGCCCAATCTGTTCATGTCGAGCCTCGCGCTCGGGGACGTTCTCCTGCTCGTGACCTGCGCTCCGGTGGATGCCAGCCGCTACCTGTCAGACGAGTGGCTGTTCGGGAGAGTGGGCTGCAAAGTCATCCCCTTCATACAGCTCACCTCGGTCGGGGTGTCTGTGTTCACTCTCACCGCCCTCTCTGCTGACAGGTAGGTTATTCTTCAGTTATTGGCCTCTAATCACTCGGCAGCCAAACTACACGTCCTCCTGTTTTGTCGTTAAAGAGGTCATAGCCTACCAGGCTAATGTACACACTTTTATACACATGTGATTATTATTTATATTATTACTATATAATGGAATGGCATATTTAACCGTATTACGCACGACAGAGCTGTGCGCTTCTGTTTAAGGCTGATGACAGGCGCACGATCAATTCCTTGATGTCAGTTTCTAATTACATTTTTTTTTTATATATATATATATTATATTAAGATGACTTTTAACTTTTAAGGGCAAAAGAAAAAAGAATCCCTGTCAGTGTGGAAACCGTCTTTTTTTTACAGTCAGAGTAGCTCAGTGTTTTCAAGTATTCTTCCTTTCATTATTATTTTCCACCCATGGCCATTTTTTTTCTCTTCCAAAGATGCCCTCCTTAACCTGCCTGACATGCACTCAGACCCTTCTGCGGATACAAAGGAAAACCCTTGTGAGCAAGAAATGTGATGAACAGGATAAACCCAAATAGAAAAATGTGTCCTCCATGTTTGTGGAATGAACAACAATACTTACTTCAAAATGAATCATTCCTTTTTTTGCTTTTTAAACCTTTGGTTTGGGTTTGGGTTCCTTCTGTGTGGAGTTTGCATGTTGTCCCCGTGTAAGCGTGGGTTCTCTGCAACGACTGGACATCATCACTGAGGATAAAAGCACAATAAAGCTCTGAGGCTTATTTCCAATGTGGTCCTCTTATGGGTGAGTGTGAGTGTGAATGGTCATCTGTCTCTACATGTTCACCCTGCGATGGACTGGCGTCCTGACCAGGTGAACCCCGCCTTCGCCCAATGACAGCTGGGATTGGTTCCAGCCCCGCCGCGACTCTGAATACAGGATAAGTGGTACAAAAAAAAGAGGGTGACAAGATAACAAACAACAGACCGCGCCAATCTCTGCTCCTGCCCACCCCCATCAGAGCCCCCACAGTCCAGCCCACACTAGATCACCACTGCATGGCAATACAGCCCTATTACATACAAAACAATATAATATAAAATATAAGAACAAATACAATACAGCAAGTGAAGATAAGAAAAGTCATAATTATTCTGTAAGTATTACGTATGCATGAAGGAGAAAGGAGGAGCAGCGATCCCTTAATGGAGAAAGAATAATAGATGTGTGTGTGTGTGTGTGTGTGAGAATGTATTAGTGTATGTGCTGAAATACGTGTTCTGCATGTGGGAATGCAGGGCATTAGCTCTAATAAGGACAAGCATTGGAACCGTCTTTCTGTAAAGGCTGTGATGTTGGTGATTTTTTCCATCTTCTGATAGAAGGTTGGTCCAGTGAAAAAAAGAAAAGATGGTCCAATCAGCTGGGAAATAATAAAAACTACAATGGTGAAGCCCTGGCTTCAGTTTGAAAGCCTTAAAAAAAAGAAAAATCATGTTTCTGTAGCAGCCATGGGATGAAAAACATTGTTGTAATGGAAGTCAATGGGGACAAAAACAGTAGATCGACAGTAGATCTTTATGGAAATAGCAAACAATGAAGGAGAGAGTGGTAACTGTGGCTTTGTGTATATTAGTGTATATTTTCCTTATCCAATGGATGAATGAAACCCGAAGTCAAATTTGTGTCGTGAGTTGAATAAGAACGTCCGGTTAACTTTTCTGTGGACCTGTTTGATCCAGATGTGTTTAAGGTGGAAATTAATCTGATGGTTAGGGCATTTGTAATAGTTTTTAAGTCTGTGTTAATTAGTGAGAAACAAAAATAAACATCGTCTTATCTTTCTTTTCTTTTAGAAAAGTGCAGAACGTACATATTCTCATCATATTTTTATCAAATTGTATCAAAACATTTCTATGTGAAGGCTTTTTAAACAGAGACATTGTTGTTTTTCTGGTTCGTAGGTTGAGTTTAATCTTAATTGGGTTTAAGTAGAACTGATAACTAATAATAATTCATGTTTACGTGAATGTGTGATGTTTTTTGTATTTCTAATGTTAGTCTGTAATATAGTTGAGATAGTCAGTGTCTAAAAGGGTTTATAGAATTCAGGAGGAAAGCCAGGTCCGGCTGATTTATTATTTAGCATCTGGAGTTGGGCTTTGTAAGGTCTGTCTGATGTGAGTGGAATCATGGTGTCTGCCTCTTGCTTGTTTGGGTAGGTCCAGGTTATTAAGGAAGTCTCTTGTATCTCATGGGTCAGTGTGTGCGGAGAATAGAAATAACTGTAAAATGACTGAAACATTGTATTTATTACCTGTTCCTGCTGGGTTTTTTTGCAGGAATTTGTTGAGTGTGATATAATTTTTCTGTATTGTTGATGGAATTTCTTGTGAGTCATTAAGGATGCCCTCTCTGTATAAAGGCAGTCAAATCTGAATCATTGAGCAGTGAAGTATTGAAGCACCATCAGAGAGAGGGTTTGGTGGATTCAATGATTAAGGCAAGAGAGACTGGTGCTGGTGGTCACTCATTATAACTGGATGTATGGTGGTTTTTGAATACGTTGTGTAGAAGTGTATTACTCATCGAAAAGAATCAGGAGAATGATTGGTGTCGAGGGGAGAAGTAAGAATATTCAATAGAGGATGGGTGACTCACCGACTGAGAACAAAATCTTCCACGTATTGTTTTAATAATTCAGTTGAGTAGTGTGACTTTTTTTTGGCATATGGATGCAGTGATTATAATATTAATAAATTATAACGATTATCATTTTATGTTAGTGGTCTTTTTTTTAAATTAAATTCGAAGCATCTCTGTGTCTGCTTGTTGAGATTTGTGGGTAAGTGTGGACAACATCATATACATAATATGATACAGTGACATAACTGCACTGCTGAGGTTGAGCAAAAGAAGGAAAACGAAGAGCCCAAGAGCATGAGGCCGGAGGTCAGGCTGAGTTTGGATGCCATCCGTATAGAAAGGAGAAAAAACGAGTCAAACAAATATAAGGAAACAACAGAGAGGAAAACATAGACCTGGCCAGAGGTTTAAAGATTAGTCTTGTTGGTTGATAACTCTTTGGAATGTTTGTGTTTCAGGCGAGTCGTCTACCACCAGGTTTGTTCGTTTGATGTTTTTCCTTCTGCCCTTGTTCATTTTTCAAACGCCAAAAATGGTCATTCAGAGCGAACTTAGTTATTTTCCTTTGCTTTTGATCAGTTCTTTCTGTTGAAAAGTTTGCAACTATTGCTCTGGGTCCTCTGGATGATGGCGTACCGATGCAGTGTTCTTGATGGAAGGTTACGTTGCTTGCAGTGTTCGGTGAGAGTTTGAGGTGAGTTTTCATGAAATCTTTGGTTTTAGTCTCAGGGCTGTCAGCTGTTTGGTGAAAAAAAATGAGGTCGTTGCGCATGCTTCGGGTGTGAAGGCTCAAGATCGTTTCTTTCATTACTTTAGTTTCTTTTGTTCAGTTAAAGTTTTTACAGATGACGGTAGTGAGTCTTACTTTTTGATGCGACTGTGGGCGAATCCAGAAAAGACTTTGTATTGGGATCATGGCCAAGATGCAGATCTTTGCTGAGCTGCAATAACATTCAAGGTTAATTCAGCCATTGTATGCCAGCAACAGCTGTACCATGATGCAAGTAAAATTCTCATTCACAAAAAACAAAACTGAGATTCTGAACTATTCCCTAAACCACCTGCCTGTAGGTGTTACAGCCTCACATCCGGAGATAGACATCTTGCTATCGTCATAACTCTGCCTCAGTACGTCAGATAAAAGTAGCTACAACCTGACTCACACCGTCAATGGGTGTGGAAGTAATGAGCTACAAATCTCCAAGGTTTAATTTCATATTGGGATGAATGAGCTTTCCTGTGTGTCATTGCAATCGATCATTTGAATTGCATGCTGCAGCAACAGGAAGCTGCTCCCATGGCTACTGGAGAGGTTTTCACTAACATTCCACATTAACAAGTGTATCTGGCAGTAGCCCAGTACACCTGCTCCGAACGTTCACCACTTAAATTCAGTCCTCCAAGTGTTTTGCCATTTGACAGCATGGCGAGCAGGATCAATGGATCGTACAGCGTAGATTGGATTTCAGATGATTGCTTTTACGTGTAAAACAACAGGAAATGATTGTATTTATTGGTCGGCGCTCGGAGTAGCAGGTTCTATGCTCTGAACAATGGCCTATAATGACCCTAAACACTCAAGGTCAATGCTTAACCTCAACCAGCTACCAAAGATAATCAGTGGGATTCATAAATAAACCCTCGCTTTCAGCAATTTGCATCAAAACGTCTCCATCTCCTCCTAGATAGATAGATAGATAGATAGATAGATAGATAGATAGATAGATAGATAGATAGATAGATAGATAGATAGATAGAGAGAGAGAGAGAGAGAGAGAGAGAGAGGTGATGACTCATCCTCGGTACATGGGGCCCAAACTCTTCCACTGATCCATCCCGGTACCCAACTCCAGAAGAGTTTTCTTCAGTATTAAACTCCAGTGATTAATGTCTGAACATCCATTGGTTGCATTAGAAACATGAACTGCTAATAGCTAATTTAATTAAGCTTTCTATTATGCTGATTTGCTCAAATGTAGACGATTATTTTCCTTTAAAATAGATCTCAATGTTGTGGATGAAGACAGAAAATGAGGGCCAAACTTTAAACTCCGCTTCATACAATGAAGCCATTACCATTAAATAGCTTGTTTATTGTATATAATATGATACATTTTCATTCTGGATACAGATCGGAGAGGTGGTCAAGATTGAATTCAATCCAGTTCTTATACAGTATCCTTGGATCAAGTGGTGTTTTCAATGGTGCTTTGGCGTTGGGAAAATAGAAACGGAACGTAATTAAGAACATGTTCTTCACTGCCTTCCGTTTCTTTCACCAGGGTTAAACCTGTTGAATAATAATAACTGCTTTCCTCATATTCATAACACCACCGGGTTGATGTCATCTTCTCAATAAGGTTTGTTTTTATTGCTCCTCCTTTTCTATATTGCTTCCTCAAGTTCAGCAGGGGGGGAGGCGTTTACCACTAATGCTTAATAGATCAGTTGCAGGAAATCATTCAGAACAACTTTTCAGCTGCAAGATTGCTTAAAAAAATGACTTGTTTTTGCAGAATTACCTCTCTAATGACCCACTTACTACACTTACTGAGAGATACATAACCTACCTCCCTACCTCCCTCCCTCCCTCCCTCCCTCTCTGTCTACAGATACAGGGCCATCGTAAAGCCCCTGGACATCCAAACATCCAGCACCACGACCAGCATTGTCCTGCGAGCAGCACTCATCTGGCTCTTCTCCCTGGTCCTGGCGATCCCCGAGGCCGTCTTCTCTGACCTCCACACCTTCAACGTCACCTCCACTAATGAGACCTTCGTCACCTGTGCCCCTTATCCCCACGCTGGAGAACTGCACCCCAAGATCCACTCCATGGCCTCCTTCCTCATTTTCTATGTCATTCCCCTGTTGGTCATATCTGTGTACTACACCTTCATCGCCCAGAGCCTGATGAGGAGCGCCTCAGACCTGCCCGTGGAAGGGAACGTGCATGCAAGACGACAGGCCAGTTTTCGAACCATATATATATTAGTTAGTATCAACCATTAGTGCATGGCTTTTTTTCATCAGGTAGTACCAGCTAAAAAAGATAAATCTAAACTCCCTTTTTTTACAGGATGTGCTTTAAATGATTACACCTGTCTATCATGTAAAAAGCTGCATTATTTCAAACAAGCATGTGTGTGCTCCTCAATGCTTAGACATTACAATACAAAACATTCATGAAATGTGATCACAACAAAGTTGTTCGCAGTTCGCAGATGGAGATTTACGTGTTTCGGCATTCATCAAAAATGTAAGCAGCTCCGTTAGGGCTAACAAAATATACTCCTGCCTCTGACTGCTCGTATAATGTGTAAATAAGAAATGCACTTAAATATTGCTCGTCATTATCTGAAAGCCACCGTACCTGTCAAAGCTGTTGTTTCATATAGTATTTGAGCATCCGATTAAAATGACAGTAACAAGATGAGATTCTTGAAGCCAAAGTACAAAAAAAAGAGTGTTTCTCTTTCTTTGCTTGCGTCATGTCCACAGGTCAACAGGATGCCCTCTCCATAGTAAACATCACTTGCTTCAGTGGAAGGGATTCATCCTAATTGCTGATCAGCAGGAGACCGCTGGCAGCTTACGATTGATCGACATTCATGATGAACATGTTTACGTGGTGTTCATGAATGGGACCCATTATGTATTGTGCTAAGCTCTGCCCTCAGTTAATCACAGAGCTCAAGGGTCAGAAAGACCGTAATACCTCAAATGACACCGAAGTCACGATTATATTCTATCACTTAGAATCCAGACATTTCTACACCCTGCTCATACAAGCATTGTTCTTTTTTTTGATGGGGTTTTTTTCTGCAACAGGTTGAATCAAGAAAGCGCTTGGCCAAGACAGTGTTGGTGTTTGTTGGTCTCTTCGCCGTGTGCTGGCTTCCCTGTCATGTCATTTACTTATATCGCTCCTATCACTACTCCCAGGTAGGCCACACAAAAAAAAAAAAAACACTTTGCTATATTTCTGTCGTTATCTACCTCTGCATCTTGTAAAGCTGGTCTCCTCCCCCACCAGGTGGACACGTCTCTGGTTCACTTTGTGTGCAGCGTGGTCGCCCGTATCCTGGCCTTCACCAACTCCTGCCTCAACCCCTTTGCCCTTTACCTACTGAGCGAGACCTTCCAGAAGCAGTTCAACCAGCAGCTGTGTTGTTGCTGTCGTATGATCCTCAAACGCTCCTCGCAGAGCCCGACTCACTACAACACACACGTGACCTCTGTCCGCAGCACACATCACTCCATGGCGAGCCTGAGCATGATCAATGGCAGAAAGTTCCATCAGGAGGAATATGTGTAAGGAGTGTGTGTGTGTGTGTGTGTGTGTGTGTGTGTGTGTGTGTGTGTGGTCCATCCTTTGAATGTTTTGCTTTAGAGTCAGTGACCCCATAACTACATTTATTGTTCATTTTCACAAAACTCTAGCATTTAAATGTTGCATGTGAAGTTTACTCACTTGAACGTTATTATAGGAAGATAAGCAGTGTTTTATCAATTACATCTTGATGTCTGTGTTATGTTCGCACACTGTTTTTCCAGTGAAGAAGGTGCAACGTCTTTGTACCACATAGCTGTCATAAGGACACCGTGGACTGCTGTTTGCCTCCTGAGTCCCACATGTGTGTAGATTTAGATAAAAGAAGCTGTTTGGTCAACGTTCACTCAGTCATTAGTAGCTTTAATGTCATTAAATTGAAGGTCAGACAACAATAGGCATGAAAACACTGCAAAATGTGAATATTCCGATGCTAACCAATCTGATAGAGTTGCAGAATTTGAAACATGAAAGCACGTTGCTCCTAAGAACAATCATCTGTAATGAAGCTGCATGTACAGAACGTATGTGAAAATGACATTTTGCAACAAGAAGAAAGCAATAGTCCTTTTTAGAAAAGGCAGAGCCAAGTACCTCTAATGAAGCAAAATGACCTAAATCACAGCCATTGGTACTGTATGATAAATAAGATGCTTTTTCTACGACGTTGCCAAAAGATAATAGTCGATCATATGCTCTACTATGTGGCACCTTTTTCTATGTATGGAGATTCTACTGTATTTGTGTACTGATGCTGCCGTTTCTAAATGTTTGATGCTGTGATGATAACTGTGAAATCTTACCTTTAAAGATGTCTTTTAAATGTTCGCCGTCCTCTTGTTGCGGGTTGTTTCTGGAGCTGTAACTCAGGTGTACACAGTGTAAATACTTAACACTGAATGTAAAAGCATGCGTGACAAATCACATTTTAAAATTGGTATTGGATTACGCAACGTGTCTTTATATTTTTGTAGTGGTGTGCGTTACTGCAATTTGCATGTGGTTCTCAATGAAATTAAATGGACAGACTGTACATCTTCAACACGATTGCACCGTGCATTTCTCTTTCCAATGGGAGTGAATCATGTACAATCAATAAAGAAAATGTGCAGCCAACTTCCTGTGCACTATATCACTTTCTACAGTATAATGCATGCAAGTCCTTATCCTTATGTGTGTCTTGGTGCTTTGCTTAAGTATAGAGGGTTAGTCCTGTTGACTGTGTATACAACACATACTTTCTGCACCCCTGTTTTCCCTGGACATGATTATTCTGAACCGTCACATGCTAGATTTACATCACCATGTCACACCGCAATGTCCTAATTTGGTGTTTCACAGTGGGAGAGGATCATGCCCAGGTTGTGACGAGTGGGAGTATAATTCAGTCTGGGTAGCGTTTGTTTAATTGTGATATAAGCGCCTTGCCAAATTTCTGTCCTGCATGCTCTCAACCAGCTACTTAACATGCCACCTTTATAGTCAGGCCCATTCTGTGGAAAGCCTGGAATGTAAATAAGAATTAGTGATAGTATTTGTAACTTAAGGAGGAATACAAATTAAAATCAAGAGCAATAAAAGCACATATGTTTGAAATCCAGACTCCCACAGAGAAATGCAAAGGTCCCTTCATGGAAGGAATTCTGCAAGTAATGTAATCAATCAAGTTAATTGTGTTGAAATATTCAGTCATATAAAACTGATCTACTTTAAATAATTATGTGTTTGAGATTCAAAAGAACTAGTTGCCATAGTGACATCACAACACCGGTGCTTCGTATCAGATTGTATCTTTAATTTTGTGTTCATTGAAAATGATGAAAAATCTATGTTGGAATTAAATGTGTTAATTAAATGTGTATTAAAAGACTAACAAACAAAGAAAATAATGTGAATTCCAACAAAACATTAAACTAATAGCTCTGAATCAATTTGTTAATGTGCATTTATGTTTATTTTTCATTTGCCTCAAAATAGCAGATAGAAAAGAAAGAAAAAGAAAGAAAATAAAAAGAGTTCTCAGCAGATTTAGTTCGAGATTAGCTTTTAAACTTTAAACAATCAATTACAAAAATGTTTTTTGATCTTGTGTTCATACTTTCCTGGTGAGTCCAAAGATAATTTCCCCTGACTTAACAGTAGAGTTTATTCTTTATCTGCTGTTATGTGAATATGGGCTTCTCTTCACTCTCTCAGTTTTGACATCTTGTCAAGTGATCCAGAAACGTGGGATTCTTCCTTTGAACTCATTCAAAAGTTCCCCACATGAGCCATGAAAAAAAAAAAACACTTCCACCCACTGTCACTCTAAAGGTCAGTGTTGTGTGCAGGTGTCGTATCTGTTCACTTAGCGCTGTATTGATCCATTTATGGAAGCAACCAAAGTGTCAGAACCATCAACGGATGTCAGAGGATTGAAATGTCATCATGTGTATTCCACAGTTGACGTCAACGTCGCCTCAAGGGAAAGTCATAGACGTATAATTGGTGAGCATCTCTGTTCTTCTTCTCACAAAGCCAATTAAAGTCCCAGCCGGAAACATTTTTTTGATTATATTCACAGAAGCCGACACTACGCTCCAATAGAACAACATAAATCATCCAGTTTAGAAAAAAAAAAACGCGCCTCTATGTGCACGTAGAGCCTGTTTGTTTTGCAAAAATCGACCGGCCCGGATCACCCTGTCCAATCAGCACGCAGGGCTGTGTTCGTGCAGACACAGAGCCCCTCCCCCCTCGGGTAGTTCCACTATCACAGGGGGGAGGCGGAGGGAAGTAGCAACAAGCTTCCAATTCCTCGTTAAAAACCCAAACGAGGAGGTCCAAAACAACCAAGTAGAAGAAAACACCGGTGGAAAAGAAGGGAAAAAAGAAAGATAGTCCGTGATAAAACCAGAGTCAACATCGGACCCACGTTTCAAAGGTGGCGTGGTCTAAGGGAGTTCAAAGGGCAAGGAGTCGAGGGGGAGGAGCTCGGTGTTCGTGGGGGAGGAGCTCGGTGGTCGCGGGGGAGGAGCGTGAGAGTTGTTAACATTCAAAATCTGACAGAGTGCCCTCCATCCGCCGGACTTGACAACTGGGACTTTAAAAGAGAGTCTTATTTCTGTCTTTTGTCATGTGTCGCCTCTTCACAGTTGACAGTAATTTTTGCCTGGTGAGAAATAAATGTAAATTCATAAGAGCAACAGATAAAATTTGAGTTTACGTAAGTGGAGCTAGCCAGTAATAGCAAGTTCAATAACTCGATAACAAGCTAACTCGGCACAAGGAACACATGTTCCACCTTGGAGAACCAATGGCTGCATCCCCTTGGTCAGAAGTGAGATAAACAAGCTTGTTGGAGATACCGTTCAGCATTGGTTTACGATCCCCAATTCAATGTCTGCTCAGAGAACAACTTCATAACATGTCAACATAGTGACTGTTGAGTCGTATCAGTACAAGCCTGAAATTCACACAAGTCCGAGGTGTAACGTTCAGCCAATTGTTGACCTTCTTTATACTTTGGTCCCGCCCTCTGAGCTGTCAATCACAACAGAGCCAAGACAGCCGTTGGGTTGAATGTTATTACGCTGGGAATAATAGCTTCTGACAAGAACTGAATTTCAAACTGGAATTTGAGCAAGAACGAGGATTTTACAGACGAGGTGAGTTTAACTCAAACATTTTCAGGTACATTCTGTAACGTTTATTCAATATTGAATTATTGAATATAGTAACACTGGCATGGTCCTTTAAGGATAAAGATGAGCAGGTGAATAATACTGTGAATAAGATGTATGAATGTATTATTGTCATTTATGAGAAATCTTTTCTATGATACTTCATACATTTGTTGCTGTTGGTTGATGACTTAATTTGCAGCATAAAAAAAAAAAAAAACACTTCCTCCCGCACTCACTTGAAGCTCTTTTATTTAATCAGTCAAAGTTTTGGTCTTGACCTTCATCGGGACCCAGACTTAATTTCCAGCATTTTCATGTTTCATCAGTGCGGAAGAAAAAACGCTTCATGCTGAAGCTACATCATTTTCTTTTCATTTTTGATTTTTTGACAATTAAATGTCCTGTAATTGCATATAACAAGGCTGGGAAAGCCAGAACGAGATGTGCTTGTTTGACACCTTGGAGACTTTTGAGCATCTAATGATGATCGATGTCTGAGAAAGAACGTGTGAAAGTCCCGATGACAAGGTGCCCCATATAGCAGAAACCCAACCTCTGAGGTGGTGACATGGACGTCACAAACAGGTCCACTCAGTCCCAGTTTGATCGTTCAAACACCATGTGGACAAAATTATGCGTTTAGTTTCAGTGAGGGGATATCGAATGCTGCAACAGACAACGATATTGTCGACATTACAGTACACGGCTGGAAGATTTCAACGGTTTGGTGAAGGCTCGTTCCTGTTGGAACATACAAGTCCAATGCTTTTCATCACTTTTGGTATGAATTAAAGCTGTGGAGTGTAACAATGAGGTCAAAGTAGAAATAAATCCTTTACTTTTCAGGTTGTTGTATGACGCAATGTTAAATTACCATGACACACAACAGCACCACCAACTGGCTATTAAATGGCAATATAAGAGAAAACACCACAACATTGTTTTTCTGTATTCATATTTGTGAATGAATGTTTTACGGTTTAAAATAATACTGGACATAGTAAGTGTTTAAAAGACTACATATAGCAAAGTCCATGTGCTATTCCATACAAGACCCAGAATAAACCACTGGAACCACTGTGTACTGGAACCAGAGACCGCTTACACAAAAATATAGATTTCATTTATTCTGCATTGGATCACAACAACCAAAGACTATAGGCTATATTGGCTAGTTGTAGACCACCATCCAATGATGGGTTGAGTAAGCATTAAAATGAAAACAAATCAAGAAAAATCAACCAAACAGGAAATAACCAATGGGGGCTAAACTGCACGCCAAGGGAGGTTAGTCATGCTTAACACAGAAGTTGTCACAAAACATAGGCTACAAAAGTGTAAAATAACCCACTACTACACACCAACCAAATCAAACTTCTACAACACCCAAATGTACCTATTCCCAGCAAGCTAATGGGAATAAAACCACAAAACACACATACAAGATGGTCTTTTCTTCCTCCTTCTTGACATTACAGAAAGCCCCACAAAGAAAATAACAAATGGCCCAGTAAATGAAACCGTTAGGAGGAAGACTAAAACCTCATACTATGGGAAAACAGATCCTTAAAGTCCTGGAATCTATCGAAAACTCATATTTTATATTTAAAAAAAAAGGATTTAAAACACCTCTGGTGTGCTTTTAGCCTACCTTGCTTCCCAGCTGATCACACCAAGCAATTAGAATCCCTCATGAACATGCAGAATCTACAAAAACAAACATTGTTAAGAATTCATTTTAATTGTTGTACATTTTAATAATTAAAATCATGCCATGAGACATATATGAAAAAACAAACATACCACATCAAGCAAACAAGGGTGACCTCAGCTGCTCTCACTCTCAGGTGAATCAGTGCAAATTGAAAGGCCCAGGTGAGCTTGCCACCCCTTTTTATGGACTCTGGCCCTTTGCCTGGGTCCTAGTGCCCACCTCTGTATACCTCCCTTCCACATGCATATACATATATAAATATATATATAAATATAAAATATATACTCAAATACTAGAGATCATGGTCGATTAATCTCTTAGTTTCATATTTATCTCATATTTTGAATTTGTGATTCTGGTTTAGATTTATTTTTGACGGGGAGAAAAAAAGCAAGCAAGAAAAAATTAATTTAATGCATTGAGTGTGGATTTAAGTCATTGCTATTTGGAAAAATATGTAGAACATGAATTTCTTAATGATTAATGATGATCGTACTCCAAGTTACAGTGAGAAATCACAAAAATAACATTGTGCAGCTAGGGGGAGACACAACTCCTTGTAATTTCAGGCCTGTTTTTTTGGTCATCAGATAATATGGATTATGCAGTGTTCAAATTCTGATAACATTCAAAAGTACTTTGTTCACCTGAATTATTGAAGTTTTTCTTCTTTCCTTCGGCAATAACTTTTGTTCCAGAGACAAAACAAGTAGAATCCAGACATCAAATGTCTGATTTACATTTGAAATAGTTTTGTTCTCCAAAACAAGAAATGCTACATGATTAAAACTTTGATCATTCCTGTACTTCAACTACAACAGGGCTCGCATTAATGTATTCAGGCTCTAAATATTTTGGGTAGTTTTTCTTTTGGGTCCTGTTCTCAGTGGTTAGACTGAACCGGTTGAATCTTTGATTTATCAGGTTGATCAGAAGATATTCTGAGAACCAATTCCATTCATTTCTAAATATTGTGTAGTTTAAGAAGAGATTTGCTCTCTGCAGCAAACATCTGTTAATATTCCAGCTTGTTACAGGCGTTATTGTGCACTTGACACTAAAACAGGAAGTTGTTCCATTTAAATCTGCCACATTTTGATGATTTCCTCTATCAACGGTTCCTCAAAGGGATCTCTTTCTCTTTCTGCCCTTTCATTCGTCATTCTGAGTCAACCTTTGTGCAGCATTTTTTTCCCCCATGTTCAAATGAGGAGCGGTGGTGACATTTCTGCCTGACATTTTTGTTTCTATTCCGACACTGGTAGCTGCCTCTACAGGTCCCCAAGGCAGGACGGGGCTGTCACAACAGGGGATTAATAACGCTGTTAAACGGTGCTGTTATAACAAGCACCAACACCTTTATTTACACGTAATGACACCAACACATTAGCCATTTTTATGATGGGTGCAAAATCAGTAGGACATATACTGTGTACTTTAATGTTTGCATTTTATAGATCAGCAGCACTGCCGGGAGATTAATCGGAGTAGCAGAGTGAAAATCAATACATTCTCCAAGCAACAACAGTGAAGGGAGCACATTTACAAACGATGCACCTGTTTTATGAGAAGCCGTGTTTACAGTCTGTCTTCACAAGACATCATCTATCTATCTCCAATATGTAATATAATATCAAATACAAAACATATGGAGCCATATTGTAAGATTCTCAGCCACCACCTGGCTACCAAAAAGGATATTCAGATACTGAATACTAAGCAATGCCGAAGATCGCGTCTCAGCAAAACAGCTGCTTGTCAAGTATGTAAAATGTACGGTTTCTTGAACAAAATTGCATTAAATGTGACTTTTCTGACACTGATCAAAAGGAAAAACATATTAAATGTCAAAGTGAATCAACTTAATCAATGATAAATATAAAAAGTATTGTGCAGCAGTTTACAGCCATGAGATGTGCAGGTCTTTTATCAGCTTTGGACACGAGGACGATGCAATTTCTTCTCCTCATTCTCCTCTACAACATTACACTGGGCTGTCGGACTACATTTACATTTAGGGCATTTAGCAGAAGCTTTTGTCCAATAAGTACAATTACATGTGGGTTGAAGGACAGAGACCTCGGCTTTGACTCAAGGACGTTATCATCATTTTTTTAAAGCAAGTCCAGATTTATCTTGCTGGGGAAAACATGTATATGTTCCTAAGTCACAGGCTTCATGCAGATTGTCAGGGTTCATTTTCTGTTTTGGTGCATTTATTTCACACTTTTTACTAAAGAAGCTTTACATACTTTTACAATTGTAATCACTTTGTAGGACCTGTAAGGATCATTGTTTCCGTTATATCAGTGTAAAATCTGCAAACCCACATTAAATCAATTTTGATTCAATGTTGTAAAACAATTCAACTTAGAAGATGTCCAAGGAGGGTGAATATAGACTGTATGAAGATGAAATCCAAGGAAACAACACTTAACTTACTAGATATTGTTCACTAAACAACTTAATTCTGTGTGACAGAATTCAGCCGCCCTTGTTGCCCAAGCTTCTAAAGCATTTAAGTGTGTTTTGTAATAAATCACTATAGCAACATCAACAGGAAACGAGTGAGGGATTATCAAACTCATCAAAAATTACAGTCAGCAATAATCCATTAATTCACGACAAATTCAAATTATAAAAATAATCTTTTAATGTAAACTACATATTCAGTGCACAAAGAACAAATGTATAAATCATAAACTTTACATATTGATTGAAACATAAGGTAAGCATGTTAAAAAAAAATCAGTTAACATGGTCATATGAGTTAATATCATCTTAATTAGTTAAAGTGATCGGCATAAATAGGACTGTAAATAAATTATGAGCCTTTTTTCTCTGCCTCCAAAAATCCTGGCGATTGTGAGCAGGTTGTCGTATAATTCTTCCCCTCTGGACTATTTGCATCTGTGAATGAAAGTGGGAATATTTAGATATAATATGCATTTATTACTGGATCCTTTTATTTTCCATCCCCTCACTTTTTCAGATTTCCCCAGCACCTGTTTAATAGTTTGTTTAAAACAAATTTCAACAGTTATTTCCAAGCTTGAGTATAACTCAAGTATGTCAATGCAGAATAAATAGAGGTTATTATATTAGAGAATTATATATAAAAGCCTGTCTCTGGTCTACCTGCAGGAGGTTTGATCGAAGCGCTGAAGCTTGTGGGCACAGATGGAGGAGTTGAGTTTACAGTGTTGGGTCGGACTGAGCTGCTGAGTCGGCGAAGGTCGAGGAAGACAGTCACAGCGTTCCACGTCGATCTCGCAGTCAGGCATCCATGAGCTGAGTGGCAACTCTAAACAGGAGGCAGTAATGGTGCATTTAAGTCAGAGAGGGGGTCATTACAAGAAGTGACTTAGCTGGATATCTGAATTAGAAGATACAACAGTTTGGTCACGCTTTGATAGTTGTTTTTACAGCATATTTTACTCACGAAATTATATAATAGATCACATCTTATAAACCTGGGTTCGGATCAAAGTATGGTTGGTGTTTTTTAGTTGAAACATCAGCTAACATGCTAACATATCCTCATATAACATCTCGTATGATCGCTTTCCTAGAAATGTCGAAGCATGTGAACAATCAATGCAATCCCTTGCAGAGTTTTGGCGACAAAACTACTTGGTTAGGTTTTGGAAAAGATCATGGTTAAGGTTAAGTACACAGGGAACCAGTACCCACAAGGAAAAAGGAAAAGGGGTCGCCCCGAGAACAGCTGGAGAAGAGGTGTCCAGGCAGCTGGGGAGATCTAGAAAGAACCGCCAACAACTGTAATACTCATCAATGGCCTTTGTTCTCTAGAGGAGCAAAGGGCTTTAGTCAAGTAAGTCAAGGTTAAGTACGGAAGTGGCGTAACTGAAGTATGGAAGTTACTTACAAATAAGTGATAAGTGACTTCTTGTTTCACACAGGACACAAAGGGTGGTCTCCTGGGTGAAAGCGGGCGTGTTTTAGACTCACTCATTCACAATTGAATGGAATTGGTTGCGTGGGTTATAAACTAAACTATAGTGAGTTGCTTTTCGTAGGTCATAAACCATAAATAATCGGGATGCATCCTCAATTGTTGGCACACACACACACACACACACACACACACACACACACACACACACACCTGGTGTACTGGAAGGGTAAGGTATGCATCTGTCGGTTGAACAATCCCAGATCAGCCCACTGGCACAAAGTCTCCTGGAGTCCTCTGCCTCTGACAGTTGGCCCATTGGAGAGCAGCTGCCAATGAAGCAGATACAACAGAATAAAATAAATAAATAGATTTAAAAAAAAAACATGCCAAATTCCTTTGAGAAACGGGATTGACTGGTGTTTTGGACTCACCCACTGCTCCCGTGAGGTTGAGCATTACGTCGTATTATGGCGGGCTCCATGCACCTGCACTCTGTGTGGTTAGCTACTTTTATTAGCACAGGCTCCGGTACAAACTTGAAGGGAATGACACTGAGGACCTGAAACGCACAGACAGTCGTGTCAGAGTGTTTGACCGCTGAGAGCTGCCTGTGGCAATGCTCAAACCCTTGGAAAAAGGTCAAAAAAAGAACATCCACTTTCAGTCACTCACAGTTTTATTCACATACACAGTAGTTGTGTTCCTGCAGGTGACGCCCTCTTGATTGCAGCAGCCACTACACCTGTCAGTGGGAAAACAAATTCACATTTGGGTAAAGTTACGTGCATGGGAAATAAACTTACAGTAGTAGAGGAGAAATAATCACTTTTGATACTACTGTCATGTCTGTAGGACAAACTAAAGCCAGCAGCTGTTTAGCTTAGCTTAGCACAAAAACTGTTAACTGGAGGAAGCAGCTAGTCTGGATCTGTCCTAAACCAACAAAATCCTCCTACCAGCTCACTAACACGTCATATCTGCGTTGCTTAATCTTGTTATGACCTCATGGTAACGGTGAGGTTTTTTCTCCCAACCAAGAAATAGTTCAGCACATAAACCCATAAACCCACAACATGTCGTTTTTATGCTCATTTTTTGAGCGTTAAACAAACAACATAATGTTGAATTGTTTAGCTTTAGAGGTGCTGTTTGGTGGATTTGTTGCTGAGCCTGGTTAGCTGTTCCCTCTGTTTCCAGCCTTAATGCTAAGCTAAGCTAACCAGCAGCTGGTGGGAGCTTCATATTTATCCTACAAATCTTTCTAACTCTCTGCAAGAGCATTTCCCAAATTGTCACTCCGTTTCTTTAACAATATGCTTAAGGAAACATATTCAACCACATTTTCAGGTTCAATTCTCATAACAATCACAAATATTTTCCCCATTAAAGGACGTCTGGCCTGTCGGCATCTCTTCAACACAACTGATACATGTGTCAGTTACATGAATTAGAGTTGTGTATTGTTAAAGTTCTGGATCTGGTTTCATATCAAACAAACCTGTGGACGGACACACAGGGCGGCTTGAAGAACATGGAGGGGTCGGTTCCCAGCTCCTTGGCCACATCAATGCACGTTTCCCTGGGCATGCACTGGGTCCGCTGCCACTCTTCATCTATGGCTGAACGGGAGACGATACTCATAACCACATCAACACACACACACAGATTCATTCATAACATGTACCGGTAAGTATGTTTTATCCAACCTTTTAGAATCTCCAGGCTGTAAGATTCGGCGGCGTAGCGTGTAGAGCGGTGTGAGCCCACCGAAGGTGGAGAAGAGAGGGTCTCCGGCTGCTGCAGGCTCAGACGACACTTCCACAACTTCCAGTCAGGAAAGTCCGCGAGCCTCAGCAGCTCATCCAGGCTGGAGCTGACCGCACCTTGGTCTCCCACTGCTTCATCACCTGCAGGGATGGCAGACACACACCCTTTAATGTTTCACATAACAAAAGTGTGAAACGTTGGTCTCAGATTCACTTATTTCTGTTTGTCTGTTTCCCTCAAAACAGTTATTATAATTGAATTATTTCCTAAGTTTTCCTCTGGCGGCAACATAAGGTTGGCATGTGTGGATCAGAGTGAACTTTCTCTGCAACCATTGGATAGATTGTCATTGATTTTAGTAGAAACAGTCATGGTTCTTATTACACATGTGGAATTCATAAGATCAAATTTTGGAAAAATAGTGGAGGGTAAATGTACTGTATTAGTGATTTGAGCCCATGCACAGCCTCACAGAGTCACCCATGTGGCTGCAGACTCATTTGTCTTAATATTATACCATTTGGCTATGACAAACACAATTTACTCAAATGTAATGTGTTTATAGATAAATTATGAGCTGCCAACACGTCCCTTCCACAGACAGTGGAGTTACTTGGAGAACTCACATGTGTGTGACCGCTGATTAACTGTCACACACACACACACACACACACACACACACACACACACGTCAGAGTGTGAATACCAACAGCTGCAGGAGTACATTGGTGCATCTGCTCCGCTCTGATCGCAACTCATTCTAAAGTCTCATGACTGCTAGCGAGAAGAGCATCCATTCACATACATAGAAGGACGCCATGCGGCCAGGACATCTGACAAATATGGGCCTCAGCCAACCACACCACCAGCATGCACTGTGAGAGGAGGCAGCAGTGGTGGGAGCAAACCATAAAACCACCTGTCACGCTGCGTCAGGAGGGCAATGAAGTCATAACGCAGGACAAAATGGAAGCTGAACAGATTGGATCTGTACGGTTTACGTAAGATACAGTATTATATAAAATACAGAGTTTTATGTTGAGATTTTGTTTGAACTTGTTGGCATTTTATTCGTCGTGGGTGTTTTTTTAGAGGAGAGGCTGGTTTTTAAGGCGGGAAGTCAAAGCCTGATGGTCTGAGACGGGACAGTCATGGAATATTGCACTTGTCTGCAGATGGATTTGCTTTATTTTCCTCTGGAAAACTGAAACAATCTGAGCCCTGTGATGTGTTGAGTGTGTTGCAGAACGGAGGGTGGGGCAGGTTGGCTGGCTGCCTGCCTGCTTCCACTTAAATCAGAGAAACAACAGAAAACAGGGAGGTTTCCCCTCCGTAATTTCTACCAGGGGATAGACCCGCTAATGAGAAACAGAGAGGGAGAGCGCCTGAGAGACGGATGACAAGAAAAGGGAGGTAAAGATGAGAGGGGTGGAGGAGTTGGACAGAGAGAGAGGTGAGAGACAAGAATAATGGAAATGAATGACAGCTGGATAAACTAAAAATCAAGAGGGAAGTGTTGCATTCATACGTATGTTTTAATGTTTAATCTTTAGCCGCCTGCACACAATTACTGTAAAGTTTGGTTTCAGTGGACAGAACACGTGAGTGTGAGGTTTATGAGAGGAAAGAGGCCACGCAACTCTGCAAAAGTACGTGAACTCGAGCCCTGAATGGAGCAAGAAATTCAAATCAGTGTTTTAATTCCTCTCTCTGGACAAAGTTGGATCACAAATTTAAAATCAGTCATTTAACATGTAGAAAACAGACGTGAAAAGCTACATATTACATGCACTTGAAGACATAAGGCTTGACGCCACGCTTACCCTACGTCCTCCCTCTATGTGCATGCTGTGGCCCACGGTGATCCAGCTCAGCTCCACAGCCAGAGTCACCAAGCAGGAGAATCTGCACAAAGTCCGTTTCATCTTCGTCATTATTCCGTGGCTCAGCGGTCTCTGAGAAGCACTCAGCAGTATGAACTTGCCTCCTTTCCCTTCTGGCAGAAAGCACTTAGAGCAGGCTGCCTCTCTGACTCAGTTTCCCAGACCAGCTGAGTCCTTCAGACCACACACACACACACACACACACACACACACTCCTCTCAGAGCATGTATTTGCAACACAAACTCTTGATCTTCCAGCTGCACAGTTAAGAGTGTGTATATTCGTGTGTGTGTGTGTGTGTGTGTGTGTCTAAGCCAGACGTAACCTGTAGCAGAAACCCAGACGCCCACAAACCAAATGGAGAAGGTTAAAGAGGCCCTAAAACATGCACGTTTTACTGCAGAAGCTTTGATGCAGAAGCCGAGTTGTCCAGTTAAATAAAAAGGCTACTAGAAGTCAGAAGCTGAAACTACTCTTACGTCAGAATGGATTGAAGGCCTGTGAGATATTAAGATAATTTGATTAATTCCTCCGTGTTTCTTCTTTATATTCCCACTGACTGAAAAAGAGGCTTATGGCTCCCCTGAACTGCTCATTTAAGTGCTTTATCCGTATGTTAAACTTCCCTTCTCTCAGCCGTCAGTTCTCCATGACCCTACTGTGGTTTGTCCGTGTATGAATGCCCTGAGGTGCAAAATGTCTTTCCTCTAAGATGTGGGATAGAAGAAGCTGGCTTGTCTGTCTGGCTGCCACAAAGCACGCCTATTTTATTTGCTTGTGTGTTCCCTTCTTTCTTTTTTAATGTCTGTTTGTCAAGTGATCAAGTCCCCTGTCAGTGTCTTTCCCTCCAGAGCTGCCAAACTGCACACAGCAGTAACATGTGTTTTAAATGTGATCCAGACTTCCGTAACGTGCGAGGGGAAGTCAGACGCAGCACCTCCCCCTGTCCCACCGACGCCCCACCCACTCACCCGTTTGACTGTATGCAAATGAGGAGCAGCAGCAGCTTGGGCGTCTTTTCTGCCTGCTGCAAAGCAATACCTTATAAAAATGATGAAACATGCAGAAACGTTTGTTTTTTTAAAATGCATTTATGTGGTCTATGTATGAAGATGAGGCTGAATTAGGTTAGTAATGTTAGCTGTGTGTCACCATCATCAAAACCTTCATAGGCAAAAGGTGAAGTGTTTGACGGCATCCAGCGATCAAGTTGCAGATTACAAAGTCGTAGACATGACTCAATGAAAACTTACTGTCAGGTTCTTAACAAAACAAACGTATTAATATTATATCCCGTTTCTACCAACGATCCCCATAAATGCAACATGCAAGCTGTGGAAAATGCAAAGTTTAAATTTAACAAGGTGGTCGGGGGAGCAGTCAGAAACACATTTTAAAGGCTAGATTTCACAATAGAGAAGGATGAATTGATGATTTATTACTGGCGGTGGGGCATGAAGCACTTCAGCAGGTAAATAGTTAAAGAAAATGTTGGAAAAAAAAGAAAGAAAGAAAAAAAAACATGTTTTCAAAAGGATGAAACAATCAAGTAAGGCTAACATTTTCACCGGGGACAAGAGAGCTACGTGTTCAGCCAGCGCCGCTGATCTTCGACCTCCAGTTCCGGGCCCTTTCAAAGCCATTTGTGCCGGTCTGGTAGTCGAGGACAGCCTGGCTGATCTCTTCCTCTGTGTTCATTACGAATGGACCTGAAGGCCACACACAACACAAGAAACGTATGAAATTACAGGCTGTTATTTAAGGGATTGATCTCTTAAACACGTAAAGTGTTTATTTTGTTGCAGTGACTTCGACCTCGGACGGAATCACACAAACAACGTACCGCGTTGTACCACGGGCTCTCTGATTGGTTCTCCAGCAATCAGCACGAAATGTGAAGCTGCAGGGCCCTGGGGAGGAAATGAGAAGCGC
Organism: Chelidonichthys spinosus; assembly: GCA_029853015.1. Classification (NCBI taxonomy): domain Eukaryota; kingdom Metazoa; phylum Chordata; class Actinopteri; order Perciformes; family Triglidae; genus Chelidonichthys; species Chelidonichthys spinosus. The sequence goes on along the minus strand of CM056821.1, from coordinate 5,110,092 downwards.
CGCTGTCGTCATTGTGTGCGAAGTGGATTCAATTTTTGAAAATCAGTAATCTGGACCCTCCGATAGAGGGAGAGATTAAAGAGAGAAAATAACATATTTAGCTTACATAAGGTTATACATTATTTCCTTTGAAATACTAGATATTTTCACCTTCATGGGGCCCCTATAGAGAAATTACTTTTTGATTGATTGCCACAACAAAGAGGTTGGGAAAATCAGTGCATCAAAACCAGCTGAATAAAAATGGGATTCATCTTATTCATTGGCGAGCCATCTTCAATTTATGTTAGCAAGATTTATTACGATTTATTTAGACAGTAATACGAAATGTGACGTACAACATGGACAGACGACGTAAGAAAAGAAAAACAGGTCAAGTTTCCCCATCCTCCTTTACAAGAGCAATGATGTACAGTTCTAAATGGTGACATAAGGGTGTGGGATATTTCATATTTTGATTAAAAACAAAGTTTCTCACCCTGTTTTCAACTTTGACGCAGTCTCCATCTCCAAACACCACAGTGTGATGAGGCTCGACCTTCTGCTGCTCCTCATCCGGGCCTTGAAACCAACAAAAGTTCACAGTATTGTCCTTTAAGCAACACTGGAACTCTTCACTTTAAAACACATTTGGGATGTTTTTCAGTTTCCACCGAAACGTGAACTTCATTAAGATTCTATTGAGTCTGACGCCACCTACCATTCACGTCAACAGCACTTACATCTTGTGAGGGCTGCATTACCGTTCAATTAGAAATGTTTTCAATGATGCACTGATGTCTTTTTATCCTTTCTTCATAGAGAATAACTCCCTTTACGCAGGCATTAACCAACCACTTCACACATAATAGCAGTGACCATCGTCACGAGTCAAGTTTCTCATTCACGATATTCAGTGACATTACTGTGGGTTGATGAGGGTTGTGGTCTTTGAAGTATCTGGAAATGAAAGGGAAGGCAGTGCCTCATCGGACAAAACAAACAACACGCTGGCACGGTAGGATTAAAGTCTCAAAAAGACGGAAAAACAACCTCTTCAGACGATGTAATTACAATCCCACCCAAACTAGCTGCTTATGAGCTGACATGTGACACATTAGTTATTGTTTCACACATGATTTCAGCGTCTCTGTAGAAAAACCAAACCACTGCAAGTTGCCAGAAATGTTAACTGGCACTTCGTTTTGCACACACACACACACACACCCACACACACACACACACACACGCACATCGCAGACACTCAGAAAACCAGACACTTCCACTTGCGGTGGATGCATTCAGCTGAGTCAGCTGGTCCTGACTTGGCCGGACTACGCGTCGGGTTGGAGACTTAACATTCAAATAACTTCTTTAATCCTCGCAGCCAATTTCATCTTCCCGTGTCATCGCAACATCTGCCGGAGATTACAACCGGTCTGAGAGATCCTGCAGTGCGACGACGGAGAGTATTCTAATCATAACGACATTTTGTGAAAGAATATTAAATAGGGGAATTCTGACGGAGAAACAACAGGTTTCAAGAAAGCGAGAAAAGCCACTGAAATTGAGTTTGATGAAGGGTTTGTTCTCATGCGAGGGGGAACGCCCCGATCACACTGCAGCCCATCCAGCAGGAGAGGCCGTATTTCACAGTGTGATGTCAAAGAGGGCTCAGGTGATTGAGATGAAGCCAAATACAGAGATGGTCATATTTTATACACGGTAGCATGGAAACGTTCGCCAATGATGAGGAATCCAGATTGAAGAGGAGAACATGAATGCATCAGGTCTTAAGGCAGGAAGAGCAGGGAGGGAAAGTTCAACTAGAAGAATAATGGCAGTAGCATTTATTAGTGATTTCAGCTTCTCCTGAAATGAATCCGTATTGCATTATATGAGTCATATAATTAGAGAAATAAACCAAAATCCCTTAAAACACCCATTTAAATAAACACAGTGTTAAGGAGACCATTGACCGGAGAAAACTCACCGACATGGATGGATCCTGTTAGCGTGTAGATGAAGGTCGTCCATCCTGTCAAACACAAACATATTATTAATAAGTATATGTTTAATAAAGCTTTTCTTTGCTCTTTAACCAGCAGGTCAAACACAAACATATTATTAATAAGTATATGTTTAATAAAGCCTTTCTTTGCTCTTTAACCAGCAATAAAGATGTTGGCCACTTGCTAGCAGCAGAAACACGTTGTGAACACAATCATTCAAACCTGTGTAACAGCAGTTAAGGATTAATGTTTCTGTTTTTGGGTCTCCATCATCTCCTGAGGGGAATATTTGACTCTTTTAATGCTACACTATGTTCACCAGCTAGCCTACCTGCTAACTTTAAAAGCATTTTAATTTAAGACATCTAACGAAGCTTTACGTTTGGTGAAGCTGAGGGGAACAGCAGGAATGCTGTGGAAATTAGCTTTCCATTAATTTTTCTACATATTAATGTTTTGTTTTTTACTGGAGCACTTATGAATATGACAGGAAACACTCACTAGAATAAGTGCAGTGGACTTTGAGTCGATCGCCCACGGCCGATCAGCCAGCCAGACCTGCCGGACCAAACACCACCCAAAATGATGTTGATAGCCCCAGGAGGAGAGGGAGGACGGCCCAGATGGAGGCCAAGCTAACCCCCAAGGCACCTGCGGCTACTCCACTACCCAGCATGCTCCTGGCTGTCTGATGATCGGCTGCAGGAAAATAAGATTTCAGGCTAACCGAGCAACGGGAGGTCGATGCCTGTTCACATCGTTACAGAGACGTGGCTCTGTGGTCAGTGAAGCTCGGAGCTCAAACACTGTTTCCCTGACGTCGACATGCTTTATGTTGTAATGCCGGCCATGTTATCTGAACAGAGATTGTTTTGGTTTCTGCTGAATCCTGATGCTAACTCCAATAATGCACAACAGGAATGCATTACTGCTTGTGATTTGATTGTCATGTGTTTCTCGCTGTGTTCACAATGACAATAAATCATCTTTTTAACGCTTGATTCAATGAATCTATGTCCCAGCTGAGATATAGTCCTGCACATAACCTCTAAAACAGTAAAGTGGCGTCTTATGCTTTGGTTTCTGAACAGATTAAACAATGAAGACATTTTTTTACTTTTGGACAGAGCAAGACAAGCTGTTTACCGCTGCTTCCAGACTTTGTGCTAAGCTAAGCTAACCAGTTGCTCATGGTAGCGTCATATTTAACGAAAAAGGCATGAATCTTGACATCTAACTCTCAGAAAGAAATCATCACATTTTGCTCTTGATTAAGGGACAACGTGAAGTTAAAATTACCCCGTTAACATCAGAAGAGAGAAGACAATATTGAACCCAATGTATTGTTTCTGCGAAATGTGTGTTTGCAGACCGTTCATGGCACCCAATATGAACACAATATGGTGAAATATGAGAGCACATTACAAAATTACTTGGGATCGTATAAACAGCGTGTACTGTCAATGCAAGTGGAAATTACAGGATGATGATAATACATTTTACCCCCGAGTGTGTTGAATATATCAAGCACGTGGGTTATTCAATATTAATTTTCATTTGCAAAGTGAACAGAGTGATTTCTACTTACCGTAACCTTGCTTTTAAATTCATCGTTTCACCAAAAAAAACAACCTTAATTTAGCATATAAAAGTGTATTTAATTCCCATGTTACGGTTTGTCAGTGTCACTCGTTGTTCTGTTTCCTGCCACGAGAGGAAAATATTCAATAAGCTTTGTGGTAAACCGGGTCGCCTGATGGCGAGGTCACTTAGGAGTAAAAGGAAGTCGAGAAAGGAAATGAGGAGGGATGGCTGAAACGACCATGAGATGCTTTCGTGTAATTATCCTTACAGATCCTGTTATTAACAAACCTTTAAATGACCCACTGGGGACATTCTTACCTGATGGGACCGGCTGCACATGCAGGGCATCGGCCTGAAGTGTGAAGTCCAGGTACAGGGTTGGTGTCCTTGTGTAGACCTGGGACTAAAGGGAGGATTCAAATAGTTTACATGCAAACAGAAAACACATTTATGCCGACTTAGAAACGGTGGCGCTGCTGACGGTCACGGAAATGTGTCTCCATCTCGAGAACCATCTGCAACGCCGTTCCCTGCAAATGGGTTGTGAACAAGTTAAAGCTGTTTTTGTTTTGTTGGGACCCTCGTAAACTTGTTATGTGTTCAGACGACTTACAAAGAATGTTTTTTCAAAAGATACAAATATTACACCCATTTTATTAGTCATTCTCTTGCAGTAAACAGCTTTTTTTAATATATATTTTGTAATTTATATATATATATATATATATATATATATATATATTTTTTTTTTTTTTTTTTTTTTTTTTTTTTCACCCAGACCAGCTCTGCTACTGACGACTCCACATAAAGTCACACATAAAGAGGACATCATGGTAACGGTTTGCACAAATTCTTACTGCTGATCACATTTACACAAAACACAAAGAGCCTTTTTTTATAATAACAATGCATCAAATGAGGATTTTGCTCATTGTAACGAACTGACAGAGAATTATCAGCTGAATCTCTCCGGCCTGCAACTTTGTGAACACAGATTGTTTTTGTTGATTTGCATTCCTGATGCAAATTCAAAAAAAAGCACTGCAGGAAGGCATTACTGCTTTTGATTTGTTTGTCATGTGTTTCTTGTGTAGCAAATGTGCTGCGTCCTTGTGTTGCACAATGACAATAAATGATCCTTGAACCCTTGAATAACATCTTCCCTGGGAACCGGACGAATCTGTGATCCCTCTTTTGTTTGACTCTTTTGCTAATATGGGGTTTGTTTGAGACGAAGACCGCAAAGAGAACCCTGTCGGCTTTTCCCGTCAAATATTTTAGCAGAAAGAGTGAAACTTTAGTAAATTTTAGATTCAAATTCAAACACTCACACAAAAACACACACTCTCCTTGTGCAATGTCGTCCCCATCTCTCTCCCCCTTTCACACTTTCTCTCAATAAAAAGGTAAAAAAAAATAACTTAACCTACACACACCTTTGCTCCTAAAGCTTCACCAGATATCACAGAGACTGTCACTCCTCCCTGGCTGGGTTTGGGGATCTCTGATCCTTTAAGCTCCTGATACGCCGGCTCCACCATCTTCTCTGCCTCGGCAGGTTCACCCACAGCTGTAAGCCCACCACCGGCTCCTCTGACACGGGCATCTCAGCGTGGACCACGCCACGTCCTGCAGTCATCCACTGATGAATTTAAAATATAGAATGACACATTGACAATTTTAGGATTTGCTTTGTTTTAGTGTGAGAAGAAAACCAGATCAGTTGGGTGGTTTTTGATTCAAAGTGAAATGTCTTTTCATAAATTTCCATAAGATAGTGAAAAGCAATGGAAAACACTGGTATGAAACATGGGATAAATCAATTCCAGCAGTATTATACATCATATACTAAATTATAGAAAAATTTCGATGATCAGTCACATAAAGATGCATTCTTTTGATTGGTTTCTGCATATAATAAAGTAATGAATACATTCAGGCAGTGAGTCGGAACAAACTGGATGAAATGACGTTTGGTTTAATGGCTTCGAGTCCAGCTGGAAATCTGTTCTGGATACTTTGCTCTACCGATTATTCATCCGTGAGTGTTCATCATATTTACTGTCAGGGATCTACACAATAATAAAACATGGTTACAACAGAGAATAACCCAGAGAACAGAGGCAGCACAGATCTGAGCAGCGTTTGAAATGAAATCAATCAGACGTTCAAATTAAATCTAATCTAATTCAACATTAGCTTGTGATACGATAAATATTCAGTCCAATTTAGAATTAAGCATTGGCTACATAAAGTCTTGATAAAGATGAAATGTGTATGAAAATATGAAGATTGTCATTCATCATTTAAAACTTTGATAACGCATGATGGATGCATACAGATGTGGAATTCACCCAAAAAGTGAACGGAGAACGTTGTTGAACGTTTGCTGTGTTGACGTGTTTTCACTGCTTCCTTTACAGCTTTAACGTGAGACGGTGAGCTTTCCCTAAAGCACCGGTCGACGTCCCATCCAGCGGTGCACACGGTGGGTTACAGCAAATTCACTTGAACCGGCTGAACCTCTGCTGCACGTCGAAGCTGAGTCAGCAGCTGCGTGTGCGTGTGTGTAACTTTACTACTTTCAAAACACAGGAAACAACCCACAGGGCCATGCTATCTAATTAGTGTGAGTGCACATTCATGTTAATAACAAGTGGACTGAATGCTTAGTTAATGACGACGATTTATGAGGAGGATTGGACTGATAAATAACAATGAAGGCACTGTTTGAAAACATGTAGCTCATATCTGAAAAAAATACTTTTAGATTTCCATATTTAGCTATTTTACAAAGTTAAAGGAATCGTTGGACGTTCAGAGAATCATGCTAATTTACTTTCTTGCTTGAGCTCAGATGAGAGTGGTATCCCCGTTCTCATCATGTCTGTATGGCAAATATTCAGTTACGGTCAGCAGCTGGTTAGCTTAGCTTAGCACAAAGAGTGGAAACAGTTTGCTCGTAAATTAACATGTTTTTTTTTTTTTTCTGAAGAAAAACCAAGATGTAAAAGTTACCTGATTTTATTGGCCTGATATACATTATATATCTTGACTGGCTTCCAGGAGTCTCGATGTCGCCATGTGGTTGCTAGGCAATCACATCCAGTATGTCCAAAAATAAATTGCTAAATGCACGTTAAACTAAAAAAAAGTCCGTTTTTAAGTGAAACAAGGAAGATTAGAGAGCCTTCGAGGAGCTGTTTCTCCACGTTCCAACAGGAGAACAGAGTTCATTGTTTTGTCTGAAACCTGAAACCTGAAAGAAAAGAAAATTATGTTGTGTCGTACTTGCAGATCTCCAGCTTTCAGTCGTCCTGAATGGCCACAAAAGTCTTCATGGGCCGTGATCCCCTCTAAAACATATGTTACCTGTTTGAGGACACACACACACACACACACACACACACACACACAAATGTAAATAATTTGTCGTTTTTCCCGAGCAATGACCAGGGGTCGACGTGGCCCTATTAATGTTGATATATTCAATATTATTCCTCTTAATTAATATATTTTTTAAAGTGGCTATATGGTTGTCACATTTTGCACATGCATCAGAAATGGTAACCATGTTCATGTTTTATGGGTCTTGTACACGTGTCATAATGAGTCATTGGCCAAGTTACCATAGAAACCACTCAAATTTCAGGCAGGTGTCAGATGTAGCATGTAGAGATGTACAAGCTGTAAAAGCCTCATGGGGTTATGCCATTAACCCAATGGGAAGCCATTTTTAATGCATTGTACCACTTCAGACACAGGGAGTGCCCGCTTGCACCCCCAACACACATGAAGGTGCGAGAGCCCGTTCATCATCGCTTGCAGCTTTGATTTAAATGTATTTAATGTTATTAAAGCCTTATTTTGACCACATGTTTGACATAAAGTGATGGACTTTCTTTGCATTGAGTGAAATGTAACGTGTTTCAATGAGTGCTGCTGCGACACCAAAAGCACGTGCTCCGCCCACAAGTTGAAAGGTGAACATCTGTGTAAGGCTGGAAGGCTCCGCCCCCTGCTGCGAGCTGCCTGTGATCTGTCCCCACAGCTGTGTGATTTCAAAGGTCATGCGAGTGTGAGCAAACACACCTGCTGAAAGGCATGCTGGGAGTGCAGCCTCGTCCTGTCCATCCGCCCCGGGAGATTTAAGTTGCATCTGCCAACTCAAATACACCAAGAGCAACGACCGGCCATGTAAGGACAATATCTGGATTTGAATATCTGCCACATTAACCCCATTCATGTGGTCGAAGTATTCCTGCTAATGCAGAGTTAAACCGGAATAAATTCAACAGGTGACAGAAGTATGCTGAGTTCTATATACAACATGAAGACTGCAAAGACGTGATACACTTACACTTCGACAAAGACACGTTAAGAGCAATCTATTACATGTTCCCTTCCTCTGGGCCTGCGATGAAACGTGATTTAATCAGACATTCTCCATCTTTACAGGCAAAAGTAAAAGGCTGTCCATTTCTAAAAATACAACACAACTAGAAACTGAGTAAGTGGTCTATACATCACTTACTGCAACTACTAGATTGGATTATTTCCCAGCATGCTCAAATTTGCCTAAAAGCAGCAATAATTAATTTGGTCATAAGAGAAGGAGAGCAAACACAGTTATTATTCATGTGGAGTCGTGTTTCTGTCTATGTGATGAATGTAAGTCCAATATAGTCTCTCTCTCCTTTCTGATTTTGTTCCTTTCCGACTCCTGAAGGAAACTTCCGGCTCTTAAACGGCTTTGACTTTGTGCGTTTGCTGTTTGCTGTTGGGCGGGAGGTTTTTACTCGTATTTCTGCTGAAAAAATCGCTTCCAGTGAAACTGATGAGTCAAAGATTAAAGTTGTGTGCAGTAAAAACGACTACATGACATGCAAAGTGTTAAAACCGCAGAGTCGGCTGATATTTAACTGTGGTTCATCGTGCAGCATCACACGTAATCCTTAGATTCCTATGTAAAGTAACATCTAAACATTATAAATATTCAATGGTTGGGAAAAATAGTAGCTGCAACTGTATTTATAATAAATTAATAAATACAAATTCTCACATTTAGAAGCAAGTAACCTGCAAAAAACTGACATTGTACGCAAGTAAAAAATGATTTGTATTATCAGTCCCAACGTCAAATAATCGATTACTAATGTTTCAACTCTAAAATCAGGCAAGACATGTGGGAAATCAAACAGAAGCTGGCTTTAGGCTGTAACAAATTAGTAGGTTTTAACTTTGACTGTGTAAACACTGAGCCGTGTCTACTTTATTATAATTATAATAGAGAAAGGCAAGAAAATACTGTATTCTAATGATATGAACTGGAGCTTAAATCTTAATGATTACGTATGTAAGAGGCTGCTGCAGTAATGTGATGTAATTTCCTTGGAATATGACAGTTTCCAAGGAAAATCAAAGTTTTCAGAAAAAAGTAGGACAGACAGCCACGTTGGTGGAGACAAAAAAAAACATTCATTTTACATGGGAAGAAGAATAAAAACCGCAAACGGTTCCACAAAAGACACACCAGTCGACAATTCCTCTCTTTCAAAACAGGGGGTTTTTGCTTGTGAGCTGTCATGATAAGACTTGAACACAAAGCTTCCTGGACTCGACTCGAGCTCCTACAAACTTAACAGAGCAGGAACGACACCTGTGGCTTTTTGTGTTTTAATGTATAACCTGAAATCCACATGTGTGGAAGGCAAAGTTGGGACTGGTACTGTACTGTTCCTGGACACCGTCCTGCTGTCGCCATCTTGTGATAAAAACAGGAAGTTCACCCCTCAGTGCAACCTGTGCTCCTGTTGATGCTTCATTGAAGTAAAACACTGAGCCGCGTTTTGAAAAGTATACGTTTTTAAAAGATTTGGAAAAAAAGCTTTCAGATTTTGTTGCTTTGTATCGGACGTTCTACTGTTTTACAATTTAATGGATTGAGATGAAAGATTGTATTTTGCAAAGATTATTATGTAAAGATCTTTGTGACTAACGCTTATTTTCATTAGAAAATGATCTGCAGATAATTGCTATATTTAGTGTCCCAAATAAACTATCACATCAGCAAAAGATCAGCAGCAAATTCTGACAAAAATGACTATCCTGTGACTAATTGCTTCAGCTGCAGTTTTATACATTTTGCATTTATGTTCATTTGTTTTTCTCTTGTAAATTTCTGTTCATGGGACACCCACTCCCCAACCGTCTCAAGCTGAATTTAATATTTGCTGCTACACCAAATAGATTTACAAATAAATATACTTACGGTCTCAAATCCTCTGTGAGGATGGTCCGGAAATCCTGCTGGCTTGCTCACTCTGAACTCATCCAACATCAGGAAAGGATCGAGGTTTCTCAGCTGGATATAAGACGTTCAGATGTTGCATGAATTCATTTCTTGTTTAAAAGGTCCGTCTACATGAAGATGGGATACTTACTTCCTTTCCACCGATGCTCCTGCGAACACGAGCCCCGACTCCCTCCGACTGCTCCACGCTCAGAACGGCCTTTTCCACTCTCCTCACCTTCATCATCCTGAAACAAAGCCTGGAAATACACCACAGTCTTTGTTAATCAATGATAAAACTACAATAAAAGGCTTTATGAAAGACAGCACATCCATTTCCTGTTTAAAAAAAAAGAAAACATCACTTGTCTGACAATCAAATGTCTTCAAAACATTGAAGAGAATTTTTTGTTTGATAAGTTTATGCTACAGAACAAAACCAATACAATTGTTATCCATAGGTTATAAATGTTCATGTTTAATACATTTATTCAGCTGTTTATCACTGTTTAGATATGCTTCATCACATAAAATGCACATCTATCCATCCTGCAACAGGTGCAAGTTTCCCAGCATGCAGTGTGTGAACGCAGGGAGTCTGGTCCCCACACATAAACATAACATTTTCTTTATTATTTCTTAAACATCTCAATATGTAGTATAACTTATTGGTCTCAAAAGCAACATCTTACCTTCAAACTGTTTCTTTATAAAAGTATAAATATCTGGTAAAAATTCTAACCAAACTGGACTGTTGAGGGGGAGGAGCCTGAGTGCAACTGTCACACAACGATGACAAATAAACGCAAAAGGCCAAGCGGTCACAGGGGTTTCCCGGTTTCAAAATAGCCGATTCTCCCTGGCAGAAAGGAGGCTCGCAGCTGCAGAGCAACCAACGGGAATCAGCTGATCAGTCAGCTGATCCGATCACCTGGTCGTCAGCTGATCTCACAGCTGCTGCTGACGACTTGTTTTCTCCAAACTTTCCCCGACGTTCATGTCCTTCATCATTTCCTTCAAATCCCTCCCCTCTGTCGTCCATGTCTCATCCATATCTTCTCAACGCATATTTCATATTGTGGTACTTCTACTACTGTGAAGTATCATATATTATATGAGTCAGGTGGATGCAGCACCAGGCTGCCGTTCTCCAGCAGGACAGTTGTGGAAGCAGGATTAGACACTGATACAGCATACAGGACAGAAGAAAACTAGAACGTCACAGGAGCGCTCAGACGATGGTGCGTTCACGTGCTGCTCGGAAAACCCGTTTCCCTAAATGGAAACAACATGGACGCCACAAAGAAAATGTGCTGTATTTTATTGCTTAGTCATGTAAGCCGCATTTTAGTTGTTCCGACTTGAACTGCCGTTCACGTTATATATGTTTTTCAGTCTGAGATGTATTTTTCCGATTAGTCCGACAACACGTGAATGCATCACACGTTGTACGCGGGTTAGCAAAACACCTGTACCCCCGTCTTCCCGGTGCTGCGTAACGGCCCTGAATCTGTGGTAGTCTACGGAGTACCGGACCGTAGCGGTCTACTCTCACCCCTAAATACCTGACAGGTATCACCACCGACGTTACATGCCGACCTACCTGAAAGAGTTGCTTCTTCTTTCTTGTATTTTAAGTGGACATCAATGACTGCTGGGTTGTTGTGACTGCAGGCGTCACACCTGCTCAGGTAGGACACAATCCGGAAGTCAGTCAGGGGGCGTGGCTAGACATTTCTTCAGCATGATGCCAATGACACATAAGCTGGAGCATCAAAACTGAGATTTTACACACAAACGATGCAGATGTGACCGACGCGGTGCACAGCCGCTCCAAGTCTAATGTACGTAGAAGGCCTAGAGCTCAGATCACACATGTCAAGTTGGCTTAACCCTCTTTAATTCAGAACTACAGCCGTCAGCACCATGAGGAAAGAACAAAAACATTACACAGTGACCAAAACCACAAAGTGGATCTTTAAGAAGGGCTGGGTCAACAAACCGCTCTCACTGTAGGAACAGGTGTCCGCTCTTTATCATTAGTCACCACTATACAGGGAGTGTGCTAGCAGTCAAGGGAAACACGTTATAAACACTGATTTTTGTCATTACTCTTTTATTTTTATATATAATTCATATTTTTAGACTGCCTGATATTAGTCATTCAGGCTAAATGGGAACATCAAAGCCATAATAGGCCTTGCATATCTTGAATATATTCTTCAGTTTTGGATTTCTGCTCGCTCAGGTCAGACGCTGCGTTGCTCTGCTGCTGACGGCTAGTGATTTCCTTGGCGATACGCGTGCTGGCAGCCTGTCCACCTGCCAGGTTTACTGCATGAGGTCCAATCTGTGTGTGGGGAAAACAATCATAGGGGAGTCTGTAAAATAACTGTGCACATTGTTGTTGAGATACTAAAAGGGTCTGTAGAGGACTCACCTGTAGAGCGGTGTACTGCCCCATCAGGTAGAACGGACACCCTTCTGCCCACTGCAAGCTTTCTGATATGCACGGCCAGCCGTCGATCACCTCCACAGAGGGACACAATGCTTCTGTTAGTGCCGCCTTGTTCCGGTTACATCATGAACAATGACTACGTTAAAACATGTCATTTGTCTGTCAGAGCCACCTGAATGGGGAATTCCTTCATCAGCTCAGACAGCAAAGGGTCCTGTTTGACATCCAGTTTGCAGCCGGTGGCGAGCCAGATCGTATCTCCAGTCCAGCGGCCCCCGGTGCTGAGGGACAGACTCCAGGCCTGGCTCCTGTAGCACCAGCTGGCTTCACTCACCTGCACAGTTGCGTGAGAATTAGTCCCTTCACCTCCCCCTCAGCCTTTCACCCCGAGGAACGCCCATGCACCGTTACCTGACAGTACGTCCTCACGTCCACCCGTCCATCCAGGATGAACGGCTGCAAGTGGACGTAGGCCTCCGGGGTGACGGCCCCTCCTTTCCTCGCCTGGCGGATCATAGCCAGCCGCTTGTGGAGACTCCGCTCGTTGTAGAACTGCCGCAGGTATGCTCGGCCATCCATCTTGATGCCGTGCTCCACGTGGGAGTAACGGCCCACCAGGCTCTCCACGTCGCCCACGTCAAACTGCTTCAACTGTAGGAGAAGAAGCGGAGGGGCCGACGCGTGTGTTGGAAGGCGGGCAGGTATGTCTACACTTATGGTTGGTCTGCATGCAGTTTCACACTGTCACTAGACCTGGAGGTGCTTCCTCATGACCCATGTCACATGGCCGGCACCTTGCTGCAGGGCAATTGAGACGACATGAGCGCTGGTCAGACCTCCACCAACTACCATTACCCTCTGCCCTGCCTCACACACTACACACAATTCTACACACACATACAGCACTTGTGAAGGAAAGTGTTGCAGCGAGGTCGGGGGGTCAAATAGCCACAGAAGTGTGCAGAACCACGGGAACCTCAGGTGAAAGCAAGAGGATTATTGAATATTAGGGGGGGGAAACACCAGCAAAGGAGCATTCAGTTTTTGTGACGCTTCCACATTGATTCCCTGCTAAGCTTTTTCACGTTGATGTTACGTAACTTACCTTGAGGCTCTTTCTGTCTCTGAAGATCTGCGTCTTTAACTTTTTGCCAAGCGGTTGGCAGGCGGTGCATGAGGTGCACCGTGTGTTGCAAGCGCTCCTCTGGGTAGCTCTCTGCGATGCTTTTCACCCATGAAGGGATGTTAGCCATCTGGGAGCGGGTAGGACCTGTCGCCATGACGACCTGGCGGGCTTTCAGGATGACGCCTTCTTGAAGATGGACATGAAAATACTTCACTCTCTTGCCTTCGGTCGCTCTCGTGGCTCCGCCCTCTTTTATCCAGTCGGTCTCGTCCTCGATCACAGCTGTGATGCACTCCACCGTTCCCTTCACCAGCACTTTGTCCAGGTTGTATCTCCGCACCTGCAGGTTCACATTCACCCACTTAGCAACTCAGCACATAACAACGCTTTTACGTCTACTGTAACTAAGGGCATACATCTTTTTAAAACGTAAAAAATTACAAATCTAAAGCTTATTTCCTGTTTAAAGATGCAATATAGAACATTCAGAGCATTAATATAGCAGCAAATATCTATTTTCAATTCAAATTTAGTTAAGAAATTCTTACTCCAAACATGCAAAGCAACACACACACACACACACACACACACACACACACACTCAACCAACCTGATCTTTAAAGAAATCCACACTTAGTCTGGTTCCTGGCAGACTGAAAGATAAACTCTTCCTGAGCGTTGATGCGGTGTTGAGGCGTTTCCTCTCCTTCCTGCCGAGCCTCATGTCATTGAAAAATGCGTTTTCATCCAGAATGTAAACCTGGTCAGGGAGACTGTGAAGCTCCGCTGAACGACCGGACTTCAAGACAAACTCCTGCAGAGCTTTCTGACAAAGAAAACACACACACACACTTATTTAGGTTGATACTGTAAAAGCAATGGCTTCTACTTGGGGGGATGTTACCTTGTTGAGCGGGTCTGTGTGCACCAGTGTGTGTGAGCGCAGATGAGGGATGTTCAGAGCTGTGAACTGGCTCTCCCACAGACTGGTCCACTCTCCATAGGAATCCACCACTCGCAGACTCAGCGGGGGGCAGGCGACCCTCTCTGATGTTGTTGACTTTGCGAGTCGCTCCTCCAGCGTCAGGCCTGCAGACACTAAATAAAAGTGAACTGTGAAGCCACACGGGGAAAATCGAAAATCGCCAAATTGGAGAAGTAGTAACAGTAAGAGAGTTCATTTGAGTTCATTTGTATTGTTGTCCTGGCTCCTGTGTCAGAGTCAGAGTCAGATCGGAATAGTCTGATCAGATCTGATAGACTTTCAGCTCTGCAACTAATAATCTGCCAATTATTTTCCTCAATGAATTGATCAATGAAAAGTTTGAAAAATGATTCAAATCTTCAGAATCTAGCAGAGCCCAAGTCATCAAAATGGCTCGTTTTGTCCGACCAACTGAACCCCAAAAATGTATACAGAATGTTGGTATATTCCATGAAACCAACGGGAGCAACAAACCCTCACAAAATCTAAACTGGATGGAGGGAATGTTTGATATTTTTTGCTTTAAAAGTAACTTTAATGATCATCCAAATAGTTGCGCTACCAGCCGTGGGCCTCCTCTTCTTCCTGCCACGGCAGCGTTTGTTGTCGGACGTTCCTGGGTCTGTCTGAGGCCTCGGGGAGGGAGAGAGGGCCGAGTCATGCCCAGGGTCTGAGTCTGGATCAGGGTAAGGGTTGGACAGCAAGCTAGCAAGGGTCAAGGCGTGGGGGCCGCCCCCTATTATCAACACGTCGAGTATCACCATCTGAAACACAATACAGACTGTTAGGGACCAGCATGGGAAGGCTAGTACTTTCAAAGCCTGTTTTCTGAGTTAGTTCCTCAAACTAACGCGGATCACTCTCACTCAGTGGTTTCAAGATTTCAAAGCATATTCAAACAATACACAGCAATTTCTGTGATTCTGCAGACCATTCAGATGGCTTTCTATATTATAAACAGAGAGCTAAAGAATCCTTTTTAACTCTGTGACCTTAAACTCAAAACTCAGATTTTAAACGCAAACAGCACAATGCGCCCGAGCTTCATCTGAACCAGTGTGTTAATGAATGTGACAAGTACGAAATTTTGATTTCAGAGGTTCGGGGGGACGCAAGTATTTTTAATAAAACTCTAACTCTTTCAGTTCATTGTGTTTTCTAGTAGTTCTTCTAGTTTTTGATTGCTAATTTTAAGTTTACTGTTCCCTTTTTTGGTTTGACTGGTTGTAAATCATGTAGCAAAACATTATCACCCAATTCTAATCCAATAGTTATAATAACTACAACAATAATACATTTTATTGATCAGATTATTGAGAGCTTTGTAAATGATGAGGAGGATCTTGAAGTGGATATGCTGCTTTTTTGGGAACCAGTGAAGGTGTTGCAGGATGGGTGTAACGCATTTGAGTAACTTACACTTTGACTTCTAAAGAAGTCTCTTATGTCCACTTTTCTTTTTTTAGACATCCTGGCTGCGTCTAATAACCAAACACATACACACACACATACACACGCACATGGACACCGATTCAAACGTTGATGTAAATAAAATCTCTGATATTAACATCCTTCTAGCTGATGTGAACCAGGCAGAACAAACTCCCAACCTCCAGTAGCAGACTCCTGTAGGACTCCTGACTAGCAGACCAGTCGGTGTCCAAGAAAGATGGAGTGACAGCGGGGACGGCCAATCACACAAGAAACGGCAGAGCCAATCGAGGAGCTTGTGGGCGGTATTAACTAAGGGAAACAGTTCAGCTTGAGCAGCCGTTTTCCGCTTGGTCCTAGTGCTTGACGCGTCTCTGTTTACTATAGCGTAACATTGTATTTGGACGGTAAAAAGTGCAGGGGACCAAAACGGCCTTTTGAAAAAGTGCAGGGGACATGTCCCCTGTGTCCCCCCCCCTAAATTACGTCCTTGCTTTTAACGGGTTCATGTCCAGGGCATTACAGTACCTGCTCCGGTCTGGACCGTCCACTCGTGGCAGCTCCTCAGGCGGTGGAAACATGCTGCACTGGACGCTGGCCGACGGTAGAAGCTTCTCATGTAACTCAATCCACCTCATGCTACAGATTTAGCTGGACTTCACTGGCGTGGCAGGAGAAGCTGGAAATAGCTTGAGTGTGTGTGTGTGTGTGTGTGTGTGTGTGTGACATCACTACAGTGACATCTTTCTTTTTTTCTCCCTTATTTAACCTCACTGAGATTCATATTTCATCTTCAGCAGACAAGAACATGATAGAAAGGAGTTTAAATAACTTACAGTCTGTGCCGATAATACTTTTACTACGTAATGCAGGACTTTTACTCGTAGAAGATTACAGAGGAGTAAATACTTGTAAGCAGATCATTGTGATCTAATGAACATTTTAAAACAAAAGTCAAACGTGAAGGTTATACAAGCATCTCTGGTTTACTAGAATTGCATATTATAAACTGGCTATTGTGAAGAACCGTTAAAGATCGCCTCCTTTTCTGGTCGGATAGTTTATTATTACGACTTGATATCTACGACAGAGTTCACCGTCACCGAGGAAGTCACTCCAGTAGTTCCCATGTTTAACGGGATATAATCATTTCCTCTTCTCTCTGTTCAGGGTTTTGTGTCTTTGTGTTAAGCTGTCAGCTTATTGGTATTCCTAAAAATGAAGGAAGTGAACAACCACAAATAAACAAATCATATGAAATGCTTACTGTTCTTCATCACTACATGACATCACTTGTCTGCTAACGTTCATTAGTGAGACTCTGCTGCTGTCGGTAATTGTTTCTCATTGTAGAAAATCTACATTAACAGTAAAATGCTTTCACTGGTGAACTCTCTCCTCAAGTTCTATTGTCCTCGCCAAAAAAAATCAGACATTGTTTTTTTCATTTACGATTTACCAGTCATGAGGTCCTTCCTCTTCAGACATCAGTTCCACATCCATGACTGAGTCAGGGCCCCGCAGTCCTACTTCCTCTTCTGTTCATGCAGAGCAGAAGCACACACACGGCGAAGGCTTTAAAAGGCCGGGCCACAGCTGGTGTCGGCTTCATTCATTGTCATCATCATCATCATCAGCGGCCGCTGTCAGCAGTATCATGGATCTGAAGGTGGGTGACAACGTCTTTTACACCGAACACGGCTATATGCCAAACTGGCAACTGTTTATTAAGTTTGTTCTTTTCTAAATGTCAGGATTCTCTAACGGGAGGCGTGCTGGTCAGCCACAAGATCCAAGAAGGAAAGCACCATTATGAAGTGGAAAATGTGATGGAGTACAAAAAAGCGAGTGGGAAAGCATTCGTCAGGTAGAAATCAGAGTTTCACAGCCTTCTTGTTTTTGACTGTAACGCAAACCTGACCAAAGCCAATGTATTGTGTCATACTATACCAGCTGAGTAAGCATTTTAAGAAGCGGAGAAAAAAAAATCCCCCTCACTTTTTAAGAAGTGACAAGGTCAGTTTTAAAGATGAAAACATTTTAATGAATGATTTTTGAGCCAGCCAGACTGTGCATTGGTCGTATTAGAAACTTGTTCATTAAAGGACATAAACAAGCCACATGGATGGAGGTTTTACTCATTTTAATAACAATTTAATAACTATAAAGTGTTTTTTCTCAGGAGGGGAGACAAACTGATGCAGATAAACGGCACAGACCTGCAGGATGTCACACCTGAGGAGTTGGCACAATCAATAGCTCTAAATAATCCAATGCTGGTGAGTTTAAAGTAGAGTTTCTATTTCAGACTCTATTCTCTTTTCTATTTTAAGTCTTTCAGTCGGAGACGGCTAATTATCACTACATCTCCAGGGCTTAAGAGAATAATAAAAATAAATATTTATAAATAAAAAATTAATGTATTTGGGTGTTTTAAGGTGGATTTTCCCCACAGCCTATAACAGACCCAACAAATCTGAGACCAAATCCACTTCTTTCATCTCCCTTCTTGTGTTCAGACGGTGCACAGGGCCAGCAAGATCAAAGTGCACACTGAGCTGTCCTTCCCAGCTGAGGACATTTTACATCCCGTCTCCAAGGAATCCTTGACTCTCAGTTTCCGCATGGAGATGAGGAGGCAGGAAGACTTGGGGAAGGAAGCGAGGCAGGAGGGAGAAGGAAAGGAGGCCTGTGGTATAGAGGAGGACGTAAGCCAAGATGGAAACGAGGTAGATGGGAAGAGGAGGGATATGCTCATCATTTCAATGAAGCACACCAGAATCTCTCTGATGAGGGGGAGGGGCTGCGACAGTTGCAGCCCCTGTAAGGGATGTCATGGGACAGGATGTATCTTCAATGACGTTGTCATGGTGGCAGAATCCAGCGAGGTGGTGCTTGGTAAGTTAGCTGGTTTTTAGTCCCTGATCTTCTCTTCTAATTCGTCTCTGAAGTCTAATATATGTTTATGCAGATATAGTCACGCTGAGATCAATATCTCTTTCTCACCAGAGAAAAGAAAAATATATATAATACAGTCCAGTGACAACTATGGATCTCTAAACATGCTTGTTTGCAATTCAGTAAAACCTGGAGGGATGAGTACTCCTTTAAGGGTTATTTAAAAAGCTAATTACACCATCCATTAAAGCCCAGTGTCTTTTTAAATGAAAAATTGGAGGTGAAGTTTCTTGGAGATACATGTCTTAGATCAGTCAAGAAAAAAGGCATGGGTTTCTATCGTCATCAGAAAAGGCAAATCAGACTGATCAGTCGACTCCCGTCTCCCCGACACGGTCAAAAAAGTGCCTCGCACACACCTGACTGACTCTCGACTTGAGTGTACGTTCTGCGCTTGCACGAGACGCAATGTCTCCAGCAGGCGGCGCTAATCTGTATTGTCGCCCCCAAAAAAAAAAAAAAACATTGAGCACGCATGCACGTTTTGCCATAGTCTGAGCTTGATCTGTTTTGTATTCCATCGTCACATCCGGTCTTCTCGTTCACTGATTCGCTAGTCAAGGGTTAGCACTCCACCAATCAGATTGGTCAGACTTAAGGGCTTGATTCGACACGTGGAATCGGCTGAAAAGAACGTCGGCGGCTTCGACGAAGGCCGATGGCACAGAACACACCGAACAGACTCATGTCACCGACGTCGACCGATGATGGTCTTGGTGTGTCAGAGCCTTTAAATGCATTATTATGTATCATGTGATTTCTCATATGCTGTGCAACTGCCTCCTGTTGGTAAAACAAATCCATGCAGATGAACCAGTGAGGGAGGGATTAACGGCTGTTGTTTTTCTTACAAAGGGGATGTGTACTAGGCTGCCTTTTGTTTCACTGTCCCTGCGTCTGTTTCAGTTTCAAGAGGAGGTGGAAGTTTCCGACCGATCAAGTCGTTAGACACACCAGTCCAACACGTGGTCTCTCACAACTACCTCCGAAGTTTCTGCCAGGAAAAGAGGATCTATGCACTTCCGAACCCAGGTCTGTCACCCAGAGCATGCAGCAACATGGCACCTCATTTACAGTCGTCACAGCTTTTAGTTTCAGTTTACAATTCATTCGTCAAACTCCTTGTTTTGTTTTGATTTCGTTCAGAGGAGATGACCATCTATTATTACAAGTCAAGCGGTTCTCCCATTATAGATGGACAGCCAGTGGTCCTAAAGTTCAGCAAGTCCAACTGCTTCCTCAGGTGCTGCAAGGAAGGGGAGAAGGTGTGCCTACAAGTGGAGGTAATGACTGTTGCTGATGGAGTGAGTTCATGTAGGCCTACGCAGAGTTAAAGGCAGAGTAGGTCATTTGGAAAAAACACATTGAGATTTTGACTTTGAACACATCACCAAACCCAAAAAGTCCGCCCCCTTCGTTCAGACCGCTGTTCTGGCCTGGCTTTTTGGATTGGACAGGGGGGGGGGGGGGGTTACAATCCTGCTACCACAGATATTTAAAAAAAAAGTTTTTATGTCAGAGCATTTAATGTATTCTTTGCAATTACAAGGAGTTCAAGTAATATACAGAAAGTGTTTCTGATTAGAATGACCTGCTCAACCTTTCACATTACAGTACATTTAAGATGTATCCACCTGGCCTTGAAACGTTTCTCTTTCCTGAAATACATAAGAACTTTTACGTAGATGGTCCCAAGAAGACGGACCAACATCAGCTAGAATGGCAAAAAGACACTTGACTCATCTTTAAATGATCTTAAAAAGGTTTTTAAACTTTAAAAGATGACTCTATCACCAATGACAGGGGACTTGACTCGGACATGGAAGTGGAAAAATCTTTGCTGGCCAAGCAGTATATTCAGAGACATTGTGTGATGTAGTTTTGTGGAGTTTCTGTTGAAAGAGAGTGCACGGGTAGAAAAGGGAAGTTGTGTCTGTCAGATGAGAGTTTCATACGTTGCAATACAACAGCCTGAAATAGATTAATTCCCCCATATGTTTGTATTTTCAAGGTAATGACATCATAAATTCAACGCCTTCGATTTTTGTACACAGACATGGCTTTGTCATGGCGATCCATGCTAATGTTTAGCATGTTGCCCTATAACGTTCACCCATCATCTTAGTTTAGCGTGTTAGCATGCTAATATTCATAAATTAGAACTAAACACAAATTCAGCTCAAGTTATTAGTTACTGGTATTTGATGATAAACTAATGATGTGTCGGCATAGATCAGGAATGTTTGCGGGCGACAATCAATCATTAATACCGTGTAGTGTACGACGCTGCGCCTGGGAGGCCTCACAACGTCTTAGCATGTTTTTTGGGGGGGGTTTGCCTTCCACAACATCTTCCATTACTTTTACCAACAGGAGCACAGCAAGCTGGCAAGTAGGCTACTGTCATTAGCATCAAGCTAGAAAATAATTTATCATAAGACTTGGATAACATAGCCTAGTGGGTCCCTTCCGGATGACATCACATACATCATGAAAGACGACCAATGATGGGTCGGGGACTGAAGTGTAGTCTTTCATGTCTCTTGGCCGAGTAACGACAAGACTTTACGACTCTATAATCCCCTAATATGACATAGCGACCATCGTACCGGACACAAATTTTGTGTAGTCTGATCAAGGCAGAAGTATTTGACGAATATTTGACCTGATGATGGAGCCAGAGAAAAAGTTATCTTTTTGTCTGTAGGAAACTTTATGTCAATCCATCAAATAAACAAACAATACAAATGTAGTAGTTGAGATATGACAAACATCCATCCTTACTCCTGTTTCAGGAAGAGGAAAGCGATGGAGAGTTAATTTTATTTAATCCGGTGACTAACAAGTATTATTGTGATACCTGCGAACCAAATGTGATGGATCTTCACGTTTGTTGTTGCTGCAGACCTGCGAGGGGGAGAGGCTGAGGACAATCTCCAGAAGCGACGAGAGCACCCTCTCCTTTGTCTTCTACATGAAGAGCAGCGTGACCAGAGAGCGGACGTTTGAGTCGGCGCTGCACGGCGGCTGGTTCATCCAAGTGGACACCAACTCGGTGAACATGGATACCAAGGTTGGAGGGAGGGGAGATGAAGCTTTCCTCTTCATCATTCAGACGTGATCATTACCTTTTTTAATTCACTTGTGGATTTTATTTGGGATGTGAAATTGAACAAAGGAAAATCCAGAGGGGAGCGCGGGAATCCCCCGTCACTGTGACAAATTCTGCGATCGTAGAAGTGTGTAGATATGTATCATACAACTATATCTAACTGAAACTGTTTTTACTGCATACATGTTATACTGTATACATGTATAACCTGCTTTGTTGTTTAAAGTGACATTCAACAACAACAAACAGCGTTAATGTTTTGTTTTCAGTGATGTACTTTCAGAAAAATACTTTTATGTTCAAAATAAAGATGATGATAGTAACTTTGTTTCTTTAACTTTCTGATATACATGATACAAATCTGCAAAATTACATTACTGTAGATACATTACTGTATTTGGAATTTTTTTCTGATACCACTGTACTGTATGTATTATTATATATTATTATAACACATTAAATGTATTACTCTTCTATTAGCATGTGATCTTTGGTATGCATTGGTAAACTTTTATAAATAATGTCAGCAGGTTTTTGGAAATGCAACATCTCCGTAATGTAATGAACGATGCATGTATTTTCAATAAAATTGGCAATATGCAGGACTAGAGTGATACTTAATATTATCATTTATTTAGCATGAAGCAAGCATTTGATCTTCTTATGCCCCTATCTACCAGCTGTGCATCGACAACATTCAATTTGATCATTTAAAACAAGCAGCATCAAATAGTATTACAAAACGTCTGAACATAAATAAAAATTACATTTTATTGTGTATGTTGTCAAGACATTCATTAAAGGTAAAACAAAAAAAAAGTACTGATGACTACACTTACACGAGCCTATGCTATTTTGAGACAGCATTAAGTTATGATATTTGTATTTAAACATACTTATTTTCAACTTAACATACTTGAAATGTAACTTAAATTGTTGTATTTTAAGTATAATGTTTACATTTAAATTCAAGTATTAAACAAGTATTTTCAGTGTATTCAATGTATATTAATATTCGTCCAAAAGACCTTACTTACTATAATTAAAGCACAAAAGTTAACCAAAAGTTAAATGTCAATCATCAATACAAAAAAACGACTCAAGGGAACGTAGAAGTAATATTATACTACTTAATATGCTAAGTATAATATTAGTGCATCAGAAATAGCATACTTTGAGTCACATTTGATATACTACAATTAAGTATATTAGTATATTACTTTATAAGGGTATTCACTATAAAATAACTTGACAAACTAAAACACATGTATACACATTTTGCAGTTCTGTTGATGTTTGGTGAAAACATTGGGGACACCTTCACACTTTGGTGGTTTCAGAAACCAGTTTGCTCATCGTCACTCTCCTGAAAGGCTTTGTTCGTTTGTCCATCGGTGTTTTGTTCGTAGGGATTCTCTATATTTACCTTTGCAGCTTTCCTACAAACACAGAAGAAACACAACATGTCTCACAGTTCTCAGAGGCAGACGGGTCCAACGTGGCAGAAACGGGCCTCAGTCCCGAGACCAAAAACTCACTTCTTGCGGTCTATGATCCCGGAGACGACGAGGTAGACGCCGGCAAGCACCACGATTCCCATGACCACCCCAAACACCACCAGCCACACCTCCACCGGCTGCTCCACGGGAGGGGCAATTGTTGCTAGGATACCCTCAAACTCCAGTGTCTTGTCATCCAATTGGAAGGCATCGTTGATTCGGCCTCGACACAACCTGGTTAGGAATTATAGAAATGCTAGACTTAGAGTTCACAGCCATGCTAACAGCTATATGGGGCCTTTAAACAAAGTTCTTGCAATTCACCTTTAGGTGGAAAGAATGTCTGCACCAAAATGTTGGAGCTAGATTAATTGTTTTGGAATCATACATCTGTACGATGTTATGTGCCAATCCATCCACTAGATTTTGACCACCATTGCTGGTGAGGCTAGAGAAAAAGTCAGAGGATTGCCAAAGGGAGTAGGATTCATCCTCTGGGCACCGTGAATGTCTGAGCACAGTTTTGTGGCAAGACTTGTTGACATATTCCCAAAGTGGCCGTCACACACTTACATTACCATCCCCAGAACGTGTGACTAAAATCATCAAACTATAAATTCAATCCCCTCGACTTTTACAGCATCTTAGGCCGTGATGCATTCAGGGTTCAACAAACAAAATATTCTAAACTGTTTGAGAACATACTGCATGTCATGGATGAAGCGAGAGCCTCACCGTATGGCAGCCTCCAGGACGTTCTTTGGGATGTATATGGAGGAATTTGCTGGGTTGGTGACCACGATGTAGAAGGAGATCCTGGGAGTCTCTTTGAAGACGAGGATGTTCTCTGCTCTGCCAGTACAAAGCAAGAAAAGCTCTCAAACAAATGTGGTAACGAAAAACCGCCAGATGAAATCAAAGCATGAAGCATCTTCGTATGTTATTGCGGTCCCGGGATGATACTGACTTGAAGTCAAGGTTCTGGTTCTTTTGGCTGTAGTACTGCCTCAAAGCGTACGCGATGTTGGCCTTGAACAGGTACAGCTCGTTGTCGTTCCAGGAATACTGAAAGACATTTTACTGGATTCATATTTGCCATGATATCAAACAGACTGAAGTTCACTTCAAGGTTTATTGTAACCGTTAAAACACTATTAATACTCACAGCGTTATCACCCAAAGCAGCCTTCAAACTGAGCCTCACTTTAATGGCATATGCTGAATCTGTGGAAAACATCAAATCATGAGTTCACTTTGATGAATTGGGTTTTTTTTTCTTCTCCATATTAACTCTAACCCTAACCGCATTTGAGTGACCCTGAATACATCTCATGCATTTGTTTTGGGATTTCACCCACTCTTTGTCAATAAAAATGAAAAAACAAAAAAAAAAGTTTTTTTTTTTTTCTTTTCAGGAAATACACATTCTAGTAAATGTCTTTTATTTCGTCATGGACATATTATGCAACTTAAGACTGTTTTTTCCCCTGCTTCCTTAAAAATGTCCTCGGGGAATTTTTCTTTTACTTCAGTGACTTTTTGTGAGGCGGCAAAACAAACGTTTCACCAGGAGTCACATCACAGTTTTTCTTTTTTTTTTTTCTTGTCACAGTTATTACGTAATGGTGAGAGAGTTGTTTGTCTACTCTAAACCGCTAATATGCCTCTGGCGCGACGTTCAAAATCCTTAAAAAAAACTGTGTTTGGTGCCGACTTAAATGCTACATCAACTAGATGTAGCAGGAGAGATACACTCAGCCCAGATTGGTTTTATTGTGGAGGAAACAAAGCAAGACAGGAGAAAGGCTTTAAGGAATTGTTCAACATTTTGGGGAAATAGGCCTATTTTAGTTTAAAAAAGTGATACATCACTTTACAATGAATACAAGGCTCCAGCCATGAGATGGTTAGCTTAGCTTAAGACAAACTGGAAACGGTCCAAACCCAATACAGTTCAAAAGTAACAAATCCGCCTACCAGCCATTCTTAAACTACACAACTGTACAACAACTGAAGTGTAAAAACGACATATTGTGCTTTTAGGGGAGGTAATGTGCCCGATGGTTACACAGAAAACCTCCTGGCGATGATAAAACTCTGATAAATTACTGAACAAGAACAAGTCCAGCACATAACCTCCCATAAAACCATACAGCATTGTTTTTATATTTTCCTTTTTCAATCTAAAAACAATTCATACATGATGCTAGCTGTTTATATGATCCCAGCCTTTTATGCTAAGCTAAGCTAACTAGCTGCTGGTGATAGCATCATTTTAGCTCCTTTCAGCAAGAAAGCAAATTGTGATTTTAATGGTAGTAATCTTCAGTGTTTTTTGTACTCACATGGATCTATTGACGTCTTCCAGCCTACAACCCTGTTGTGTTTCTTGTTCTCTGCCTGCAGCCAGTCATGAAGTTTTTGGAAATAATCCAGCAGGGGGCGGGCGTCCATCTTAACATCCCCCGCTATCGAATGCAAAGCCCTGGTCCAGGACTGTGACCTTCCCAGCTCTAACATATTCCTAACAGAAATCAGTGAGGATGATGATGATGAATTACTGCTGCATTTATACATGTGTGCCACAATAGTGTAATACATAATGATTCACAGCAAAACAGGGATGAGACATTATCTGTCTTTTGATTTCAAATGCTTGTTTGGACTATCTACAATAAATACATCTGATTCTGGGAGAGCCTCCAAAGAGGAACAGGAAGTGGTCCGTACTTTAGTTTGGTTCCTGCTGCTGTGGAATTGGTAATGTCACATGTAGACAAGGCCTCCGTGTGACCAGCAGCGTCACACAGCGCTTTTTGGAACTGGAACTGGTAGATAGTTCTCGTGAAGTACCTGTATTCATAACCAGTGACACACACACACACACACACACACACACACACACAGGTTTACGCAACACCATTTCTTAATTAGGTTTATGAAACATCATGGTTCGGCTTAAAATATGCATGTTCCTTACGTTGTTTTAGACATATTCATTAAAATAAGTCAACTTTGACCTTTGTTTTCACATGGCACACAAGCAAGAGAGTGAAAGTCCTGTGTTTGTCCGACCCCCTCCCTATGACGATGATTAGAAACATATTTGTTATATGTCAATCACAACTCTCACGCTCCTCCCCCACGACCGTCAAGCTCCTCCCCCTCGAATCCGTGCCCTTTGAAATCCCGTAGACCACGCCACCTTTGAAACGCGGGTCCGATGTTGACTCTGGTTTTATCACGGGCACCGTCGCCATCTTTCATTTTTTCCTTCTTTTCCACCGGTGTTTTCTTCTCCTTGGCTGTTTTGGACCTCCTCGTTTGGGTTTTTAACGAGGAATTAGAAGCTTGTTGCTACTTCCCTCTGCCTCCCCCTGTGATAGTGGAACGACCCGAGGGGGGAGGGGCTCTGTGTGCATGAACACAGCCCTGTGTGCTGATTGGACAGGATGATCCGGACGCAAAATAAACAACAGGCTCTACGTAGCTTTTTTTTCTAAAACTGGATGATTTATGTTGTTCTATTGGAGCGTAGTGTCGGCTTGAGTGAATATGATCAAACAAATGTTGCCGACTGGGACTTTAAAATGTAATAATATTACTATTATAATTGAAAGCGGGAGCGCTACCTGATGAAGGAGTAGTCTCCAGATACATGGAACAGAGCGGGCGGGTCACAGTAGGTCTCGTCTCGTGGCATCGGCTCCACCACCCCCACCAGCTCCCTCCTGCGATGACAACAGAGGGTCAGCACTGATGCAGGCTGATGCTAGAACCAAAATGAAGCGGTCGCTGAGGTAACACTACATGAAAAGCGACAACACTCGCCTGCAGGGTGTCCCCTTTTCGACCGCATTAAGTGACCGGCTCTGACTGCAGAAATGATGCACTATTTACAGCTACTCTTATAAGTCTTACTTCATCTCCCACCAGCGCTTCATCCATTCATCCTTGGTGATGTTTCCTGCCAACACCTGCCACCTCCATTCCTCCAGCATGTAGGTGAACGGCAGCGTGGCCACGATGGTGAGCGCCTGCTTCAGCAGGAAGTTAATCTCCGTCTCTGCAAGGCAACAAAAAAAACAACAGAGTTTATGATTTGGAAAGTGAAGGGGGTCAGGAAGCGGTCTGTTTCTGGACAGAACTTCATTCTAGAAGTTGAGATCTGAGCTTCGTTTATAAGGACACTCCAACATGTTTTACAGAGAAATAATGTTCTTTTTTAGCACATTTATGTACGCTTAGATGTGTGTTTAGGAATTTGATATGCTGTTTATGATGCATGATGCCGTTTAGAAAGCCCGAGGTCAGTTTATGCTTGAGTATCTGGTTTCACCGGTGTGAACAGGTGAATGCAGGTGTGACACGGTCACCAACGGTGCTGCAGCTATTATTATCCGAGATGCCATTTTAGGGCAGCAGCCCAGAGACACATGACTCATTGCTCTAGTTTATTCAGAACTTACTCATGATAACTGATTTTCTTTGGAAGCTCGACTGAGACATTGTCAATGTTTTTATGGGTAACGTAGTTACTATCAAACAGCTGCTCATTTACACATTCAGTAGACAAGGAGCGACTTCAGCTTAAATAAGTCCAATACGTTCTTTCAGCTCTGTTTTGGTCTCCACTCACTCCAGAGGGAAATATCTGGCCCTTTAGCAGCTAAATGCACCTTTGTGTTCACTATGAGTGTTCAAGGACTTTTTCATGGAAAACAGTTGGAGACTCATTCCAACCAAATAAGACACACGTAATCTTTGCTCATCCCAGGAGCCTAGACACTCATTTTCTTCTTTGGCCTTATTACAACAGCAGCTAAAGTTTACACTATTATACCTCATATAAAAGGAAAAACAGTTCAAACAAACACAATCAAATACATGGTGCACCGAGCTGCTGCACATTTCTGATCCCTGATCAGTTCAGGCACTGGGTGTGTGGCTGGAGAACGTTAATGAGAGCCCGTGAACATGATAAAAACGTCCTCTCTCGAGCTTCATTACCACCTCCTTCTGGACAGGAGGAGCACCGACCCTGATTTACGTGTTCCAGGAAACAATCGGTTTCCTGGACCATGTTGTTTTGGGAAACCGATATTTCTTCGGTTTGACAACTCAGTGTTATGATCATCAATAGTACCATTATCATAAGAAAAGTCAGGTGGCAGGAGGCCCAGGCCCTTCAGGTGTTTGGGTGTTGCAGCAGACAGGGACATGATTTCACCGACAGCCTCGTGGAAACCCTCGTTGGCTCCGTCCCTCAACAGGTAGGACAGGTTACGGTAGGCCATCTGGTACTGGGTGTGACCCATCTCATGGTGCACTGTGAGGAAGTCGTCCATGTTGACCTTGGTGCACATTTTGATCCTGAAGACATCACAGGGAGTTACGAGGTGCGAAGCAGATGTGGCATGATGCCACATCAGATACACTGCACCAATAAATCGGGTTTCTGATGAGTCAGATACAACAAAAGCTGAAGCCCATTGTGTTCAATATGTTTTGACACGAGGATAACTTTGGTTATCTTTATCAGCAGGAAGAAATGACTGGAGAGATTAATCAACATTGTTGTTCCAGCAAGTTCATATTTATGGCTCTCGTGTACTGATCTACAGTCAGATTACTGAACAGGCCACACAAAACCCATATAGATTTTTAAGTCAGCAACTTTACTACTACTATAGATTTTGTGCTTTTTCTTTGTCGCAGCGTGGCTTCATATGTGTGTGCATGTGGCGTTTCCTACCTGAAGTCCTCTCGGTTCCCCATGTCCCAGGCTGTGGGGTGACAGACCACCTTGCGTCCATCGTCAGGCTTTACCAGCATAGACTTATCCCAGAAGCTTGGGAACATCTCGTAGAGGCCCACAGACATGAAGAACTTCTCTGCTTCTTCGAAAAGCCGAAGCTCAGTCCAGCCCTGATATTCAAATTAACATTTTATGGATGGTTTCATTTCCAAAAGAGGATTTTGTTGGTTTCATTTATTTTTAATAATGCAGAATAACATCAACAACTAACAGTGCACTGTACCTCCTCCACCATGGTTTTACTGACATCTATATCTGGTCTATCAGTGTAGGGCACTGAAAGAGGGTACAGGTTGGTCCAGAATCTTCCCCACATGTCACCTGAGAAATCAACACAGAAGGCAGATGTTTTTAGATGTAGAGACCGTGATGTTCCTCCTCGAGTAGACCATAGCCAGTCAAGGATGGATGTTGTTTCAGCTAAACATTGTGACTGCTAAACAATCAATCAAATCACTAAATATTATATTCCTGAAGGTCAGATTTATGTTTTCTTTTGACCAAACCTCAAAATACAAGCACTTTAAAACGTCATCAATGTAAAGCTAATTTTGCAGGATGTCACGCTGCTTTTTCATCTTCTTCAATCAAACTAAGTGGTTGTGGCAGTCACACCTGGACGACTGAGGAAGACATTGACTGAAGTTCTTGATGGGCGTTTAAAGGGACAGTTAACCCCAAAATAAAAAATCCATGCTGTTCCTCTGTAGTGTTATGTATTATTCCAGATGGTTTAGGTGCGAGTTGCCTAGTTCTGGAGATATCAGTTGTAGAGATGTCTGCCTTCAGACATTTGGAAAAACGCAACAGCAATATCTCACAAATCATGACCTTGGTTGAAAGCAAATACTTCCTCCCGTATACCATTATATTGGAAACGAGGATATGTTTTTTTGATTTTGGGGTGAACTGTCCCTTTAAAACTTCCATGAACATTAAAATCTTGAAAAGTTGTATTCTTTCGATTTTTTGTTGTGTAGCAAGCTAAGACATACCCAGCAGGTGAGCTGGTAGAGGTCCTTCTGAATCAATATGTCCTGTGTAGACCTCCATAAGCTTGGCTCTCACATAGGCATGCAGCTCCTTGTATAAAGGCATGATCTGTGGAAACCCCCCCAAAAACAATCCATTCGTTAATACAGGTGCTATGAAACAGAAGCATACAATAATCCACTGACATTAGACGCACCTCTTTGTATACAGAACGGACATCGTCCATCAGCTGATCTCTGGTGTACTTGTAGCGGACGTCCTCCTCAATGGTCTCATAGTTATATCTCCAGTAAGCTCCATAGTCTTCATAACCTGTACGAGTGTTGGTGAGAGGGGAACACATCGAACTGTCACCAGCAGTTTGTTTCTGTGTGTAGAATTGTATCCGACTCCCCTTTGCGTGGCGCAGCAGACACACTGTAGTATTACGTGAGTTAGAGGTTATGACATGCAAGGCCACGCTCAGCTGTTTGTTAACTGTGTTACAAGAAGCTCCGTCATGTATGATCACTGAACACAGTCAGCCCTGTGTTAATTATACATGGATGATATGAAAGTGTAGTAATTATTTAACCCACATTAAGGTTCCATCCAGATGTTAAAACAGCATGTCATCCATGCATTAATGATAAACATTAACATAATTCATCAAGTGGTGTGTTCTATTCTTTTTAAAGGCATCACCGTTTAGCTTGGCAGCTTCATTCTTAAGATCCACATAGTCTTCGTACAGAGGCCTCATCTTCTTGCCCGTCTCTCTCCTCCAGCCCTCCCACACATGCAGACGCTCCTCGTAGTCCCGGCTGTTGGCCATGACGTGCTCCAGGCCTGAGAAGAGGGGAGACTTTCACAGAGTTCCTCCAGCTAATCAATCAATCAATCAATCAACTTCATTTCCAGACTCATGGTCCAATAAATACACATGCCTATACAAACATCTACACATACACAAACAACAACAGCACACTAAATGTCAAAATAAAGCTTTTCATCAAACCTTGATCAAAAAACACAAAACTGGAAGGAGATATTTCACACTAAAAAAAGTATGATCGTTTATGATAATTGGTCATTCTATTGCACTACATTTCTGAGGGAATACAGTACTTTTTTTAACCCATGACACACAGGATGAGTATATACATATATATATATATATATATATATATATATATATATATATATATATATATATATATATATATATATATTAAAAGATTAAATTTGCAGACAGTAGAGGGCCTGAAATGAGCTCCTCCTTGACTACATTGAAGAACTGCTTACAAGTAGATGATAATATTCCATTAAGATGCTTTAAAACACACCAATACTGTACTTGAATTACCCTGTTGTTATACAAATACAATGGTCTTTCTTGCCTAATTTTTACTTCAGTAAGATTTTCAATGCAGAACTTTTTTCACTTGTAATGGAGTACTTTTAGATTGTGATATTGCTACTTTTCCTTAAGTCTCCGCACTTAAACACCATAATTTGATAGGGGGGTGTAAAAGTACCTATATAGTACCTATATAATTCTATTATAAGATAATAATTCTAAAAATACTACATTACAAGTACAAGTCATTAAATGTGCAAAAGAAAAATGTGTGGGATAAATCAATGGGTTGTTGTTGGAGCTCGTTTGAAATACTTTAGTTTGTTAGTCAGTCCAGTGGTTCCCAACATAAGGGTCAAGCCCCCTCTAAAGGGTCACATATGAGGGCTCGTGAGATAATTAAAGAGGGTAGCACATAAAGAAAAGGACCTCCAACAGACTTGAAATGAAACCATCTGAGAGGTTTAAAAGGGCAAATATTTTGTATGTGGAACTGCAATAAACTCACATCTGAACTATGACAAGGAAGAGCCAAAAGCCTGGGAACCACTGGTTTAATCGTTAATCAATGCCTTGTATTCCATAGTTTTGTAAAAAATGTCATTCTTAAACTGGAAATCTCTATTCTTGAACCTGAACCAAAGACACGTTCCTTCTTTCAGTGACTATGTTAATTATAAACTGCTTTATCTGACTCTTCCTGACAGTAGCAGGCAGCCGAGACGCCCAACAGGCTCCTACCTGGCTCCAAAGTCTTGCAGTTAAGGGGGTCGTCCGGCAGACACACCGTCGCTGTGCTGTAGATTGTACTCATATCACTCATAACCTTACTGAGCTGAACAAACAACACAATGTTGATGTTAGTCCAGAACTTGCATCTTTGGAGCCTTAACAAGACATAAGCATACATCTAAAACAATGAAAATGAACATTGAGTCGTACATATGCTGCTTTATCTGGGGACAGGGCACCAGCGCCTTTGTCTTGTAGGGAGATGAGCTGTAATTTGATTTCTGCATCACTGATTTGGTCGATGTCGAACTGCCGGGACTCGTCTGACATCTGGGTGTAGAAATCGCCCCAAATGTTTCCCTGTGCTGTCTGGGTAGAATGAAAACGCATCAAAATACTGTTATGAACGTAACTCCTCGATCTGTTTTTTAAAAGGCCTCCCGATGCTTACCAGTTTGTCTGAGTTCTCCTTCGTGATGTCGGTGTTGTAGGCCCACGATGCCAGCGAGTACTGGTACATACCCGCAGTTGCCTCCTCGTCGAACCTGTGCAGGAACAACGTGGCATTTTTCTCCACATCTGTCTGAGCATTAGCAGCCCAGGACACAGCCAGCAACAGTGCAAGAACCCTAGCAGACATATTGGCGGCTTCAGCTCTCTCCATTCCCACACACAAACCAATTGTGAGAAGGAGGGACAATATACGGCGTTATACAGTTTCAATAACCTTCTGCACTGCCTTGGCCTTTGGACAGCAGAGCCATAACTGAGGTTTATCTGCGTTTCCATTAACAGAGAGGGTGAACATAACTGGGCTGTCCCATAGCAGGAAGTCTGTGTTCTACTCTATCAATATCAGTCACAAAACAGACACATCATGTCTTTCGAGAAGTGTACAATCATTGGTTTTTGGAGTGGTGTCTCTGTTTCCTGATAACACAAATCCAAAACTTTTGAAATAAAGTTAAAACACCTTGCAGTGCACCAATTTACACCCTTGTTTTTTCAGAACTGATGGATCTTGTTGTAACTGCTTAATGATTTGATCTTGAATGTATTTACTTCGTATTCCTTGTTTTTGAAAGGTTCAATACACATGTAGAGCTTATTATCGCTATCATTAATATATATTACGAGGGGAAAACGTTTTTGCTCACTTGCGTTTAGGCTCCTTGTGTTTCTATTTATTTTGTTGTTATCATTTCTTGGACAAACATGACCCTTTGAGGAGAAAAGTCAAGAAAACAGGAAACAATAGCGTTAGACGAGCCGCCACCCTTCTTATCTGGTGATGGTGGATTTCATAGCAACGGATAAAATGCAAGTCACGCACTCTTAGAGCCCTAAATGCTGATAAGTAATCAGACCCGAGGGCAAGGTTTATTATTTGGAGCGAGAGATCATTTAATACTCTCTTTCTCAATCAATGGTATAATAAATCATCAATAAAATAAAACCATCAAAGGCTTCAGGTTATCATTAGTCAGTAAGACAATCATTAGTGCTCATATTCTGGCATATTTCTGTATTTTATCCATTTATTTATTTATAATGGCCTAATATATAATGTTTCTCACAGAGCAGCAGTTTTACATGCATGGGAACATTAACCTGATACAACAGCACCTTCTTGTGGACATAGATGGTATTGCCATGCTCATTAAAGGAGAGGCTTACTGTAAACAATACATACATGCCCACATGAAGAGCTGTATTGGTTGCCTTTGACACAATAAACTATAGCTGTCATAATAATGGAATGGAGTCAAAAGTACAATAATTGCCTCTGAAATGTAGGTGTAGAACTATGAAGTTGCACTGAATCGAAATACTTGCATAAACCTTAAAATAATACTTGACTAAATAGTTTTAGATGATTTACTTACATACAAGTAGAAATATTACTTTGTCAAAATACTCTGTTCAAAGTAAAAGTCCAGCATTTAAATGTTTTAACAGAAAAACTAACAGAAGTTGTATTAATTAGCACAGGATATCTGGAATAAGGCAGGGAAAGGTGCTTAGAGATAGGTTTCAGGTTCAGGTCCAGGGTAAAGGGTTTGGATCCATCATTCCCTAAGACTTGGTCCTGGATCCAGATGTGGGTCGCAGCAGATTTTATTAGTATCGCCAAACAAATTTGTAGAATTTCTTCCATAGTCTACTGTTTTCTTAAACCCCATATCTGCAGTTCACCTTTGGGCCACATGAGGAAGCCTGAATGTTGGTAATCGATCGGTACGTATGACCCTGAATCCAATATGAAAGGTAAGCATAGATTATGCCTAAATGCATTTATTTGATCTCATTAAAAAAGTATTTAACATGTGTATATATTTTTTCAATAACACGTAAACAAAACAAAGTTGATAGTTACATAATGTGACACTCACACAAACATCGTCTAATGCATAGAATATAAAGGAATGTTCACCACGCTTCATGTTAGGACAAATTTTAAAATGTCACACTGTCTTTTCAAACAAGCAACGCTATTGTTCATTCTCATCAACGTCCTTCTCCCGCGGCTCGTTATAAATCATAACTGCATGGATTATGTTTGCCGGGACGCAAACAACATTTTACAATTTGCAGTCATGCTTGTCTTCTCGGCTGCTCAGCGTGAAGCGCATGACAGGTCACTGTCAATCTGTGCTGCCTGAAATTTGCTGCAGCAGCAAGTTTACTGCAGACATGTCTATATACAGACTGGGCCTAGAGGCTATAGGATAATCACTGTGAATGAAACACACAACAGCCAGGCTTAGCAACCTGGAAACTCAGCAAAAAAAAACTGGACATCGTACAGCTACAGTATAGGTGAACTTTTAGAGTTTGCAATTTAAAAGCTCAGTGTTTGAGCAGGAGGACACAGTGAGTTTCTAATATGTTGCATTGCATCTACCAGTTGGTTATGCTTCAAACTGTCTGGGAGTGGAGGAAAAATCTCTTCAATATTTTTTTTAGATTGTTAATTGACATTTCTATCATGGTTGGATGAAACCACTCCACATTAAATCTGGTTAATCCCACGGCTGGCGGGCACCAAGGTGTTAAATCTAATATAAAATAAAATAAAGTTTTTTTCAAATGGCGGAAGAAACTTCAAATGTGTCCAATATAATCATGTTGTAGTGAGCAACGTTACTGTCTTCTTTAATAGAAACTTTTTTTCTTTTTACATGAATAATAACTTCTGCCATCTATGAGCAAATCACAACGACATTACGGCCAATCAGATTGCAGCGGGCCGACCTATAGCTGGACCAATCCGTCAAAAAGTGCACTGTCCTTGTGGTCCTCTTGTATTCTTGTGTTGTACATCGCCTTGTCTTGCAATAATAATAATACTAAAAAAAAATCAATACACTTACATTTTAGAATGATGATGAATAACAGCAGAGATGATATTTCTTACCCCCAATTATATTAATTTCTAAGCAACCAAAGCCACGCGGTGTTCTGCTGCATTAGGCTGGGTTTTCCCGTCGTTCTTATGACCATAAACATAATTTAAGACACAAAGTAAGATCATAGTAGGCGATATGACTAACACAAAACATTGCTTTCTTCATAAAAATCTTTTATAACATGAGAGGACAGTGATTTATTGTCTCTATTTCCTCCACGTCGAATGCACTCGTCTGGGATATTCAAATTGAAATGATAGGAAAAGATTATATAATATATTCTCATCATATTGTAAAAATGCAGACCTCGTGTTAATAGTCGTTTTGATTTATTATTTTCCAATGTCATAACTTCAAGCTACTTTCAGATGGATCATGACGTTTCTCCATCACCCGGGGTGTCACTGAGGTCCACCTGTCGCTCCTCCACTGTCCATCTATCACTTCCGTACACTGGTTGCAAAATTCCAAGATGGCCACGGCTAAAATCCAAGATGGCAACGACCGAACCGGCTTCCAAACCAATGGGTTACGTCACAAAGACTACCTCAACTTCTAATACACAGTTTATGTTTCGAAATCCTTTTCATATCATACATCATAAATTATCATATTAGGATGGGTGACGAAACGATGTTAAGGACAATGTCAGGGTGAAATGTTTGTTATAAAAGGCTGCCCTGCCAGTGTGTCCTCCTGGGATGAGGAGGAACTTGTAGCTGCTGGTTTTCATGCTCCTTGTGCACACACATCCACATCTCCGGGTTTTACCTCAGTCTTGTCTCCCATCCTCTCAGCCCGCACACTGTTCAGGCCACAGAGACAGGCTGCATCAATCCCCAGAAATACAAGCAAAATCACACCGGAAACGCAG
Source organism: Chelidonichthys spinosus (assembly GCA_029853015.1). Classification (NCBI taxonomy): domain Eukaryota; kingdom Metazoa; phylum Chordata; class Actinopteri; order Perciformes; family Triglidae; genus Chelidonichthys; species Chelidonichthys spinosus. The sequence continues at coordinate 5,073,490 of CM056821.1, read as the reverse complement.
GGCCAGAACTACAAAATAAAGCTCAATGCGTGCAGACTGAGTGTGAAACAATATTTGTGCATCAAAAAAGGCCTACCTGCCTTTTCAAGACATTCCGTACGCTGTCTGTTTTATGTTTGGCCAACGCCTATGTTAAGTGAAATGTCTTGAATCCTTTTTGCGGCCTTCCCCTCCGCCATTGTTTGTTATTCCTCCTGAGCCTGCGTCTTATTTTGAAAATGCCGAGCGGCGTTTCCGTTTCGTCGCGGCTGCTTTGACGCAGCACGGAGGCAACCCATGATCGCAGACTCAACACGCATCCTCACACCACTGACCTGGGCTACAGCCGTGTCCTGCATGTGTGTGCGTGTGTGTGCGTGTGTGAGCGGGAGTGTGAGTGATCCCCAGAACCCAGCAGCAGGATGGAGGATCTCAAGGAGAATCTGGGAACTTTGGATTGACGCCCGGGGATAACGCGCGGTCGGCCTGAACCTCATCATCGGGTTTTCTCGTGGATTTATAGATTTGGATGTTGTCTGTTTCCCCCTTTTACCTTTTTCTTATAGGCAGTGGGAATAATTTACACTTGGCTTACAACTCCTCTGATTTCTGGCGTTGCAAAAAATGCCATTCGCCAAACGGATTGTGGAGCCGCAGCTTCTGTGCAGGCACCAGATCCCCAACGATGAAGGTCTGCTTTTCGAGGACCTGTGTGCCATCAGTAACGTGGTTCTGTCCCGGACCTTGCGACAGCTGTCCGACCTGGCCCGGCACGCCTGCTCCTTATTTCAGGAGTTGGAAAACGACATCATTAGCACCAACCAGCGGGTCTGGGTCCTCCAGAACAAAATAGGCCAGATACAGCAGACTGCCAGTGCCCTAGACCCTAAAAAGGAGGCAGTGCGTAAGTAGACCACCACACGTGTATGAGCCCCCCTTCAAAAAAAAAAAGAAAGAAAAGAAAAGAAATAATGTCATGATTTACACCTGGCAATGTGTGATTTGATTCATTGATGTTGTATTTTTGTGCGCCTTCATGCTTCGAAGGGCGCCCGCCTCAAAATGATTTTACCCAGCTGCACGCACGCACGCACGCACGCACGCACGCCGTAGACGCGGCCGCGCTCTCATCCCCGCCACCGAAATGTGTCACACGGTTGCGTTTTGCACATTCGACCATCCAGTAACATCGAGATGCGCGGGATGTGATGACTGCTCATTCATTTGGCGGTCCAGACTCGGATGTGTGTCTGTCCGTCGACGGGAGCGCGCGCGCGTGTGTGTGTGTGTGTGTGTGTGTGTGTGTGTGTGTTCGCAGGCAGCGCGAGCGGAGCGGAGGGGCGTGTGTGTTGCCGCTGCATTGGCTCAGCATCGCAGTCTCGTTACTGCGGGTAGCTCACACCTGAAGCATGTTCACGCGCCGCTTTAGGTTGGAAGGGAAAATGCCGCCTTGGTCATCCAGGACGTGAATAACGTGAAGTTCAGAGTCGAGAATCTGTTAAACGGTTTGTGAGATGCGCGCGCGCGTGTGTGTGTGCGCGCGCGTGCGTGTGTTGGGGTTTTCAGAGGCGACTCCCCGTGCGCCAAACCCACCCTCACATGCAGCGGCACCAACACAGCATCAATAATGAATCCAGATGCCCATGTTGCAGGGTGAACACGGACTGATCAGATGTCTAGATATTCAGGTGTCGGCTGAGAACAGATCTGAGAACAGATCACATGAACCCCCCCTCTCCCCTCCTCCTCTAAAGAAACCCCCCCAAAAAAACAAGTGTGATTGGCATCAATGAGAGACTCTGCAATCGGACGTAACAGCACATTCTGTACAGCATATTATTTATGTCCTCTGCAGTCCTTCAGTGTGAGGCTTTTAGAAGGATTCTTAAGGATTCTACACGATGCGTTCAAGGTTTTTAGTCCAATTCCTCATCGCCGCTGTAGGTTATCATAATCTGGGACAACCAAAGAGCATTTTGGGGCCTAAAGCTACTGTAGCACCCCCCCAACACACACACACACACACACACACACACACACACACACACATGGGAACATATGTGTCAGTGAGGATGTCTTTATCACATCTAACAGTCTGACTGTATCACTCTGCTGTTTTTGTTGTGGATCTGGACGAACGAGGCTCTAGAAGACGATAGGCTGTTTTTTGGGATTTAATTATGAGGAAGGTTGTTGTCTAGCAGGAAGGGACACACAATATAATGAATTTGACACAATTCATTTCTACTCTGACGTCCTTGCACAGAATAACACTCTCCACACAACCACATCCAACTATTCTGAATTCTATGTCCATGCAGCCAGACAAGACGCACAAATATACGCATCACTTAGTTCACGGTTTTCCAAGAGTTTTGTGAATCTCAAATCCAGGAACGCCATCGTGCAGCTCATGCAGTCGAGTAAAGGCTGGATTATGCTTCCGCGTCGACACAACGCAAGGGAGCTTGCGGACCCCTTACGTCCTTGCGGACCCCCCTTGCGTCAACGCAAGGGCCTGACGTGTGCCTCCCAAAAATCCTCGACGCGCGTCGAGGCGACGCAACGCCAACGCAACACCAACGCAGCGGCATCGGCTGTGATTGGTCCGCTACTTGTTTTTGTTTTCACCTCGTTTTATTGTTTGCACCTTGTCGCTTTTGCACAAAGAAATAAAACACCAAGTTCTGAAAAATAGTGGATGTTTAAAGCCGGAAAGTAAACAAATACGACGATATACGTCAAGAGTCTCGTTCGGTCGGTCAGTCTTTACAAAAAACATAGCTTCCTTTACCGGTGTGGCATTGAATTGCATTTCGACACGTAAACCCAACGCAGAACCATCACGGCCTCCAAGCAACGGCGTCGCCGTTGCGTTGCCGTTGCGTTGCCGTTGCGTGATCACTACGCGGAAGCATAATCAGGCCTTAAGTGTGAGCGCTTTCCTCGGTGGTTCCCAGCCTGGGAGTTAGGACCCCTAGCGCTAGCGAGATCAATCCGGCTAGGTTGCACACATAAGACATTTAAAAAAAGGACTATTCTGTTACATAAAATTATGATTATTTATTAGAATTTCCTCTAATATTCACTGCTTTTATTGTGGAATGCTGCATTTTGACCTCTTCAGGCCTCTAAATATAATATTAAATGAGAGCTTAAACAAGAGATTCAAAGGGGTTAAAAATCCACCTTTATTCTGTGTGATTTTGGGCTGTCCCAGACAAACGATGACACCCCTGAGAAAATAATTTGCCAATCATAAAAGTGGTCTTCAATCATACTGATACACCCCTTTAGGCCAATTTAAAGCTTTGTTGAGCTAATGTGAAACCCAAAACATGGGAAGTGTAAAAGTACGTAAATCAAACTGAAAAATGCTTTTAAAAGGAGGAATTGTATCTTTCCATCTTCTCCAGTATCGTACCCGGTTTCACAATCTCCTCCTATTTTAAGACTTTTGATGCAGGATTTTCCGGCACTACGTGCTTTTTCATTTGTAACTCTACGATTCATTTTTCAAAACTTAAATTGTGACCAAAAAAAGTCTAAAGGGCACCTTTCTAAACACGCTAGCATTGTTGTGGATGTGTTGTGTTTTAACAGGGATATCTTGAAATGTAGTAAAGTGACAACGCATATTGGTTTGACGAGTCACCATCTGGGATCCTCATTCATCCTTCGTCTCTATTTTGGTCATTAGGTATTTCATTCACCACGCTGTCGAGGAAAAAGACGACTGAGTAAGCTGAGGAAACAGTCTGTGTGGGACGTCAACATGGTTGCAGGGAGAGTTCAAGACCTCTGTACACCAATGTTCATACTTGGATGCCCACCAAAGTTTTTGCTATTTTTATTCAGCTTTCCAAAGGGCTATTATCTTCCCTCTTGCTCTCAAGTGGCAGCAATAACCCTGAGGAGCTTAATATCTCAGTGTGTACACACAGACTGACATTGAACGTCAGTGACAACAGGGTTTCCTCTCTACATCGTACTGTATCAAGATGGGAGGCAGTCAATATGGCGCTAACTCGGATTGATCCGGATCGTAGCAGTAGGCCGCGTTCAGGTGTTGTTTTGTGTCTGCCACATTCAGGGAAAACAATGTGTTGGACATTCATCAAAACAGTCTGTTCTAGTATGATCTTGTAGTGACAATAATAGCCCGTCCATATATATGACTGTCGAAAAGTCAAGAACCTTCAGTTTGTTTTGTGATTCGTTGCAAATATTTCAGGCACTTTCATGTCTTGAATGACACAAATCCTGATAGAATTGTATTCAATGTTTTTTTTTTAATCTTTTTGTCATCAGATACACATTAATCAGTGTATTTATATGGAGATCTATCGAGTTGGGTGGGCTGGGTCGATGGCAGGGGTCACCCTTAGTTTTAGTTCTCGAGTTTATTGCTGATGTCATTGTGTTTTGTTTGGGTAACAATGCACAGCTGGACATTCTTGTGGCTCTTTTGTTGATAAAGCTGCAGGGATGTTCGGGATATCCAGCTATTTCCTCTCATATGTCGCATATTGTGGGTTGTTTGTAGATAACTCCGGTAAATGAGATGCTGATGACGAGTATATCGATTTATTACTCAGCTATGGATGAACCCTTATTGATTGTTTGTTTGATTTTGTTTTCTGGATGTCAAAAACAAAGTAAAAAGATGACAATGATGGCTAATTGTCTGTCAAAATAGTTTCAGATTGCTTTTCTGTTGATTGACTGTTGGACAAATCCTCTTTAGGACCTGCTATTTTCCTCTTTTGATCTTATTTTGCTGTCAATATACAGTTATAGTTATAGTGATGCTTTTTTGTATTACATAAAGCAAATGCTGACATAAAATGCAATTACACCGCAAAAACTCAAAGACACAAATATAAAACTGAAGTATCGAAGGGCACACAATAAGTGCAGAGATTATATGTTTAGTAATTCTTCCCACCTTGCCCGGCAACTAAGGCAACTAGCTATCGTTGCACTTGACACCACTGAAGAGACGTCGGCAGACAGCTGTCTGACCACAGGTATGCACACACTATTTATTATTAGAGATATCAACAACAACAACCTAGAAAATCCTTTTTATGAAAACGTGTATAATATATATGTGCAGACAAAAACGGGGGTATCATGCACAATATACACGACACAAACGAGATACAAAGAGTAAATTTAGGCTTCATATTCCTTCTGCCTGGTGTGACTTTTTGAGAAGGGATTTTAATGTGGAAATATTGGTCTGTAGCAAATAGATTGTACTGCTCTGGCAAAACTGGTTTCTTCCTGGTATGCCATTAAAGCAAATTTGACTTTGGATTTGAGAGAGTATGGCCCGTGGCAGCAGGGGACTGCTCTATCTCGCTAGTCTGCATAGTAACAGGAGAGCGAGAGAGGCCTGCTTTAACCTTTCAGCTGACTCAACCCCTCTCTCTGGTCATACAGTTTCACTATTTCTTCTAGAACTAGCATCCGTTCTTGAGCACGTATCATGTCGTTGGAGCAGTTTGTTATGGGCGGAAAGGTGAAGAGAGAAGGATTGAGATAGAGAGAGAGAGAAAGAGATGGAGAGCCAACAGCAGCGTATGTGAGCCCCAGTGGTGTGGAAGTAAATTAGCTTTGTTTCTGTCTCTCCCCTACAGGAAAAGCAGAAATAGAGGCATATTTACCAACTTTATACTGTGCAGCTGGCCACCAGGCTGAAACTGTTCAGTGTGCCTTTTCTGTGTGTGCTTCGTGGGTCTGATTACAACCACACGAGGCAGGTTAGGATACACTGTCCAGACAAATCTCATCCATCTCACACCCAACTACAGACACTCACACCAAGAGCATCCATTCAGATGTTTTCATAATCCAATATGTGCAAATGTCTTGTGTGTCTCTCGCAGCTTCTGCAGTGTCTCGGTCTGTCATCTGTCTTTCCCTCCATCTCTGCATATCTGTGTCCACTCTCCTTCTTCTCCTCTTCTCCATCCATACCTCTTCCCTCACTGCCCTACTTTCCCCATCATCAGCAGCACGGAGAGACTTCTGCCTCTTGACAGCATATTTAATGTTTAATGCACTTTGATTTTCACCCAGACACTTACAAGCCGGAGAGGAGAGTTTAATAACAGAGTGAAAGGGTGAGAGACAGAGAAAGCAAGCCCCTGGTAGTTAAGGGCTTCTGATGTGAAAGGAGAGGAAAAACTAAATTCTGAAAATGGAATAAAAAAAATATATATATATATATCAAGAAAGATGTCAGATTATTGCAGAATATCAAAGAGCAACAGCGCTTACAGTTTAAACATGCGCACTTCACATCGTCAACAACACTGAGTCGACAGGCATGCTAGCTACGGCTGCGGTGGTTTGAGCAGAATGCTAACATGCTGCTGTTTTACAGGTAATGTTTACCATATTCACAACATCCACTTATAAGCTAAACAGTTTTACAGGAATCTAAAAAAAAAAAATCTGATCTGCTTGTGAAAGAAACTACAAGTTACAAACTACAAGCATGAGATGACGGAGAGACCAATTTGCTTCCATATCCATGGGTTTCTCTTCCTTTCTCTCCCTTCCTCAACCCATAGACTTAACATTGGCATTATGACATAAAAAGAAATTATTTCTGCTAGTAGTAGTAGTAGTATTAATAGTAAAAGCCCTAAAGGTTTAGGACAGATGTCTCTTTTGTAATGGTGATCCATGAGGAGAAGTTTTTTTGGCCTTTTGGGGGCATTTCTTTCCATCATAATACTGTGAGTGATCACTGAGACGAACTGGCTGCGCCATGTCATTATCAATCCCATGGTTTTCCTTGGGATTAGGCATTGACCTCAAGTGGTTAGGGTCAGGACAACCCATAAGACCTGAACCAATCAGGTTACTTGTACCTCGCTCATGTATTGTTTCCATGGCCAATCCTAGCGCGTTAATGCTACTCAGGGCGGGTTCCTGATTACGCTGCGGTGCCGTATCCAGCTCTCTTAATACATCCATGTCCCAGACGGTCCGCCGTGGCCCAACAGCAAATTACAGTTTAAATGATTTTAAAAGATAAATGAGGATATGAAGATAGGAACCACGGTGGCCTCATCTAAACTGCAGGGTCCCGCGATGGGAACACTGAAACCATGCTCTGGAAACATTCACAATAAGAACCACCGGGTCAGATATATACCTAAAAGAGACCATTCATTCATGCTGGCAGCCACCAAATCAGTGCCACAAGAAGACACAGATCTGTGTGTGTGCACTGGGTGAGCAGCTTCAATTCAAATGAAAAGGCCACTTCATTTAATGTTTTATGTATTCACCAGAGTATCCAAGTCAAGACGGCTCAACCTCCGGTGAGAACCATCGTCCTCCTTTAATACTAACAAAGTTATTATTTTGTGTACAAAGGACATTTTGAGAGAGAAAGAAACTGACATTTCCATCATCAGTGTGAAGACAGTAGGTCAAAACAAAGTAGTCGTTGGAGGAATTTTAATTTAATTAAATTTAAATAAGTTTAAAATGATAACATTCTGATGAAGAGGAATGGAGTTGAGTCAATCTCTCCTCTCTCTCTCCTGTACTGTGTCTCATATGTTTGTGTGCGAGGGAGTCAGAAACAACCACGCAAACTCACCACAACTAAATCAGAACATATGGTCAGTCCATTGACGTTACTGCAGACATGTGGGCAAGACGTTGGGGATACAGGGATGTGATGGCGTTGCGTGCGTGGGGATGTAAACACACACACCGCAACCGGCTTCGTTGTTGTTATTATGTGCAGACAAGACAACAGAGCACCCAGCTGCAGCTCTGCTCGACTTACACACACAGTTTATTTCATTCAGCTCCTTAGAGTCTCTTATGTCATGGAGAGTAAAAATCATCACAACGCATTTCTGTTCTCATGGCCCAATTACATGTACGCTTATTTTGGCTGATTCCACTGCCTCATGTACAAAAGACACACACACACACACACACACACACTTTTCAGATCGCGCGCGCGACCCGCTGAACTCTTCTTTCTGTCTCTCATGTTATCATTTGAAATTCTGCTTTAAGTGCCCCGGTCTCTGTTGCTGTTGCAGTCTGCAATAAAACATGCATGCGGAACCTCTTGGTCTGTACATCACAGCACTAAGGCTGGCTGGATGGCTGGCTGGCATGCTCCCTTTCTGGAAACTGGCCTCTGGCTTTTTCATGTTGTTGTAGTTCTGCTAGACCTGAGCAGTTATGCCAAACAATAAACAAGACTTGACTCATATCATCAAGGAATAGTGGCTAAAGTAAGTGTGTGGTAAGGACATGTAATCATATGAATAACCAAAATAAGAATATTTTCTAGAACGCATGTTTTACAGATTATGTTTTTCTTATCTATATGTTGATATTTCATCATAATTACATCTATCCCTCATATGTGAATAATATTTAATACAGGTGTACCACTTCAAGCACTATGAAGACGAGGAATTACATTAGCAGCTGCCATCTTCAACGTGCTTCCAAAATACTGGACCATTTAAAAAAATGTTGTCCCCATAAGGTTGAAAAATATTATTATTATTTATATTATCCTCCTTTAACAGGCAGATATGAAAGTGGTATCGATCTGCTCATCAGATTCCCCCGTAACAAATCGAATTTCCCCAAATGTGGACTATTTCTTTAGCCTATGCTTAGCTGATGTGGACACATGTTTTGCAAATTCAAACATTATCACAAAATAATTATGATATAGTGTTGAGAAATACTTTAAAAGGACAGAATCAGGTGCTGATTACAAATGACCTGTAATTACAACAGATATGCAAGAAACAAACTTGTTACACTAAATCTTGACGTTGCAGCTCGGTGAGTCTGTCCTGTGTGTGTGCATCCAATATGTCTGCCCATGCATAAACGGCCCTCCGATGTGTGTGTGTGTATGTGTGTGTGTGTGTGTGTGTGTGTGTGTCAGCCTCCTGTGACATGCTAAAGTGAAATGTCCTGAACTGCTGTCATCTGTGTCAGGAGACCCCATCATCATCCCCATTCCTCCAAAAACCTTTGACAGATGGCTGGGGACCAAAAAAGAAATGCACATACTCAGCAATCTCTTTGGGTCAGTGTCTGCACACTGAGTGGACATCTCTGTAATCTAGTGACTTCCTGCAAACAGCAGTGGGTTTAGTGCTTTTATTTCCTCGTGTGAAGGCACTGCACCCAGAAGCAAAGAAGCCATCAGAGGGACGTTTTGGATTCTGTAGGAAATGTTACGTTAACATAATCCCTAATCGTTTGCAACAAGTGCCTAGTGGAAGGGAAACATACAGCATGTAGTGCGTTAATGGCTGCTTACCTTGTTTAACGTTGGTAAAGGAGTTCAAACATTTGTCAATGTGACAACTTAGCAAGTTGGGAATTTTAACTTCAGCTTTATGAGAACTGCAAATAAGGTTTAGCTGCGTCTCCAAATGAAAAATAACATGAATTGAAATTGAGACGGAAAATGAATTGGCAACTTTTTTGATAATCCCTTTTGTGTTCAATCATTTTTATCATTTTAATTGTCATATCTTTGGGTTTGGACTGTTGGCTGGACAGACCTATGTTTGCATGTCATTTTATACATTAAAAGTGTTTTACAGTTACAGTAGACAGTTACTCACGCTTCTTCCTCTCATTCCCTCACTCACTCAGTGGTTTCCTCTCTGCATCACAAGAAAGTCCCACGCAGAGGCTCTCACAGACAGACATTTCTCCACTTCACAGGGGTGCTGTTGGCAAAGAGTAGTCGTGTTAAAACAGACAGAGATGAAAGGAGAGATGCAGTAGAGACTGAAGAAAATACGACTGTGTGAGAAAATGAAGACTTTTTTTAGAATAATCATTTATTCATTCTTAACCACTTGAACCGAAGCCTGATTATCTCTATTTCTTTAGACCAGATTAGTCAAATACATTAAGAATCACGGGAACCTGCAGGTTTTGGTGACGCGGTTCTGGATCCCTTTGCTCAGCAGGGCTGTTAGTACTATCCTATGTGGAATGACCAGGGCTGTCAGTTGTTGTGGCCTGGTATTAGCGGATGACAAAAATGGGATGGGAAGCCAATTATATCAATAATGTTGTGACCATGTGCTTGAGCAGGGTTCAGAATATGGACAGCTGAGATTATGAGTATCAACAGGGGATTTAGGGGCAAAGCATGGATGGTTGAGATGATTTTCAACGGAAGAGCTTCTGGATGGACTTCAACCGTTAGCCCAACGTGGAAACAGATGGAGTTAGAAAAAAAAAAAGCTTAAGAGAGGTTGTCTGCTGCTTGTTTTAAGGACTGAGCTGCTCCTAAGGAGTTACTTAGAAACAGATTGTCTCTGTAAGAACCTTAGTACGCCGTAAAGAAGATTCAACCTAATTGGACTACTATCAAGAAGTCAACACACTCACCATGCTGTGCAGACATGTGTGTGTGAGGACAGTTCGCAACAACATTAAAGTATTTGAACACACATTGTAGATTAAACACAATATAAAACACACTTCTGCCCAAATTAGCAACAGATCTGTGCTCGTTAAAGAAACTCGCTTTTGGTCGAATTCCACGGCTGATACAGTGCATTAAGGCGAGGTAAATTAATCCAATTTCACAGCAGGCTGGTGAGAGGTGAGGACAGCCGAGCCAAGGCTGCACTAATTAGCCATATATCTGTCACTATCATTTGTATCAGTTCGCCTACCAAAGCCAACCACTTTCTTCTGCATCACACACATGCATATATGTACACACACTCCTCACCGCTACAACCCTTTCACCTTCACAAACAGGCGCTCCCTATTTTTGTGGAGGAACCTCTGATGTCCGGATTACGATACCTGAGCCACACAAAGGGGTGCGCGGTGACACTGTGGGCAGGATAGTGTGAGTTTGCACTGCGTGTAGGCTTAGCATGCGTGTTGTGTGTGCTGTGTCCGGCTGCGCTAAAGTACCTCTGGATGACAGGCTAGAGATGTGTTAGCTAAACGCTGCAGGCGTCCACAGCTGTTACCGAGGAGAGGAGGGGAGAGCAGAGAAGTGAGGATGTAAAGAGGGGAAAGATGATAGACTGGAAGAAACTGTTGAGCTGCTAAGTAACAAGAAACAGAGTCTTTAGACAAGCTGGCAGCGTATAGGCAGCGGCGCTTCCAGCTAAATGCTAACAATGTTAACCATCATGGTTCAGTTCAGCATGCTAACATTTGCTAATTAGCAGTAAATACAAAGTAGCGCTAAGGGAATTGTATTCATTTCCATTAATTAAATTAAATGAAAAGGTTACAACATTATATCTATATTATATTTCAGTTTGGTCAGCTTCAAACTATGACGCTCTACATCTTTTCAAAATAAAGGTATCATTTTAACAGGAAGTTCTGTTTAGGTAACCAAACCACTTGGTTAGGTTTAGGGAAAGAACATGGTTCACGTCAACTTGACTATCGAGGCACGTGACTAGCAACTCACGTGCCTAATGACCAAATTAATCAACAATTACTTTTGGTTTTACACGGGACACGACAGCGGTCTCCTGGACGAAAGCCACGTCCTTGATTGACCCATCCACCTCCTCTTCCTGCCCGTCCTGTGTGGACTACCTCACGCTTCATACCCCGCCAGCTGCTCTGATGAGAATGGGTTAAAAATGGGAGAATTACATCCCAGATGAGGAGGGGAGCTGTTTATCCAATATTATACAGCACTAATACTCCAGATTCAACATGTGTAAAATAATTACAGTATCCTGACAGATTCTGCTCCCATTCTATGGTCTAGTAATTATCACCACACAGTTGAATAATTACAGTAGCAAGAAATTACAATTAACCGATTGTGTGACTTACTGGGGACTCCCCAGCACTGTGTGTGAATTACCCAGCAGATTACTCCACTGAGGCCAAGTCCCTACAGATGACATGTGATAGCAGATTAATAGCCTAACATATTAAAGTCGTAATGCTTGCAGTGCTTAATCAGCTAGTAATGTGTTAACATATAAAACAGCTGAGGACTACTTCATCACCACTGCAACATCTTCATCATAATCTAAAATTAATTACAGTAAATTTGGGATATAGTTCTTATTTTTTTAAATTTTTTATTTTATTTATGTACAGCCGTTTTCCCATTAAGGGCAATACGTGTCTAAATGTGCAGTAAAACCTTATTTTCTATTGGCAGAGCAAATGTCATATAGAATTCGTGAGAGTGGACATTTTCACATCCTAAAAACATGTTTGCAATATTTCAAAAGATTTTAAAAATTAAGAGCCACACATATAGTGAGACTTTTCAACCAAGTGTCCGCGGACGGGCAAACCAGACCTTTAATCCATGCGTGTTAAAGTGAAGCGGAGCCATATGGTTCTGCAGTGGATCAGAAGCTCTGATCCTGAGGATGATAAGGCCCCAGCTGAACCTTTGTGCAGCACGTTTACACCATCTGATGTTTATCGTTGCAGCGTGGTCACAGCCCCGATAGTACTGATCTCACACAATCACATCGCTCATTATCACATTTGGTAAACGGCTTATGCATGTTAATGTAGCTTTGGCGTTTTGGTGTCTTCACAAAGCCCACGGAAGATTTAACAACATCTCAGTATCAGGAAAAGAAACGCCATCCTTCTCCATGAGGTTGACTGTTCTCTTCTCCGTTTTGCTGTGTGGAGTCTCACGTTTCACAAGGTGGGATCTCTCACAGGAGGAGGCCAGATGCTGTCTCTTCTACACACAGATGTGTAAAAGACAGATACAGCTACACTACATCCACGCATGTACGACGTACGCAGACAAAAACACAGATGCACAGATCCGTGACCGACACTTGGACATCCCACAGAAACTGGCCCTCCTCTCATCCTCGGGATAAAAGGGGAGATAATGCATTATACATTATCTCCGCTCTTCAACTGCTCATTACAGTACAGTCAGAGCCTCTGCCTAAAAACAGGTTGTTTCTAATGAGACAGCGCTTGCTACATAACCCCATCGACATGATGTTCTGGGTGTGTTTTCGCCTGCTTGTCCCATCTAGACAGATGCCGGTGATGTTCATTCACGATGACCAAGTGGTTTATTGGAGTTGTTTCAGCGCAAATTTCGCCCCAAATTTCACTTCCGTAATTTCAGATTAATATGTATGACTGCAGTGAAGAGTGCGCTCATTATTTATTACCATAAACCACCATAAACCATTACCATATTACAGTTGAGTATATAGGCTGTCTCTTTCTCATTCCAGGAAATGAACTGATGAGGTGAATCCAGGTTAAAGCCATTAATCCCCACTGATTTATTGCGGAAAATCTATACCCATCATAGATTAAGACACATTGATAAACCAAGGGAAGGATTTTTTTTTTAAACTTTAGGATTATTAAAATTAACATTATGCAAAACGGCTGCTGCAGTATCAGGGAAGTATTATTTAGTTCAACCAGTAACAGTTTTTAATGTTTTTGACCATTTTCAATAGGATGACATGCAATTTTGGCATATATCTCCAATATCAATCCTGTGTGTACTGCAGCACATAAACAGCCTGGCTTCATTTGCAATCAAGTTTTTACCCAGCAGTGTTTTATAATTATTAGTTACATTTTACCTGAGTATTTCCATTTTCTGCTACTTTATCCTTCTACACCACTACAACTCATCCATATTGGATGTGATTCCATTTATTTGACAACATTATTGACCAGTTACTTTCAGATTAATGGTGGTTGAGGCAAAGTTAAACTCCACTCAATGTGAAGGCGAGAATCTGCTTTGGCTTTTGCTTCTTCGCTCACATAAAATGTAAGTTAACTTGATGTGAATATTTGCCAATTATGACCGTGCCCTCAATCCTGGAAAAAAAGCCTATCAACGTTCTCCTGATGTCACTGCTATAGCAAAAATAAGTGTTTTGTCTGTGGGCACCACTAGAGGTCTACAATAGTACCTAGTATTTGTCGAGACCGGACAAAATATATCATATGTGTATGAGTGTATGTGTATAAACAACAGCGGTGCCCAATGTATGTCTAATATAGATGATGTTATTTTGAATGTTGCTGGAGATACAATGTTTCCATCGGTTAGCTTTGATCGATCAAAACTACATAAACACAATAAGCATTTTAAAAAGTGTTTGCTTGTCGTGGTAATGTAGTTATTTCTGCATCTGCTTGATCTGTTTATTTAATTACAGCTAAATCTGTTTGTTTAATGTACACACCACTAGTACACCAGCTTTATTCAGCCCACGTGTGACTTGAAAGACACAGTAAGGCAAGGCAAGGCAATTTATTAAGCACCTTTCAACAACAAGGCAATTCCAAGTGCTTTAAAATAAACATAACTGATAACCTGATGATGAAGACCCAACAGTGTTTCCGACATATCTGGGACTTCCACAAGTAGAAAGAGCAATAGTGGTTGTTTGGACCATGGTTGAAAGAAAGAAAAGTTGTGCCTCTCACGAAAAATGCAAGGCAAAATGTTGCTATAATATTATTATATTATACAAGTGGCCCAGCAGTTTGTAAAGTTGTTAAAGTTGCACTCTTTAGTATTTGAAGCATATCAGCTGTCCAAACGTTTACTCGTAGACTCCATATGGTTGGAATACACCGAGTGTACGTTCTTAAAGCCAGGGTCATATGTAAGCAGGGCCGTGGTTTCAAAGCCTTTGAACAGATTTAGATGGTAAATACCTTGCTTAACTCCACAGTAAACAGATAGATTGGATAGGGCTGCCACTGATCTCATTATCGTGTGTCCTTTACTAGGAGAATCAGGATTGAACACAGGGTTGAGTTGAGAGCTCGTTAATAGTGCTGCCTGCTTCAAGGCCTCCTGTGACAGATCGTACATTGTTCCGTAGCAAAACTTTTTCGGTGCTTTAATTTGACTTTGATAGCATTTGTTTGTTGCGACTCACAGAGGCAGAGGTTTAGGGTATTTTTTGCATGTTACCAGCTATTAAGGCACTGCAAAGTTTTGCCATTTTTCTCTCTCATTGTAACATCTATTTTTTAAGTGAATTAATTCACATTTGTTGTACAAAAACAGTCAATACATGCTTTTTATTTTTGAGAATAACATCAAATTCTGTACAACTTTTCTTTTTGAGTTATTGCAACAAATTTAGTTTAATTCCATTTCATAACCTGTCACATCACAATTTTCTTATCCACATTTCCAAGTGCTTCTATGGAGGAGCGGATAGATATCTGATCTTAAATGGGCTGAATGTAAATGCAAGAGGCATTCAACATGGCTGACGTAATCTTTACTCCTCCCATTGTGTTACTAGTAAGCAGGCTGTGCACTAGATATGCACTCACCAGTCTAAAGCTACACCAGAAACGCTATAACATGTCTCCAAGCAGATGAAGATGTCCAGAAATTCAGTGGTAATACACGGGATGAACACATTAATGAATACATACCATGCATATAATGAACTTAGATGTACTCAGTAAAAGCGTATATCTGCTTTGTAACATCTGAACTATTCAAAGTCTTACGACCTTAGCTGCTTTGTACCCGATGCTTTTCTATGCTTTTTCGACTCGACCATCGGACCACAAGTTTCGAGGACGTATGAATTGACTTGAATGTTTTTATTTTTAAAATCTCAATAATTTGGAAAGGTTTATTCTTGTCCTTGGAAGCAGTAGTTTACGAAACAGATTTAGGAAGCTGTTCTGGAGCTTTCAGTTATGTCACACAATGTTCCTCAGCAAGTGTTGCCATGAAAATGAAGATTTTAATTTCCATTTTTCTGAGCACTTTAAAAACATCTTGTCCATGTTTCCAAAAAATGTTAAGATCTAAAGTTAAATTTGATTCTAAGGAGACTAAATTTAATTATTGGCCTTTGAAGCAATTCTACCTGGAGCCTACATTATCCACATTGCATATAAACTCCACATCTTCAGATTGTTTTCATTTTCCAAATGTGTCATCTTCAGCTCCAACTACCACGATTCAACTAATTTATCAGACTTCACTGACGCCACTCAGCTTTATACAAGTTTTTTCTCATATGCTAGATACCTGTAAACGCTGTAAAGTCAGTCGAGTTCCCCTTTCAAGTCAACATGGAAAGGAATCATCAGAAAAAATTAAATCTACATTTTAATGACAACTGGGCAACTTCCTCTGCCGAGGAAGATCCTGGGATATGATCAAAAGCTACTAAATGGACCATGTAGTGAGAGCTGAACACCTGAAGACTTTCAAAGCTGTGTTATTATTCCTCGTAGCGGCCCAATTCATTCCTCAACATTGTGGATATTTTGACATGCACACACATTTTTATTCCACTGAAATCTATTTTAACTCTCAGGGGATTAAATGCAAGTGAAATCCCCTGATGGGGTTTAGTCTGTGTTTGTATCTCCATCTCCTTCAAAGCTGTCAGAATCGTTCAGTAGATTCGGGAGGTGATTATCCGTGCGGCCATCCTCTGCCACCTATTCCCAGACTCAAGCTGCTCACTTTGTTTTCATCTCAACTCGGAGGGGTTGCGTTGTCATTTTTTATGAAAACAACAAAACCTTTCAAAACTCTATTCAGCAAGATTTGACTTGGATGATACGCTGATGGCACATTTATGACACAGTCAGAAGGCACTGTTCTTTTCGTTTGATGCACCAAACACTGGATTATCGACTGTTCTGTTCTCATCTTCTTCTGTTTCTCTTGGGTTCTGATGGTTAACTAGACAGCCTGCAAAATTTGCTAAAAAAAAAAAAAAAAAAATTGTTAACTCAGCTGCTAGAAAGAGTGTCAGAAATGACATCTGCTAATCCTGTCTCTATGTCTCTGTAACCCACTTAACTGTCCACACATTAACGCACATATACTGTACTGTATATCACAGCTAGTTGCTTGGAGAACAGTGTGGATAGTTAATACAACATTAATGTATTTCGGCTAAACTACCTACTTCTACTCCACTGGTGGAAGCAGAAAACTCAGAGGCAAATATCTCACAACAAAATCTATTTAGCATTATACCACTAAATACAAATAAGAAGGAACGGTAGAAGGAATGTAATACTTTTGAACATAGATTGTTGGTTCATCTAGATAAAGCAATATATCAGTAATTTGTCAACTAGTTAATTAATCATCTAATGTATCACTGGTACTTTCAGCAGCATCTCATGGCCTTCTTCAGCTAATGAAACTTGCGTGTCATGTGAGCTAAGAATGGAGACAGACGTAAAGATCTCTCCATCCATATGACCATCTGTTATCACATGACCAAAGAACGAAAAACGTACTTAAGGAACCTCAACCAAGCGTTACAGAGTTTATCAACAACTTCTGTCATCTCCTGTGATTTGAGTTTCCTGCCTCCTTCAACTCCATCAGTAAAGGGTGTAATGGTTTAGATGCTGATTGGCTTACAGCCATTGGTATTTGGTCAGCTGATGAGGCGGAGCGGAGACAATGGGATCATTACATGTGGTTGGCCTCTGGGATGCAGCCGCTGTTGAAGGGCAGAAAGAAGAGGAAGGGGCAAAAGAGTAAAGCAGGAGTGGTGAAGGGCACAAGAGATAAAAGGATGACAGGCGGGAAGACGATGACAGAAGGAGATAGAAGGGAAGGAAACTGTGGCCATTGTAGTGTGTATGTGTGTGTGTGTGTGTGTGTGTGTGTGTCAGTGAGAGACAGAGTATGTTATATGTGTGTGTGAAGAGGAGGCAGTGTGTAAGAGAAGAGCAATAAGGCCGGGGTTCTTCGAGGAGACTCACTCTCACTGTCACATCGATCAGACTACAGCATCACACACACTCACGCACCCAAACACCCCTCCTGCTCTTCCTTTGCTCTCATTAGTGCCACGGTGGAAAATAAAGCATGGAAGTGAAGCAATGAGGTTGTTTTTCATTTAAAAGAAAGGACTAGGAATAGTTTAGTCTTCTGGGAAATACACGTATTCCCTTTTATTTGCAGAGAGTTTCATGAGAAGGCCGATACCACCCTCATGTCTGTACGATATGGAGGTACAGCCAGCAACCGGTTAGCTTAGCTTAGCTTAGCTTAGCATAAAGACTGGAAACGGAGAATCTACCTCCCTGGCTCTGTACAGCGGTAAACAAATCCACCAATAATCACCTCTAAAGTGCACTATATGACGTGCTACATCTTTTATCATTTAATCTGTACAAAAGCAGAGAGATATGACGGTGGTATCAATCTTCTCATCTGACTCCCAGCAAGAAGGTGAATAAGCGTATGTCCCAAAATGTAATTCCTTTCAAAATGGACCATTTGGCCAACCTCATTCCTCCTCCCACTAAAGCCCTCAAAGCCTGAATCGTCTGCTGAAGCTCGCAACTATTAAAAATAGACCAAGTAGGAAATTCAGAAATAACAGCATCAAATTTAAAAAATTCACACAGGCTCATGCAAAAAAAAAAAAAAAAGCCTCCAGAAGTACGAGTGTTATTTATAATGCAATGACAATATGGGTACAGAATATATTAAGGTTGTTGTCTTTGTTCTCCATCAGGTCCTGGGAGGAGATTTAAAAAGGGGGCAGGGTAGATGTAACATAAAGGAGGCTGGAATTTTCAGTTGAAAGGAAACGTCTTGTTTTTCCAAACATGTGCACAAAATATATAAATAACCACAAACTTCGGACATACTGTACATTCATTTTATAGACACACACACACACACACACACACACACACACACACACACACACACACACACACACACACACACACACACACAGGGCTACAGGGTGTGCCCAGCATCAGCGAGAGTACTCTCTGTGCCTGCTCTTTCTCCTGGTGCCCTTATTGGTTCCTGCCCAATCCTGCCGTCCAATCACATCAGGCAGAGCGAGTCTGTGCATAGACTTGCAAATAATCTGCAGTTTTACAGTAACACCACCACCATTATCTCCGTTTCTTTCTATATTCGTCACTCTATTATCCTCGAAAAAGTGGCGTCATGTGGTGAATGTAAATGACCTACTAACTTTTTATAGCTGACACCTAATGTATATGCTTGTACCCTTCTTTTGTATGCTATATATATGTATGTGTATATATACACACACACACACACACGCAGTATATACACACACACATATGCAGTAAATATCCCACCTTGCATATAGTATATCCATATTATATGTGCACATTATTCTATTTATGCATCTGTAAAGACTGTTGTTGTTTTCCTGAGCCTGTCATTTAGTAGAGTAGAGGCTTATAAAGCTGTAGTGAATTATTAAGCAGGGTGAATTATGGGGCTGGAGCGAGAGAGGGAGACAGAAAGAGAGAGAGGGAGAGGTCTGGACAAAAATAGGTCAACCTAGCAGTGGCAACCCAGGGAAGTAGAAATGATTCTCTCTCTGAGGAGGAGCTTTGTGTGTGTGTGTGTGTGTGTGTGTGTGTGTGTGTGTGTGTGTGTGTGTGTGTGTGTCAGGGGAGGCTGCATATTTGTCAGCAGCTCGTTGTGTAATGCTAATTCATATCCTACAACAAAGCAATTTAAGAGGAAAGGTTCCCCCCGTAAGCCATGAGGAAAGAGCTAAATGTCAACACACAAGTGTTGTCCGAAAAATAAATATACTCTGGAGACATCAGCACGCACAAATCATTTTGACACAATTTGCATTGATATAGTTATGGTGTTTAGGTGTTTTTTACCAGCATCCAGAGGTAGAACGTAACCAAGTACAGTATTTCCATGCTATACTATGCTTATACTGTGAATTAAAAACACCAAATTTGATACTAGATACTAAGTGGACTGAAATGATTTGAAATTCATTCTTTCATATTGTTAATATTATTAACTAAAACATTGATAAAATACTCTAAATGTCGATATAGCTCTCATGTGTGTTTTATGTTGCTTTGTTAACTGAAAATAGCTTCTATTTTTTTTGTTCTCACGCAAATGGTCCGAGTTGCTCTAACAGAGGAGGCATTTTACCTGTAATAACCCGTCATGTAGGATTTATTGATATTCAACAAATCAAGATAAGTAGGATTTGAAGCACAGAATGGGATGAATGACATGACCTTGCATATGAGCTCTAAGTCACTAGGATGTATGGTTAAAATCTTTATTGTTTTACGTGTTGACAAAACTTTGAAGTAAACTCTTGTATCAAATACCATTATATGCAGCAACATTAAGACTTAACTGGAGATAAGGGGCATGGCTCTAACCATGGAAAACAGGCCCAGGCCAAAAGTATACAAAAGTATGGCCAAACTATTGGATGTATAGTGTATAATGTGTTTTTATAGTGAGAAAAATGTACTTTTATAACTAGTGGCACACCGTCAACGATAGAAAGAAGCTCTTTATTTTTAAAGTTTCAGTTTTTTTGAAAATGTTGGATATATTGTTTTTAAATTAACTTCCCAGCAGACCATAATGTATTGGAATATAATTAAATAACGTATAATTAATAGATGCAAATTATAGTATAAATATTGTAAAAAAAATAGTAAAGATGACACTTTGTGAGTTGTTTTGAGTCAACACGTTCTCAGGTGGGTGGGGGGAAATTTGGACTTGTGACCTCAGAAATCCTCGCTGCAGCTCAGCTCATTCGTACCAGTGCTTAAGAAAAATACATACATTTCTCTACTATAACATACATTCATTGAATTATCTTCCAAATGCAGTCAGACTGCTCAGTTCAGGTCTCACATTTTCAGACTATATATAATCTGCGGGCTCCTATGGTTTGGCTGCTGTTCACGTCATAATCCTGCTTGTGCTATACTGCAGCACAGACAGAAGCAGTTCAACAAGAGTTCAGGATTTGACAGTAGTTCTTTTGTTTCATACTGTGATTTTACTCTGCTATCAATGTTTTATCATCAGTGGAAATATTGGCTGTAGAAGAAGAATCCCAACGTCCTGTGGGGAGCAGATCCACCGGTTCAACCACACAGCTGAGGGTGTTGCCACCGAGCAGTGTCAGCCCGCCCCGCGCCAGGCTGAGTGTGTGTGGAGGGATGAATTCTGGGTGTTTTTATGGATACACCTTTGTGTGTCTGCGGCTGTGAGTGTGTGTGTGTACCTATGCGACAAAAATACACACTTCCATATCTGTGTGTGAAGAGGTGAAGAGGTTTTGTGTGTGTGCGAGTGTGTATTTGTAAAAGTGTGTGTGTGTCAGAGAGAGAGAGAGAGAGAGAGAGAGAGAGAGGAGAGAGAGAGAGAGGCATGACCTACATTTGGCAAAGCTCATCGTATGAGCATGAAACTGCCTAACATCACCCCAGAGCTCCTCAGCACAGAGCCACGCGATTGGCTGCTTTCAGCTCCAGCCTGACAACAGCACTGGCATCACCCAGGGGGAGGGGGAGGGGAGAGAGAGAGAGAGAGAGAGAGAGAGAGAGAGAGAGAGAGAGAGAGAGAGAGAGGGGGGGGGGGAGGCACATACATTAAATCTAAGAAGAAGAAAAGATGCAAATAGATGATTGGGTGGAGAGAGAAAAGAGAGAGTGTGTGAGAGTAAGGTGAAGGATCCAATTAGAGACAGTGATGCTTACAAAGGTGTGTGTGTGTGTGTGTGTGTGTGTGCAGTTTTATAACTCACACTTTGGGGACCAAAAGCTGGTTTTCAGCCATGCACGAGGCACCGCGGCCCGCTGTTTGGTTGGTCCACCACTTTTGTTTTATCTTAACAACTATTTGATGGATTGCTATGAAGTTCAGTAAACCTGTCCAATGTTCCCCAGAGGATAAACCTCAATGACTTTGGTGATGCCCCCCACCCCCCCATCTTGTGCTACCATGACGTTTACATTAGTGGTTTTGGTGAACCCTTCACTTTTCATCTAGTGCCATCATCAGGTCAAAATTTGTCCGATACTTTGTGTTCAGGGAAGATTGTTGTTGTAGATGTTGGACTGCACTACGAATGTATTGTTTTATAGAGTGGATTCAAAGCATGCCACAATACATCTTAAAAAGTAGTGTACAACTGACGGTCACTAACCAAGCATTTTTTACAAGCATGCATTGTGCTGAAGGAAAAATGACACATGGATGAGAGCAGAAGGAGCAGCATGATTGAGAAATCTATGAGTTGTGGTTCTTGTTAGGTTAAAGGCTGGGGTTTGACACAGGGTGCTTTATTTGTGTGTTTATGCATAGATGCTGAGTTTGGTGTCTTTGGTCATGTGAACTGTCACAATAGACTGGGGATTTGTAGCATGGACCTTCTAGAGCGGACACACACACACACACACACACACACACACACACACACACCGTCTTCTGCTTCTATGTCTCACTCAATCGGTCTCTCTTTTCTATCTCTCTCTCTCCGAGATCCCCAGGCACAAGGCATTATGGGAATCACACTGGCATGGCTCTCGCTCTTCACAGCTTTAATCTTTAAGTTGTTTCCATAGAAACGACTTTGTTCACTCAGTTGAGAACTGTTGGATGGTTTCTAAAGCTATAGAAGATTGTCCTCACCCAACATAAAACCTCCCCCGCAATCTGACAACATGGCAACGTCTTCATCACCGATACTCATTGATCCATGAATTATAAATAATGAAGAGTCAGTATTGATGATGCCAGGCACACAGGACCAAAATACAGTAACTGCCCCCGTTAGTTTATTCCTGGACTCACAATTATCTACCGTTCATTATTTCATTATCCCAGCGATACATTCTTTAATGGTGCCAAGGTGTTATATTTTAAGCAAAGTAGGATTAAGGAGAGTTTATTAGATAACAGCGAGGTTCCACAGCTCACCTGCTTCTAGAAAATTAGGCAGGTAACATTTGATGAGTGATGTGTTTAGTGAACTCGCAGCCCAGTCCGGGTTATTTCAGGTTGAGGTAGCAGCAGCACACCGCCTCCTGTCATCAGGTATAGCGTGTTGGTGTTTCCTCAGTTGCCTCAGAAGCCCTTTCCCCTCCCTTTTCTCTCCTCTCTCTCTCTCTCTCTCTCTCAGATGTGACATGCCTACACACACACACACACACACACACACGCACACTCTAAAAACAAGTGCTTTTAATTTGAAAGGCTGAATTAACAATTAATAGACTCTCTTACACACAGACACGCCTGAACCTGAACACACCCGCCCGCACACACACACTCTCACACACACACACACACTCATATTATGACCAGCAGTAGGAGTCTTCCTCAACACTCGCACAGCAGGAGATCACCCCATCCCTGCATATGTGCCGGTTTCCATGGAGACACGCAGTTAAAAATAACATGGGCGATGGCTTGTCTCGTGCCATTCCACCAACATGGCTGAAGCATTCATACACACACACACACACATAGCACACAATAACGCTGGCTGAAGTCTGTTTGACAAGCGCACACACACTGAGAACAATAAGAAAACACACACACACACACACCAAACTCTCCGTCATCGTCATTGTTGGCATGATAGTGGCGTTTATTCCCGCCCTACTGCCGCTGGTCTATACAGAGATGATATGAGATGTTATGTGATGAGATGAAAACAACACGCCTCCTGTAAAGCTGTTAACTAACTCTAATTAAAACGGTCACATGATTGCTTTCGGTTGAGTTATGTTACAGTTAGTTCAGAGCTTCATTATTTGTGGGCTTTAACGATCTCACTGGCATTATGTATATATTAGATTTTTCTTATTGAAAGCTAATACCAAAACCAACACACGTTGACACACTACGTCAGTGGGGTTGGGCTATCATCTGATATTGTGTAATGCGAGCCAGGTATTAGTTTGTTTCTCAACACTTTGTAACTTCTCTACTCTGTTTGTGACTCTCAGCCCCGAGCCCTAAAACTACTTTTATCTCACTGATGCGTTTTTGATCGTAACAATTGTTGAGCACAACGGCACAGAGGAATAAACTATCAGGCTTCAGCTAGAGAGACATTCATAAATAGGATGAATTTATTGGATAGAATTCACTAGGAAAATAGGAAAAATATAGAACATCACCGACTTTGCTGACACCGAGCTCTGCAGGTCAAAGTCTGTTATCTGTGATCAAATAATTCTGCGGGTCAGGGGATAAAATGGGAGACAGGAAAAGAAAATGTATTTCTACCGTCAAAATTAGAGCTGGGTTTCGATTCAAATTTCAAGAATCGATTCGATTCCGATTTTTAAGTTTCAGAATCGATTTTTTCAGATTTTCTCAGATTCCATCCGATTCGATCCGATTTTGAACTGATTTCCGATTCGATCCGATTTCGATTCGATCCGGGGGTTAATGTTATTAAAAATGAAAAATGTATTTGAACCGTTTCCTTCACTTCATGACTGTGTAGAGAAGCAACATATTAAAACTAGTATTATATCAATATTAAACAGCAAATCTTACAAGTATTGGTAGTTACTGATGGCTGGAAGACTGATGAAAAGGTTAAGGGGTCAATCTTAAAAAAAAAAAAAAAATCTTAAAAAAAAAATAAAATAATCGATCTTTGGACATACGAATCGATAATCTGCGTAATATGCGAATCGATTAAAAATCGGAAAATCGATTTTTTCAACACAGCTCTAGTATATCGCAACATCTTTACTTTTGAGGTGTATAGTTTTCTGCTTCTTGTCCTCCTCAAATTAAATAAATAAAACAGCTGGTTGATCTATTCCCCACTCTGGTTCCACAGGAATTAAGGTTTGATGGCATTTGAAATATGGAAAACAAATAAAGATAGCCGGTCCAACACTGGGAGCTGCCATATAGAGACAATTATTTTTTTGTATTACAAGTTTTACGAAATGTTATGTTTAAATATGCAAATGAGACATTATCTAATGCTTAGTGAATTTAGGAGAAATCTACAGACGCAAAAAGACAAAGTGGTATTAAAATGAACCTAAATGTGTATTTTGATTGTTTTCTTTTCTCTAGTCTGAAAGATGACGTGTTATGGAAGCTAAATTGATCAGTGCATGAAAAATTATGATTTTGCCTGGGGTGTGTTGCCTTAAATAATTATACAATCAGATAAATGAACAGTGTGTCACTTAGTAGGCACAATCCAAACAAAATACCTGTAGTGCGACCCCTCTGGTAACTCACACGCCGACTGTGTTCGAAATAACATACTATGCATGACAGAAAACTGAGTCTGTAGTGTAGAGACAAGAGTTTACTGCATACTGCAGTATGCGGTACATAGATTGAGTATGTAGAATGCAGACATAGTTAGCGTTTTCGAACACACTCAATGTATGCATATGCGTGTGTGTGTGTATGTATGTGTAAAGTCATGCTAATTAGTCTCATGTTGTTACCAAACAAATACACCGTTCAGACAAAAGAAACAGGAATTATCCACCAATTAGAATGGAACAGAAACACCGTTCCTGTAGTTCATGCCATTCTATTATTCTCTCCATATTTCCTTCCCTCATTACTGCCTCTTTAGGAACAATGCTGCAATATTGATGAGGATTGGGGAAATACAGAAGCCTCACAAAGGTTTGAGCAAGGAGAGGAGGCCCTAAAACAACACCAGATGATAAAACATTGATCTCCTGCTGCGGCTTTTCTCCGCCGTTCTGATGTTTTTCTGCCTCACATTGAGTGCAAAATATGTAGATTTTAAACTCCTCACACTCTCCAAACAGCTATAAAATATTTTCTTTTGTCAAATTGTTTCTGCATGTATTCAATTAAGCATGACTAACTGTGCAAATGAGCCAGAAAAAAATAGTAATAATTGAATGAGGTTAAAGACTAAAACTACAGCCAGTAGTCAGGTTGATTCGTCCAAAGTTCACTATTATGTGGCAGAAATGTTTTGGCCAGTCAGCAGGGAAAATTGTTGCCATTTATACAGCAACCCACGGATATGTTAAAAGTTCAGAGCAAGAGACGTAGTACGAGTGACGCCCAGAGCAACGGACATATTTAGAGCGGTGGGTCAAAGAAAAACACAGGGCTTAAACCCAGGAAAGTCTGCTAGATTTGGTTGTTATTTAGTTATACTAGTTATGTTTTTAGATTACGTAGTTAGATTATTACTTTAACACAAACAATGATCTTTTTTTCCATCCTTAACCGAGAAGCTTCCATGCCAAACATGACCAATCGTTACACATAGTTGACCATGTGACATTCTGCATTTCTGCAAGACCTCGTGTCGTATTCATGGAACACATTTTTGATTTAGAAACATCACCAATCAATGAATCCATGGCTTGCAAAAACAGTTTTCTCTGGGGACCAGGTTTCTCCTTTATCAGCCTTTGTGCTAAGCTAAGCTCGACCGACTGTTGGCTGCTTATTAGTGTACAGATGAGAGAGTGGCAACAATCTTCTCATCTAATTCCGACTGGAGGCAGGGGGGAAAGTTGTCCTGGTTCACTTCAAAGTTAAACTAGTGAAGCAAAAGCTATTGATGAGTGAGTTTTAAACATGTGGGGGTACATGACAGATCATCTCATTGAGCTTTAAAAAGAAAAAAAAGGTGAAAAGGCATATTTTTGATCATGTTTAATGATAAATGGAGAATGAGCGACTGCTTACTACAATGGAATTACAGTATTTCCATTCATTAATTAAGAAAATTTTGTTTTTTCCGACAGAATAGTGACCTTATTTTCTCAGTTAAGATGTTTACGACAGTATGAACACTCTTTTCAGTTACCCTTAATTCACTGTTAACATATAGGAACTATGTGATCAACATATAGCAGCACTAACAAATCCACTGAGTCCTTCCAGTCCACACATACATACACCGTCATCTCTGAATCAGTGTAGCGTTCTGATGTTGTGCCACTAAGGGGCAGCAAAGGAGCACTATCAGAGGAGAATATTGGGTAAACAGCGAGTGCAGAGCCAGGAAATAATCCCTTGAACATTTAACCTGCTGTTATGTTGTTGATATTTTCTCTGGCTCGTCGGGCTCACTGTGACATGGTTGGGGCTATAAATAAGACTTTTGGATTTATGTGACTCGCCTGCAAGCCTCGACCGTTTATAGAACTGTGCACACAGCCACGCACTTGTTATAACATGAATGCCATGCAGGACGGAGGGGCAGAGCACAAGCTGAACAATAGTGCAGGTGTGCAGCTGGGGGACGAGGGATGGGAATAGGGAATGGGGGTAGTATGATTTATTCATTTCATGTGAAAGGAGGACACGGACAAAAATATAGAGACAATATGGAGAGAAACAGAGGGGCGGCAGGAATAGATGTATTAAAAACAAAGAAGTGAGCATGATACCAACATAAAAACAAGTCTGTAAAAGTGTGTTTTAAGTGACTTAGTGATTAAGTGATTTGGCCTAAGCTCCAACCGGCACGACAAGCCCCTATCCAAGAGGCTACGATGCAGCTCCTATGCAGTGGAAAGGTCTGGCCCTGATGTTTCATACATCACTCAATACCACGACTGACAAACAACCCCAGGGACGACAAGCTATTAAATGCCTCCCAGCAGCCCTGTTGAGAGAACCTGCTGCAAATAAGTGAGGCAAGCCACGAGGAAGGTCTATACATTTAATATTCCCCACCACGCTCGCCGTTTGTGCTCATATTGACCACTGCGGTGGAGCGTGAGAAGACCACGTGTTGTCCTCTCGTGTGTGTGCCTCCGAGTGTAGATATTTTCAGTGTGTCTGTGTTGTTCCCGGCCACGGCGGGAGGCTGAAAGCTCCTCCAGCAGACTGCCAGCTCTCCTCCAAAGTCAGTGAACTGCCAGAGCTCCAGATTACAGCAGATTACCGGGCAGGGTGCTCGTACACTCTCTCTGTCTCTGTCTGTGCGTGTGTGTGTGTGTGTCATGCTGTGTAGTTTGCAACCGCATGGGGAGGTTGACCAAGAAAGATGAGGATCCCCAAAGATATTGGAAATAATTAGCTTTCAGATGCTCGCTCATTTCTTCATCATTGGTTTAACGTTCAGCAATTATTAAACTGTAGAAGTACATGCTTCCACACCAACACAAAGTCAAAATATCACACACACACACACACACACACTTAGATCATCACTCTTTGGTGGCAGCAATAGAAAGATTGAACACGTGATACATATTCCCAGCATGTGGTGGATTAATACATTAATACTTTGCGGCTGAACCCCCCCATCCACATATTACTGCATCATAAAGAGATTATGGCCTGGGACAGGCCATGCCCAGGCAGGATCCTACCATCTGACACAGGCGGATGGGGGTGGCTCATCGACACAACAGGGACGGGACAGAGAGGCGCTTGAGTTTGTGAATAAACATCGGCACCGTTCCTCGTGAATGCGATGTAGCTCTCGGCGAGGCCGAAGTCAAACATCCACACGACACATGAACAAAAGGAGAAATACTTCTTTACGGTGACGGTTTGGGTCGGCTGAAGGGAGGAGAGAGCAGGGACAGCAGGTGGGTGGGTGAGGAGGTGGAGGGGGAGGGTCTGTGTCTGCAGATGTTGCTAGTCTGGATGTTGGACTTGCACAGGAATGTTTCAGAAAGGTCTGCCGGAGTAATTTTTGAGAAACAGATGACAAGGAGTCTACGGGAGGAAGGGAGGAGCGAGACGGGAAGACAAAACGGAGGAACAGAAGAGAGCGTAGACAGCTGTTGGACATGGCTTTGGCTTGTCTCGGTCTAGGCTGTGTCCCCGTACGATCCAAAGGTACGGTCTACTCTGTAACATCTGTGCTGCTCAAAAACTGTCATCGCCTCTTTAGTTCCTGATATTGTTGTTGTTTATAATGTGAACTTACTTTAATTAGGACAGGAATGTGATTATAGTGTCACTGTGATGTTAACAACATGTAACAATATCATCCATCAGGAAAAGCCATTATCGGTCTTTGTTATGTTGTGCTAAACATAAACAGAACAGTGTTAGATACTATTTTAGCTAATTCATCACTTTTGAGTCAAGCGCAGAAAAGTTTCAAAACCAAATCCTACAGTTTTCAAAGATATCAACGTCTGGATGTCAGGCTGAATTATAGAATATTGTGTCTAAAATAATTTGGTGGATGGGTGCATCTGAGATTCAATTTCACTGATGGTTTAAATGTTTCATTTCACTCATGTACAACAAAAATGTAGAGAGAATATTTCCTAGTTTTTATCATAGATTTGGGATTTTGTGCCATTTCATTGGGCGAATATCCGAGAAAACATTCGGTAGTTTATATATAGCTTCAATGAAGATGTTAACAAGGTGATACAGAATATATTGAACATGACACTGTCAGACAGTTTGGAAATAAGGAGGAAACAGCATGTTAAATCAAAGACGTGAAGCTTTGATTATGTATTTTTGCTGTATTCCTCCAGGGATGCTCAGCCAAGGGGAGTTGATGTAAAACGTATTCCTGAAAATTAAAGTGTTGCTCCCGCTCAAGTTTGTTGTAGTTTGTAGACTGGCAGAAACAAAATGCTGCAATCAATATCGCACTACAGTTGATGAGATGAGGTGGTGCGTGGTGTGACTGCTGAGCCGTTGCAGAACGTCTAACAGTGCACAGTTTTTCCTCTGCAGAACCGGCCAGGTAGTGTTTCTTATATAACAGCTGTCTACTATGACAAGATTCTGCAGCTACTGCCATAGGGGAGTGTGCTGCCTGACCCAGATACACCCTAATACATTCTCCACTAATGACTTACATTCACTCACATCTGGACCAGAGAGAGAGGGATTCGAAATCATATAGCTGTACCGGAGAGGCGACGAGCAATATTAAAGCAGCGACATGTGGAGAGTCTGTGTTCTCATTGCAAATGTCATAGTGATGTTTTTTATAGTGTGTTGTTTTACACTACAGTGTGTCCTCTGTGCATAACAACAGAGCCGGAGCTGCTTTCTGAAACTCTCAGCAGTATTTTATTCTATTATAGCTCTTGTTCTCTGTATTCTTCTCTAAAAGTTTGTGGATCTCCATAAAAAGGCCCACCCCAGCCAAGGTTTCTTGATAAATCTCATTCCCCAACTGGGGTAATAGAAATGAGATCCATTAGCCAGATGAAACTGAAGTGGTGCCATAAAAAAAAAAATCACTTTCATATTTTAGCCAATAACTCACCAACTGTACATTAAGCACTTAAAACCTGACATTCCTCACATGCACACGGCTTTCTTGATTTTGCATCCGTCTATTGTTTAATCTACCTCCATTTTCAAGTCAAGAGCAAACAGAGCAGTCCAAACGTCCTTTTGGGACATCCCCAAGCACTCCCACTCCTCATGCCAGTTGGGCTTGCAATGAGCTCCTGCAATGGGGAGGGAGAGACATCCTTACCAGGTGTCCAAACCACATCCACCAGCTGCTCTTGGTGCAAAAAAAGCAGGAGTTTGACACAAAGGTCCTTGGAGTTGCTGTTCTTTAGATAGTCAGGCTTATTGTAGCCGTCAGCACATTAGATTGTGTTCTAGCACTGGATAGTTGGCCTGCTTGGATACTTCTCCACCTAGAACTCTAGCTTTTCCCAGGTAGGCTGAGTAGTCTGACTCAATGGTCACCTTCCTGCCGTTGTACTCGAGATATGCTCATAGACCGCCACCTGTAGGTTTCTGAGGAGTGGTTGTGAGGCTCGGGTGGCTTCAGGTGTTGCCATCTTGGCTGTGACAACATAGCCTAACTGATACGACACCCACCTGTCACTCAAAGCATCCATGTGCTCAATTATCCCTAAATGTAAGCCTTAATATGATTGAAACTGGAGAGTTTTAGAAAAATTCATCACTACAGTTGTCATGAATGTGAAAATTAGCTATCGAGATCGTTACATTCCCGTATCGTTAACATATATGCATTTAATATAAATTTTCCAATTATAGTCGATAGATGTGATAGCAGTTCAACTAAATTATGATATAATAATTAACTATATAATAGAATTATTAACAGTAATACAATAGAATACTAATAGAAACAGCGACTAATATTTTAAACATCACAAGTCATAAGTGAATATGAAAGTAAACAGTTTTTTTTGTTATTAACAACACTACTTTGAATGCATATAAGGTGCTAGATTGCATGAAGAAGCTAAAAAAAATGGAGCTTGTTTATCAATTTAGTTTTTCATCAAGAAGGATTCCCCCGGACCCCCCAACAGAGGTCTGGGCTAAACCCTGAATGTCTTCAAGTCCTGGGAACGTGCCTGCACCTCCCCACAAGTATCTGCCTTTAAACTTTGATGGCGATTAACAGGAGGTGCTATAACATATTATAGGTTCATTATTCCATCTCCTCATTCATCCATCCCTTCTCACCATCTCTCCTCTCATTCACATTATTCAGCTATTCCGTTACCTCGTTTTTCCCTACAAATATTCAACATACATAAAATTTGACCCCTTAGACATCTTTTTGTTTTGCTAAAGACGGAGACAGAAGTTTTTTTCGCATATATGTGTTATCCCTCTTAGTAGAGGCTTAATCAAACATTTTTTTAGCATAAAAGGCAAATACATTAAAGGTCATACATAACTTAATGATACTGTACATCTGCATTCTTCTCATCTTTGAACCCTTGATTTTAAGAATGCTTGTGAATTACTGCATTCCCCTCATTCCTGCACAGAATGTTTTCTACCTTCTTCTTTCTTACCGTGCCTCCCCTCCTCCCGTCTCTTGGTGCTGTTGGCATGCAAGTCCTGATGATGACACTGCAAGTTGCTGACACTGCACCTGCAGATTTCAGGATGAGGGGAAGCAGAGATGGAGGGATACAGTAAGGAGGAGAGGGATGATGGGTAAAAGACAGAAAGGGCGAGACAGACAGAGCGTGCGTTAGAGGAGTGTGTACGTGTGCTCAGCCATGTCTGGTCCTGGACGTTAGCCATGGGTAACTCCCAGCATAAGCTTCAATACAATGGGATGCAGATGAGGAAGAAGAGGTGCAGGACAGCAAGAGCGAGGGGGGATGATGCAGGTAGGCGACAAAGACAAACATTTAGATTTTGATACAGGCTACCGTTTATTTTACTTTGGGATAGGATTTGTATTTCTGGTGGATTCCCTGAGATATCATAATTAACTCTGAATCCAACACTGCATTGTTGATGTTTTGCTGAGCTTGTTGCTGCCAGAGGGAAGGTTGTTGAGGTATTGGACCGAGTGGTCAAGAGAGAAATGATGATACACCCTGTGTGGAGCAGTCTGATGATAAATACATTTTTCTTGTTTATTTCTTGAAGTTGTTGCTACATGTTTTGGCATTTTGCTATGCTTAATGCCACTTCACATGGATGTTTGAGCTTCACGGTACAGAGTGACGTATGTGCAGAGTTTGACACTAGAAGGTTGTTTTCAGAAGAATCCGCTAAAGGGGGAAGTTTCTCTGTGCTTCCCTTAAATCTGAACTCTTTTCTACTTACAATGTGATTTTGTGACATCACAACTATTTTGGAGCCAAGTGTGACGTGGAAACATGAGACCACCAGCACATATTATGAGAAAGGACTTTTATATCTTCATATATTCTGGATTTTTTTTCCAGATGACAGGAGTAGATTTTTTTTAAACAAGTGGGAAAAAATATTTTAAAGATGTGATCTTTCATTTAAAAAAATTTCTTTTTATGACAGTAAAGCAGCATGGAATATTTAGCTGAGTAATTAGAGACACATTCTTAGCAGCAGTAAGAGAGCAAGAAAGAAGTATAAAAGGAAGGGACGAAGAGAAGAAAGATGGGGAAACAAGTGGGCTGGCAGGCAGAAAAGCCGCAGCAACAAATCCACTAATTTAACTGTGTCGCAACAACTAGGTCAGCACCTTCTACCGAGAAACACCTCTAATATTGTACTTCTCTGCCCCTCTTTTTCTTTTTTTTTAACTCTATGGACGGTAATTACCACTCACAAACAGGACCAGCAAAGTATTGAGGCGGTTTTTTTTGCACATTTTGCAGATCTGTCAGTTTAATGAGCAGACTAGCTCTATGAAGCTAACACAAGGATCTCCCAGAATTTCACCTTTTAGAGACAGCAAAAAAATTGCCCAAAGTGGCAAACGCGCCATTTCAATTTGTCGATAAATTACGTTTAACAATTCCATCTGCTAAGTGTGTTTGTAAAGCTGCAGTCTTTGGAATCTTTTACATTTATTATCATTATCTTCATGATTCCAAAAGACCCAAAGTGTGATGTGCTAAAGAAACACATAACTTAATCTGTATGTGACACTCTTTAGGGCAGAGGTGTGTGTAATTGTGTATCTAGTGTGAATAAGCTGATGTGCTTCTTTAACCTTGAAGTTTTAAATCGGCCAGATGCTGCTGATGTGAGCTCGCTGATTTAATTGCGGGCAAATATGCGCCTTGATGAGCACTGAAAGGTTGCCTGGCTTTACAGTGTGGCTTTCAAGGGTGAAAAACTGCAATTTGAATTCTGAGTAGAAAGAGGGGAAATACATTTCATAATAAAAGCTAAAGGGGCTTTGAGAGCAGATAAGAGAGATGATCCTTCTCCCTCTCTCTTCCTCTTCCTAAGCTTTGGAAATGAAAGTTAGAGATTCACAGGTGTACATCAATTGATGATGCGTTTTCTGTTAGGAAATTGTGGTGGAAGTAAACATGGAGAACTGTGAGAAATGTGCAGTGGTGTGCTGGTGTATGCAAATTTGCAGTGGTGAAGCATATTTAGCTGCCACCTGCTGGCGTGT
Organism: Chelidonichthys spinosus; assembly: GCA_029853015.1. Lineage (NCBI taxonomy): Eukaryota > Metazoa > Chordata > Actinopteri > Perciformes > Triglidae > Chelidonichthys > Chelidonichthys spinosus. The sequence goes on along the minus strand of CM056821.1, from coordinate 5,039,879 downwards.
CTCGTGTTTTAATGTGCAAGAAAGAAGGAGCATTGTGATGTGCTTTATAGCAAATGTTCTGAATATTTCTTGGTTAATCAAATTAAAAGAACAGTCCTGATTTTTCGTTGTTTTGTGTATTTTCATGTGTTGACTGGTATTAGCATGAGGCCTCTGTCTGTAGGTGGCACATTGTAAAGCCTGGCCTGGATCTCAGCTCACTGCGGTTTCTGGTATTGTTTTCTCTCTGATGCTGGTGGAATACAGATGTCTTATTTCAAGGAATATGCAGTAAAGAAACAATAACATGTTGGGATTTTTCTTTCCAGAACTACTGGAATACTATTTTAAGAATGAATATTTGATAGTTAGACCTAAACAAGGCTGGATTACCAACTATGAGGGAAACTGTCTTCCTCTGTGACATACAAAGTGTTGATTAGATTCTAAAACGAAAACTGCAGCTTTGCTCATGCACCACTGCCCTGTCATGTAAAGGGGTCCCATATCAAAATGTAATCATATTCAAACAGTCCTAAATTAATGTATTTCATCAAAATATCTCAAACCATGACATTCAGCGTACCTGGCAAGACGTGTATAAGAAGCGTAATCGTCTATTTGACTCTTAATGGGACCATAATGTACTAAAACAACATCATGCTGCATTGAAGAAGACTTGAAACTAGTGATCGAGACCATACACTCATGTTTACAATGTTTACTGATGTTTAGGCACTTTGGCTCCACCTTTCAGACCAGGAGGCTCCTGTTGGCAACAGGTAGTGTTATGACACAGAAGTACAATCTGGTTTGAGGGGCTGTAGGCAAAGTTTAGTCGGATGTGGTATCCATACTCATACATTCTTGAGGTTTAGAGACCATTTATAGGAAGCAAAGACAGAAGGAAGAATGGGGGTTCAGCACAGGACCAAAGCCCAATTTATTTGCCCGTTAGTTGCTCATATGGTCATAGTCTAAACGGTAAACTAATACGTCCTTTTGTTCAAAAGCAAACAGCTGTATTTTTTTTTTTTTTTTACACCTCAAAGTCATCATAGAAATTCATTAAAATATGTTTGTCTCTCTCCTCTCTCATTATAGCGGTGTCAAACCTGGATATAGAGAGCAAGCTGTCGCTTCACTATCAGGCTCCATGGCACCAACAACACAACGTGTTTCATCCTTGTTCCCGACCACCATGTCTGGAGGAGCTGCACAGAAGCGCTCAGCTCAGCCTCAGAGCCCTGCACCGAGGTGAGAGGCCGACCCAGTCTGCACGCTGCATTATGTTGTGTACAAATCACACCGTGTTGAGTTTTCATTTGTGTGTGTGTGTGTGTGTGTGTGTGTACTGTGTGTGTGTGTGTTTGGGGTTCACAGACGAACAGCAGCACTGCTCCATGAGTCGGGAGAGAAACAGGGTGACCATCTCTATCTCAGTGGCGCCACCTATGCCAACCTTCCCCTCGCCACACAGCATCCGCCGGCAACAGAGGAGTCGCCTGGCACGAGCGGTGAGGATGACTCAACCAATCAGGGGAACAGTTATCTAGAAGTGGTTTGCTTTAAATGACAGGAATATATATATTAATCATATATTATGTGGTTGTATTTCATACAAAGCAGTTCACAGAAGTGGGCCAATAAACTATGTTTATCTGACGAGTCTCAGTACCGTTGAAAGTTAAGATTTGAACAGTTTGCTTTTTACATGTTGAGATGGGTATAGAAAAGGGAGGAAGACATTAAGTATGCATTTTCCTTAATTTTTTTTTTAAAACTGATACCTTTGATCCCTATTAAATATCTGTTACAAACTGACACGATTTCATTCTGATGTTGCTATGCAGCAAGAGAGAGCAGAGAGGGAGCGAGAGTTAGACTATCAACCCAGGAAGGTAAAACAGAAACTTGTCCGTGTGTTCATGTCTGTTTATGTCTAACATGTTAACGCCTGCTGTAAGATTTGTGTGGTTTCCACCTGTGCTTTGTGTACAGTCACTGCTGTGTGTAGGGGCATGTCACATCACACTACAGCACGACGTTAGATTGCTCTTTTATTATGTAGTTATATTGGCACCTATTTACCGTTTTTATTTAAGGCTTTTTCTATTTAGATTTTTATAAATCACTAGCCTCACCTTCATTTCTTTACTTCTGAATCTCTTGAAGGAGAGAACTGTGAGAGAAACCGAGATCCAAACCATACAGAGAAAAGTAAGAAAATTTACGGAACACATTTCCAATTTCATTAGTGAAGGAATTGGCCAATTTTACCTGCACATATCGCAATAATTGTTTGACTGTGTGTGTGTTGTCCTGTCGTCACAGGAGAGGCCAGGGAGAGAAGCAGATATTCAGACCATCCAAAGAAAGGTAAGAAAGATATCAGATAACAAAGATGAGATAGATTAATGTCATGGATTTTTTTTTAACAATATTATATACTGTCTGTCTCATATATCATTCATCTTTTGACTAATGTTTTTATTTAAAATGATTGAATCTTTTGCATTACTCATGTCATCTGTTCTTTTGTCTTTTCTTTATTTTATGTTAATAGTTTGAGTGCTTTTACTCACTTCACCCTATTGAAGGTTGCATCTTCATTCCATGGAATAGAAAGGTATCAAGCATTTGTGTTGTTTTAACATTCTGTTTACCCTCCAATTAATTTTTTTATTTATTTATTGGTAGCTTCACCCTGCACTGAATTTGCAAAATAGCAGCTTTTTCATGCAACTTTACAATTTGAGTCTGTCAAACTCAGTAACTTGTATATTTAAAGCGTAGGACTGTATCAGCACCTACCAAGTACATGATGTTGCTGCTGTCTGTCTGTTCCGTCCAGACTGTCTCGACAGGGGAAGGTGAATGTGGTGAGGTCCTGGGAGGCCACAGAGCGAAGGCCTCAGGTCCCAATGCTCCCTCGACCCAGGATAAACAGACGAACTGGTCCAAGGAAAACCATCCGCCATCAGAACAGAAGTCAACTGCCGATTCTCACTCCATCTCCTCCTGCATCATCCCCATCAACGTCACAGGTGAGACAAAGAAGAGAAATAGGAACATTTTTAAAAAAAAAAGAGCCCTAGTGAGGATCAATCAGGGATTTTGCTATTGTGAGACAACAGTGCTAACAAGTGACCAAACAGCAACTGTTCCCAAATCAGGAATCAAACCCAGACTGCCTGCATGAAAACCAGGAATCAAATTGAATATATTAAACTATAGCTTTTTATATGGCTTATGGCTTCTGTGTTGTTATTGCAGGAGTTGGGTTTGACAGGGAAGCAAGTGCTCGTTGCTCTCTAGTCCATTCCCAGTCGGTTCTTCAGAGGAGAAGGAAGCTGAGGAGGAGGAAGACTATCACAGGAATACCCAAAAGAGTACAACAGGACATGGGTATGTTTTAGAGCACACCTGGAAAACTTAGGCTTATTATACTGTATGGATCATAATCTTTTAGGCTTGGCAAAATGCTATTGGTTTTATTAATATTTTTCCAATTTAACTGTTGAAATCTGGGAATGAGGTGACCTTGCTAAAACAGTCATGAGTTCATGAGGGCAAGCTAAATGAGCAGCAACAATCACATGCAAACAAAAATACTAGGCAGTCCATTACCTAAACTGTACTAGTTACTTATGAGCTACTTCCTGGTTCAGCTTTGACCTGTTTACCTGTAGATGTGCATGCATGCAGTTTCATAATGCAATGGACCATTGCCATACATTTCAGATGTTTCACCTTTGTTTGTGCAATCAAATAATATTGTTTTAAGAAGCTTTGGATTTGTTTACAAGCTGATCATGAATAATGGAGGTCCCGATTCTCAGCAATAAAGCTGTATGGACAATGTTCCCAGTACTTGTAGGACTAAAACTCAACATGCTTCGTCTCTTTGCTTTCAGACTCAGATGAATCACCCGTAGCAAGAGAGCGGACAGTGATCGTCCATGCCAACCAACACCAACTCTCTCTCTGTCAGGAAGACCTCTTAATCAGTGGTTGTATCCATCGCACTCGTGACTCTGGCTGTCAGACAGATGATTTTCTTATAGCATGTAAGTTTATCAGAATGGACAAGTATATTTGGTTCATGAATCTGGCTCCCATATTTAGTAGCTACTTTAGTTAATCAACAGTTTCTGAAGCTCCCAGGCAAAAGTCCCAGATCAGATCAAACCTGTGTTTGCTCAGCACTCGCAAATCAGCAGTCAAGCAATATGTGTGGACTTTTCAAAGAGGCAAGCTGGAAGGCTGCTGCATCACAGATAGATTACAGATATCCAGCATGCTAAATATCTGCACCTGTCGCAGAGTCTGTCAGAGAGCTACAGCCAATGAGACATTGGCTGAAGGGAAACCTGGTGGAGTGGTTAGTCTGTAATAACAGGATATTTACTGTATGGATAGTTGTAATTCAGACCGTTGTTGTCGTTGTTGTTGGATGTATGCATGAATGAACATAACGCATAACACAGTGACTGATAATAGAAAATAGTAAATACGTGTGGAAACAGGACATGTGTGCTAACAACAACATCAACATGTATTACTATGCCTGTGTCACTCAGCTGGCGTGTGTCACACGTGTAACAATTGTGTATTGGGAGATATTGGGAGAACCATCTTAATGCTGCCAATAATATCTAACCAAACCAGTATACCTTTAAACAGTATGAATAATACCCATACTCTATCAACAGTCCACAGGAAACATAGGCTAGAGAATGAAACTATTCGATGGAAAAGAAATATCCACTGGTCGTCAGGTTGTACAGGGCAACGTTAGGCTTTATAACAACAAAACATTTACATTGCGGTCAATTGCAACACCATCACCCAAGGAAGATGGCCTCGCCAGAAACAACCGGTTATTCAAGGCGATATAGGAGGAAACAACAACAATATTTTTCTATATTAATATTTGTGAATAAATAGTAAGCTTTTAAAAGACATTTGGTGACAATTGCAGATGACAATAATATTGTAAAAGAATTTCCAGGGACACGACGAGAGTTTGCTGTTGTAGCTTTCAGGGGGTCTCAAGTATCAACCAAGGGGTCTTGAATCCCCAGAAACCCCCTGTATTCATTTTCAAACTCAATTAACTTATGCATGGTAACTTGGTTCATATATATTCAACATCCAAGACTCTCTCTCTCTCTTGTATTTCTCACTTTAGGTACAGGTGCTCCATCCAGAAGGCGCATCAGAGCCCAACGTGGCCATCAGGGAATCCCTGCATCTCTCTCCCATTCAACAGGCAATATTTCTTCCCTGGGTGACCAGTCAGATTCCACATACACCAGTGCTACAGCCCATGGTGTACGATTGCGCTCTCGTAGCCTTCCTCGAGAGGGTGGGCGTCTGATGGACAGTGATGAGGATGATGATGATGACAATTATGATGATGACGATGAAGATGAGGACTTGTCACCATATGAAGCAGAGGACTTTATTCCCCCTGGCCCTAGTCCAAGAATGAAGATGATGATGATGAAGGATGAAGAAGAGAGCACGGATGACCAGGCAGCTCCTGAGCCTCTGCAACTTGGAAGCCTAAAAAGGTTGCAGCGATCTGGAGAGAGAGACAGGGGGGGAGGAGCAGGAGGCAGCCCAGAGCACAGCTGGATGGAGAGAGGCCGTTCTCGCTTGCCCCGCAAAGCTGATATGGGCAGTTGTGAGATCTCATCAAGTTCAGATACTTTCAGTAGCCCTATTCACTCTGTGTCTACCACAGGGGTCCTGGGCAGCCATGTGGACCACAAGGAAGACCATCAATCTTCAAGCGGTAACTGGAGTGGTTCCAGCTCCACCTGCCCCTCGCAGACCTCTGAAACCATTCCCCCGCCTTCTTCTCCACCACTGACAGGCTCCTCCCACTGTGACTCAGAGCTGTCACTCAACACTGGGCCCAATGCCATTGATGAGGGATTCTCTTTGGATCCCTCATACCATTCGGACCTCAGACCCCAGGGCCAGGGCCACAGGTCAAGCTCCTTCACCTCCTCGGCCACAGATCAACTGGATGACGCAGGGGTCAGTACGGCCAGTGAGGGGGAGTGGACATACCCTCAAGACCAAGACCAGACTGATCCAGACCAAGACCCTGACCAAACCCAAATTCTGAGCCGGAACCATGGGTTAGTGCAAGAGTACAGCTCTAAACAAAGTCTACAAGACCAAATCTGTTTCACTAACAAGACCAGCAACACTGAAAAAGAGTCTGTCCCTCAATACCCATCTGATACAGAGGGTTTCTACTCCTCGTCCATACATTTTGGGGAGTGTAATCAGAGTTACAGAGGATACATGTATAACTATGCAGACCCAGGGCCTGAATGTGGCCAATCCAACACTGTGGCAGCACCACGATCCTATGGAATTTACCCCCAGCCCTCAGGTGACTTCAGAACAGGTACTATGACCCTGGGGAGGACTTGTCGTCCACTGAGGAAACCAAAAGTCAAACCTCCACCACCCAAACGGACTTCCTCACTGAAGGACCCCTGTAGTGGTGTCGATGTTGGAACGGACACGCAGGCAGATCAAGATCAACCAAAGATGGTTAGTGAACAAGAGCTCACCTTGTCTTCCACAGATATGAAGCTGGAACTGGAGTTAGAGCTTTCAGGAGCTCCAGAACCATTACAAACATCCTGTCTAGTGGCAGAGCCTTTGGGAACTTGGGGAAGGGGACTAGGTGAAACCGTCGACATAGTAGAGCCTATGTCCTTCAGCTCTGCAGATACACACTCGTTTAAGGATGAAGGAGCTGTGCAATCTGACTATGCAGACCTGTGGCTTCACAACACTGAGCTAAAGTCCAACAATGGTGAGTACACGTCCATGTCCAACTCAAGCACAGCCACAGGCACTACTGTCATGGACTGTATCAAGTCACCAGACAGCTCGTCCTCCTCCACAGAAACCCAAACCCAGGCACTTGCTCAGGCTTCAGAGACCAGGACAACTAGCCCACCCCTCCCACCTGGAGACTTCAAACTTGGGTCACCCGAGAAGCTGGCTGGCCTGGCCTCCCCATCAAGTGGCTACTCCAGCCAATCAGAGACTCCAACATCAACCTTACCCACATCTTCTGCAGCGTTCTTCCCAGGACCACTGTCTCCCTCAACTGGCAAGAGAAAGCCCAAAGTGCCAGAGAGGAAGTCTTCTCTCTCTTCCCTGCAGCACTTCCCCAGGGATGGAGCTTCAATTTCCACTGGCTACAACAGAGACCCAGACTTCCCACCGCCACCTACTCAACTTGATCTCAATGTTCTTCATGGTGGTTATGTCAGGCACACGCTATCCCACCGAACGCACCATATGCACACACTCCACCATAGCAAACACAGAGGTGCAAATGTTTTAGCCACTGGAACAAAGCTGTTGGCCCCAGAGGCATCAAATACCAACCCACCGCCAAGTTCAAACTCTGCTCTAACAATTCCCAGCTCCAACCTATTGGTGATAACTCCATCTGCTCTTCGTTCAGTGCAGCTCCAGTCTATTAGCCAATCTACAGATAGCGCCATCACTGCAGAACAGGAAATAGCAAGTGGAGCAGAGACTGCAACAAGACCCAAATGTCCTCTTAGTGGTTCTACACTGGCTCCACCGCCTATTAACACAAGGCCTCTCCCTCCTCGCAGACCACCTCCTAGGCCTCCAGGTCATGACCATATCTCCTCCCCTGAACACTTGCATCCACCTCCCCCTGGCCGCCACCCTGATGGGCCTCCATCCTATGAAAGCCTGCTACTCAGACAGGACCGCTATGGACCTGGAACATTCTGGGCTATGACGGCTTTCAGAACACGGATGGACCCATCATCAGAACTCTCCGAGGACAGCTCACCCCTGCATCGGCCTGTGCCACGTGCCCCCCACCCTTCGCCTGTGGATCTACACACACACATCCACTCGCACACAGAGTTCAGAGGGCTCACGCATTCAGCTCATGCTCACCCTGAGTTCAGGGTTTTGGGGGAGCGTTCGTTCTCCCAGGATGATGATGATGATGAAGACGATGAGGAGGAGGAGGAAGAGCAAGTGAAAGAGCCGCCAAGGGCTGCATGTTCTAGAGGAGGCATGCGATCGAACCACCCTCCACCCCCAGCGTATGAATTTGCTGGGCTATCCCACTCAGACTCAGGGCCCTGGGCTAGTCCAGTCAAAGTGCCTGGTACCACAATAGAGACATCGCATCCTTACCTAATCAGCGATGCAAGGAGAGGAAAACATGGAGAGCAGGAAGAAGAGGAGGAAGTGACATCAGGTGCTACCAGAAGTGCCCATCAGCAGCAGCCACAGGAAAGCAAAGATGACTCCACTACTCCTGACACTGAGGATTACTTCAGTAAAGGTAAACTAAATTCTACTCTTTTTTTACAGACTCCCACTTATGGGTGGCTGGGTGATGTGGCTGCTCACCTCTGATTAGAGGGCATTATCTATTTTATCATATACATTTCATGACATGTCCCCACTGGTTGACACTCAAGATCCAGTGATGATTTAAGACAGGTGATGGCATATTTTTGACCAAGGAAGTGGCAATATGAATAAATTTGGTAAGAAATGCCACACGATTAACACCAGCATTGATGCCTTATATCGCAGTTCGGTTATATCATTTAGTTTACAGTTAAAAAAACATGTGTAAGTGTGACCTGTAATCACAAAGAGAGAGAATGGTTTCAAGGATGGTTATTTCACAGATTGTATTCTAGGGTTGGGTAATCTAGGGTAATATACTATTATTTATATACCGGAAGACCAGCTGACAGGGACAATTTAAAGAAATGGCCCAACCCTATTGTATACTAAATGATCAAACAACCAGATGACATGTTATAGGCATGTTTTGTGCTACAGATTCAACACCAAGTGATAATTCACTCTCCCCTCTGATGGATGACACCAAAGTGGATGATGACATTATTATCACATCACCCAACAAGACCCGTACAACTGAGGACCTGTTTGCCATGATACACAGGTACTGTAAAATCTGCATTGGTGGTCAATCTATTTGATTGATCTTGTCCATTCCTTTATCTACACATCTGATCTTAAGATGACTGTTGCTGATGACTGTTATTTCCTCATTCAGATCCAAGAGAAAGGTCCTAGGCCGTAAAGATTCAGGAGAGTTAAACTCAAAGTCTCGACTCTGCCCTGCAGCACCAGTGACCCCTGTTTCCACAGTCATTATCCCGCCAGCTCCTCCTCTGAACATCCCAGCCACCTTAGCCACAGCTGCCGGGTCTCAACGAGCCCCCGTGCCAATCTACCGCAGCGCCAAGAAATCCAGCACGTCCAACGAGGAGTTTAAACTACTGTTGCTGAAGAAAGGCAGCAGGTCTGATTCCAGTTACCGCATGTCAGCCACGGAGATTCTGAAGAGCCCTATCACCCCTAAAAGCCCGGGGGACCCCCTTCAGGAAGGGGCCATAAGACAGGCTGAGGAGCTACCCTTTACACTCCAAGAGGCCCACATTTCTGGCCTAGACCCAATCCAGATACCAGGCCTTTTTCCTAGAGCCAACTCTGAGAGTTTCACCCCCAAAACCCTGCCTTTGTCAGCTGCATCTCGACAGGGACGTTCTCGGATCCCCCCTGTAGCCAACAGCAGTCGCTACAGTACGCGCAGCCGCCTCTACACGGCCCCCATGCAAGCCATTTCCGAAGGGGAGACGGAGAACTCAGATGGGAGCCCTCATGATGACAGATCATCCTAAAACCACCTGATGAGAGCTGTCCTCTATTCTTAGCCGTGTCCTACATTTGAAATGGCCCCTTCTACTTTTCTAATCTTGGACAGGTGTGTCATCAAGGCCAATGGTGTAATTCTTCTGCCACACAAAATCTGACTGTTGCTAAAATGCACCCCAGTTTTGGATCTACTGTTCTATTCAAGGGTGTAAGACTATGGTGTGAGATACTGAATCATAAAGGAATGATTATAAAAACTTTGAAGATATACCTAAATACTGTATTATGAAAAGAATAGCTCTCTCATAGTTAAATGAGCCAGATTTGAGACCTATTTTGATTGAACTGTCTTTTAAAAAGAAAAAAAAAAAACAGTCCCAAATCTTTGGTAAATTATAAGAAAATACATTTTGTGGAGTATGGACAAAGTGTGTGTGCATGAACGAGCACATGCAATACCCACTGATATTTCTACTTCTTGTGTTTTGAATGGCGTGGGTGCGCGTGTGTTGCTAAGGAACTGCTTTCTTATTCAAATTAAAAATGCCTATGAAATTTAATATTCTTTCAACGTTTGGTGGCCAAAGCATTGGCCAGACTTCCTAGAGTCCATCCTCAATATTCCTGCCAACAAGCAAGGGTTGTTTCCTTGTGGAAGTTACACAGCACCAACTTATATTTCCATCAGCAGACCTGGCATAAAGAGTATATCATACAGAGCCAATCATATTTCTTCACATTAATTATATCCAAAAAAGATAACATGATGCATGTATTTTTGTAAAACTGCACCTCAGAACATGATGATAAAGTTTCACCATGTTGCATGACCCTATATGGAAACATCCCCTGGATCCTGGTTTCTGTCAACATTTTTGTGGTTCCTTTGTATTATAAAAATAATTAATCTTTCACTGTGAAAGGTTTTAGTGACATTTGTATTACATTGCCAGTGATCTAAATTGATTTGTCTTGGATTTGAGTGTCTAACAAGAAGGAGCAAGGGCTTACGCCTAGATGGGGCCCATTTATTAAAGATACAGGCTAATTTTGGACAATCGCACAGTGGCCTTTCTCTACTAGAGGTGGTTGTAAGCAGGGCATTTATAAGTCCCTGCACATATATACATGGACTTACACCATGTACCACCAGAATTCAATCACATACTTACTTATACCCAATCTTGAAATCTAGTATGTTTAGACTGATTAAAGCTTTGCCAGCTGCTGGCCAGTCTTGCTGTGCTGACTTGAAGTGGAAAAGGTGCATTTCAAAGATACCATTGAGTGCAGACGGTGAAAATGCTTTAGGTGGTCCTCAATCGGTTTGACTAGAGGTTAATCTGGAAAGCTTTCCAAGAACTAACCTCGCTTTTGCACTTCATGATTCTTCAAGAATATTCCTTGAAAAGAAAATATATCTTATAAATGAAATTGCATATGTATATTTGTACTGAATATAAAGTCATATCTATATAAAACAACAAGCCGAAATTTTATAGGGAATCAACCTGAGTGTAGCATAGAAGAACAGGTCTCGCTGACAACATTACACATAAATCTTAACAATGTACATGGTTCTCCTCTCCTTGTTGCCTCTCCTTCATTTGCACTGACCCAGTAGCATTAGACAGGTGAAAAAGCTCAACCCAGTGGCTGGTGTACACCATTTTGTCTTACCCTCCAAACCTCATATCACAAAATCTGAAAGAGAGGTGACAAGTGGAGGAGAGGCCTACACACCACCAATATTTATTTATAGTGTTGGATAGCCTTTTCTATGCAACACCTGGGTTAGAGTATGGAATCGTTCTCATCCTTCCAATAAGTGTTACACATTTAGAGCATCCAGTGTGTCACAGATGCAAATGATCATCAGTGGAAACTCCCAGCTGCCTTTCACAGCAAACACAACACATATACTTCTTACATTCAGAGACCGTACTTCAGTAGAAACCATTCACTGTATTCTGTGAATACCTCAGCAAGCATATTACTATTTTATTGTAAATGCTACAGACAGATATACAGATAGGTAGACAGATAGACAGACAGACAGATATAGATAGATAGATAGACAGATAGATAGATAGATAGATAGATAGATAGATAGATAGATAGATAGATAGATAGATAGATAGATAGATAGATAGATAGATAGATAGATAGATAGATAGATAGAAAGAAATAACTGTTTGATACTCAGCGAATCTGAATTGCAGAACTGACACTGTGTAAGATGGAGAGGGTAAAAAGCTGTGAAATGAGTTTTAGAATTTTACATTCTTCATACCTGTATTGCTGAAGCGCACTTGTTCCTGTTCATTGTTTTATTTGTTGTGTTTTCTAACGCATGCAATAAGTAAAGAAAAAAAGAAGATGATAAGGAAAGGACACCACCATATCATTATTTTTATCTGAGGGATGTCTCCATACCACGAGAAAAAGATTTTGTATTTTTCGTTCAAATGTTCAAGTTCAATAGTGTGTTCTATAGATGTACAAACTGTCTGGCTAATTCTGTTCTGTATAGTCGTGATCACAAACAGGGGTTTATCTTGTACTGTATATCTACTCACTGGACAATCATACGGAGACTATAAAGAAAATAATGATATAGAATCTGTGGGGATTGGAGAATCTTAACACTTGGTGCTGGGTCCTAGTCTTGCTGGAGCTGTGGAAATTGGGAGTGAGAGAAATATCTTCCAGGAGAAACTGCTGATTCCTGTTTTAAAGTGCATATCTGGACAAGCCGCTATAAAAAAAAAAACAGAAATGGAACAAAAAGAAAAATCCATTCATAGACTCCAAACTAATTTGATCTAACAGAAAGTCATTATCTTTGCTTTTGACTCATAGTAGAATATTTTGATTCCCACAAATCATTATTACTGAATGAATAAAAATAAACGTATCAGTAAGATTGATACAGTGTAACATTAAAATGCAATGTGACTGTGAAATGCTATTTAAACTTTTAAAAAGAAAAATACTCAAATGGATTTGACAAATTGTTTACTGTGATTTTTCCGTACTGTACCTGGCACAGATGCTATAGAGGTATTTTAAGACTGTTTCATTTATTTGTAAAATCAGCAGATTGATGATTGACTGACACAATTTGATTAGAAAGACTAACTGTGAGGTTGCAATGCAGACTCTTGTTACCATTCATTTAGCCGTCTCAAACCTCAGTCCTCAATAGTTTGGGGGGGGGGGGGGGGGAGAAAACAAGAATCTATAACTTTGAACAGATTCTTGCCCCGACTTGTTTTCAAATGTCTGCTTGAATTTTTCCTAAAGGAAAATGTGAGAACAACCAATGGCTATTTTTTTTTCTCAAAAAAGGTGTACAGTATGGAATAATACTAAACTAAACTGGAATATACGTAACAGATAAAAAAAATAGACGTTGAAGACACAGTGTAACTATCTATTTAAAAAGGCTCCATGTTTAAAACTAGCTAGGACTTAACAGATTTGAATCACTTTTGTATTTTTGTATAAACCTGTAAATAAGTTTTTAAAGAAAAAAAATGTTTCAAATTCTTTCTTTTGTAAAATAAATCAATAAAATAATAAAAAGAAAAAAGTTTTTTTTTTCAAAGTTTACATGATTATTTCCAAGCCTTTGTATATTTTGGAGCTGTGCAACACCTTCAGTCTTGTATTTATTTATTTATTTTTGGGGGGTGCAGGGTTTACAACATTGTGAAAATTCCATTATTCTATATCTAATTCATTTTAACAGCTCATCAGGCTGCTTAGTAACTGTGCATAGAAAAAAGCCAATAAATGTGATTGCGTTGAAACGGAAGGCCTTTTGTGTGATACTTCATTTTCCTTCCCCTGAGAACAAAGTGCACTCACAGAATCTCTCCACTAGATGACAGTGTTTTCATGTTGCTTACTTTCAGACAGCTACAGGATTTCTCCTGAAATTTTAATTGTATCAACAAATACTGCAAACAAAACACCACCAGGACTTATGGCTATGGACTTGAGACTTAACTGCCCAGAGGTTTACTTGGTCTCAGTCTCAAATGTGCTGGAAGAACACGTGCTTTGAAAGGAATACCTTCAAATGCCAATTCACTTCAATTGCAATTAGACTATACACGTCTTACAATTGAACTTGCCATTGGAGACCTGAGGCCTTACCTTGACAAACAAACCTCAAGGTACACTTACAAGCTTTTGCTAGGGTTTTCAACTACATCTTGGGTCTTCCTACATTCACTGAAATGTCACACTTGTGATTAGGTCTATGTGATTACAACTGAGTTATCTCTAATTCACAATTGAGTCCAGTTGAAAGCTCCATCAGAAGCTAGCAAGTAGACAATACGTCAAGATAATAAGTTATGTTATTTTTGCAGGAATACATTTACGAAGGATAATTGATTTAAAAACACATTGCTTGCTTTTAAGTTCTCAGGCTGTCAGCTGTCTCCTTGACTAACTAACCAACTAACTAACTAACTAGTGTCCATGTTTAAAGGGTTGTTGTGTGTAAGTTGAACTTACTCTGGTTTACTCTGAAGACCGTCATGGGTGATGAGGATCGACGTCTCCATTTATTTTCGTGAGCAACGAAAGATGACGCTAGCTAGCCATTAGCTAGGTGCCCTAGCCATTAGCTAGGTGCGCTAGCCATTAGCTAGGTGCGCTAGTCATTAGCTAGGTGCGCTAGCCATTAGCTAGGTGCGCTAGCCATTAGCTAGGTGCGCTAGCCTTAGCCAGGTTAGCTAGTCTTAGCTAGGTTAGCTAACTATCTCAATTCCCGGTGCCCCTCCTAAACTACCTCGACTGTTACATCAACTAATGGCCGATGTTCCTATTTCCACGATAGTCAGCGGATTGGCATAACTTAAGTTACAACAAGAAAATCAAATGTGTGACATAATTTCATCAAAATTAGATAAGATAATAATGTATATTATATGATTAAAACTTCATTTACTCAAGTGCTGTACTCATTATTATTAGGCCAGTAACCTTTGAAAGCTTTAACTTCATCAACTGGACTGCTTTAGGTTTTTGAAGACGTTTCTTATCTTAGCCAAGAGGCTTCTTCACTTCTACCAGACTAGTCCTGGACCCACCCAGCCCTAAAGTGACTGGTACAGTTTTAGAATACTTTACTTTAGGGCCTGCTATTTTCTGCTACTTTAAAGGTTAGGGCAAAGTAAAATGTACAAGATACTCAGCAGTATAGCATGGCCTTTACCAGCTGCAACAACTAATAATGAATAATTAGCCTATAATCTTATTATATAATATACATTATTCTAAATTAGGCCATTCTGCATAATGAGGAACAACTTTGAGTCCCTTAAACAAATTATATGTTGATGGTACTTTTACTTCAGTGACATTTTAACTGAGCTACACCGTGGTATTTCTAGTCATACCTAAGCAAATATGAACATACCATTTCCATCGCTGGATAACAGCCATATTCAACTATGAGAAAACATCTCAGATGGATCTTTTGTGGGTGCTATTTTATTCAAGGGTATTTGAATTTTTTTCTGAGTTTACTCATAATTTAAACCAGACAGAACCAATCGCATTTAAAAGCAAAAAGGTAGGAGTATGTCGCCTTCAGATACTCATTTGCAAGGACATCGTGCACATTCATTATGAGTCTACATATATTTCTTTTCAGAGAGTAAAGCCAAAAGCTCTCTTAGGCTGTAGAGTGCCTATTTATGAACTGTTACTGGTTCTTATTAAATGGATAAGTTATCCAGGCTGGCCCAGAGCCTCGTGGTAGGGAGCTGGTTTCCTTAAAGCGACCCAAGCTATTTATTTAACGTTGTTTATCACATAAATAATTGTAAGCGTGTGATGGGGTAGTAGAGCTTTCCAGGGGGAGCACTGTGCTGAGATTGTAGCTTGCTTCACAACCAGGAAACAGCGTCGTAGACCATTCCTAAAGAATCTGAATGAGTCATAACAAGCCTGTTTATTCTGAGAGCTGCTGGTGAGATATTTGAACTGGCTGATCTTTTCAACAATGATTCCTATTGGACTGTCACTTACACTTTTTGTCAGACATCCATGATCCTTTGACCCCAACCCCCACCCACCCCAAAAAAGGAAATCGACCTCTGCCAGGGCTCTTGAATGTATTTTTTTTCCTTTCGCATTTATATATTAACTTCCTTTTTACCTTTCATAGGCTTTTTTTCTTTCCTTGTCCCCCAATTAGGTTTTCACTGCAGGAATCAAGTCAACTGACCAGGCAAGTAGTTCACAACCTGAGACCCACTTAACTTTTATGCTTCACAAAAGTCAATTATTTTTTTCAGATTTCCTAAAATCATGAATGATATCAAATCATGAAATTCTTTTTTTCTCATCATTTACTGGATACTTTTACATGTTTCGGCTCCTGAAAATAGAGCAAGAAATAAAAACCTTTGGTCGATGCAACAGACGCAACTAAAGACGAAGGGTTACAAGTACATTCCTTTGTTTTCAGAGGTCAAAAGTTCAAAAGGGTTGGTTGGTGGTGTGTGTTGGCAGATATAATTGTGGCCTTGTGCTGAGTTCTCAAACATTTAGATGCAAACAAATGTTTAATTGTGTGAAGGCATATCAAACACATTCAACAAACATTTTTTTGTTGAACTAACAGTAAAAAGTTGTATATATACAAATGAAAGGCTGCAAACAGAGCGATAGACGGCAAGGCATATAAAATATACATAGTTGGTTATTGTGCAGTCCCTCTTCTTCGTAGTTATAAACACAAAATGCTAATGATTTAAAACATACAAAACAACCCCTACTAAAACCTGAGTTTCACATTAAAGCAAGACGGGTTCAAGTGTCAACTTGTTACTACTACAGGAGAGCAACAGTGTAAAATGCAGCTACAACACACATGATTTGGTTTTGTAAATTGTTCTGAAATGTTCAGAAAATGAGTATTTCTGCAATTGAAAAAAACACAGACACAGCATTGTCCTCTAAGTAGTTATTTGATGGTGCACACAATAACTATTTCAGGCAGAAACAAATGTGAGTACACTTGATGCTTGATACAGGTTGATACACTCTGTTACAGTACAAAATGATGTAAAAAAAAACAAACAACCTTTTGGCTGGACTTTATACAAAACAGTTTCCCCATCGTGTACACTCTCAGGAGCACTTTAACATTCTGTACAGCACTCAAACTAGACAGTTAATGGCCTTATCTTTATTGTCAACACTATTCCAGTCCTTTTATATGTGTGTGTGTGTGTGTGTGTGTGATTTTGATTGATAGTGTGACTGTCAAAGCATAATACAATTATGTAACCATATCAAGGCTCAAATTGAAACTGTTCAGCTTGAATCTCTTCCAGCACAGGAAACAGACAAGTAAATAGAACAATATCCATCATTTAAGTGTGGCCCAATCTATTCATTTAATTCCTGATCTTTGTCATATAAAGTTAAGTGTTTGCGGACAGGAATCGTTCATGTAATGTTTGAATTAAGGGAAAGAGATCATTTCTCCAACATCTTGGAATGAAACACTTCTCATTCATGTAATTGGGGCGCTCCTGTTTAATACCAGTTTGTAATAATGCTCATGACTTCAAACATCCACTTATTTGCATAACCTAAAATTGACAGCCTGTAACAGACAGCCATTCAGAAACTTTATTGCATTGTTGGAAATGATGCAGCAAGACGTTCACTGCCAGTACCTGAACTAACCTTCCCAATCTTGAGTGGAGAGCATCCTTTCTGAAATTCTGACCAGGGAAAAAACACGGCTGGATATGTGAAGACACAAAGCGGCAAAGCCTAAAGCCAATGTTAAGTAAAAGTTGAAAACATTACGGCCTCCAGTTGTCCATAATAAGGCATAAGATGCAAACATAAACAAATATTGAAATATCTGAACATGTCATATTTTATTAGTGGTCTAAATGCTGTTTCAAAACCCACAGAAATCCGCTCAGAATAAAATACAATTGATCGATTTATTTGTTGGCCGAAAAGTTGTTCATAAAATGACCATGTGTCAGTTTGTATTTGTAAAACCCTGCAGGGTGCTAATTCACAAACAAATAAATAAATACAGAGCACTTGACCTCAGTGTCCTCAATGGTAGCTACGACCCTGGTTCAGCTGGACTTACACGGCAACATCCCTGTAGAATAATTATTCCAGACAAATACAAACAAATACTTTGTTCAACTAATAAAGTATTTGTTAGTTTGTGTGTGTTCGGTTGCCAGTGATAAAAGAGAGCGCCGTCGTCCTCTATTGTTTGGTCTGTTTCAGCCTCTCGATGTGATGACAGAGCTTGAGCGCCGGGCCCAGCTTCAGTCCCATGTACTTCATAATGACATCACTGCGCAGCAGCATGAGAGCTTTGCCATCAATCTCCTGCAGAGAGAAGAGCATAATGTCATGACAAGCAGTGCCGTCAAAACTGACGATGGCGTGAGTAAGGCGCTGAATGGTGGAAATTCCAGTCTGATTTGCCTCGAGCGTGGAGACTATTAGCTCAGGGAGAGTTTGTTTCACCAAGTGTCTGCATAACTGTGAACGAAAACCAGTGTAGTGTGTGGATCTTTTAACAAGACAAAGAATACAGTTCATATAGATATAGAAACACTCACGTGTTTTCTGAACAGCTCGACGTGTGGGCCAAGAGTTTGTGGGTCGGCCTCTTGGACAAACCGCATGACCTCATCAACTGACCAAGACGAGGCGTTGATGCCTGAACCCTCCTTGTCCTGTTTTACATGGTCTGGGCCTGTTGTTGAGCTGGGTGCTGTAGAGTAGGAGGGCATGCAACACAAAATCAAACGAATACCTCTATTAAATATTACACCTTCTGCTTTTGATTTGATTTATCAGTATTGCGGTCAGATGTTAATGAGGCTTTAGGTCAAAAATATATTTTTGTAAAAGAACAAAAAAGTATTTTATAGTTAGTAAATACAATTTCAACAACAATTTAATATGCGTGTGGGTCTAACCATACCTTCCACTCGTCTAGGCGGACACATCTGGCCAAGTTCAGTCGGGTTGGAGGTGACGCGTCGTAGCGGTGGTGGTGTTTGTGTGTGTCCGGGATAATATTGCCGCTCCTTCTTTGTTGCTCTGTAGTCCGATGCGGGGTGAGGGGGGCGGGCGCCTGGAGTGGGATCCTTTGTGGCATCGTCATTGGTCAGGCCGTTCTCAGGGTGGGACAGCGGTTCTGTTTCAAGAAAGGGTGAGAGAGATACTGTTACTGCCATGTTAACACAAATAGGAAGCGGAAAGATGCTGAACTGACCTGAAGTATGCACACAGCCATTTAAGCAAGCAGACTCAGGAGGAAATGTTCTCAGAAGAAAGTAACTAACTTCTCATCTTATAATATAGAATCTTACATATCATCTTTGAAAAAAAGTTGACTTTTTTAAAAAGAAAATATCAGTATATCTCAATCTGCATCAAAATAAACCAGTACATGAGAAAGAAAAAATCCCATCTAGCAATGTTAACCATTTTTTTAAAATTCATGAATCCACAAATCAATCTAGATCCACACAAAAATGTGCTAAAAATACTGTTTTATTTTTTTTGCTTTTCAGATAGACTGATGAAAGAATATCACTGTGCAAATGTACTGTAGATTGTCAACCAGGCTCTGGGAACACAGCTGGGTTTAGTAAATAAATAGTATTTATTTTGTTGCTTTAGACATAATTTAATGTGTTTCATGATGTTGTTACTCATAGTAAGTGAGCCCACAACTAACTCCACCAAACCTTCCTTTTTTTTAGGTTTTTGCTTCCCATTTTCTTTTTACTCCAGTCACACATTTGCCCACCTGACTTGGTCCTCTTGTAGAAGCGTGTGTTGTTGCTGAAGGAGCTGAATGGCTGTGAGCTGAACAAGCTGTCACTCTCCAGATGTTGGCACATGTTCTCCAGGAACCGCAGCACAGACGACGTACTGGAGGCGGAGGGCAGCTTCACGTAGCGGATACCATGCTCTGACCGCACTGGTGGGTACAAAACAAACAGCCATTAGTCTGCGATGTGTTCTCATTCTCACACACACACAGACACTATGCATTCACAGTTAAAGAAAAACAGCAGATGGTTTAGGGTTACCACCCTCCCTTTATAAGCACAAACCAAGCTTTTTTTTACCCCATCCCGCACTGAACTACACCCCCCACCCAAGCCAAGCCTGCACAAAACCACAAATTAAAATCCCCCTCCTCACCCAGCCTCACCCACAGCCTTCTCAATCCGGCCCCCCAAGGGAGACCCAATCCCAGCATCCCAAACCAGGTTAGACGCACATGTCATTTGTGATTACAGACACAGTGCTCACATCAGCGGCAGCCACAGGCACTGTCTTTTATTCCTCCTCTTTTTCTCCTATCACACACACAAACACACATACACACACACATATGCAACATGCATGACCCATGAGGTTGTGCTTGAATCAATTTCACCTGGCTGACTGCCTTTCCAGGCTTTATTGCACTACAAATCCATTAGAATTTATCTAGAAGTGACTTTTAAGGGAATAGTTCAATATTGCCTTTCTTGACAGAAAATAGGATGAGAAGATTCACTCTTTTGTCTGTACGGCAAATATGGAGCTACAAGCAGCTGGTTAGCTTACCACAGCATAAAGACTGTAAACAGGTGCAAATAGCTAGCATGTTTAGCTCTGTCCAAAGGAAACACAATGCCTACCTCCTCTAATATATATTTAATTGGTTTAATCTGCACAAACCTGAAGTGTAATAGAAAAATCTTGACTATTTTTTGACTGGGACCAGTTGCCGGGCAACCAGCAGGCTTCAGGAAGGACTGCTCATGCCCACAAAGCCCACTGTAATATGGCAAATTGTAATTTCTTTAATTTGTGTACAGATTAAAGAGACGAGATATAGGGTGACTATATAGCTGAGTGGTAAAGGATGACGGTTGACATTTTTGACCGGATATGCATGTTCGTTTGCAGTTTAATTTACAGTCTACAGGAACATTTAACGTGGGTTCCAAAAGGAAGCTTCATTGCCCATGTTAGGAAGAAGAATTTCTAGATTAACAAAATAACAATTTTGGGAACATTCCTCCTTGTTTGCCAAGTTTGTTTAGTTCTTTAGAGTTTCACTGCATTTACCTCTGATCACCTCTCCTCCTGTGTGGGACTGGCTCTGTAGGAACGACAGCATCACAGAGGGCTGGTATGTACAGTCCACGCAGGCCTGAACAGCCTGCTGAAGCACGGCGTTGACTGGAGCTGGACCGAAGTGGTCTGGAAGCTGCTGAACTAGTTTTCTGTCAAGATGCGGGCCATAGTCACCGTGCTTGTTTACATAGACACACACTGGAATTACACAAAGAGAGGAAAAAACATTGGTGACCCGAAACATCGCTGCATTCTTTTTGTTGACTGTTAATTCAGGCTAAAAATCACTGAAAACGTTATCATGAGTACACATTCAAGCAGCAGACAGTGGTATCTGTCATCCAGTTTACCTGTGCACACTACATTTGAGCTGTTACTATGGGTGTTGTCTGCTGAGACGTGTCCGGAGCTCAGTCTGGTCTCTGGAGAAGGAACTGTAACTGCTGGTACCGCCAGGGATTGCACCACCCGAGGCTTCCTCTGGAGCAAAAAGCAAACAACCCCTTTCCTATTAACTCCTTGTAACCTACAAAGACTGTTAATGATTTATTAAAGGTGTATTTTAACTATTTCACTGCTACACCTGAACTGCACTCAAGCACGTACATCAGCTTCTAACACAAGGTTGTTCTCCTCATTTATTGTGAATAAACATCCCCAGACTCCTCCCTCCCTTAAAAGGTCCACCTCTGACCTAGCTTCCTCTTCATCAAAATCATTTCTGCCATAATACATATAAACATGAAATGACAGGGTCACTGGACCACATAACAGATTACAGCTCTTGTGACATCTCACCTTGTTCCTCGGCTTGGGCCCTCTCTTCTTGTGTGGTCTGGGGGCCAGTTGGGCCTCGGAGCTTGTTCTGGCAGGGCTCTGTGATGCTCCATTTACTGCCGCTGCCGCCGCAGCCTCAGCCGCTGCCTTTAACAAAGCAATAGTCTGGGATTTGGGACGACGACCTCGGACACCCTTGCGCACAGGGAGGGGTGGCAAGGGGTTAGGCAGTCGGTATGAGGTCTGCATGGAGGAGGAGGAGTTGGAAGAGGAGCGACGTGCAGTGAGGGAGGCTGAGGTGGAAGAAACGGGAGCGAGGAGCGCACTAGGGAGGGTAACTGCAAAAATGGGATATGGGAGGGAGAGAGAGAGACAGAGAGAAAGTGAAAGATAAAAATATATTTTGTATTCTTCTTGTATTCCACAGGTTAGATTGCATTGCACTTAAATGATCAGAGAGGCTCATATATGACAGTAATTTGGATGTACATACATTCTAAATCCCCAGGACAAATAATATCATCTTGCAAGCACACACAGGATTGAAACAAAGACGTTTGCAGAGGATCGACTTGGCTGTATGTCCTCGAGGCGAGGTATGGTCTGCAGTATTAGAAATGCACATTTACAACCTAAATACCAGGGTCAGTTTTCCCAGTTTTTTTGCAAAAAAGGAAGAAGTAATTTGGGCAGAAATACAAGACAAGAGGCAACATTGAATAACTCAGTGGTCCTGCAGAGACGATTTGTTTTGATTTTTCATAGTCCTCCGAGATTGGCAGGTCTTTTGTATTTAGCCCCTCCCTATGCTGAAATCAGAGTCAAAAGTCACGAACCCCCAGAGACCCGCCTGCTAGACGATTCCTGAAAGCTTCTGCTTCCAGCAACAAAAATAGTGATTATGGTGATAAGATTTTACCTCTTTTCCATATATAGCACTAGATATCGGATTGCGGCTGATATCAATTTGGATTTTACAAAACAATGTGATAACAATATAAGTGTGTGTGTGTGTGTTATATATATATATATATATATATGTGTGTGTGTGTGTGTGTGATTTTAAACACATGATATAATATTTTCATAATGATCCTTTGCATTTGGTTATTGAAGAGTTGTGAGTTAGATTATTTAAAATAACAATAGCAAGTATAACTGTAAACTATAAGAATATATTATATTTAAGTAGAGAAATATAAGACCAAAATATATAAAAATGCAGTCTATAAAGTCATAACTATAATTTACTGTATTGGGACATTAAATGAAGTGTGTATTGTTGGAGCGGTAATTTTAGGCCTAGCCGCTAAGAAACTCTTTAAAGTACTATATTTATTAAATTCCTGGGTTTTCTTGTGCTAATTAAGTAATCTTAATGTCCGAGGTTCAAGTCTAGCTTTGCACTGTCCAAATAAAAGAAAATAATGCCCCCAAAAATGCTGGTGACCTGCTTGAAGGCACTCTATGGATCACAGACCTACACCTAAAGAAATAGATATTATAACATGCCAATCAGCTTAGGTGTTAAAATAGACGGAAAGTGACAATAAAGTGAGAAAAAGGAAAATAGCTATTGTTAGAAAGAAGAAAATAGCAGCAGCAGCCCCACCCCCTTCGGTCTTCATTAGTTCTGAGCCCGACTCTGTGATATGATCACATACTCATCATAGTGGAAGTGTGAAAGTAAGAGATCACGAGAGCATGAGAGAGACATATATACATGTACATATATATATATAGAGAGAGAGATTGAGAGAGAGAGAGAGATGGAGAAAGGGAGAGAGAGGGAGAAAACCATCTCCTATTTCAATACAAACATATTTCTTGGTAAGACCCGGACCTGAGAGTGCATGTGAAGGCTCTCATGGGGCCGAGGCTTTCATTAGAGCCTCCTTGACTGACGCGATACGGAGAGACTATGGAAGGTTTACAGTATTCTCTGAGGGGCCAGCCGGGGCACCCTGAGAGCTGCTTAATTGGGAAATGAGTGAAAGTGGGCGTAGAATAGTGCAGTGTTTTGTTTCTGGGGGTGAGGTCTCACTCGCTCACCAGGAGTGGTCACACAAAGCGTGCCCACAGACGAACAGAAAAACGAACCTGCAGTGAACGCAGTGGCACACTTATTCACACCGAGCTAGACGCCATAAGCCCTACAAAGGCAGATCAAAATGCGTTTTTGCGGGGAACCACTCAGTATCAGCCGGTTTTAATTCACCACGGGAAATCTGAGTTAGGGGGCTTCTCTGATCTTTCCCCGTTGTAAAAAAAAAATACGAAAATCTAATCCGTTCACATTATGTGACAGACACAGAAGCAACATGTGCTATTTCCACACCGGTGATTAATGTCACATCGTATATTAGTTTAACATCAAATTTATTTAAGAAAAAAAAGTCTCCTCACCTCTGCATTTTTTACTACATCTTTCAAAGAAAATCGGCTTATAAATGGATTTCATTCCACACTGGCTGACACTATCATCGAAGCAATATGATACTCCAAAACCTGAGCCTCTGTGCTGCACCATTTCATCAAATGGATATATTTTCTAGATGTCTTCTGCATCATTTCATACACTACCCCCCCCCCCCCCCAAAAAAAGACTTATTTTGCAAATCTGTGGAAAATGTCTCTACTTGAATTAAATTAAAATTCTGTAGGTTTGAACAAAGTTTGGCTGCACAGGTTAAATGACTGGAAGGCTGCTTGTATGAGCGTTAAAGCGTTAAATTATACATAACATAACCATTGGTTTCCATTCATTTATGTACTGTACGGAAATCAATAATAACCCATATCCAAAATATGCATTTAAATCCCTCAAACGCTGCAATATGGTTTGCACAATGGTCAGACTTTATGTAAAATGTGATTTGTAATAAACTGACTAAAATATGCAAAACCATAAAGGTAAACGTGTATGACATTGTACAAATCTAAGTCGGCAACATTCAGCTAAACTACAGAAAAAGGAACAACAAAAGTATTAGTTCTCACAGAAAGTGAACTCTTTTTGAGCATGACATCCTTAGCATGGATGTGCTGCAACCAAACAGACATATGGTACTGATCATGACTATATAATTCCAACTCGACCCATTGACCCGTGTGGAAACGTGCAAGAGTGTGTGTGTGTGTGTGTGTGTGCGTGCACGCGTGAGAACAGGGTAGCTGAGAAGTGTGTCTGCTGTCTGGGGGGTGGGGGAAGGGGCTCCACAGAGTTGCCTCTCATCTAATTACAACCCCCCCCCCACTCACAGCAAACAGTCCAGCCAGCCACATGCATGCAAAACACACACAGGCTGTTCTTTCAAGTGAATCTGAAACAGTATGAAACTCATCAACTGCAGATTCAGGTGTGTGTGTGTGTGTGTGTGTGTGTGCGTGTGTGTGTGTGTGTGTGACTGCATGCTGACAGCAGAGAGAAGGAAATAACTTTAAAAGGCTTGAGGGCACAAAGTATAAACACAACAATGTTTTCCTACACAAACTCTGAAGCGTAGTACACCACTGAACTGATCGTAGAAGTTCGCGTAATAAAAAGCTGAGTGCATAAAATGAGCGTACTGAAAATATTTGCAATCCACTAATCCCTGCATGAGCCTTTTGCAAACTAATTCCTGATGCTTTACAGACACACACAAAACATGATCAGAAACATATGGGAGCTCTAAACGTAATTACAGCCAGCATAACAGTTACATCTGCAGACTTTTGAATCTTTCTGACGAGCAAAAGTCACTAGTCTCAATTTGAGTGAGCATGCTAAACAAAGAAAACTGTGTCAAACTGAAGCTTTAATCATTAACACCAGGGTAGGAGACTGTTACACATGTGAAATAACATGTGAAAAGCAGATTATGCTTTCACTTCCCCTTTATAGGTTTTACCAAGGCAATAACATAAAGGCAAGTATGAGTTAGTTCTCGAAATTACTCTTTTAGCTATTCTGGGATATAATTATCAAATCTAAACAAGCAATAATTTCCAAGACACAACTAGATACTTCTAACTGAATAGAGCAGATTATTCACTGAATTACTTCCAATGTGTGCAGTATTCGTTGATGCTGATTGGTTACATTTCGGTGAAGTTTCAGTGGAAATCTCTCGTATTATAAATAAAAACCCCAAAGGAACATAGATAATTCCACAGAAAATATAGTCTCATAAAACATGTTATTGCTCCATAAATGTTCCTGCATTTCACTTTAACACACTGCATCTGGTAAACCAAGTCACAACATCTTTTAAAACACAATCAAGCGGGAAATAAATAGCTGTCACCCTTAAAAGAAGTTTAGTTCTTTCATTCAGGAAAAAAGAGCAAAAAGAAACGACTTGGTAAACATATCAAACTCACCAGGAAATCCCCAACAATGCAGACTTCACTACTACAGTTGCGGCTTCTGTAGTAGTAGTAGTAGCAGCAGCAGCAGCAGTAGTAGTATTGATAGTAGTGATAGTGATAGTAGTAGTAATGTCCGTAACAATACTAGTCACTCACTACATTTGCTTCCTGGTTCTCTCTTAGAAGCAACTCTTTTCTCTTTTTGCTGCTGCTCATGCGTTTCCTCTCTCTGACAAATGTTTTCCTCGACCCTAACTTCCTCTAAAATACTCATCTACAGTCCTCATCTGCACTTCATTTTCTATTTTCTGTCTCTCTATCAGCTGCTTTCTTAGTTATCTCCGCATCTCTCCCCTCTCTTTTCTCCCGGCAGTAGTCCACAACAAAGCCCACGCTGCTGCTGTGGCTTCTGCTGCTGGTTGAAGCTGCTGCAAAGCTTCCCTACCAATGAATGAGCCGGAGGAAGAGGGGGAGGGGGGGTGTTAGATTTGCATAGGGGCTGGGGAGGGGTAGAGTGAGGGTAGAAGAGTGGGTGGGTGTGGTGGGTGGCATGGGGGGGCGGGGGGTTTGGGTTGAGCCCTTTATTCATGTTATCTGTACGCCATATCGACAGTCACCTGCTTCTCAGCAAGCCCCTGGGGGGAGGGGGAGAGGGAGGGGGAGAGGGGTTAACTGTGGGGCTCCAAGAGAAGATGGGGGATGGGGGGAGGTAAAAGGTTAAACTGGATCAGAAGAGTCCTGATTGAAATGGGGGCAAACTCCTGGAGTTGGTGCACACATAAGCAAGCTTTCCCTCAACATGCGTGCACACACACTCTCCCGGCCCAGAAGGAGGTGCCCCCCTCAGTGTAACCCTAGCCTATTCAGACATTCCCTAGTGAAAGATGGCCAGGTCCAGCGTCAGGAAACAGTTGCCCAGTCGGATATCACCC
Source organism: Chelidonichthys spinosus (assembly GCA_029853015.1). NCBI lineage: Eukaryota > Metazoa > Chordata > Actinopteri > Perciformes > Triglidae > Chelidonichthys > Chelidonichthys spinosus. Next base: position 5,012,940 of record CM056821.1, on the reverse strand, counting down.
GGACTTTGGAACAATGTGGAGCAGGGCAGTCAGAGGAAGCCTGGATGGGAAAAGTCCCTCCAGTCAAAGATATCTTAATCAGCTTCTGAACGGACAAACGGCAGTGCAGATTAAAACAGAAACTATGTCATTTGAGTATCTTACAGCATGGTATTTCTTAATAAAATATGGCTTTCAGAGATACAATTATTGGTATCTCTTGCGTTCACAATGTAAGTGTACTCTTGTCAGGACCCCCATTGAGAATGTGTTTTGTTTAGTCTATGAAGGCCAAATCACACTGATAGTTCATGGTTTCAAAGTCAAAGAAAAGCTAGAAAGCTACACCATAAGGACGTGTATCAAATACACAAGATTTTTTTTTAAATAATGCACTGGTATAATATCTGTGGAAAATTGTCGAAAAATGCCTTACAAACAACCTTATTTCTCTTTACATTAATCAAGTATTTAGAAAATGAAATGCACATATACACTGTCATTTTTTACCTAAATATAGAATACAAAAGGTGACAAAATGTAACTTACTTTGCCTTAAATAGAGAAAACACTACCATGTGTGTTTATCTGCTAAAAAAAAAAAGACAGACATACTATATTATTCTATGCATTATTGAAAAAGCACAATCCTGCATTCTGACCCAGTTTAATACCATCAAGCAATGGAAAAGTTGCACCACACATATTTTTAAAATGTGCATGTTGATGTAATGGACAAACAAGGGGAAATAAAAATAGACCCAATCTTGGCATCCTCTAACTTTTTACAAAATTGTATGGCATTGTCACAGCAGGAGAATTTTGTAATTTAAATGTGCCAATAATTACAGTTTTCTCTTACATGTACGGCTAATAATCAGCTCAAAAACACCTCAACCAACCACCCCCACTTATTTACTCTCTCCCATACAAACATAGCTGTCTGGTGATTTACATTATCCTGTAATCAAACACAAAAAAGTGAAGCACAGAGCTTGGTGAGAGACTTACTACTCAAACTAAAAAAAACATGACAGACTGATAAACCGCTCAGCTCCACTACTCCAGCAGAGAAATGTCATCTTCTGGAAGAACTCAACAGTTACAAGGAGGTGATACTGGGAACATTTAGGACGCAGCACTTCTGTTACTCATCAGGCAAACGTATGGTCATGTTTTCCTCGTTTTTGTCATTAGTACCACTGGTCAGCAGGTGTCACTGATCATTACCAGGAAATAATAGGTTTTGACTGGGAATAGGGTCGCTATTTTTTTTAATAAATTGTTCTTTTTATTTTTATTAAACTAATCTGAGAGCAAAATCAAAACACTGCAGACCGGTCTAAATAATCTATGTGAAACAGGCCCCTCGTGAGCTCTAGGTGGATATAAGGATGCCACATCATTACAGCTCCCTTTACACACAAGGATTAGTATTTTGCAGCCAGCCAGGCAGTCTTGTATGGAACTCCATCTGAAGTAGCCATTAACATCTCTCTGGTGTATCGATACGTAAACAATGCATGGAGGCTGCTTACTTTACTGCCTTACTGCCCGAGGGCTAAGAACATGTAACTGCTGCCATCCATCAACATAGCCGAGGAAACACAAACAATCACACACACACACACACACACACACACACACACACACACACATGAACACACACTTGCCATTAATCAGGAAGTTGGTCTGTGTTATTCAAAGCCACATGTTTCCTGACCAGAGGACACCAACCACAAGGTAAAGTGGAGGAGGAAGTTCCTGGATGGGAACTAATGTAACCTAACAACAAACATGAGGATGACTGATATACACTGGCGATTAACATCATTTATGGATGACAAACGTCTAAGTAGCAGCTAAACAATGAACATTAAGCTTCAGCATTAGTGCAAATCACACAGCCATATACTCCTGTAACCACTGAGCATAATTACCATACAATTATCCTCATCCTCATTGATAACATCAATGAGGATCTAATTATATGGTAAAAGTTGATTTATTATCCACCAAAGCTCTAATTTTAACAATTGCACATTTGATAAATCTCAAAATGGTTAGAGAAGAACTTTTAAACACTGGTTCATTTATTCAAGGCTCACCATTGAAAACATGAATCTGTATTGAAAGTGGGTCATATATGTAGTAAATAATTTTAGAATTTTGTGCCTTCTTGACCGAGAAAAGGCAGAAAGTGACTTTTTCGCTCATTTGGATGGAAGACAACAACTCCCACAATGCACAGCTCTGCAGGCCACTCTCACCTCACCAGTCCACGGCGGTTTGCGCTCACACAGCACGGTCATCGGAGGCTCATTTTCAGAACAGAAATACGGAGATCTGCTGTCTCTGGGGGAAATGAGGGAATGATGCACCACCATTCAAAAATACTACCGGGTTTCTAACGATACAAAGCTTGAATGGGTGAAGTATTCCTTTAACTGTTTAACATATAAACAGCTGATCTTATATATGTCTCGCTAAATGTCAACAATGAACTGTATGACAATAGCGGAAAACAACTCTCCTACAAATGAGGTATAATACTTTCTTGTATCACAGACCAAATACATTAAAATAAACAAGTCAAAATGCTAGAAACAGGTATGGCATGCACATCTTTGGTCTGTGTCAGTGTAGCATGTGTTTTACAGCGTTTTAATCGTCTCGTTTGGATATTTTACTCTAAGCTTTTGTATCAGTGTTATCTGTTTTTAGTTTTGTTATTATTGTTTAGTCTGCATCATTTTATCCTGCCATGTTGGCCATCTTGGCCTCCCTTGCAAAAGAGGTTTCGGAACTTAATGTGATTTACCTGATTAAACAATGACGAATGAAAATAAAATGTATGAATTTTCTTTTCTCAAAATCATTATCAAAAACTAAATAACTGTTCTTATTTTTTGTAATGTTTCTTTGAAGTAGACTTACATGGGTAATATAGACTCCTTAATGAGGACAATAACAAATAATTTTTTTATTAACAATCAAGGCAATTTTTTCGAGAAGCCTTTAAGGTGTTTAAACCAATTATTTTAGTATTTAAAATGGTAATTAAAATAAAAATTTAGAAATTACTTTATTTTGGTATTTTTGTTGATACTTTTCCCTGCCCTTATCTAGACGGACTGCTTTCTCATCTACAATAAGCTACGCTTAAGGAGATATAAAATACATGTTTCAATTAAATGAAAATCCCTTTATCTTTCCCAAAAACAACTACCTATTTAAACCACTTACGTCCCATATGTAATTTCATCCAAAAAAACACAATAACAGGACAGACATCTCTTAAAAAAAGTTTCAGTTAAACTGGATGACGTTCAACCACAACACTGTAGTTTATGGGCAAACGTGACATAATCTGGATCTCTGCGGTCAAATCAGTGATTGTTGTTGTTGTTGTTTTCCTCAAACTGTAAAGCCACTTTGCAACATATATCAAACAAGCAAACCGAACAGCCCAAACAATCAGACGTTAAAAAGCAGCCCGTGGTTATGTAAAGCAGTAGATTGATATTTGAAGAAAGATCAGAAACTTGAATCTATTCATGCTGACTCGCTGAATCTTTAGGGAACTCTGTAGACTCATCAATGTGGAGGACAGAGATGCAGGTCACAACCCAAACCAAAAAAAAAAAAATCTGATTCAAACCACAGCACACAAAAGACAAACTGATTTTACGCCGTGGTATTGTTTCTTTTACTTCAGCAAAAGACCGGAGCATTTCATCCACGACTGGTCACAGTTAAGCCACGTATTTAGTCAAAGCTAGCAGTGAAGCAAATTCACACTGATGTAAAGTATAAACCTCAACCCATGTTAGCGACAGATGCAAGAACCTCTGAACAAGGCCTCTCTGTCTTGATAATGGCTGAGAAATACGACACCCAGGGTCAGGGATGATTAAGGGAGAGCACCAACTATAAATGGGTAGAGTACGTATGGGTACACTGGAGAACTGCAGAGGGGATGCAAGATTTTTATGTTGCTGCAGATGTTAATTTAAAAAATATTAGTCATTTATAATTCCAAATACAATGATACTAACTTTAATACAAAACTTACCGTATATGTAAGTTGGATTCACCACATTTTATAATCAATATTCCCATTTTCTTTTCATGTTTTTAAGTTGTTTTTCTTGTTTTTTTGATAATAACATAAATGGAAATTACTTTCCATTTTTATTTTAACATGTCAAACTCCATTCTCAGCTCATAATGACGAAGCCGATGGGTTTGTGCTCTGCTGCCCTCTAGTGGGGAAAACTGTATAACGCAATTTAAAGATCTGAGATAAAACACCTGTCCACCATTAAAACAAGAAGAAGCAAAGTCAGTTCAATAAACTGGCTCACTATTATCCAAAATCTAATCATATGATCTACTTTATAGTGGATACCTGTGGTATCCACTATAAAATAGATTATGCATTAGTGCAAATGTCATCTATTGCAAGTGAGGCACAAAATTGCATATGTGCAATTCACATTTTTCAAATAGCACATTCTACACACTAGACAACAAGACTTAACAATTAAAACAGCACTCACAGAAATTCCCAGGCGGCTGTAAGCTGTGTTTTGTCAGGGAACACCAGCCGACGGGGAAGATGTCTCTGGAGTCGAAGGCACACCAGTAGTCGAAGGCGCCTCGCCAGCCGTCAAACATGACAAAAATCTCCTGACCTCTGACCTCTCCTACTGTGGCCGGACAAATCAGGTAGGGGTTCTTCCTGTCCACCGCCTCCAGCTTCATACCAGGCTGGAAATAGTTTTTAGCTGGGATGGGTGGTTCCTAAACAAACACACACACACATACATTTAAACAAGCATATTAACGCTGTACAATCACAGAATCTGTTTGTATCTTTTAGTATTTAAAAACGTATTTATAAACACAATTTTAAACATGTTTTATTCAAACAAAATACTGCTTGTCTCCACTTTGTGGCATAATAAAACTGGCATGCTGATCTGATCCAGTGTAAAAGACATATGAGTGGCTCCCCCTTGTGTCTGTGCTGATTACTGCAATAGAAACAGGAACATCTGAAACTAACATTACATATTTTAAAATCAAGATGTATAGTTCCCAAGCATAGAGGCAATAAACTTAATTTATTTGAATGTTGTATAATGTTTTTTTTTATGTTTTATTCATTTAATAGCTGGAGTGCTTAATGATGATGATGAAAAATAGTCCCAATTTAAGGTCAACAATGAACTGATATTGAAATTTTTTATTTTTATTTGAATGCGGTACCACTCATTTTCGTAAAACTAAGACAAAACCGACATCAGATCAGTCAATTCATATTGACAACTTCAAAGTCTGATCAGCTTCAGTAGAGTAATGCCAGCATTGGCCTTCAGTGGCTTCTTCCAGTAGTCATTACCTTTTTAAAAGCAGAGGCAGGGGCCATCTCTGCTCCACTTAACGTCCGCAGGAGGAACATGGGCCATGAAGAAGCATTCATCCTGAAACCTAAACACAAGGTTAGATTTTTTTTTTAATGCAGAATGACCAATTTAGAGGTGAGCAAAAAGTCTGAATGCTCACAAACTTCACGTCAGAATATGAAAATCACAGATGTTACTAATATCATTAACGATGGCTCTGTTCTAGTCAAATGTCCCAGTCAGCCATGACAGTGTGAGAGTGAGCCAGGATGCCAGGACTCTGAAACAGAGCATGGTGTTTTTAAGCACTGATAAGGCGAAAATTATATCTTTAATTAGATGTATGCAAACTTTTTAGTGTGTGTTGTTGTATGTATGTTCTGAGAGGAAATGTGTTTTAACATAGAACACATGCATTGTGTAATCTTCAAATAAGGCTTAAATATATACACTAAATTGCCAAAAGTATTCACACATCCATCCAAATAATTGAAATCAGGTGTTCCAATCACTGCCATGGCCACAGGTGTATAAAAGCAAGCACCTAGGCAGCAGACTGTTTCTACAAACGTTTGTGAAAGAATGGGTCGCTCTCAGGAGCTCAGCGTGGTACTGTGATAGGATGCAAAAGGGTGCAAACTCAAGTCATGTATAAAAAAAAATAAAACACTTACCCAGCGGTGGCTGCAGCATGTCTCCGTTCCTCTCACAGGTTCCTATTGGTTGGATGTCTAACGAGTCGACCAGTCTCCAGAAGTCGTTGGTGTTGTCACTTCCATCCAGACGCAGGCGTAGACGAGTACCCATCATGCCCATTACCGTTGCAATGCACACGGAGTTAGAGTTGCGAGGGTCCCGTGCTTCAAGTTTCATGCCTGCTTTAAAGTCATTGGAGGGGGGGACTCTGGACTGTAGAGGGAAACACAGTCGGTCACTGTCATGTACATGGACACTTATGACAGGGTGACGCATCAAAATGCAATCCAATATGATCAAATAAGGAGACATTTCTTTGAGATTTCATTTCAGGGGCTCAGTTTAAAACACAGTAAGCACATTTCAATGGACTGGACTGAAAGGTTAGATCCGACGAGATTAGCCACATTATTATTGCACACTGGGACTTTAAATACATTTACAGTGAATAAATAATAAAGCTGGAAATAGTCTTTCTATTTTGTTCCTACTGAAGAGGTAATGTGATCTTTATAAATGGGTCATAAATATAAAGCTATATTTAAAAAAAACACACAAATGATTTTATTTAATAGCTGGGTGTTAGCAGGAATAAATAGAATATTTATTTTGGACTATTTTCAGGTTTTACAGCACCAGTTAATTTTACTGTATATACAAATAAACTTTCATGTTCATCACAATGAAGAAACATGTCATTCACTACCACAGCTCTGTGGTAGGAATGAGCTGCTGCACAATGATATACATACATGTATGTGTGTGTATTTATATGTATTTAGGCTTTTGTTTTTGGAATTAAAGACATGGTGACATTTAAAAGCACTTTAATAAGAAGCTAGTTGATGTTACCTGTTTGAAAGAAGTGGGCGATGCCGCAGTAGAGGACGTTTCTCTCAGATACTCTTCCCAACTGAACGGTTCTACCAAAGACAACAGAAACAAACCAGTGATTAATGAACGATTCATCTCGGAAGGTTTAAGAGAAAATATAATAACAATTTATTTTTACCAACTTAGACCTACAATAACTGTTGTGGCCACTTGAGGGCGGCGGAAACAAGCTGTAAACACAACGCCGACATGTCGTTGAGCTAGCGTCAGATTTGAAGTCGAATTTTCTAGCAAGCAGGTGCAGCGGTTAGCTAACAGGCTAGTGACGGAGCAACGTTAGCATTTGTTCGGAGTCGTGTTCTTGGCAGCCTGGTGAAAGTAACGTTAAGTCACCCACTCGTTTAACTCTGTTTTTGTGTTTCCGCTGTGGTCCTGGTGTAAATATGTGGCTATGTAGCTGCTGGGCCTTCTTCCTCAGCTTGGCCAGTTGGTTGGACGACGGTTAGCCATCTCTCCCCCTCCCCTCCCCTCCCCTCCCCTCGCGCTCTCCTCCCCCCCTCCCCTCGCGCTCTCACTGGGGTTTCACTTAGGGATCATCAATAAATTACTCTTTTTATCACATTTACAAATACTCAGAAAATGTTTTGTTTTGTTTGTTACTTGAGTAAAAATACTTAATTACATTTAACAACCGTTGGACATATAATACCCACCTCTTTATATCACATTTTCACTGCCTTCTATTTTATAACAATATATCCATTGTTTATTTCTGTAGTGTGTACGTAATGTGACCCAGAAACTAAAAAATCATCACCAAAAACGAAAACTACACTGACTAATACCTTAATTAATCCATAAATAATATTCTTTTTTTTACTCAAAATCTCTTTTTTTTTACTAAGACATAAGACAAATGATTTGTTGATTAATTATGGATACAGCAGGCTACAGCAGCGCGTTAACACAGTTGCTTAATCTGCACTAGTCCAGGAAGTTTAGAAGAATATTAATGTTAAAAACTTCTGAAGTCACAGCCCAACATGGTATTTCTGAGTGCTTTTGTAATCCCACCCTAGAAATGACTGACTAGATTTATGGCTTCACTGTTGTTTACCTCCCCTGTCAAGTTGAAGTTTACATCCATACGTATGCAAAACCCGGAAACATAATGCCTCCGGACACATTTCACAGCCTACTGTTAATGAAAGGATCAACAATGAAGAGAAGAAAAAAACAGAGATCAGAGTTGCCAACCATTAGATTTGTCGAGGGGAGATCCTGCTGTGATGCTGCTTCGTCCCTCTTTCTCCTCTTTTTGATCTGAAATCAAAAGATGATTGAAATGTTCATCAGAATGTGGGAGCTATGATATTCAGACTGTAATTACTGTGAGACTGATGGCATAAAATGAATAGTTCAGAGAAAAAATAATTAAAATGACGTCTTACGAAGCATCAATGAGCATTTTGATCTTGTTTGTTTCATGATGGAACCAGCGTTGAAGCCAATTGGTGCATTTAAGAATCAGTACAACCATGAGAACAGCACTGTGAGGGCCTACCTCTGTGTGGTGTTCGGCCCATGATGACCAACGGTTAACAAGCGGCTGCAGAGGAGCTGGAATCAGACAGGCTGTTACCTACACAGACACTGGAGAGGAGACAGACAGTCCAAAAACTTCAGAAAACCAGAATGCCTATGTGGGACGGTGATTACTTCAAGCAAGTTATTAAGGGGATTTCATGTCATATTTCACTGCATTACAACTAGAATGGTACTCTCAGAATACTGTTGATCTGTATCGTGTGAATCCAACTCACAATTGGCAAACCCACTGAAGATCTGCGAGGTGTGGTAAAACACACTTCATTCAAACTCAAAAGCTAGCTGTGATCCATGCAAGCAAATATAAGAAACATCATACAATCTTGCCAAATCCAAATTAAACTCAACAAGTTGTCTGTATGCTGGGCAGCGGCTGAGTACTCAGCAGTTAGATCCATCAGCTGTTGGCCAAACACACCGTACGAAACAATAAGAGTGATTTGAAGATCTGCAAACTGTTATCGTCCCACTGAGGGCGAAGGGTATTGGCTGGTGGGTCAGCGATGCACTCAGCTGTGTTATAGCGGCTCAGAGGTAAAAACGAGTTGTTCTCCGATTGGAAGGATCGGTGGTTCGAATCCTGGCTCCTCAAGTCCGTATGCCAAAGCCGATACTGAACACCAAATCCCCCCCAAAGGCTGGGCCCTTAGATTAGATTAGATCCTGATGTGCAGGTGGAGCCTCTGCCATCAGTGTGAATGTGTGTAAATGGGTAAATGTAGACTGAATGTTGTGTAAAATGCTTTGAGTAGTCAGAAAAAAAGACCAGAAAAGCACTATATAAAGGCAGGTTCATTGGCAGTCAGTGGCAGTTAGCAGGCAATAGACGGTTCTTTGAGAAAGTGTGAGTCACCGCAACCACAAGAGATCCTTGAGCAAGCCATAACTGGCCACCCCAAATATTGTGCAGGTTTGCAGTTTTTGGACAGACACAGAAGTGCACATTACTCATGCACTCACGCACGCCAAGCACACACGATAGATGGAGGAGGTTATGACCACAGGACCTTTAGGTTCAGTGCTTGAATACACATCCCCATCGAAATGAAGAGATAGCGAATTTACATGCAAAATGGATTCCGTCATATAAATTATTTTGAAATACTACTATTGGTTTATAAAGCATGGTTTAGGGCTAAAATACAATCTTGATCTGCTGCTCTGCTATGAATCATCCAGACTTCTCAAATGGTCTGTCCCCAGAGTCTAAACTAGGGCTGCATTATTAATCTGAATTTTAACAAAATTGCAATATGAACTCGTTGTGTCACAATTAACATTTGAGGTTTAAACAAATGGGATAATGACGTTAAAACGATTCCCTACAATATTGTTAATCATATCACAACTGCAATATTAGTCAAAATAATGACAATAAGACATGTTTTCTAAAGCTCCTCAACTGTAAATGGATACTTTTTTATCAATAAAACTTTAGATTTACTCAAACTGAGTATAAATCAAGGCTTAAGACTTTACTGTAACTGCATTTTATTAAATATTTGGTATAATTTATTCCCAACTTGCATTGCACTGTAACTATCTGTGTTATTCTTCAGCTTATCTGTGTCATTTTTTACTATTTGAACTCTTAACTAACAAAGCACACATGTAGTTTATTTCGGTTAAATTCTACATAACCCCTAAATAGGTATTCGTGTATGTAACAGTGCCCAGCTATGAAAATGATTTACTTACTTTTTTTTAAAATGTACTTTTTATGCAAAGTGCAGCAAAGTAAGAAAGTATTGAGAGGAGGACGAACATCATGGGAATGGTTGAGAGAAAGAAAAACAGGATAATCTCACAATCAAAGCCGATCTTCCACCTACATAATCTGTTGTGCTGCAGGTTTCATTCAGTAGTTGTTGCAGGTAATAGTTATTCATATTTTTCTGATGATATTACCATTATATGTGATATATAATGTGTTACTTTTGTATATAAAAAATATATATTATAGAATAAGCTGAGACTGAGACAGTCACTGAGTATTCATTGAATCCCAATAAAACCTTCTATAATTGTGCTTTATAAATATTACATTGCATAAAGACATCTAACATGCCTGTTGTGGGATTTGATATGTTCTATAGTAGTAACAAGTCCATGTTTTGAGCAGCTAGCTCACAACACACATGTACTCCTGACACACTGTATAAATGTTTGATAAAATAAAATTGTTACCATACTGTTAGCGCTGAAAATCTGGCGCAAACATCCAGATTTACAAGGTCTCCGAGTGTTCCACTCCCTGCAAAGTCCATTCATTGTGATAACTCAAAAATGCAGAAAACTAGTTCAAGATACCAGAGTATCAAAAAAAGCAATACACTCCAAATTAAATCCAGAAATTCAAAGGTTAAAATCCCTCCAGAAGCCAGTCAATGTCTGCTTTTCCTGGTTTGAAAATCCAGCATCTGCAACGTATTGTGGCCGACCCTCCCTCTGAAGACCCCTCTGTCTCTGCAACGAATCCCATTGAGTGAGAAGAAGCCATAAAGATTCCAAGCTGCCATAAAAAGCCATTAAGTCGTGTGGACGCTGGATGTCTGCTGGCCGACATGAAAGGATTCCAGCTCTGCTCACCGCTCAGCTGCAGACTCAGTGTTTGCTCTGGTCTGCATGTCCCACTCAAGAGGGTCAGACAAAAAAAAAAAGAAAAACGCCCAGCAGACCAGGAAGCACTTAATTTTTTACAACCCCCATTGCCACTGTGGCAGCCATTATCTGGGATTAATGTAATGTTCACAAACCTGAAGAGTGAGAAGATCTGAAAACTGAGACCAGGTTTCAGAGCAGAGGTTGTAACTTTCTCTTGTCAAAGTCTTACTGGAAGTAGTTTTTCTCATGTGTGGAAAAGAAAACCGTGCACTTTACTCGATGATACTTTTGTTATAAATGGTTGCGAATGTAAAAACAATAATGTAATTCATACTGTATATATTTATGAAGACATTTGAATTTTTGGATGCTAACACAAACAATATTAGTGTAATTGTGTTACTTCACAAAGTGTAATTATAAATGTCACCTGGAGATTACATTTTGCAATCAACAAATAAGTTAATTCATCAAAAATGTCACGTTCCCACAGCCCAAAGTGAGCCCTTCAAATTCCATGTGATTTACCAGCAACTGAGCAAAAATGTAAAAAGTAAAAAGATGTATATATATATATATATATATATATATATATATATACATTTTATATATATATACATTTTATACATTATATATATATATATATATATATATATATATATAGTTATATATAACCAAATATTGATCTACAGAAAATTAATTTTGCTAATCGATTAATAAAAATCATCATCAAAATACCACACATTTGCTGGTTTTCGCCTCTCCTATTGTTTGTGTTGCATTTCTTCGTTTTGTGTTACAGTAAACTGGACGTCTGTGGGTTTTGGGTAAATGTCAAGACATTTTATAGACAAAATATTGATTAATGAGAGAAAACAATGGCAGGTCGATTACAAGAGCCTGGAACTCGACATTCATGCTTTTAATTAAAGTTGCTTGATAGTTAACGTTGCTGATTGATTATAAATAAATCGTTTCAGCTCTACTTGATACAATTAATTTCAAGCATAAAGACTTAGTGGTTGACAACGTGAGTCGATGGGTTCACAGCCATAGAATATAAATAACCCTTTTTTCTTTTTTTTAATCTGACAACACCGAGCCCAAGCTCCGGATCCGGACTGAAACCCATCCTCATTACTGGCTTATTACTGAGGATAGGCTGCTCACTTACAACAATACAGTACAATAAACAAAAAAAACTTTCATTATGGTATATTTTTCATTAAGACTATGTCTGACGTCGACGTTTAGATTACATCACACCTCTGTGGCATCGGGTGGCACGTGCGTTTGGCTGAGAATAATTGATTTCTTTCTTTCATTCGCAGGATTTGGGTCAAAAGGGGTGGAGTTCAACACTGAATCAGCAAGGAGATGACATTAAATGTGAAGGAAAAGTCTGTGACGCATTTTCATTTGCGTTATGGTCCCAGTTTGTGGGCGGGACGGCGGTTATTATCCGGGCGAAACAAACAGCGCTAACCGACGGGCGCGAGACGAAGGGGATGCGGGACCGTCAACGACTTGTTACGGTGTAAACCGTCTGCGGGAATCCGGTAAACAGAAAGCGAAGGGAGATCCGCAGAGTTGACCGTACAGCACCGAGCTGCACACACACACACACACACACACACACACGACCCCGCACAAACACGCTGCGCTGTCTGTCGCTGCGGGGACAAACAGCGGCAGCACGCGAGCGCTTTTCACCGCAAACGAGAGAGGAGACCCGCACGCGGCAGTAGTAAGGAGACATGAGACGTACCAAGCGTCGGAAGCGGCTGTTTTGATGGGAGATCCCTCCTCACTTTCCATCAGATGCAAGCCGCCATATTCGCTGCAGCACCGCGCATGTCCACCACGCAGTGCTGTAATTCATGTTTCTCCGCCGGAGGTTCACACAGACCCGACGACGCAGGACGCGGAGCGAGTTAATTAGCCGTCTTATTGACGGGTGTCGTTTCCTGTTGGGTTGCGATAATAAACTGCGTGTCGCGTGGAAACGAAAACATCAACATTGACTGCGTGGCTTCCTGTTTCTCGCGGTGATGAAACGAGATGTGGCTGCAGAGAGTGGAAGGTCAGCTTTATGTTAATGTGGGGAAAAAAAAATATATACCCAGACCATTTATAAAACACATTAGTGGAGCAACTCTTTGTAAGGATGGACTTGGATTGATTATTAATTGAAATGTTAATTTAATTTAAGTCATTTTAAAAGTACTTACACTAGTGTACAATTACAAAAGTTCTGCATTAACTGTTTTACTTTAGTAAAAGTACACAAATATAAGTATTCATTATGCAGAATGATTATAGTAATGATTAGAGTATTAATCCTGAGATATTGATGACTAAGCAGCTCGAGTTACTACTCTATATGTGTGCATATTATAGTAAAAATGACAGTAGGCTGTTTTTTTTTTCATCTTTCAACATCAGATGTCTTTGTCTCATTTAATCAGTGAGCTTTCAAGTATCAATACTTACTACTAATAACTTACTAATAATCAAATAAAGCTAACTGGATCAGTAAAGGTGATCTTGTTTGATGTTAAACTGATCATCTGTGGTAAACCGTAGTGTTATAGGAGTAAAGAATGTTTCCCTCTGAAATGTATAGTGTGAAGTAGCATAATAGAAATAATCAAGAACGAGTACCTCAAACATTTCTTACTTGGGTAAATGTTTCAATTACTCCACTATTAGAAATGTAGCCATAGAACAGCCAAGAAACATTTCCACATTAAATCTATTCGTGCTCCAAACCGTGGAGGTTGAAGATGAACCACCTCTTCCAAACCTGCCTCACTGCTGAAACCGTCGCTGACAAAGTGGGGAATACTCTCTTTCTAATATGCAAAATCATCAAATAACAAAATGTTGCACTAATGTATGTGAGAAAGTCTTTCTTTGGCGACGACTCTTACAAAATGTTCCACATTTTATGAGCTCCCGACTGTGGAGTTAATGGTCTCTGTGTATCAATGATGAGTCACTGTCCCATAGGTGAAAACTTGAGCACTATAATGAATGACTTAACTAAACGTATGGCTATGTTTTAGCTTAACTACAAAATTATCTCTCAACTGATCTTCAGCTAACACAATAAATTACATTCATTTAATAAAACATAAAGTGGAATTTTTAGCTTCATCTCAGCCAGCATAAAGAAGCTCCATAATGCTGTCATTATGCATAATGAGAAGACTTTTTCTATTTCTAATATTATGTTGACATACTGATACAGAACATTACCTGCAATAAAGTTATAAATGGACATCAGGGACAACAAAAAAACAATAAGTAGGTCAGAGAATAAAGCTGATCACATGATCAAGTTGTTGCAGTGATAAAAAAAATGAGCCAAAAACAGAAAGGATGGGGTGAAGGTCAGGCAGAGAAATGGTCTTTGATAAGAAAGGGGTGTTTTTGCAGCATTTAATGGTATATATCTGTAAAGGACAGACAGTGTCTGTGAATCCACTGAATTCACACTGATTTGGCCAATTAGTGCAGCAGGGGATGTGTAGGTGGGGGAGCGCGGACGAGCTGCGGGACGGTTTTTAATCAGTGGGCAGCAGCTGACAGGGTGGAATGTGTGTATTATTACAGGCGTATATTTAAGACTTGAACAAATCATGAAGTGGAAGTTTTTATTTGACCACAGCTCACGGATGTAGGACGACTGCTGGGACGCGCAGACGCCCGCCTTTCTATTGGCTGTCCGCCGCGTCGCTCACAGGGATGACGACGTTGCTGCTATAAGCAGCTGATGCCGAGGCTGCGAGCACGGAGCCCGTGAAGGACTGTTGGCGGTACACGGATACCCCGTCATCGGCGCTATGCCTGCGGATTCGGTCTCGCCTCCATCCAGAGATTGAGTGAGTAGGATATTTTGACCGTGTCACGACGCACAGGCCCGGGCTCTCCCCCCCCACCTCCTCCCCCCCTCCCTGTCTGTCGCTCCACATGTTGTTTCTTCGTCTTCCCACATCATCACCATCATCATCATCATCATCATCATTTTCACGGGCATGATGCTGTCACAGACCTGAGCCTCCTCACTTCACACAGCGCATCACATCTGCAGGTAAAAACAAACAAACAGGGGGTTTAATGTCGGACGGACTGCGATTGATGATGATGGGGGTTTTTTATTTGGGGGGTGCTTAAAATGATGTGTTATCGTGGTGTTTCTGGGTGAACGCTATTTGCGGGTCTTGTTGTGCAACACTCTTCGTGGACACGGTCCGTGGACTCCGCTGTGATGGACGCACTGGTTGCTGTGTAGGCTGAGAAACGCGTGGACAGCGACGGAATGGTGGTGCGCTCCGCAACGCAGCGACGGGAGAGACGCAGTTTCGATGCAGAGAGAGAGAGAGAGAGAGAGAGAGAGAGAGAGAGAGAGAGAGAGCAGCATTACTATTCCCCCCCTCTCTCTCTCTCACCTCATACACACGCGCATACATTCTCGTGCACGCGGACGCACGCACCAACCTAATAAAATCACGCTCCCAAAACTCGAGTAATGTGCATCTTTGCGTGCAAACACACCAACAGGCGGGTTTGTTGCGAGGTTTCGCGCGTCTGTCCGTTCTGTCAGCCTTGTCAGGCTGGACTTTCCCGACGTTCCTGCCCGCTGTTTGCCTGATGGCTGCAAGAAGGAGCAGCAGCTTATCAATAAACCGATTCTCTGATTTCTTTTTTTGAGGAACATATTTCCTCGAGTACAGGAAAACCATGCATCCTATAGGCTGCTCCAGTTTCACGGTGCATTCAGTCAAGATACAGTATGGATCCCTAATCACTCCCCTGTGACGGCACCATATCCTTAAATGACTAGCCACCGATGGCCTCGGCCACCTTATCGGTTCCCCTGGAAAGACTTCGCTGTGTAGAGTGTGCACTGCATAGGAAAACGCCCACACAGGCACATGAAGCCAAATCAACATTAAAGTGTCTTTGTGCTGCTGAACAGATCAAGTGTTAAAGAAATGAAGCTGGACTGACACCGGGAGAAGCTTTGATGGTTTCAGTCCAACAGCATTCACATTACAAAAGAGGCATTTAATCACCGTGGTCAGCCTGTGGATGTGTTACAGGAGGAGATCTACACCTATCGTCATTCTGCTCTACTTTATCATTGAATGCGAGCAGGCTCTTGGAATTGAGAGGGAAAGCAGAGTATACTGTAGCCTAGGAAGAATAAGCGGCGAGGATGTTTGAATCATTGCAAACCCATTCACATCAGCATCAGGGAGCTGTAGGTAATTACACACAAAGTGCAGCTGAGGCTGGATGGGGATGTCCTCAGGTCCGTAGGTATTTGGTCATAAATCAAAGTGTTGGGAGTGATTTTCACCTGCTGATGACATTAGAGTCAAAGTCAGGGGATCACCAAAGTTATTACAATTCATCCTGAAGGGAACGTGAATGTGTGTATGCATGGCAGTCCATCCAATAGTTGCCATGCTAGCAGGTCTGTGTGCACACACTGAACATGTGTATGTTAACGCTGAATCTGAGGATGTTAAGCAGGTGCATTATTATGTAACGTTTTTTATGTAATATTATCAAATTTACCATCTTGGTTTTGTTCAGTATATATTCCTCTATTTTAAAAAAAGGCAGTTGTGTTTCTAAATAAGACTATAAACCATCAGCACACTAACTAGTCCACCTTCACAGCTGCTCCTTTATAGCCTTACATCAGCTTTTTACTTCTGGCGATTGCAGGTTTGCTTTAAATATATAATTTAGTGGGAATTTGGGAAGATTATCTGAACAAAACATGCAAGTGTCATAAACTTGTGGTTGCCACAGAGCAAATCCCATTGAAAAATCCCATTGGCTTTTTTGTCAAGGGAACCAGTGCGACGCTAACTTCCAGGTTGGCTTCCAAAAACACATCATCAGCTCTCTATTAGCACTAAACACAAAGTACAGCTGAGCATGCTGGGAGTTGCATTCATTTCCCAGATATTTGGTCATCAATTAAAGTACTGGATCACCTTATTGAGGGGGAAATGAATGCCTGTACCAAATGTTATGGCAGTCCATCAAACCTCCAACAAAGTGAACAAGTCAGCGGATAATCAGTAGGATTCATCCTCTGGGAACCATGAATATATGTAACAAAGCCATGTTAGAGATATTGGGATGTTTTACTGAATTTGTGCAAACTTTGATTTGCTGGTAGAACGAGAGGATAAAGTCCTTCTAGGATTCATCCTCCTATCACCATGGATACCTGTACCAAACTGTATGGCAATCCAGCCAGAGTGGTGGTCTAACCGACCGGCAGTGGTAGACCTGTGAAAAACAAATGGCTTAATGGTGCTGCATAATACATCCACTCTCCAGACTGTCATGCTTGCAGCATCCTCCAGATTGAATGTGGGGCTGATGGGATATGGGAGCGTGTGGAAGTCATGCTTAAGTCATCCATGATTTAAATGTGTCCTCGAGGAAGGCTGCCTTTCTCTACATGCACATGCCCTAGTTAGCCACCATCTGTGCCAGGAATACCACCAGCATGCTACGGCCTGCGCAAGGCATGATGGGAAGTTGGACCTTGGAGTGACCCTCCGACAGCATGGTTTAACACCTCTTTTTTTTTTGTCTCTGATCCTGCAGGTACGGCCGTGTGGACGTGTGGATATAAGCACGAGACGGACAGCCTCAAGACATGGAATAAAGGGAGGTCGGAGACGACTGTAACTACTCGAGTCAGATCCATAAATAAAAGAAAAACTGACTTGATAAAAAAAAAAAGCAGGAAGAGAGCGATAGAGTGAGGGGAGAGAAGTAGAAGAGAAGATGGGGTGTGGTCACACGACGTTTCTCCTGGACTCTACAGCTCACTCCGTCAGTCGCCGGTCAAAGCAGGAGTCGCCTCGCTAAAAGCAGTTCATTTCACCTGCTGGAGGAGCCCCCACCCTCGGTGATGTGATGAATAAGTTTGAAGTCCTTGGCATTGTGGGAGAAGGTGGGTGTTTTTTTTTATTTTATTTTTTTTTATTGCATATTTGTAGAAAAATCAAACTCTGATCCTGGTGATCAGATGAGGTCACATCCACTGTGTGTTTTCACGGGTGTCATAGTGCACTTTCATTGTACAGCTGAAGCCTGCACATCACAGTTGTCAGACCTTGTATTCTTTACACAATGCAGAGGGTTTGAAAGGGGTTTGTGAGCCTGAGAGCTTGCAGACATGTAGAGTATCTAATCCATCGAGACTCTCCTCGCAAGGAAAACAACAATATTAGTTTGTTTACCATATATTTTGGAATAGTTTCAAGGGCCCTTATTTACCTCGACTGCAGGCCTTTATCTGAAACAGGCTTATATCTGCAGGTCTTTGGTCCTATATTTCCAAAACATTTTGCATGTTAAACTGTACGATTCCACAACACTGATTTCAGAAATGCATTGTCATGTCGTACTCTTTTTCTATTCTCTGTTTTCATTCGCTAATTAATTCCAGTAGTTTGCATTTAGATGTTTTTTTTCCCCCAAGCATGGTTTAGTTGCCATCAGTGTAGTCATAGCCGAACCATTATCATGCTGCTATGGCGCTGCAGGAATGAGTCCATAAACCCAGAAATTAGTCAGCATCTCTTGCGGAGTCAATGGGTTTTTGAATGGATTTTTTCGGTAGCCGTGATTTCTTTGAGTTCGTACTGTTTGGGTTTAAAGTGTAGCTTGACGCCCTGCAACCATTGTAGGCGGTCTTCAAAGGTAGTGGAACATGATGTAATCGTTTAGTTTAGCTTGGAGGAATTGTTGGATGTGAAAAAATAAGAGATTTTCTTTTTTATTAGAAAACTTTTTTACGTTTTCAGAAAACATCTAAAATGCTGAGGTCGGTCATGGATGTAAGCCTTGACTGTATGCATCACTGTGCTTCTGTGTGTTCTGCAGAGTGACAACATTGATAGCTGGTCAGAAAATGCAATAAATGAGGATACAATTTGAACACACAGTTCCTTTTTACACGTCAAACCAAGCAGGAGTGATTTTTTTCGGCCTGCATTTGCAGCTCATTTCAGTGAGTTGAACTGACATGTATCCCTGACTTCACTCTAATGTGAGAAGACAGAGTAACCCAGTGTTTATTGTTCTGTTGATAATTCTCACTAACTGTCATCTACGTCGGTGCTTGTCGGGATGCATTAATCAAAGCGTTAGACACATGACAACGGCAATTAATGATGAGAGATCTAAAGCCACAGCAGTCGTTTTTCACCTTTAGTCACATTTCAATTGAGATTGTCAGCGTTCCTCAACTCACCAGATACAACAGTCTCCTGGACCATTTAACCGTACCTCAAATGTTTGTTATCGCTGTTAGTTTTACTCATGTGGGATGATTTCTATCAAACATTTAAACCGGAATGGAAGATATCATGTTGCATGTGTGATTTAAACTGCAAACAAAGCAGTTTGTAAGGAGAATAATTAAATGAGACCATCGCCTGAATGGAAATACATCTGAAATGTGTGTGTGTGTGTGTGTGTGTGTGTTTAGTTGAGACTGTAAACCTGCACCTATAGTGTTTCTCTGGTGTTTTACAATACTGCACTTATTCTTATGAACATATTTGTTTGATTTTTTTTTTCTTTTAAGACAAAACGTTTATTGTTATGTTGAAACATTATTAACGTTTGGTGTCTCTCTCTCTATTTCTCTGTCCAGGGGCGTATGGAGTGGTGCTTAAATGCAGGCACAAGGTAAGGCAGCATTTATCCTTTCTGTTCATCTGCTTTGTAAGGAAGTGTTCGTGGTTTACATCAGTGTGATATGAAGTCTGCGTGTGTCAGTGCGTTATGAGATGTTGAAAATCAGATGATGAAGAAGAACAAAATGAAGACAATAAAACTCGAGCTGCAACCAAAAGTTGATATTGACAACTTTCAAGTCAATATTTGTCAATTTGTAGGTTGTTTGGGTCGTTAAAACAAAGTTTATAGCAATCTAGCACAAACTATTCTTAATGCAACATGTAGCCTAATCCGACAGAAGATTATAGAATATATTTGTTGTGGTACCTGCACATGTTAACGCTCCTGTAAGGCAATGCAAACAGGCTTGCACCTTTAAAAACGATTTTTTTTCCATTTGGTGTCATGAGTATTTGTTGAAACACAGAGACCATGTTGCGATGGGATCACACCAGCCGTGACGCCGGGGGCTCCTTCCAGCCCTCTACTTCCAGTGCCATTGCTCAGATCCCCCCTGAAACACCAATGTGCCAAGCGGCATCCTCTGGTGCTGAGAAATGAAACGTACACGGAAGTGCCAATAACTGCAGATCCTCAAATGGCCTCTTGAGGCTGGCATGCATTGATGACAACTCTATGTTTTTTTTTATAAATAGCTCACCTGATATTAAAATGATATTAAGGCATATAGGCATATTTAGGCATATTGAGGGCTGCTTGGAGTGTCAGATGGGTGGCGTACCAGGCTGCTATCGCCAGGGCCATCTCAGATCTACTGAGGGATCCACCTCTTTGGCTGTTGTTGTTACCGCCAAGATGGCGACAGCTGTAGCCCCCCACTTTGACCTATACAGTCTGCTACACACCTGTGTCGCATCTTGCACGGTTCTGATAACATCTGTCCACAGACAGACACACAAACACCTGGCAAAGTACTCAAACCTGTGAGGCACCGTGAGGACCAACACACACACACACAGACTCAAGGGGTCAACCAGACGATGTTGTGGCTGGAAGTCAAACCAGTACATCTGCTGGAACTTGTAGAATGTGTGAACACAACAGTGGGGTTTGTTTGAGTGTCTATGCCGGTTATCCGTTCCTTGTTTCATTCACATTTTTGTATACAATGATAAAGAAAAGAGAGCCATTTTTACATCGTCTCAAGCATGCTGTCCATCTGGCATGATGTTTTAAAGAGAGCAGCTGCAGGAACGTTATGTTTAGAATGCCACAAAGTGTAAAATATTCAAGTATGTGAATAAATACACGGAGAGAACCTCTGAGGCTCAAAACATCTTTGAATCATTCATCATTATGAATTAAACACCAAAACGATAACCTGCTACTATTATTAACAGCTGCTTTCCAAGGCCTCATTAAAATAGTCATGTTGAGTTTAATGGAAAAAAAGCAGTTACTGTAAAGGTCAACATCACCGTGACGTTATCACATTACCACATGACACCTTTTACAAGTTCATTGATCCACATTGTGGTTGATAAAGTAATGCTTTCTATTTTTAATGAAACATATTACATATACTCCAGCACATAATTATTTCTGATAGAGATCATACAAAAAGGGTAAGTAATTAAGGGGCTTGTTGCCTCATATTCCCAGATAAATTTTGCAATTAAAGGTAATTAAAGTTACCTTTAATTGCTAAAGTCAGGAGCAGGAGCTATCAAAAAAAAAATTAACTGTTTCCACATTAAATGCTGAAACAAAACAAAATATATTATTCTTGTCTCATCAAACCGGCAGAACTATTTTCTTAAAACAGACATCCTTGTTAGACATTTTGTTATGTCAACATTGTTGACCTTGACCTGCATTCATTTGGTAATCGTTACACGCATTTATTTTGTTATAAGAAAGCAAACAAGAAACCATTTGAGAAGAGTTGGTGTTTGGGGAACCGTGCCTCTTAGAAATCATTTGTTTCACCAATAATGTGTTGAGGTGGAGTGTAATTGCTTCCTGCATTCAGTTTGCACAGTGTGAACATTGTGAGGTGGTCTAGACTTCCTGTTTCATTTTTTAAATGCTTTGGACTTTATACACATATTACCAAGAACATCATTCCCTAACCTCAACCAAGTGGTTTGAATTGCATATTACATTTATTCTTTTAAAATTAATTAAAATAGTATTTTTGCTTAGTATAAGTGCATGATTTAGTATTTTTTAGTTGCTATCAAGGACTTTGGGTTTCAGAACTGAAGTTGGTGATTCCAGAATAAAAACTAGAAAGGCTGTGTAAACTCCTGAAACGTACTTGAATCAAGAGTATTCTTGATAGAGAAGTGTTTGCAACTTTACAAAATATATATATAACTATATAACTAAAATTTTAGTGTATTGTTATTGCTAAATTTAAATATAGATTCAATGCAATTTGCAGAATCTTTGCACCCTGAGTATTGTCTGCAGGTATGCCTCTCACAGCTGACTTCCAAGCATAAAATGACCCATATCGCCTGGTGATCTTCTGCACCCGTGGGCCCACAGAGTAAGAGCACTAGCATTTCCTTTAATCCTGCCTCCCAGATATCTCTTTCACAATCTACGTCTACAAAAGTCTTCTGGGGTCCTATGGCATCAGCAGACCGACCCGGACGTGTGTTGTAATTCCACCGTTTGCATGCTGAGAGTATTAGCATCAAAGTCTGGCCTTGGAGACTCAAAAGACAAACTCCTGTAATAAAGTTGGCCAGCTTGCCTGTTGCGTGAGAGGCAGAAAACCTCCACGAAGCACCAGCTCGCACCAGTCACTGCTGCTCCTTTAGCTGAGCTCACAGTGATAATTGAAGGCAGCTCAGATTGTGCATCAAGTCAGATGTTCGCTCACGTGGTTTTGTGGAGGCTGAACATCCAGAGAACGTATGTTCAGACATGACATGTTGTGTCCTCCAGTTGCACCCGCACTTTATCTAAATAACAGACTTCATATACTTAAAATACTCTCAGTCTTCTAAACGGAATCAAACTGAGCTGCATTAATTTTCTGTAGTGAAAAGCTTTGACTGCACAGAAGTGAATTTTTTGTGTCTGATTTTGTATCATTCCCTCTGTGAGCACATTTAAGAAAATAACAGGTTTGTGAGAAACATACAAATCACAGCAGACTCAACCAGGAGAGGAGAAAGGCCGTTCTTTTTGATGGTAAATGCTGCTATCCTAATGTGTTTCTCAACATTCAACATTAAGATAGATTTCATGTTTGGTTATCCTCATTGTTTCCACTCAATTCCAAGTGAAAATGAAGTATATGAAGAATTAAGGTCAAAGATGTGCTCGATAGCGATGTAGGTTGTTGCTGCATTGTGTGATAGATGAAGGGGAAATGAAAAGAAACGGGGGCTGATTCATTATGGAGTTCTGGGAGTGCTTGGCGTTTGCCCTCTGGTCCCTTATGCCATTTGTGCATGTTTCTTTCATTTTAGGCCCGAAGAAAGAAACACGCAAGTGTTCTCGACGCTAGCCCTCATGAAAATTTTAAACGAGCCATAAATTATATACATTGTGTGAACCGCTAAATATGCAAACGCTTGCATTCTGTCGACATGAACAAAATGACACAGTAAGGAGAACATGACTGGAAGCTACAACCCTTGGCAGAGGCAGGTAAAAGATCAAATCCACATCATAAATCGACTAAATGTTGACTTGTGAGATGTGTCATTTTGTTCCATACTGCCTGGAATAATGAAAGCAAGAGAGTCTGGGGGAAGGAACCAATGAGTAGGTCTACTCATTAAAGAAATTACAAACTGTGTGTGTAAGTGTGTGTGTGTATTGTGGGCGAGCCACGCCATGTTTCCATGAGACAAACCAAATCCAATAACAGGAATTCAGAATTTTGCCGTCTCAATCTCCTTGACTTTATTGGAATCCGTGAATTTGGTTCCCAGCGAATCTCCCCTTCATAAACCCTCAGATGGCAGCTGTCAAAGAGCGGGGACAGTTTTCCCACTTGTAAAACAGTAGTAGGGGGATTCATTTCCACATGTAGGGACTCAGACCATGGCAATAAAAGCTTTTTATCTTTGCTGCAAGAGAGTGGTTATTTTTACTTTTCTCAGCTGGAAGCAGGGCAGAAGAGAAAAGGGTGTCAGGGGGGGAGAGACAGTGTGTGTGTGTGTGTGTGTGTGTGGAGGGAGACTATACTGATGGTAAATGGGTCACCCTGTTAGGAGTCGACAGCAGACCTGTATATATGGTTGAGGGAATCTTGGCACCGGGCTGAGACCAGGTGACTCAGAAGAGACCGACTGTACTACCAAGCAATGCAATCCATTATGAATGTGTACAAATGATGCATCCTTTGCAGTACAGTATGCGTTTGATGGGACATTTAATTAGCCGAGCTAATGCGTGGTGGCGTTTGTGCAATGTTCTGCCACTTTGTGGAAGTGTTGTATTATGTGGGTGTGTGTGCGTATGTGGAGGCTCATGTGTTATCTTGAATATGTGTGTTGGGAGGACAATAGCTCAACCTACACGCCAGCCAGCGTTTCCTGGAGCCTATACATTACACCTTTGCTGTATTGTAGTGCGACGTTAATTAATTACTGAACAGGAAATAACCAACTCTCTGGTAATTCATTGTTTCAGCAGTTTTTTTCAAGATAAAACGTGGGTTTTTATTGTTTTAAATCCTTTAAAGCAGCATACTTTTGTGATTTTTGACAGTATTAAATGTAACTTGAGCTCGATAAGTCATTTGATAAAAACACATTAAAGAGAAGGGGGTTTGAGGGGGAGACTGTGATGAATAAAATACATAGTGAAGTATGTGAAGAGCAGGTTGTGAAGCGTTAATGTAGAGAAGCGCTATATAAGTGCAGTCCAATTACCAATCACAAAAAGAGTCAGTCCTATTGTCTCCCTAATGGAGTCTTATTAAGTCCCACTTCCCCCATGCTGCATAATAATGACCTCGAACATCACTTCTGTGGCATAGCTGGGTTTGGATGTGTGTAAACAGTGAAAAAAAAACCATCATCACTATTTGTGAAATGTTCAAGCTTCACTCTTTTGTGCAAATCAGGAGCTGCTCACATCATCATCAGCAGAAAACGATCACGCCTGAGGCTATTTTTAGGTGTGCTGACTTAACATTGGCTCAAAGGTAAATCAATGGCGGTCACAAACGCCACACGAGTAAAAGCATCATCGGCACATTGCGAGGGGGCCGTCCCAAAAGCTTGAAATGTCTATTTTTTAATTTTGCCTGGTAAACACAAGCTATTCAGCTGTCCTTCCCTCCGCTGGAAACCAATTTTAATATCTGATTTAAGTGCGAGTCAGAGCTGCAAATCCGTGTTTTATTTCATTGGCTTTGGGGAAATCTCAAACATTGAATGAAAGCGTGTTCAGTTAAACAATTGGCTTGTGTGAGCAGGAGTGCTGGCGGTGGCGTGCAGCTCCTCACCGCGTGGCCGACTCCCTGCCTGACCCTCGGTAAACAAAAGGACAATAGGGCAACATACATAGTAGCCGGGGACGGACACAGAGGGTGTTATTCTCTCTGCACCGCTGTCACCCACGTCCAGCTTCAGGGGTCAACCTGAAGATTAAATAGACGGGTTTCCCGTCTAATCAAGGAGGTGGGGAAATATATTCCCAGAACTTTGAAATAAACACATAGTGCTGGAAAATAAAATATGCAAATGAACATGACTTCTGACAAACTCGATGCCAGCTTGAAAAGGAAGCTATTATCATGTTGAAGTTTGATGTACAGATGAGGAGAGAGAATGACTCAATGAGATATTTGAAGCAGCTTAAAGATACAGTGTCCAGAAGGCAGGGAAGAAACAGGGAAACTTTGCAAAACTCCAAAGAAACGATGCGGCAAGGGAAGGAAACGGACCTGTGTATGTAGTGAGAGGTGAGCAGAGGTCTGGTGAGTTCAGGGCTAACAAGGGACAGGTGAAAGAAAACAGGGAAGCGCTAACAGGATGATACATTGCAGTAACTTTGACACAGACTAAAGCAATGATCCACTCACAGACCCCAAACACAGTCCACCGTAATATTTTAGGCCTTTTTTTTAAATCTTATTGTCAGTAATGAGGAGCTCATGGTAAAGCTTTTAGATTTCCCACTGAAAGAACATAATAAAGAGCGTATGAAGACAAGTGCGATTGTATCCTTTTTGCAAAAAATAACATATCTGATATTTTTTGGAAGCCCAAAGTCATCTTGACCTGTGAACAGCTACAACCTACCGTTTTATTGTGTTCCAGTGAAACTGTACAATATATACTTGATGTCAAAAGCTGCAGCTTCAGCCTTTGGAACCAAGCAATGGTAAATCTGGGAAACGGCAACCGCACCGGCAAGGTCAATCATGCAACCTGCAAGAAGCTGAAGGAGACCAATGATGCATATTAACTACTCCAAGGATGTGCTGTTTGTGGCGTGTGTGTGTGTGCGTGTGTGTGTGTGAATGCCCTGCGGTAAAATAACTGAAATGAGAACATAGAGCACAGCTCTTGTGTTGGCACTGCCGGCAACTTGGGCACACATTTTTTTTCCATGCATGTCAAGAGTGGGCAGGAAATGAATTTAACCATTTCTCTTATTTGTCTTTTCCCACTTTTTATTCTATTCCTTCCGTCAGATTTTGAATGCTAATTGAAATGTTGATTCGTCTATCTTGAAAAGTCGCTGAGGCCTGTGTTTAACTCTGTACGTTGTGTTCTTTCATCTTAACACAACTCACACCCTCCTGTCTTTACAGGAAACCAATGAGCTGGTAGCCATTAAGAAATTCAAAGACAGCGAAGGTGAGTGAGTGAGGGAGGGAGGGAGGGAGGGAGGGAGGTAACAGGTTCAACAGCGGTAATGTTTCTGTCTTCTTTCATTTCTGCACAGAAAATGAGGAAGTCAAGGAGACGACGCTTCGGGAGCTGAAGATGCTCCGGACACTGAAGCAGGACAACATCGTGGAGCTGAAGGAGGCTTTTCGCAGGCGGGGGAAACTCTACCTCGTCTTTGAATACGTGGAGAGGGTCAGCTCATCATTATTATTTCATGCTTTACACACATGAAGTCTTACATTGCACATCTCCGCTTTTGCTGTATCCAGGCTCCACGTTTCAGGATGGAGAGACGGCTCTGTTGAGCACAGAAAAAAAAAAAAAAGAAAAAAAAAAGAAAAAGCATCACCATGGCAACATATGAACTATGCTGTTGGTGAATCATGGTATTCCCCACTGTGTTGCCAGGGTATCCAGCCAAGTGTTTATTTCATGACAGGTTTTATTTTCATGCTGCTCTCCAGTCATTAGAGCACGGCGTCCCCTCTCCTCTGGTCGGGGTTGAAAAGGAAAAGCAAGACCAGGGGGGGGGGATTATCTAAGACAACAAGGTTCATATTTTTAAAGCGCACCGTTAACCCTGCAGCCACACGTCCCAGCTCTGTCTTGTGGTTTGCAGAACATGCTGGAGTTATTAGAGGAACTACCCAACGGTGCACCGCCCGATAAAGTCCGCAGCTACATCTACCAGCTCATCAAAGCCATCAACTGGTGTCACACCAATGAGATAGTACACAGAGGTGAAGAGTTTATCTTTACTCGCTTATCTGCTGCGAGAGAAATCCACGTCAGTCTGGTAGAGTCTCAACATCGGCCTCTTTGTCTGTGCCTCTCTTCCAGACATCAAGCCGGAGAACCTGCTCATCAGCTCGGAGGACGTTCTCAAACTCTGTGACTTCGGTGAGTCGTCGGCCTTCTCCTCCTCTTCTTTATAGCAGCCAAACTGTCACGTTGACTCATGTGCACGTGCACACAGTGTTGCTTTGTCAAATAAAGGCAGTTGCTTGTAAAATTGAGGTATTCGTTTCGCGGACCGAATCCGTCTTCAACTGGCGAGTTATTGGATGTGTGCGTTCATCTGTACGCCGTCAAGTAAGAGCTATATCTGTGATTTTGTTTGGGCTCAGTCCGGTGTGAGAAATCCCACCTTTAATGTGTCACATTGTAAGTTGTTAGGATCAATTCTGCCACTGGGAAGCAGCCAACACGCTCTATAAAACCTCCTCCGGTGGTTGTAGTTAGCACAATAAATCCGCCAAAGTTATATTTCAAGAAAGTCAGGTTGACTACTCTAAAAACATACTGATATGTTGTATTAATACAGCATATAATTCTACATGTGCTTGGTGAAATCAGAAAGTCAGTTGGTTTTGCATGATTTTCTTTTCTAATGCGTTCCTACTGAGTCAGCTGGGGTGAGATTTGCTTGTTATTCACTGTTGGAGCTGGCATTGTGTTTATTGTGAGTCTTCGTGCTTAAAATGGATTCTCTGTACGCCAGTTATCTAAAGCAGCGTCTCGACTGCAGTGACATAACTCATTAGAGTCTGGTCACATGGGACGATGGCCATGTTGTTACTGTAGCTGTCCAAACCATTTGAGTGTTGATGGCACTTTATTCCCATGTTTATCACAAGAGTACTGGATGTCTAAAAACATGTGTTCACTTCTATCTTCTGGCTCAGGCTTCGCTCGTAACCTGTCGGAAGGAACAGATGCCAATTACACTGAGTATGTGGCTACAAGGTGGTACCGCTCGCCTGAGCTGCTGCTGGGGTGAGTCTGTGTGTGTGTTTGTGTGTTTTAGGACACTAAATCTTTCTTTCTTTGACCAGTTTCTGTCTAAAATTGGGAACCACTGATCCATCACTTTCTCATTTCAATACCCGAGTTCAAGATATCAATCTAGAACTGATCCGACGCCAGCTCTCTCATTACCTCACTTCAAATCCGTCAAACTCACTGACAAGGTATGCAAGGTAATATGAGCGCCACAGAAAACACTGAACGTCAGTGACGGAGAAAGTGAGTTTTATAATCATACCAAAGAAAGGAAACAGCTGGGTAAACACGGAAGTAGCGTCGGCGCAGCGTTAGCGTTAGCAGCCGAGGATAGAAGCTATCAGGCAAGTGTTCTTTTAAATAAACTCCTGGTGTACTTACAAACTTTTAAATGCGTTGTTTTGTGAGTACAGACCCTATGTGTACTACTGCAGAAGTTTGGTAACATTCCATGCATTATTAGTGGGGTAATTTATGAGATATACACACTGTACCATCGCGCTAGTACTAAGCCATTCGGCTGATAGCCCTATCTTGACCAGTGTTGACCATCGCTAAAAATGCTTCTGAGGGGGTATTTGGCTCTTTAATATTTATTATATGTATTATATTATATGTATTTATTTCTCACTATTCAAGAGCCTATTCAATATTATTGTTTTCTTACAGGCACAAAAGTTCTATTTTGTGTAATTTCCATGTTCACCTTTTACATCATAAACCGGTGTTCCCCAAACCGAGGCGATGATTTACCTGCTCACGCTGCACCCTGACGCCAAATCTCACTTTCTCGTGTTGTTTTTGCTGCCTTCTGCTGCATTAGCGTCCATTCTAGCTTGGAGACAGCTGAACGCCATGTAGCCTCTCTGCTGTAGCCGGATTTAGTAAATGCCCTGGAACATTTATTGAGACAGCGTTTGAATGCCGCCCACTCAAATACTCTCTCTCCCTCCAACACCACTGCTCCTCTGCTTCTCTGCTGCCAGATCTCTCGCCATTTCTCACCAGACTCCTCAGCTCCGTTCCCTCAGAAATGATCACCTTCTCTATGAGCCGTCTCCATCAGATTGTTTTCCATTGTTTTACCGCACCACCACTAATTGCATCATCTATAAAATATGCTCTCTCTCCATCTCAGGGCTCCTTATGGAAAGGCAGTGGACATGTGGTCGGTGGGGTGTATCCTCGGGGAGCTGAGCGATGGACAGCCCTTGTTTCCAGGGGAAAGCGAGATAGATCAGGTAGGGTATATTAGACAAAAATCACATCAGACAAAATGAACAGTTCCTCTGTAGAGCCCGTTTAAAGTAGACCTTTTAAAGTGAGCTTCGACAGTGTTGTGAATCCGTTTGTGGACCCAACACCTGGACCGGAAACTGATCTTTTGCACAATGTGAGCATCGGACAAAATGAGCATTTGGAAGAAGTATCATCAGTTTGTTAGCCACTAGCTAAACCCAGCAGAGCATTCACTTTCTTTGGGAGTTGGTGGAGAGCAAAGCGGAGCTAAAAGGAGTGTGGATATTGGACTAGCATTAATCGAGTTGAAGCTAATGAGTGCTCTGTAACCCCTGGGTGTTAAGCCACTGTTTACGATATAACAACAGCAAAATCAATATAGTTGGCCAAAATAATTACATCAAGCACATCAAGGTCCATGTTGAGGCTGAAAGTTTTGTCCCTCTTTGATGCTTAATACTCACACATTCACAAAACT
Organism: Chelidonichthys spinosus; assembly: GCA_029853015.1. NCBI lineage: Eukaryota > Metazoa > Chordata > Actinopteri > Perciformes > Triglidae > Chelidonichthys > Chelidonichthys spinosus. The sequence continues at coordinate 4,982,746 of CM056821.1, read as the reverse complement.
GCTGGAGTCGTATTGGTCAACAAATACAGTCTACTGTTTATTAACTGTGATGCTGCTATCCTTTTATTTTCCTCCAGCTCTTCACCATTCAGAAAGTTCTGGGTCCGCTTCCTGCAGAGCAGATGAAACTCTTCTACAACAACCCTCGCTTTCATGGAATCAGGGTACGAAACCTTTCTCCTCTTTCTATAGTCTTCTCTGCTTCTTCTTCCTCCTCCTCCTCTTCCCTGTTACCTACTTCCTTTCACTCTCCAGCCCTGTCTCCTCTCTCTCTCTCTCTCTCTCTCTCTCTCTCTCTCTCTCTCTCTCTCTCTCTCTCTCTCTCTCGGCAGTGTTCCCAGCACCATGACTGAGTGGATTGCTATGACTCATGAGATAGGTGGTTGGTGTTCAGTTTAGCAGCAAGAGAAAATGTCCCAGAAGGCCGAAAAGACTTCATGTGTGAGGGTGTGTGTGATTTGATAGTTGGTTTAGTGTGATCCAGTGATAGATTTCTGTGTGATTTCACCAGAGAATTTGTTTTTTAATGGAAGTTAGAAATCCTAATAGCACACACACCATCCTCAAAGCACAAAAAAAGTTTAGTTTCGATGCAAATTTGATCCTGAGTGTGTGTGTGTGTGTGTGTGTCTGTGTGTGTGTGTGTGTGTGTGTGTGTCAGTTCCCTTCAGTTACTCATCCTCAGACTTTGGAGAGAAGGTACCAAGGCATCTTGAGTGGTTTGATGTTGGATCTGATGAAGGTACTCAAACGCTTACAGTCATATAATCATATTGGACATTATGTGTCATCCGTGTTTCACCTTTCTGCTAATATTCCTGCTAACCTGTGTCAATAATTAAGATTTGTACCGCTGAACATTTCCTCCTCAGAGCCTGTTGCTGCTGAACCCGACCGAGCGTTTTCTGACGGAGCAGAGTTTGAACCATCCAGCCTTCCAGCCTCTGAGGCAGGCGGAGAGAGAGAGGCCTCCTCCTGCCTCCCCCAACCCGACACACTCCTCCAAGAGGAAAACACACCATCATGGAGAGAACACCGTTCCGACAAGGTCTGACTCCTTTATTCTTCACCTCCTGTCGCAGCTCCTACATTAGCAAACACTGAAACTAGGGCTGGATGATCCATGGTGAGCTGCAGCTCTGAGAGTAAAAACGTGCATGAATGCATGACTATGTATAAAATCCATCTGTGCACAGACATATTTTCTATTTCACGCACTATGATACTATAGTGTCAACTTTTAAGAATATATTTTTGCACTCTATATTAAAAAAAGCACAATTTGGGCTTTCAATATCCTGGCTCTTCAATCATCATCATCATCATCTTGATAACATGCATACATGCATCAGAAGAAGCTGTTCACAGTTTTTTGTCCTGACTTTTTTTTCTTTTTATTACACAGAAATGTTCTATTATGGCTGCAACCATTGTTTCCTGAGAGAAAAAGTCCCGTCCAAAAATAGCTTTTATTCCAATTTAAGAGAGTGTTGTTTTTTTTTCCAAGCAATATGAGGATCAGTGCACTAAGAACAGAGGGAGACATCTTTAGTGCAGGTTTGTCACAAAGATTAAGATTTGAAGATGAAGATGTCCTCTCTGCCCCTCCAGGAGTCACACTAAGAGCACGAGCCGTCGCTCCAACAGCAAAGAATGTTCCAGCCTCCCTCGCCATGGAGACCTCCATCACCTGGGCAACAAGAGTTTCCTTAATGGCAACAAACCGGCTCCGTCCAGTTTAAGTCCGACGCTCCACCCTAAGGCCCAGTACATGTCCCAGACCCTCAATCGTTCTGCCTCATCCAACAAAGACCTGGCCAACAACAACCTGCCACACCTCCTCAGTCCCAAAGAAGCCAAAGGCAAGACAGAGTTTGATTTCAGCTTGGGACCCTCCCCGAAGCTGCCAGACCAGGGACACGGGGCGAAGTACGGCCACAGCAAACCCACCTCCTCTCGCTCTCAGCAGCAGCAGCAGCAGCAGCAACAGCAGCAGCAGCAGCAGCAACAGCAACAGCAGGCAGGCCGCCACACCTTCCTGGAGGGCAAGACCAACACACTGCAGTGTGGAGCAGAGAAGCAACATGGACGACACTCCCACAGCATGGCCGACTCTGCCCACGGATCCATGTCCTCCTCTTCGAAGAGTTCGGCCTCTTATCTCAGCCTGTCCAAGAGCCACAGCGCGCTGAGTGACGCCAAATCTGTCGGGAACCTCAGCGACGGTCGACTCCACCTGGAAGACCCGAACTCCAACACGACAGCAGGGGTGGGAACCGGGGCCCGCTTCTTCCCCGCCAGCTGTTTAGACCTCAACGCCCCCTCAGGTCCCCAGGGGCCGCCGGGCAGCCCCTCCGCTCGACACAGCGATCGATCCGGGCACAGCCCCGCCTCTCGTAGCAGCGGCAATGTCCGCATGGAGAGCAGCACACTGGACTCCTCGTCCAGACACAAGTCCAGACATAAACCTCTAGCTCCAGGTAGGTCTGTCAAATCTGTATTCAGGAGTCGACTTCATTGAGCTGAATTAAGAATGGCTTCAGGCTTCAACCAGCCTTTAAAAGTATTTATATTTAGTGCATCAAACACGCCTCACCTCACAAAAACAGAGAGTGACTCAAAAATAAAAGCCAGACAGCTTATGAACGTATCACATTTGACATTCATAATCCCTACAGAAGAAAGCGAGAGGCTGTAAGTCATTGTTCTGTCACGCTGGTTTTAGATCCCATGTCTTTATATAGACCTCTTAAAATGGTGACCACGTCTTATTGAACATTTCGTCAGACACATTTCTATTTTCTCCAGCTAGAGCTGGTTTAAAAGCAGTGTTTTGTCTGGGAACCTCCACAACATCTCGTCACCGATCATTTTTCTGTGATTGGTAAACTATTGGCTGACATGGAGCCGGTTAATCAATGAGTCAATATGCAGAAAAATATTTGCCAAACTTTGATCGTTGAGTAATCATTTGTTGTTTCCAGCTTCTTAAACGTTTCTGTTTTATGTCTCTGAAAATTTGATTGAACAAAGGAAGATTTTTAATCAAACAAACAGAAAAATCACCAATGAAAATAATAGTGACGCTCTAATGATCTGTTCGCTCTTCCCCAGAGGAGGCTGGAGCTCCAGAGCTGTTAGACCCAGGAGGAGCAGGGATGCCCTCCACTCACACTCTGCCTTCCCCACATGAGTCTTATCATTACGGCCTGGGCTACACCTCCCCCTTCTCCTCTCAGCAACGGCCCCAACGCCACTCCATGTACGTGAGGAGGGAGCGCCACCGGCCACACGGCGTCGAGGGTGGGATGGTGGGCTTGCCTCCGCCGGGGCAGGCGATACCGACCCGTGCCAGCAGCCTGCAGCTCCTCTCCCCCCAGCTGCAGCACCGGACCACCCTCACCGGACACTCAGTGAGCTCTTCAAGAGAGGACTGCACTGATGACATGACGAGGGTTAGTGGCAGTCCGTCCTGTGGGTGTGGTTGTAGCTAAAGGAAACATTCACTCTAAAAATACTCACATTATATCACGTGATGATGGATTTGCTCTACAAAAAGCCAAATGCATGAGTATCTAAGGGTGAATCTTTCAGCACATCTATTGAAAAAGTGTGTGTGTGTGTGTGTGTGTCACATTGTCACTGCTTCATGCTGCGTTTCCAGTCTGCTTTGACCTGCACCTGTCCGTCTTCCCAACAGAGCGAGCAGTCCCCTAAAGACATGAGCCACCCTTGTGCCCCCATCAAAGATTCTACGAGGGACAACACTGCTGCTTTTCATACACAGCGCTCTAAAAACGAGGTCCGACCCCCTTGACTTCCTCCAACCAGTAACCCGAACGCAGACAGTAGCTGGTTTCCATAGCTTTCTTTGTTTCTACTCGACAGCTTCACTGCACGTTGTCGCTGGTATAAATGTAATAAGATTGTCCCAGTTGTCTTGTGATGTGAGCCCGCAGACACCGTGACCGCTAGATGATAAGATTTGCAGCGGGATTAAATTGCATTTAAAATCACTGAGGAACTTTGTATGGTCCATGTGTGTCCATGTGTGTACTCGTGTGTACTTGTGCGTTCCTTAGATTGGCATGTATCATGACCCCCATGTGGAGGATGGAGGTTCCTCCAAGGAGAACCGGATGATCTTCACAGAGTCCATGCCTCGGAGAGTAGGCAGCTTCTACCGAGGTAAGAAACGGGAAGTGCCTTAAACTTGCATTCTCCCTACTGGCCATCAGGGGGCAACCTGGTTGCAAAAAGAAGTCTGAATGCATGGAAGTCTATGAGAAAATGACCCTATTCTCACTTGATTTATTATCTCAGAAAAGCACAAAGCGATTCAAAATGCTTTACATAATTTGACAAGATGTTTATTAAATACAAGGCAACATAATGAAATATTGCTTGCATTTCTGGGCTTATTTTTAATTTAGTTGTGTAATTTTCTATCTGGACATGAATCATCACAGATTAATAACATCCCAATCAGGTTGTCTTTTTGAAAGCAGAGATACATATTTCTAGTAATGGTTTGTCCTCCTCGTGTCTCCTTAGTTCCCTCCCCGAGACCAGACAACTCGTCCTCTTTCCACGACGCCGTCGGCCAGGGTCGAGGGCCGGTAGTCAACGTACCCGGAGACCCCGTTGCCATGGTCAACCACTCCAAACGCCAGACGGCTTTTGACTGGTGATCATTTATTTTTTAAATGGGTCTGGAGTTTTTCTTAACTGACTTCAAAGCTGAAGAAATAGTTTGAAGCGTCCACATTATAGTGAAAACTGAAAATGAAAAGTGAAATTAATGAAATCATGTGTTCTGTTATCTTTATTTCCTTTTTTTTAAGTCAATAATGAATTGTTTTATTTTATGACCAGTGTCTTTTCATACATTTCAAACTACTACAAACATACAGTGCGAACAATATCTCCACATTTGCCACGTAGGACGGCCGCAGAAGCAATGGTCATGAATCCTCCGGAGCCGGCCAAAGAGAAGGAAAAACAAGGCTTCTTCAGAGCCATTAAAAAGAAAAAGAAGAAAACACAAATAGTAAGATCATTTAAGATATATTTCCTTTGTCTTGTTTCCCTTGTTGATAAAGTTTATTTTAGTGTGTAGTAAATGCTTAAAACAAATTTACTGTTAAAGGGTAATTATGATTTATTACAACATGGGTTTTCTGTTGGTAATAATAACATGTGATTCATCAAGTTAACTGATCTGGGATCTGGGAAAGAGGAAAATATGTCAGAAGGAACAATACAATCTAATGTTTTCATTGCAATTTGTTGCATTTTCTTTTTATTGAAGCACCAACTTTCCAGTGTTTCGGCTCAGAATTTGTTTATTTGTTTTATGTGCCAACTGAAAATGTGCAGAAAACTCTTGATTATGTGTTGAAAACCCTTTTGGTTTGACCTCCAAACAAAGAAGTTTCAATAATCTGGCAAAATGTTGACATTGACAGGGGATCATAGTAATGTTGGGTGACAAAGTGATCTTATAACAAACATAAATGCATGCCGAAATTACAAAAAGAACAATAAAACAGATATCCTGTCTAAACTTCCATCCTGTTTCTTCCCTGTTTATCTTAACAATCAAATATTCCTGCTATTATTGATGAGAATTGTTCTGTATTTCTTGATATTTCTTTAGTTCAGGATTCGGTTTCTGTTCGATCTGTGTTGAGAGTTGTGGCTGTGCGTCTTCTCCTCCACAGACGGACATGGAGGACGGGAGGAACCCCAGCATCAAGAAAAGCCTTTTCCCCCTCTTTAGCTCTAAGAATAGCTTAAAGCACAACTCAGCTGTCAAAGTCCTCCCTGTAGTCGCCTCGCCTATGGTACAACACCAGCCTACCGCGCCCTACCCGGCCTCACCAGTAAACTAACCTCGACACTACGGCTGCATGTCAACTCACACTGCACTCACCACAAAGACCCGGTTTGAAATCCTCTCAAGCGCTCCATGATTTGACTGACTGAGAAACATTCCAAATCGAAGGGGATTTCAAATGCACTTTGAGTCGTAATGCTGCACGGTGCCTGTGCATCCATCATGTCGTCGCTATAATGTGTGTCACATGCAGTCACTCTGTACCCACATTGCATCGTGAGACACTTCTGCACGTCACATCCGTTTCAAATGAAACATTGTTGCATTGTATGAGGTCCATGAACATGTTCAATGTATTTAGAAGCACATGAAGCACACATAGTGGACTCATCTATAGACTCTGTACTGGTTACTGAGTTAGATGAGAAGGTCGACTCTCATGTCTGACCGTTAAACAAAGAGCTACAAACAGGCGGCACCTTCGATTCTGAAAAGTGAAGCCAAGTGCCTTTAACTTGCATTTCCTCTGATGGCCATCAGGGGGCGACTCCTCTGGTTTCAAAAAGAAGTCTTATTGCATGGAAGTCTACGAGAAAATGATCCTTTTTCACTTGATTTATTACCTCAGTAAACATTGTAAACAAGAGTTTATGGTCTCAATCTAGTTTCAAGTCATTTAAATACAGTATGATGTTCATTTAGTAAAGGGTGGTCCATTTAGACTCAAATAGACATAAACAGGATGTGCTTTAGGGCGTGGCTACCTTGTAGTTGACAGATCGTTACCACGGTCTTGCTAGCGTCACGACCGCTAACGACAGCTAGCAATGCAATTAGCTTACTTAATCACTTAGCTGTACAGTTGACCTTGAATTATGAAGCTAACTTCGTTAACAGCGTCACACCAGAAGCCAGATGGATCCAGATCCAGTAACGTTGCTGCTCTTGCTCTTGTGTCAGATATGGTCATTGGTTGCAAACTGGTTGCAAACCATTCCAAGATGGCGTCGTCCAAAACGCCAAGGTTTCAAAAATGTAGTCCACAAACCGATGAGTGATGTCACGATGTCACTCCATCCACATCTTATATTCAGTGCATGGCTACAAACAGCAGCCGGTTAGCTTAGCTTAGCATAAATACCGTGAACAGGTGGAACAGCTACAGCCAAAGTCAGCAAAAGCTCTTCCTGTCATCTAATTAATTGATATTTGAATAATCGTTCAAATCAATTGTCAAGTGAATTATAAATAAATGATCATTTGCAGTTTTCTATATTACTGTAAAATTAATCTCTTTTTGCTTTTGAACTGAAGACTTTTTTCACATTGTCTAATGTGTCATAAATTTAACAACAAATCTTTTGATATAAAAAATGTATAAAAAAAATAACCATCAGAAAAGAACGTGTGCATTTGAAAACGTGTGCATTTTTTCCTGTACAAAGTATTCACTAATCACCATCACCACCTCCTTGTGTTTTGTCTGCCGCTGCCAGATGTGCATGAAGAACCTCAGCTGGATTTCAGTGAGGCGTGTGGTGTGATGAAGATGAGCGCGGTGACCTTCATCTGTGTTTCTGTTTCTGCAAACGTCAAGGTTCCTGGTAACGGACAAGAACACCTGTCCCTGCAGCGGAGCTCCAAGTCATCCTCTCACCACGGCAGCCGGCGGAAAAACCGAGAGCGATCCCGAGACAGAGACCGGGAACGGGAGCAGAGCCGGGACCGGGACCGAGACCGAGACCGCGAGAGGGAACGGGAGAGAGAAAGAGAGAGAGAAAGGGAGAGAGAGAGAGAAAGAGGGAGGGAGAGAGAGAGAGTGAACGACTGGCCGCCAGACAAACCAGTGGACTCCCACTCTCAGGTATGTAATGGTACATACTGGAGACTAGTTCTCTTGTCTGCAAGACTTTGTTCAGAGACATCTTATATTTATTGCAAAGTAACAGTTTTAAAAAATGTTAAAGAAATTGTTTTTAACCATCCAGGTCTTCATCAGTCCGATTCAATAGAGTAAAATGAAAGGGAACCAAATTAGATAATAAAGAAGGGCAGACATAAAGGCTTGTCTAAGTCCATTACAGCTCCTTATAGTTCCCAACTGGAATTCAAAAGAGAGAATTAGCCTTGTAGAAACATCCAAGACAACGTGTCAAATCAACAGTCTCGGCTTTAAAGCAGGCAGCTAAGAGGTCAGCAACGCGAGGGTGACAAGGAACCCAGGGGCAAAGGTCACACAGAGGAGGGCTACATGAGGAAAGACAGCTCCACATAAAGAACAGGGAAGTGGTGCGTGTGGATAAACTGGCTCACTGATTGGTGATGAGGTGCAGGTGTGGCAAACTGAACAATCGGAGGAAGTGAAGCTGGAGTCCTTGAACAGATTGAGAGAAAAACAAAATATGACAGGAAGTGAGGGCTTCAGTTCGTACAGGTCGTCACAAAAAGCATGTTTTGTTTTTATTTTCGTCTTCAGGAGGAAAGAACTATAGACGATATAGACGCCTTCCTGTGAGGTCATCAACTGTATCTCTTCTCTCCCAACAGAGTCAACCACTCAAGTCACTCCGCAGGCTCCTTCACCTCTCTCCCTCTTCCTCAAATCAAGGGCAGCCTCCTCCTCCTCCACCTCCAGACCTGCGCTTCCAAGCCCCCCTCCCCAACCCCCCTCAGCCCTCCTCCAAAGCGGGCTACTCCGAGGGCCGAGGGCACGCCGAGAGCCGGGGCCACGCCGGGGTGAGCAGCTCCGCCCAGGCTAAAAGCCGCAAGGCCAGCTACCCCCTCCCCGGACAGATTGAGTCCAGCTGGCACGTGTCGGCTCTGCAGCGGGCGGAGGGCGTTCAGTTCAACCCCGAACAGCTGGGCATCAAACCGGGGCAGAACGGACCCACCTTTACCCGAGCCTCCCGCACCAGGATGCCAAACCTCAACGATCTGAAGGAGACCGCGCTGTAAAACCCTCTCCCTCCTCCTCCTCCTCCTCCTCCTCCATCCCCAACCCCACCAAACCACACCACCTCCAATATGACATCGTGGTACTGTAGTAAACGTTTACATGAAAGACGTGAACCAGAACACCAGTAACAGTGTTGTTGATGGAGTCAGAGACAGCAGAGGGCCGACTCGCTCGCAGGATGGCAGTACAGTACGTACGGTTTTATATGATACTCTCTCAAACATCAGAATAAGATGATGTTTCCTGTCCAGGAGATGCTGCCCACAAGGCCTCTTTGCTGCCACCTCCTGGGTGTCACTGGACACTACAGCAAGGCTACACGTCAGACAGCCAAAGTCACACCGGTGGACGACAAATGTTTTTCAAGCTCCGCTATTTGATAAGAACATCAACAACGACGACAACAACAAAAAGATTTATATCAACATTATTTATGAAATATTTATTTGTTTTAAATTCAAGGATATAAGCTATAAATGACACAGTATGTAGGCTATATGGGAATATTATAAGGTAATATAGAATTAAATGTGTAATTGCAAGAGCTTTAGTTTCGACACAAAGAAATGCATAGATATTCATGTGTTGATAATACAATATGTCAAAAGGAATATTTAATAATGGTGAATGTCCTTTTTTTTGTTCAGTTTAATATGTTATTAACAGATTATCACGTTTCACTTCACTTCACGAAATGTAAAAAAAAAAAAAAAAAAAGGAATACTAAATAATGATGAATGATGAAAACTTAACACCGGAAATGGAAGAAGAAGAGGAAAAAGAATAACTTGGACATTACTTACAAATCTGCACATCGCCCTCATGACATCGGTTTTGAAGTTTCATGTCAGATTGGGCTATTTGTCACCAGGGTTCAGTAGCAGAACAGCCAGAGTGAGACTGTTAGGCTCTGTGTTTTACATTTAAATGTCCCACTCAGTGTCAACATTTTCAAACAAGCTCTCAGTTCAGTTTTCCAGCTTCCTGCTGCCATGTTGGTTTTGTCTACAGCCTTAACAGCAAGTAACGGGCTTTGGTGGTGAGAAGTTAAAAACAGCCTCTTGAAAACATCTGAGTGTGAGAGACAGTATTCAGCATTCAAAAAGAAAGAGAGAGAAAAAAGGCATACATCACCCACAACCTTTAAGACCTGAAATGTTAAGTCTGGTGGAAGTTTCTTTCTCAGGTCTCATGAAAAGAACAAAAACCAACACTAGATTACTTATATTAAATCAATGTAACGTCAACACTGGATTTGTTCTATTTGTCTCACAACTGTTGTGACAATAGATGATAAAAAAAAGCATACTGTCTTCCTTAACCCAGACGTCCTAGATTCTGTTTCAAGTCTCAATGGTAAACAATATAGCAGCTGCTTGTGTTGTTTTAAAGCAGGGCAGTTTGACCCACAAATACAGCGTTGGTTTAGTTTTTTTCATGGGATTTACAAGAAATGAGAAATATAAGGAAAAACACCGGACTTATCCTTTAAAGTGTCTGTTTACATTTGTCTGTGTGCATTTTAAAAAGCTTGTGTTGTCAAAGTTTTTTTTGTAAATGCCTTTTGTAAATCTGAATTTTGGTTTTCTTACTGTAATCTTTTAGTTTTTAATATTAATAATCATGATCAGGGATGATTTTACTTCACTGGGTTTTTCATCAAAGAATTTACTTATATAGACAATATATAGACACTATTAGTGGCCTAGGCAAAAAAATAAAATAAAATGACAGCATAGTTTTTCTCCCCGTGTTTCCTTTACCCTTTGTTCCTTCCTCTTCTTCTGTGGTTTTAAAGTGAAGGAGAAACACTTTTGCATCACAGAAGGAGGGAACAAACGAAAGGAAGGACAGATGGGCTCGTGCAAAATTCAAGAAATCTGTGGACTAAAGAGAGAATTATGGAGAGTTTCATGTTTTGTTTCTCGTCTGTGGAAAGGATGAAAAGACACAAAGCAAAACAAACAGCAAAGCAGAAAAAACAACAACAGATGAACCAAATGAATATCGAGTACACGGCTGATTGAAAGCAATAACATTCAGAAAGAGACGCAGATTGTTAAACTGGAGCCAAATATAGCACAGAGAAGGATTCCCATTGAGAAACTGTGATTAAAGCAAGAGAAGTGTCCACATATTATATCAAGACATCACTCTGCAATACATTTCTTTTCTTTTTTATTTCCAATCTGTCCTTGAACACAACCCTGGGCGGTCCAAACTGCCCCGTGTATCATTGAAAACCCTGATTGCTAATGATTGTAAATGACGTGGCTTCATCTGCACCACCAATGGGACAAAGTAACGACAAAGCTTGCCTTGCCAGTGACCCGAAGCCTTATATTAGCTTACCGACTCAACACTTCAGATGGAAATGGAGGCATCCACCCCCAGCAAGTCACACACACACTGACCACTGAGACGAGAAGATTTTCTGTTCACAAATATGAATGTGTTTCCTAAAACATCATTTCTTTTTTTCCATTAAGCTGTTTCCCACTTCTTACAGGGTGTAAATAGAAATAATAGAGTGTATCTATACTGACCATTCTACTTTAAAACGATAGGGTCTCATAATAAAAGCCAACTGTACATTTTTGAACGGCTCACGTTTGCTTTGTTAGCACAGACGGAACGAAACGCACAAGAACAGACACGAGTGTTCATTTAATCAAGGAAATCAATTAAAGATACATTAAAGAACACGTCTTCGAGGGTTTTCCCAAAGCACCATGGGAAACGGACATGAAACGGTACAGAAAGAAATCAGGAGTCAACCACAATACAAAACCACATCGGAACATTTGTGACTTTACCGCCCCTTGACCTTTATGCAGCAGTGATATCTGTAATAATGTGAGGTAAAATTAAAATGAAGAAAAAAAAATGTTTTTACAAACAAAAATGAGAAAACAGAAGGTGAAATCACAGGCGTATTTAAAGAAATAGTCTGGCATTATTCTGCATTTTTCTTTTTACCAACAGATCCCTTTCAAAGAGCAACATGAGCATCATCTTATGTCCTTTTCTCAGTAAGTTCTAGCTTTTTCTATCCTGTTTGTGGCCCTCAGACATTAAATGGTGAAAAAAGGGTCACAATTATATGCTTTTATATTTTTTTAAAGCAAAGTCATTTCCTGAATCAGCTGTAAATAGTGAATTTGTTGGGGACTATTTTCAGCTGCGGATTAATACACATTTGATACACATTGAGTATTAAGAGCAGCACTGTGCATTTAAGGGAAATGTTACATATATGCAACTATGCGGCTCATTGGTGTGTTTCTAAGTTTTGGGGGATATTAACAATAAATAATTATTATTTTTATAAAAATATAAATAGAATAGAACAAACGATACTTGTTGACAGGATGAATTGAGTTGGTTTTGATCTTTTGATGGGATATGATGACAGTAAGAAATATGTAGAAAATCACCGGCCTCATCCTTTCAGGAAACTATTATTTTGACATGCTTGTTGTGAAACAGGAGGACACAAAAGTTTCAGAAGAGCTTGTCTCAGACCATTGGATACAAACTCCATAGCAACGCTGCCTCTCCCTCTCCATGCCTAATTGTTGCTTTGATTTTATACGTAATTCAACACAATAGAGAGTGGAATGACTGAAAGGAGCTCACTGAGCATATCGAGCAAACATTCAAATGAAATCTCATAAATCAAAGCGTCATGTTTGCATTTTACAAACGGAATCTTTAACTGGTGGTTTTTATACACGTAGCTGGAGGGGGGGCCGAATCTGTGGAGACAATAAGAGACCACGCACTCTGACGACGGGGCGAATTAGGTAGAGATGACGTTCTGGGAGGAGAGCCTTGGCGAGGAGGGAATGCTTCAGGGGCATTTGTTCATGCAGAGCAGCAGCTCCAGACGCAGGGCGATGCGTGTGTGCCACCCGAGGGGGATGATGCGGATGTAGCGGGCCACGATGGGCGGCCGCAGGAGGTTCTGCACCGATGAGGAGCGGTCAGAGTTCCCGTAAAACACCTGAGAGAGAGGTGAAAGGTCAGGACGGGCTTATTAGTGATTTGTCTGTTAAAACTAGAACACATAAGGAGATGATGAACTAAATGAGACCAGTGTTTCGTCACACCACCTCTATGGCGTTTGGACGAGCTTCAAACTGACCCTGTTGTTTCCTGTCTGGTCTTTGTAGTAGATCCAGTTGAGCTTCTCGTCCATGCGATACTGAACGCTATACTTGGTGATCCACTCCTCGGCGTCGCAGCGGCCCTGAGTCAGGATCCCCGACACCACCATCACCTCCCTCAGGTCGATCTGCACCCACTGGTTGTTGTCCTGGAACTTGGACAGCCAGGCACACCTGCAGGAGAAGCACGACCTCTGGATGTGATACAGCATTCAGACGTCCGGTAGAAAACACCCATAACCCTTTATGTTGACCATTTATAAATACATGGTGTTTGTGTTTTCTTTTGTTTTTCTCACCCAGAAGGTTTAAGTATTTCATAAGGAATGAAATTGAAGGAATAACATGATGTGCAGGCTTTAATTCTCACCATTCTCATCTTTTTTTGTACAGAAATATAAATGCACATCTTCATCATACGTTGTCTGTGGTAAACTTATTTTGGAAGATAGCTAATATGTGCTAACATCATAGCTATCCTCATATTTCTTGAGGAGAAGCGATTCTTTTATTGGTTCTCCTCTCTAAAAGCTTGGATGTGTTATTTCTTTTTAAACGGTTCATCGATGTAAAACCTCCAATGTTGCATAACAGCTCCTCCCAGTCGGCCCTTTCATTAAATAAAAGTGCGTATTATTATTTATATCTTCATGATTTTAACCAGGAGCATATTGGCGTGTGAACCTTACGTCTTACATAATGCTGAGTTACATTACGGCGTTTCTCCTAATCTGTTCCTCACAGATGGGAAGTGCCCGGGCTTTTATCAGGGTCAGGACAGTCAAACATCTCTGGCAAAAACATTTAGCAGTTAAAATTCAAACTAATAGAGCTTTTAGCAATCTCAGCATTCACTGATAGAGTTTAAAAATACATGCAGCGATATAATTGCAATTATTAGGACTGAACTTACCCGAAGCCCTGACTGTTGAGCCGGGCCTTGCCTGGGAGCCATGAGGAGAACCAGCCCGTGTACTGGTCCTGGTTGGAGCAGGTGATCTGGTCTGGATTCACTGATCCGGCCTCGAAGCCCAGAGGCTTGTGGTAGGGACACTCTGCAGAAAAATGTACAGACAGACACCTGAATTAATATAAGATCCCATGTTTAGACAGATAGACAGAGAACAGCTAAGCAGCAAAACAACGAGATGTGATCATCGCCATAATCCCTTCTAGGTGCTTAATTCTCCATCTCTCCATACTTTCCCCATCCTCACACCCTCCCTCCCCCACACCCAGGCCCAGTGTGACCCACATCCCATCCTAAAAGCCTGCAGTTTAATTCTCCACAGTGAGAGATCAGCGATGTCCATTAGGGCGGCAGGCGGACAGATGGCCATGTTCTCCCCTCCACAGCTTTAGCTCTGTGTCGCTCCCATGTTTTGATCTGTCTACGTGCCCGACCACTTCCACCAAAACCCACAAGTGTGAGTCCTCGACTAAGAAAATACACGTTAACTGGATGAGCGGGAGAGATGAGAGCGGCACGTGAGTGAGTTTTTTCCCCCTCTAAAGTTTCAGAAATAACATCAGCTGTGGATACGTGGAGCAGAAACCTGCTGCGCTTTTGTTTACTACTGGTTTAAGCCTATCTGGCACAGGGTCACATCCTGTCTAATCCCCAGTATTACAACACATACAGCAGCAGCAGCAGCAGCAGCGTCTATGTGAGTCAGGAGATAAGTGTTTACACAACAGTAATGCCAGTGACTCTAGAGTCTACCCTCATGTATTTCCAGCAGTGCAATAAAACATATTCAGCAGCCTGCATTCACAGGGAAACTGAGAGAGAAGACGCAGGAAAGCCTGTCTCACTCCTCATCCATCATCCCCAGGTCCATGTCGTCATAACGACTAGTTTTTGTTATTGTTGTTAGCTATTATGAGCCCTGTGATCTGAGCATCATGATCTGACATAATGAATACCTGCTGAACTTCTTCCTCCTCATCGCCGGTTGCCAAGTGATTTGTGGCTCCGTTGACACACATTGATTAACTGAGGGAAACCTGTTCTCCGTACATCAGCTGCTCTTTTCTCCTCTCATCAAAGGCTGTCATGATTCAAGAGGGATCTTTATATCTGGGGCCCAGTGAGGAGGCCATCAGTGCTGGGTGTGTGTGTGTGTGTGTGTGTGTGTGTGTTGTTGCTTTGCGGGAGATCTCAAAAGCAGGTTGGCAGAAATTTAAAGCCCTGCAGGAAGAATGGAGATCTTTTCATCCATTGATGAATCTAATGTGAGCAAAACGTCCATTGAGAATTATTTGGTCTAATATTGTTTCTGACCTGAAGAATGAATGAAAAAAAAAAAAATCAAAAACGATGTGCTCAATTTCTATTCCTGAAATACTAAAGGACAGGCTGGTGCAGCCTTGGCGGAGGTATTTCTCCTGCCCTTCATGGCTCCATCTGCATCATCTTCTCTGAGGATGTCCAGTGGAGCATGTCGGCCCTGTGGCGTCAAATCTGGACTCTAATGCACTCATGCATGTTCACATGTACATATAGAGATTCTCCTTCCCTCTCACACACATTAAAACTCCCCATCCATATCTGCATTGGAGAGCTGAAAAGATTTAATCAATTAGTCAATCATCAGGAATTTTACCGGCATATGTTGTAATAATAATTATTAATTTAAATCATTTTTCAAGCATTATTTTTAGATGTATATTAAAATTGAACTTCCAAAAACGGAAACATATTGAATGAAAAAATAAGCGTCAGTTGCAGATTGTGTTTTACACCAGATTTCAAGCAGTTTAAACAGTCGGACACAGCAAATAAATGCACTACCTATCCATGTTCATCATCCCTCTAGCAAACCAAACCTTAGATAACACTAATCTAACGCTGACATCACAGTTAAGTCCTTATTACAAGTACTAATATTACTATAATTATTCAATTCTATCATCTTATCAACAAAAGACACATAATTAGTCAAAGAGGGGCCTCATTAGAAATAAGAACGTCTGTGCTTAGTGTGCTGTAAAGTTCACACGTTCATCATGAATGGACAAAACAAACAGAAGACGTTCACAGTTACTGTGTCTTTCCTTCAGAGAGAGGACACTGTCGGACGGTTCCTACCTGGCATGCAGTCCACTCCTCGCACCATGGAAGAGTCCGCCGCAACGGAGGAGAACTCGGTCGGGGACTCACAGTCACATTTGCAAGACTTGCTGGTCCACGCCTCAGACACTGCCGTCTTAAATACACAAACCACAATCAGATAGATTCATCCAAAAAATACCAAAAATAAATAAATACAGCTGGTTTAAAATAATGTAAAAAATATAAAATTCATGGATAACTGGAAAGACAAAGATACAGCAAAGAGACTGAACCTTCTAATATCTCATCTCAGCAGATTTCCACTGATTTTTTTCTATAAAAATGTGTTGATATTGGTCAATGTTAACTAGACTAAGATTGCAAACTTGAAGCTGAAATGTCTCCTAGTGTGATTTATCTAAAAAGTGTTTTTAATAACTGCATTTTATGCTGATTTGAATGCTCTCCAAGGGTTCAATCATGACATGTCTGAGGTTTTCTTCGTACCTCTTGAGCGTGAATGCTGATGAACACTGTTCAGGCAGATGGACAGAGAGAGAGAGGGGAAAAAAAGATTGTTAGGACACAGTAGCCACCCACGCTAGCAAACAAAATATGTGCATTAATCTGTCAATTTAACCACATTGGGAATAGGTTAATAAACAGAGACGCAGACAATCAGGGGTAATGTCTCTAAGGGAAAAACCTGCGTGATAATCTAAAGCACGACTGAGGAAATGTGATATTCTTGTCAAAGTCTCAGATAGGAATGAGTTTGACCTTTGACATCAGTGTTTCTTCAGCATATTTTCCAGTTTGAGAAAACTCAAGTCCTTCAAAGGTTTCTGGTGTGACAATTCTAAATAAAACAGATTATAAATTCACAACTCAACAGCGGCACAAAGTGGAAAGAGAGTAAAGAGTGAAATCCTACCGTTAGCTCCCAGAAGAAGCAGGGCCGGCAGGAAACCGTGCATGTAGAGAGCCATCGTCCAACTCGCTCCGAACCAGAGACGCCGAGCGTAGACTGAGCAACCGAGGCAGTAGTGATAGAGAGGCTGGCTTACAATAATCCACAGGACACTAATGGCTTTACCTAATGCCATCCTTATCTGACAAAGCCCCTCCTACAGCTGTTCACCCACCACCATAAACGACCACCACGCATTCTGGAAATCACTACGCAGCCACAGAGGCCAAGTCCAAAATCCTACTGAAAAAAACACAACAAAAGCCAGAGTGGTCAATGCTACAGATCTGTGTGTGTGTGTGTGTGTGTGTGTGTGTGTGTGTGTGTGTTGTGTTGCAGGGTGGTGATGCTGGGCTCTGTGATCCATATGATTTTCAGGTTGACTTTTGTGTGGCTGAATGTATCATCTGTTAGTTGCATTTTCCATTTGCATTATCGTGTTGATTTTAATATAGAAGGGAAAAAGAAAGAAAGAAAGAAAGGCAGAAGAAACACAAGATGGAAAGATAATATGCTTTTATTTGTATTATTATATTTTTATATTTTGAATTTTCTCATAATATAATTACAAAATTAAGGAGAAAAATGTTCAAAGTAGAGCCCAACTAGATATTAGCTTAGTATCAAAGATACAGATTTATGGAGCAAATTTAGAAACATAGAAAACAATATTTTTCACCTGTAAAGTCTCACTCATTACATTTCTACAAATCTCTCATAACCGAATGTAAAGGATTAAATGTAAAGGTCACGTGGAAATAGACACAAGTGCACCCTCAAGTAAACATACAAAAAAATGTAATATACTGTATTGTGAACAGTATATTTTACTCCACATAGAAGGAACCCGAACCGGGAATCAAACCCGACCCTCTCGCTGTGAGGTGACGGTGCTACAGACTACATTTACAATTTTGAGTTTATTTTCCTTGTAGTAAAAACATGGTCATTTTCACTTCAGACTAACAAACTAAATGTATTAACAAAGATGCAATCATGATTGTTTTATTAATAAAGGTGGTGAAGATAAATATACACAGCATTAAAAGTTAAAAACAAGCACCAAATGATCTGAGGTTAAAAGGTTAAGAATGACGAGGACGTTTCTATCTACTGTAGATCCTCAGGCCAAAGATGTCTGAACTCACGCTGAGGGATTCAAAGCCTGCTGGCTGTGTGTAATTAGGCCTAATTAAGCAAAGCTGTCTTCAATTTGTGTTCATTAAAACACCCTTTTCAGTCCTCACGCACTCTTTTCCCTCTCGATCCAGACGGCCTTTTGACAAAGCTGCTGAAAACCTCATCAGTTTGAGGGTTTTTGACAAAAGCAATCCAAACAAAATGAAGGCCGCTGTCCGATCAACACTCAGGATTCCTCAACCAACAAAGAAGAGGAGTCGAGCTCACGCCGCGCTCATCTACAGAGCTCGCAAAGAGGTTAGAACTGCAGAAAAAGCTTGAACTTGCATGAATGTGTGGTGTTTAAAACTTGACCAAATGTTCTTGTTTTTTCAATATTACAGAAGGTCAAACATCATTTCTTAATGGTTAACGTGCTTTTGGTATAAACCCATGAAAAGAGTCCCCAACACTCAGCTGGGACTTCATGTGTCCTGCAGGTCAGTCCGGCTGGGAGGACGAGTCCGGACTTCCTGGCTAGTCGGCTGAGTTTTCCCAAACCAGTCCTGCTCAGGCTGGTGAGCTCGGAGGCGTCGCGGCTGTCGAAAAGCAACCGACTCAAAGTGATCACTCTGCAGGACATCGGTGCTGCTGTCGCACTCGTACAACGGAGGATTCGTACCAGAGCTGCTGCATGAAGCCTTGGAAATGTCATTATTTTAGTAATTTTATTATTAAAGAGTTTTAATTGATCTTTTGCCTCCTTTTTTATGCAAGATAAGCCTTTTTAGTAGTTTGTTTAAATCACCCATATCTGGCTAACATGATTCCTTCAGTGGCAGAACTTTAATATGGTGGTTTTCAATATTTTAGATTTTTAAAAACTAGATGTTCCCTTCCAGGTAACATCTAGAGATTTAAACATAAACATAAACATAAGGAGATTTATGGCAGAAAAAAACCCAAGGCAAACCTTTCTGAAACTAATGTAGAAGTGTCTTTTAATGACCAGCAGGGGGAGACTTTCCGGTTTGCAAAAAGTTGGATTAACTAGAAGTCTGAGAAAATGACACCATTTGATTTATCAACGTAAACGTGAGTTTCTTCAATACAGGATGATGATCATTTAGCAAATTATAGTCCGATTTAGAGTCAAAGAAACCAATACAAATTATTTTAAAGCTATTGTTTACTTTGATACCAGTATACACACACATATTATATTTGCAATCTCCCTCTGACTAGTGAAACCTTAACTCAAGGTGTCGAAAGGACGATTTACCTTCAATTATGGGGAATTAAAGATACCTTGAAGTGGAATTATGGTGGAGTTGTACATATCTGCAATTCACATTGTGGATATCTGCAACTGAATAAGAGATATGTAATGAGAAAACCCAATACTCATGAATTAAAGTAATTTGAATCAAGTCAAAATACAATTACAAATATATATTTTTTGCATGCGAGCTCTTACTGGGTAAAATCCTGCAGATATGAACCTGTAAATATGGTGTGTGCCTGCATAACTAATTACTTGGGGAATATTCCATGAGGAAAGCTATATTAGAGGAGGAGGAGGAGGAGGAGGAGGAAGGGAGGAGGTGTCTGTATAATAAAGCCACCTGATGCCTCCGCCTCCTCTGTGCGCTCTCGTCTCCAGCAGCAGCAGCAGCTTCCAGGAAACATTTCCACCGGAACATCAGCCGACCTTTTTCCCAACCCAGACCTCTGAACCTGCATGCGGCGGACATGCTGCGCAACATTCTGTCTTCTTGTGCGTCACGTGGATTGCGTGTCCCATTCATGGTTTCCGGATTGCGCAGATAGTCTGTAAACTGCAGGTAGGAACACAAACAAACACCGCATCGGATGCGTAAACATCAGAAGCACGTAACGTTTTGTTCGTCCGCGCAATAAGTCTGATGAGTTGTTACGTTCACGTGCTTCGTTATTGTGGGATATTTGTGTGTTCTTTTTTTAATTGGAGCCTCAACACATTCAGTTCTGACCCCTCAGCACAAACAGGGAGCCTGCTGCTGTGATGGGAGACTTAATGAAGGGTTTGTTTCCATCCAGGTGCCAACAAGCCAGATGTGACCCCACTTTGGAAAAGCTGACGGATGTGACCCCTGGGACCTCGCTGCTGGTCATCATGGGATGTGGCACCTCCGTCGCCACGGTGACACAAGAGAAAAAAGTGGAGACGGGTAAAGATGTGTGGCCCTTGTTGACTGACGTGTTCCTTCCCGTCAGCTGGAAAACGGTGATGTTTGGATGCGTTGCCCTCGGCATCAAATTGGAGCTGACACATTAGTGCACCTGGTCTGAAAGCAGCTGCACTAAGATTAGACCTGTCAGATACTAATTGGCTTCCAAATGACTCAGGATGGACGGGAAAGTGTCCTCACAGACCTCCAGGTGAAGGTTTCACAAATCTGACACCGTATAAAGCCTCAACTATCTCAGTGATTTGTCATTTCAGTCATTTTCTTGAAGCAAATTTCTCCGTTTTCAGCTTCTCTAATGAAAATAATCATTAGTTGCAGTTCTTGGCTCGTTGATCTCGTCTGTGAAGCATTACAGTATTTCATTTGTGCTCTTTAAATAGCGTGTTATCATCCATCGTCGGGCAGGAGTGTCACGGTTCTGTATTTTAGGCGTCCCCGTGTCACATTTTGTGTAATTAATTACATGTTGCCTGCAGTAAATTCTCCTCAGACTTGTTACAAACAAACACAAGATGTTTGACAGATGATGCGTTTCTTTCTTCCAGGTTTGACTTCCCTCCTTTTTTAATGAGTGCCGTTTCTGCTGAAAGCTCTTTTAATTTGCTTCGTTTTGCCAGTCCCACTGACCTCCCCTGTGTCTTGTTATCTCTCTCACTGTGTGTGTGTGTGTGTGTGTGTCTCATTCACTTACTTACCATTTGTTTTTCTTCTCACAGATGACACAGTTAAGAGTCCCAGTCCCGCTCTGAGTAAGACCCTTATCATCTCTAAAGATGAGTGTGTGTGTGTGTTTTTCTCTATGTGTGTGTGTGTGTGTGTGTGCTAATTCACAAAAGATGTAGTAGAACTTTTGGATCAGAATCAGATGCAGATGTCACTTTGTTCTGTAATTAAAGTGCTTCGTTAGAAGACTGTAACTAAGAGTATTACCTGTCATATTCATGTACGGTGTGAGTCTGACTCTGGACTAACTAAACACGCCTCCAGTCTAACTGAACTGTATCGGTTGGTGTTTTGGTCGCAGCTATGAAGGCGGCTGTTCTGATCCAGCGATGGTTCCGGCGCTACATGGCCCGCCTGGAGATGAGGCGCAGGTACACCTGGAACATCTTCCAGTCCATTGAATATGCTGGGGAACAGGACCAGCTGCAGGTGACTCTCCCTCCTTATACTTACAAACATGGCTGCTCATTTCAGAGGCATCAGAAAGCTCAGTGCTTGGTTTTGTTTTCTCTCTCTTTAGCTCTCCAGTTTCTTCAGTTTCATGCTGGACAACTACACTCAGCTGAATGCACATGGACCAGGTTAGGAGCCAAAATACCCCTTTATCTTCAGAATATTGCAATGGGATAGCATTATTCCTACTGAAAACTTCATCCTTTGTGAAATGTTGGAGGTAAAGTTGTTACAGCGCTGATATGGATTTGAATGCAGGACTACAAACATAATCTACTTGGGGGATTACCTGTGTCTCTAACATATGAAATGTCATATGTGACGTTGTTTTGACCATCTTGGCTTTTATTCTTTTTTCTTTTTTCCCCCTTTAAAATATGTTTTAGCTTCATTTGATGCTGGTGTGAAACTGATGATTAAAGAAGGATGTTTTCAGCTCTTGTTTTCTGTAAATTCAAATAGACATCAATATTCTGTTAGTACATTTTCTAACAGGATTTTTTTTTTTACTAACATCAAATTACCACCAGTTTTGCTAGGCATGCCTCTGTAAATTGGTCTCCATTGGAAAAAAAAACAGTGCGTATACTCTGTTGCTTAGCAACTACTGTGAATGTGTTGGTGTGTTGCACTGACACAGCAATGGTTTAAGTATGAATTGACCCGCTCATCCTGCTAAAAAACATAACGCTCCATTGACAAGCTCATCCTTAGGTCATCCCTCGTTTTCTATCATGTACTTTTACATTGTGTGTGTGTGTGTGTGTGTGTGTGTGCGCGCGCGTGTGTGTGACAATACCGACTAAAGGGGACACGGACAAAAGAGAAACAGACCTGGAGGTAGACGTCTGTTCATGCATTGTTCGTTGGCATAAATTAGAGGTTTATTAGCATATTGAAGTGGTCTTTTAATTGAGCGGTGATGTCACACAGAGCTGGATGTGATGTTGTGTCCAGCTGTTTGTTACAGGGAACATCAAAATAAAAGCTATAACAGTTTATAAAGATTTTACTTCATCCTGGTTGTACCTGAATTATCAGGAATAGCTTTTTTTGTGCCTACTTTGATAATTTAGCGTTTTCTATAAATATGCTACCTTTAGAGCAGAGGGGATACACTCATCTTGCATTGTGTGTTTGTGGACCTCCAGCTTTAATCAGTGAGAATGAGCTCAGCGCTAGGTGTTCACAGCTGCCGGCCTCACACTGTGTCCTTCTTCCAGACTTGATCTCCCAGCTGCTGGACCCGGTGGTGGACCCCTGGTTGGACAGAGAGACCTGCTACAACCTGATCCACGTCCCAGAGTCGTACACCGGGCCCCGACTCTCCTTCCCTCTCTCCGTCTCGGATACGAATGCCCTCCTCGGTGCATTTAAGGAGCAACAGGTACAGTATGAGGATCTCTCTTTTGCTTTTGATCGTCTTTATTTCCGGTGCTTTAACCGGACTTCACTCTTTTCCTTCCACGCAGACTTTACATGCCAGATATGTCCTGCAGCTGCTGTACGAGACCAAAAAGCTCCTCAAACAGTTGCCCAACATCATCCACTTGTCGACCTCCTACACCAATGAGATCACCGTATGCGGTGGGGGACCATGTTAACTCAGGATTCTTTAAGTACATGACAAATGTTTAATTCTCATGATTTTGCTTGTGCGCCTGCTTCACTGCACAGCGAAGTGGGCCGCTGAACCCATGAATAACCTGCTTACCGGATAAATGATCGCCGATGTCTGTAAATGTGCTCTAAATACAGTTGACTGTATCTTAATGGCAGCGTTCCAAGAATGGAGGTCTTGTTTATTTGCACACTGATCAGGCACTTGACTCCTCTTCCACAGACGCCTCCTCCTGCAGATTCGCATCTCATTAAACTCAAGAATACTTGTGACTAAAACAGAAAACACACACCGTTCAGTGGATGTTTAATGAGGACTATTTTAGACATCCTCTGGCAATCGGGGATCAATTAGGCCATAAATGAATAAATATAATTCTGAATTGATTTTCCTCTATGGTACAGGTGATCTGCACGGGCGCCTTGACGACTTACTTCTCATATTTTATAAGGTGCAGTGAAGCTTAATTTATTTTTAGTCTTTAGAATAATTCATGAACATTTTTTAATGCAGATACTGAACATCTGACTTCATATAGAGATTCAAACAAGCAAATATAGGTTGTTTCTCTGATATTACCTTTGCTGATTCTACATGTTTCTGTTCAGAATGGCCTTCCCTCGGCGGAGACGCCATACGTGTTCAACGGGGACTTTGTGGACCGGGGCAAAAAGTCCATCGAAGTGGTCGTCCTCCTCTTCGCCTTCCTGCTGCTCCACCCCGATTACATGCACCTGAACCGGGGAAACCACGAGGACCACATAATGAACCTCAGGTCGGTTGGAGGAAGAGGAGAAATTCAAGAAAAAGTTACCTTTTCATGTTGATGATTTGTTTTTTACATTGTTGTTTCAGATATGGGTTCACAAAGGAAGTCATGCAGAAGTACAAGGTACAGTGAAGTCTTTTATTATGCACATCTGCAGGTTGTAGCATGTAACGACTGGCGGATTCATAATCTGTGTGTGACTTTGTGCAGACTCATGGCCGTGAGATCCTCCAGCTGTTTCAGGACGTCTTCAGCCTTCTGCCTGTCGCCACGGTCATCGATGGAAAGATCCTGATCGTTCACGGAGGGATATCGGACCAGACCGACCTGGATTTCCTCAACTCCATAGAGAGGCACAAGGTCAGAGGAGACCAGCAGCCACACTTCATACTCCTCCATATGTACTCCCTGAATGGCAAAACCTCCATCTTGGCCACTAGAGGTCAGAGCATTCTGGGGAATTAAGCGTATTATTTATTAATATTATTATTAGTAGTACTGCATTGAGAATGTGTATGAACTCATTTGTTAAGGCTTTACGATCCGAACAACATACCGTACATTCTCCACTTATTCTCAGAAAAAGAAATACCTTTTGTCCTCACCTTTTTCCTGTTCTTGCAGGTGAAATCTGCCCTGAGGTTTCCCAGACGCAGTCTGGAGCAGCTGGACATCGGCGGGTGCTGCAGACACATAAAAAGAATGAGATCGACAGGAAGCTCTCGTCCCAGCAGCAGCTGCAGTCACAGCAAGAATCAGAGGATAACCAAGCAGAGGTCCGACAGCAGCGCACACACTTACGGGGTTTCTTAAGTGGTCAGTTAGACTTAAATTCTTCTTCCTCTTGTTTTTCTGTAGAAAGGGGCGATGCAGCCGACAAGATGACGCCGCTTCCATTTGTTCCTCCTCCTCCTCATCGTCCTCATCGTCCTCTTCACTCTGCTCCCCTCGAACTCCGTCGTGCCTCTCGCCTCGTCCGTGCCCGTCTTCTCCCAGCATGCCTTACACTATCAATGTCCTCCAAGTGCCTTTCCTGGACTCTCTGTCCTCTGTTCCCCCTCCTTCGCCTCAACAACGTGAGCTGGAGTGGAAACAGGTCAGAAGGCTGGATTCCCCTCCCCAAAGGTGTTCAGTGTCACGTTCAGCACGTTGACCTGCTGCCCCTCTCTCCTGCAGATAGTGGATATATTGTGGAGCGACCCGAAAACTCAAGAAGGCTGCAGTCCCAACACCTTCAGGGGCGGAGGCTGCTACTTCGGCCCCGATGTCACCCGGAGACTGCTGCTCCAGCACGGACTGCAGCTGCTCATCAGATCCCACGAGTGCAAACAGGAGGGATACGAGCTGTGTCACGGTGGACAGGTAGGGCTGCAGGAAATGTCAAACGGGGTTCGCCTCCGGAGAAGTAAACGCATGCACGTTCGTTTTTCTACAGGTGATCACCATTTTCTCAGCGTCAAACTACTATGAGGAGGGAAGCAACCGCGGCGCCTACATCAAAGTGGGCAGAGAACTGGTCCCCCGCTTCTACCAGTACCAAGTCAGCCGCACGACACGCAAACTCACCCTCACACAGAGGTACGGCAGATCTCCAGTCTGTTTCTGTTTCTGTAAAATCGATCAGACTACCTATATCTGGGTTTGTGTCTGCAGAGTACGAGCGGCTGAAGGTTCGGCTCTCAAGGCCCTGAAGGAGAAGCTGTTTTCCCATCGCTCTGAGCTGCTGTCAGGCCTCCAGCAGCACGACCAGAACAACACCGGTACGCCCTGCATCACTTATACGTCACCAGGTTGACGTGTATGGTTGTTTCGGTGCAAGCATATCTTCTTTTTTTTTCAGGTAATGTGTCAGTCAGTGAGTGGGCTCAGGTGTTGGAGTCTGTGCTGAGGCTGGATCTGCCCTGGAGGACACTTCGTCCACACTTAGCCCGCCTGGCATCGGACGGCAGTGTGGATTATCAGTCTTGCTTTGAGGATATGGAACCGGGGATTCCTCTGGCTCAGGTACGAGCGGTGAGGAGCCCGATGCCAATGTCCCCTCTGAACCCTGTCCCGTTAATTTGATGACATTTTATCTACAATTTGTGGTTTTTATTGTACTTTTTTACTGCCTGATTTGAATGTTTTCCAAGCTCTTGCCTTATCAGAGGTGAAGTAGTTATAAAATAATGTATTTGATGAATAATAAGTGTGTAATGTAGCTCATTCATACGGTGTTTTATGTTCCATCCTAAATCCTTAATGTTGTTTCTGTGAAGATGTAATGTGCCCTCTGTTGGGACTTTGGGGGAACACACCTCAAAGTCTGTGAGCTTGTATGTGTGGACCGTTGGGCTCTCCTTAAAGATCCTTTAATTGATTTTATCCTGGTAGATCATTTAAATAGTAAGCTACTTACCACTGCTGCTATTCAACACAGTTAATGGATGATTAGTTGGACACTTCTTTTTTCCTCTTTTCTCATTTTAGGTGACTCCAAACTTGGCTGAAACTCTGTTCAGGTACAGGACAGACATCGAGATAATATTCAACATTATAGACAAAGACCATTCAGGTAAAAACAAACCAAAAAGAAGTAAATAATTCAGAATGTTCTTTCAGTTCCTTACATGGGTGTACGTGTGTTGTTACCTTCAGGTCTGATCTCCATCGAGGAGTTTCGTCACACCTGGCGTCTCTTCAGCGCCCACCTGGGGGTCGACATCGACGACGGAGCCATCGACGACCTGGCCCGGAGTATCGACTTCAACAAGGACGGCAGTATAGACTTCACCGAGTTCCTGGAGGCCTTCAGGGTGGTACACAAGCTGGACAACAAGGACCAGCAGCTCAACGGAAAGACGGATGGAGACAAGTGTTCATGAAGGGAAGCAGTTCTGCAGGACCAGCAAGGGAAGGGGAAAGTAGCATTTTTAG
This sequence comes from Chelidonichthys spinosus, assembly GCA_029853015.1. Classification (NCBI taxonomy): domain Eukaryota; kingdom Metazoa; phylum Chordata; class Actinopteri; order Perciformes; family Triglidae; genus Chelidonichthys; species Chelidonichthys spinosus. The sequence goes on along the minus strand of CM056821.1, from coordinate 4,955,925 downwards.
CCACGCTAGCGGCCGATCGAGCTGTGTTGGATGGATTCACCTGGAACAGCACAAAACCAGTATGCAGGAGGTGGGCATACAAAACTTAAAGCAATCGTTTGTTTGGAAAATACACTTGGCGTTCTTGCTGAGAGTGGTATCGATATTCACAGTGTCGGTGTATTCAGTGGTGTAGTCTAGTTTTTTGCAGTGGGTATACTCATAGCACCTCATAAGCACCATCCCGACCTTGTGGCTGATGCTGCCTCCTAGCATGTTGATAACATACCCAGTCTTTCAGAATGCTCTCAACAAGATGTATACTGTAGGCAATGCATTAGTGAATGTGATTCAGATTCAGATGTTTATTTAATACATGCATGAAAAACATCTGAATCTGAATCACATTTAGTAATGCATTGCCTACACAGTATACATGTTGAGAGCATTCTGAAAGACTGGGTATGTTATCAACGTGTTAGGAGGCAGCATCAGCCTCAAGGATGCAATGAGACTGGACAAATCAATTAGGAAAGCTGGCTGGGAGGAGGTGGAGAGATGCACACCAAAGATGTTAGAGGTCATTCTGAACAACTTCATAACCATGATGGACCAAAGAAACAGCAGCTCCTCTCTCCTCACTGCAGGACAGAGAGATACAGAAAATTCTCCATACCTACAGCCATCAGGCTTTCTAATTCTCCTGCAAATGGTAGATGAGCTGACAGACAAATTATGTCCCCTTGGGGTTTAATAAAGTAATTCTTACTCTTATTCATGTGTTCATTTATTGTATGCAACACAATACTTTTAACAGTCAATGAATAAATTATTACTATTAAATGAACAAGAATTGGCTTCAAATAAGACAAAACCAGTTAATCAACAAATAAACTTCAAATGAACAATAATGATTATTTAGGCTAGTAGCTAAAAATTTACATTTTTAAATCAATTATTATAATTATTATTATTAAATGACCAAGAAAACACCTCAAATTGGCTTCAAACAAGATAAAACCAATTCATAGACTCATAAACGTTAACCGTTCATAGTTCTGTGATTTCCCTGATGTTCATGAACGTGACATGCACAGGGGCTGAGAAGCCCCTGAAGTGGGCGGGATCGGTGTGTGAGCCGGCCGGCAAGTAAAGGCAGGAACACACCTGCCGGTTGGCGTTATGGTAGCGTCGGGCTCCTCCTCCGGGTTAACTAGAGAAACATTCTCATCTGCCTGTTTTCTTTGGTCCCCAGCATCTTCTGCTGATGCTGCAGCGTCACCCGAAGCGGCTGTGGGTTCCATGGCGGCGCGCTTCGCAAAACACTGAAAAAGTGTCTGCTTTTTCAGTGTTTTGTTGTTTACGCTTCATTTCTCTCGCCGATTTTCTCCTTTGTGCCAGAATTGAGAATGCCCGCGAAATAAATTTGTTGCTGTTGTCGTCACAGGCAACGGAATGTGTGAAGGCTGTCACAAAATAATGTTGTTACGTATGCTCGCGAATCAAGTGGATATATGGGAAGAAAAAAAAAATCTAGCGAGTATAGGGCGTATACTGGCGTATCAGGTAGACTAAACCACTGAGGATACGCAAATCACTGATCTTTTCCAGTGGGTATACGGCGTATACCTGCGTATCACGTAGACTACACCACTGGATGTTAAACATCGGTGGGTATCTGTATTATCGCATTTAACACACTAAATAATAAGTGACTGTTTCTTTTAAAAGTAGAATTTAATGTAGAGTAAATGGTAACAAAAGCGCTTTTATAGCGCTTTCATCTCTCGAGCGCTTTCCGACGGCGGAGTCAACCACGTCGGAAGACAGCCAACTCGTCGGGAGCAATTAGGGTGAGGTGTCTTGCTCAGGGACACGAGGACGTGGCTAGTAGGAGGAGCTTGGGATCGAACCGGTAATCCTCTGGATACCAGTCCAACGCGCTGCCTCCTGAGCTACATCCCCCCAACAATTAATATGAAATTCGATCGAACCAGATGAGTACAAACAGAGGCTGTGTTCGAAATGCCATACTAACGTCCTACTCGTTCTAAATCGTGACGTAAATTTGAGTACGTAGTGCGTCCCCACTACAGACTTTACATTTTCTCCTCATGCCAGCAGCATGTTCTTACACGAGTCTTTGATGCTGAGTCCCGTATGATTCTCAAGCAAAGCACGGAATAAAATTGGGGTTCAAAATTAATTCTTGACGTCGGTAAAATCAGTTGGGGGAAAAAACGTCAACCTTAACCCTGAGACCCATTGTGGCGTATACGCTACAAATGATCACGTTGTCTTTAGAGCGTCATAACTCCGTAATGGTTTGCGCTAGAAACATGCGGTTTATTTCCTCTTAAACTAGAGAAACGGGGCTAGACAACGGTACCCTGTATGTCCATGTGGCGCTGTGTCGTTTCTGTGGCGCATTTCTCCGTTGTGTTTATGTATATCATCAACTTCTCATCCGCCATCTTGCTAGTGACGTACAGAGTCACGTTTATGCATCGGACATTCGTATTGGCTCCCGTAGCGGCTTTTACAGCCAATCGGAAAGCCTGATTTACGCTGATGCGTTTGCTCAAACGGGAGACACGGAGGGGTCAAATCAGAGAAAAGAACGGTCAAAAAGTTACTGTAGTGAAAGAGAACGTTAAATACATAAATTTCACAGAAAATTAAATACATTTATACACACATATTTAGGGCAGGGAGAGGAAAGGCGAATTGCTGGCAAAAAAAAAAACACCCATGGACACTACTCAAAAGAATATCCATATTTCATAGACAAAAGCAGTTAGAAGCTTAAAATAACTTAATAAAACTGAATGCAGTTTCCAGTTTATTTAATTTTACAGCGAGTGTACTGGCCTCACTTCGGGTGTCTCTTTTCTCAGTTTCATCTTCAGCTATGCTCTCTAATGCCACAAGTACACATGTCCAGTTGATGGTGAATACACCACCCATTCTCGTGGTGCTAGTTGTCCATTAGGCAGTCGACTGCACATCATGTCATTGGTTAATGAACGAACCCGACCACCTAGACCGCAGTCTCTTGTTGATGCAGGGTATTTTGCTCGTCTGTTGTGAAAGGAAGAGGGCCCTCTTTCAATGAGAACACTCTTTACTTTGTCACTGGATATATTTCCCCACAGCGAAGGATCAGTAACAGTTTCACACCAGGAGTCTTCATCATCATCCCTCTGCTGTACGGCCTCCGCTGGGGATGTGAGGGGACTTAGCTCGGGCTGACCTGGCTCGGCTGCCCGGCTGCTGCCCGTCGTAGTACTGCTAGCACTGTCCGCTAAGGTTTCCGTAGGAGGCAGCGCCGCTCCACCGCTACCAAACGTCTCCGGCGAACTTGTGCTAGCAGTGTTAGCATCCTGCAGGTCGTCCCGGTGAGTTGTAGTACTGCTACTACCGCTGCTATGAGTAGCACCATCATCTTGCCCCACTTTTCTGGTGAAAAATGTTGCGATGGATGGGATGCACCAAAGCAGCATCTTTGGCTTCTTTTTCTTTCCTTTGTTTTCTTTTAGCTGATCCACTGAGCTCCCGCTTCTCCATTTTGAAAATGCAATGTACGGTTGACCCCCAGCATACGTACATACGTACGTCATTGTGTCATCACACATTACTGATTTAATCTTATAATTTCTAAAACATTCAAATTATTTTATTATCATACTACATTTTCTAAACCACAGCCATTCCAATATATTTTTTAAATTGTACCAAAAAAAAAAAAAAAAACAACAACTCTGAAGGCCAAGGGCCCCTATTGGCTCTGGGGCCCTGGGCACACGCCCACTTTGCCCATGCGGTCATCCGTCTATGGCCTCTCGTCTTGTATATTCCGGACTGTACCTGACTCTAAGTGGTGATCTAGAGTGCAAATCCGTAACGGATTAGTCCTTAGACGTCTCTACGAAGGAGTGCGTTATTGTCTACTGCTGCATTTTGCGTAAAGGGAGGCCGGTCAGCATGTTAATTGGACATGTCGGGTGGAGCATGGACACGCACTGTGTTTGAAGGCCCACATTACAGCATGAGAGATCATGAATAGGAAATTGTATAATAACCTATTCCTAATATTATTAAAAATGAATAGCCTAAAAAAAATATAAGTAGGCTAGGCTAAGATCACATAAACAGTTTTCCATTTTCAATCTATAGGCTAGTGACCTGTATGATCTTTTTATTGTGCCACAAAGCAAGCATTTGCTGTGCTTGGGCATCAGTGTGCAGATTGGCTGGAGAAAACGGTTCCTCTGGGTGCTGATGGTGCTGCAGTTAAGCTAGGCCATAAGGGGGGTGTCATTATGTAAAAGGAGAGCCATAAAAAGGTGACTTTTTGGCATTAAAGGCGACGCGATGAAAAATGTGGGTGCACCTACATTTTGTGCTGGTGCACCTAAAAAAAAAAGTTAGGCGCACCAGTGCAACCAATGCAAAAAGTTAGTCTGGAGCCCTGTAAAGTAATAAACAGTTCAACACATAAAGCTGTAACCTGAACAAGAAAACTTTAAGACATGAGGTTATACAAAATTCTTATAACAGATACTGTTTCCTTCCAGTCCGGGGACGACTACATGTCTGTGAGCACCGGATGTCATGATGGACATGCGGTCCTGCAGCCGAAGGCTGGCGGTCTCTCCGGCACCCAGCTTGCCGGAGCAAGCGTGCACTTCCTGGTGCCGTTGCCAGAAACCCCGCCTTCAGAGGCCAACTTCACTTTGGACGTCAATACGACAAATACTCCTCCTGATCACACCTTCTTCACTACATAGGTCCCAATAACGGGATTTGGGCTTGCTATTTTTGACAGAGGGAGCTAAAACGGCTGCAATTTTGATGAAAAATGAAGTGAATTAACTCATATTTTTGTTTTGTTTTGTTATTTAAATTATGAGCTTCCTTCTGATTTTTTTCTTTCACATGTCAACTTGTATCACAGCTGTGTGTGATACATTTTTCAGTGAGGAATGTTTTTACTCTCTTCAAAGCATTTGTAAGCCGAACCTTCATCTGATGGCAAAATAAAAGATGTAGAAATGTGAATAGATGTTCTGATTTTGTTGAATAAAAGACATACAGTTTCAGTCCTAACTACAGACAGTGGGCTTGGCTGACTGTAAAACTGGGTGGGACATTCTGGCCCAGTACTAAACAGGTCCCCAAGTTCCACAGGGTCCCATTGTGGAGCAAAAATAACCTGACATAAATTATTAATAACTTATAATAATAACTTATAATTATGTAAATATTTAGAGTATACACAAATATTTTTCAACGAAAAGCATTAAAGTCACATTTGTGTGTCCAGGTTTGGACCCAGATCCTCCAGAGACCTCACAAGGCCCAACGGACACCATGGACCTGGTTTACGTGGAGGCGGAACCAGTAGTAAAACCAGCGGAGGAGGGGGGGGTGGCTCGCTCACAGGATTCTGGTCCTGCGTCGGGGTCTGACTCTGGCCGGCATGTTACTCCTCCTGGCTGCCGGAATAATCAAAAACCTTCAGTTTGAATTTGACTTAAAAAATATTTTGAAATATTTAATTAACTGTAATAATAATCATGCTTTATATTTTGATAAGTAATTTCCATTAAACGGGAGCTAGAACCGCTAACGTAATCGATTCGGTTACGTGAGAGAATGATGAGATGTCAATAAAGTTAAAAACTTTATGTTATATGTTTTTTAGTATGAGATGTTAAACATCGGTGGTTATCTGTATTATTATCGCATTTAACACACTAAATAATAAGTGATTGTTTATTTTAAAAGACTTATTTAAAGATAGAGTAGAATTTAATGTAGAGTAAATGGTAACAAAAGCGCTTTTATAGCGCTTTTATCTCTCGGGCGCTTTTCCGACGGCGGAGTCAACCACGTCGGAAGACAGCCAGCTCGTCGGGAGCAATTAGGGTGAGGTGTCTTGCTCAGGGACACGAGGACGTGGCTAGTAGGAGGAGCTTGGGATCGAACCGGTAATCCTCTGGATGCCAGTCCAACGCGCTACCTCCTGAGCTACATCCCCCCAACAATTAATAAGAAATTCGATCGAACCAGGTGAGTACAAACAGAGGCTGTGTTCGAAATGCCATACTAACGTTCTACTCGCTCTAAATCGTGACGTAAATTTGAGTACGTAATACGTAGTAGTAATATGTGAAATTCGATCGACTAAGTCGCCTCCCAGTATGGTCAGAACTTGAAATTCGATAAACAGAGAAACAGAGTCTAAAGCGCTGTGGCTCAATGACGACGTTTGAAATGTAAATTATTCTGTAACCTCCAGAAAATATGACATTCAAGGCTTCCCCATATGTCAAACTTCTCCTTTATATTTGTGTCTTAGTATCACATGGTGTTGATTCCAAACAGCAGGACAGAGTCTCCTGTAACTATGTTTGTGACTCTTTACCTAATGATCTTTTCTCCTTGTTAAGAGTCCGACATGATGAGCTAGATTTCAGGGTTCAATGTGCAAAAGCCCAACATACTCCAGGACCTCCAGGCTCCCGGTGGAGGCTGACACCGCCTCCAAAGAAGCTAACCTCACATTTGGCTTGTGAACACGGCTGGCTGAGATGGAAGACACCTCAGGCCAAGACAGACAGTCTGTTCCGTTTCTTGTCCCACTTTACGTCTTCATAACACTTAAATCAAGTATCACTACTGTTTTATCCTCAGACTTTGGTCTCCACAACGAGAGAACCTTTGGACCCATGAAACTGGAACAGATGTATGTAATAAAAACTTGAATAGTTACAGAATAAACACACCAGATTTCAGTCATTTCTTCTTTAAAACTGTTCTTTCCAATTTATTCAGTTTTTGATAAAAAAAAATTAGTTTTTTTATATTAATAAATATATATTAGTGTATTACTGCTGTAAGTCATTGACATACACATTGGCGAGTACTAAAATAATTAATTTAATTTCTTCCCCATTTTTCAACACAATCCATCAAAGTGTCAGCAGGAGTCTGGCCAATCAGAGCTCCTCCCACTGCTGCTATACAGCTCTATACCTCCCAAACTGTTAATAAATACATGATAGTTTACCATTGTCAGTCAAATGTTATTACATGAACATGAATAATGTCCATTATTTTGGGTTAGTATTAATATAGCAACATTTTACTGTTTCCTGCCGTTTCATTTTCAAAATAAAAGCACTGAGATGGAAGTTATTAAAATATTTTTATCCTTTCTGCTTTTCTCAGACTTACAAAAACCAAACTCAACATACTCTGGACCTCTCATTACATATACATGATGCTCTCTCTCTCTCTCTCTCTCTCTTCTTTATATAAATACTAAGTACCAGTATTAAAGCAGATTTCTAGCCCAAGATACCAGAGATAAATATATCTTCACTGACAGTTGATGTTGGAGTGACATTCATATGCAGACAGATGGATTAATTTGAATTCATTGTAAAAAAAAACACACACAACACAGACACAGAAACATCTTGGCATTCAAGGTAAGCTATGATTCTTGTTCCCATCCAGGTTAATATTAGTGATACAAGATTACAGCTAATACATAATAATAATAAAGAGCCCGGATGCTATCAGAGGTACAATAGGAAATTAATATGCACACATTATTCATTTGTGGGGGAAGAATTTAAGTCATTTGTTTTTAGGACTGTTTTTATGTAATAATAATAATAATAATAATAATAATAATAAATAAAGATAATATTGTATTATTTTCCCCTGCATGTTTAAGGGCATCCATTACAATAGAAGAAAAAACATATTTTATTACTAAATACAGATAAAACAAAAACAGGCTGAAAATAAAAGTTTTAAAAATAAAACATTATTGAGAGATTTCAGGGAAATTATTTGTGTTCAGAAATGGTCAGAAATATTTACTCTGATAACAGCTGAGCTCTGTAGAATTACAATCTATGACACATTTAATTACAAGACACTTTACTGTTTATACATTATTCTCACACACGACACCAAAAGCACAGACACGTGCTTATAACTTTGCATATTTTAATTTACATATAATGCATGTTAGTAAGTCCTGCATGTTTAAATAATAAATAAGTTCACAGTTCAGACGTGACAAAGAATAAAATAAACTGTTATATAGTGATGTGATATCAGCTGCCAATGCTACATCAGCGTATTGAAGAGTAAATACTCACAAGCACCACATGAATTTATATGAGCTGATAACCAGGAGCCTCGGTGATCCTTTACTTATAAAACCTGTCCCTTCAGGTCTGCTCTTTCACTGCATCAGGCAGCTGGAGCTCGGCAGGAAGTCCTGGACATAAGTGACCGATGCCTTGGACAAGTAGGTCATAGTCCCATAGCTGCCACTGGGGGCGCTGTCATAGAAAAAGTTGCAGATTCCGGTCGCTGGGTCCTTCTCGAGGAAGTAATCACTGGCACTGTGGGATTTCTGGGGGAGCAGAGGTAGAAGCCCTGTCAACATACACGAACGCCCTTTTGAACTTAAACGCATCATTGCCATGGGCCAACTCCGTACCTGGTCATTGAGGAAGAGGTCGTTGGCCAGATGCAGGATGCGGTCCACGTGTATGACGCCACCGATGCTGTCCACGTCCACCTCGGCCACCAGGCCCAGAACCATCACCGTTTCCACCAGCAGCTGCCGGTACTCTGGCTGAGGAACGTGGTTGAGGACGGACTCCACCTGCACTGCAAACTTGATCTCTCCCTCTGTCATCTACACAGAAAAGGCAGTTAAACACACACACACACACACACACACACACACAGGAACCCCTAAATCCAGCTCTAGTCTCACCTCTCTGGTGGTCGACGAGGGCAACACGTATCCATCGATGGACAGGCCGTGGCACTTCTGCAGGATCTTCCAGACCTTCTGGTAGAAGCCCACCGGTACTCTGTTGATGGCTCCGTCCAGCCTGCGTCTCCTCAGCCACTGGCCTTGCCTGTCCTCCCAGTGCAGCTGTCCATCTGCTGGACCCGGGCCCACTGGGGACAGGATCCCACTGGGGGTGGAGGGGCTGCTGCAGCGCTGTGGTGACGGATCAGGAAGATACTGTTATACATAATTAATGGACTGGTTTTAAACCTTATCTTCATGTACTTGAAACTAAATCCTTATATACACTATTACACGTGTCAGTAGTCTCTGCACCACACAGACTTTTAACCACAGGATGAGCAAGATCAATAACAACCGCCATACTAGTAATTATTTACATATCATTTTTAAGAAATGATCACTGGGGGGTTTCACTTCCAGTTGTTCCTATGGAGTTGAATATACTATGTTAAGCCAATTTGGACAAATCTATTTCATGTAAAATATAATGCAGCTATCCCAGTTTTAGAGCTTTAAAGAGTACTCCACAGATTTAGCTGTCTGTTCCTGTAACAGGGGTCAAGTTAACGGGGGGAAGATTGATGCAGCAGAACATAATAAATTCTCTTTTGTTCCACACATTCATCTTCTGTGTCAAATCCAGGACATTTATCAGATTTCAAACAGCTCCCTCTGGAGGATTTCCACTTAACTGTATCCACATTATTTACCGTGTGGACTCTGATGTGTGGAATCATGAGGTACGTGTGGTGAGAACCTCTTTAACTACTGTACTGGGGTTAACAGCATATGCAGGTCTGTCATCCCATAGCAAATACATGGAAATAAGGTGGATTTTACAGTCTCACACACTTAAAAGTTACACTCGGAGCACTTCTAAAGTGACAGAGTCCATGCAGCCATTCATGCAGAGTGATATCATGCTCTACTACACACCGCAATACACTTCAGCAGACATATGAAAGGACAAAGGCCGGTGTTAAAGTTCATTTTAGTGATAATTACTCTAATAAACAAAAAACAATGCTAGCCTTATCTATAAATGAAGCGCCACACATGAGATCTTTTAGCATCTACAGAAAATATGAAATTTTGAATGAACAATGCCGACACATTCTGACTACGGCAACCCGAAGGAGGACAAACCAAGGTAACAGGAAGCAGATGAGGTGAAATGGTTTACCGTGGAGCGAGGAGAAGTGACATTGCTACTCAAGGAAAGACCGCCGCTGAAGATCTACACACGTGTATGGATGAAAGAGGACAGTTTGAGATGGTTCACATACTGCAGTCATGATGATACTGAAGCCACATGGAGATGTTTCATCTGCAAACACTGAGTATTGATTAAGATTAAGCAGAATGACTCTACTGCTGATCACAAGGATGGACCATTTGACAAAAAACGACTTCTTGGCAGACACCATTACTGAAGCAAAGCATGTTCTCCCACTGATATGTGATGAAGTGAGAGTCCTTCCACTCGCACTCAGAATGTTAAGAGCCAGGCTGAGGCTGATGTTAGAAACATGCTAAATATTATCAAACCCAACCCACACTGAGAGGCCGAGAGTCATCCAGCTGCAAGCAAAGCAAGAACACTGTTATTCTATTCAGATAGACAGATAGATAGATAGATAGATAGATAGATAGATAGATAGATAGATCGATAGATAGATAGATAGATAGATAGATAGATAGATAGATAGAAAGAAGCCAATTCAGCTTGTCACAGCATTTTTTATCATATTTATTGATTATTATCACATGTTTTTGTTTTTAATTGGAGCTTCCCACCTGTTTAATCTCACTCTTCAGCTTGTGTATCCCTGTGCGTTCCGTCTTGGTGGCTCCAGTGTGGCCGAGCTCATGGATGGAGATGGCAGGACTCGTGGCTGTTGACTGGATTGGTCGCACTGATGGACAAAAAAGATCATTGGACACTTATTCTACAGCGTGGTTCCACACCTCTGATTTGCTGCCAATAAAGCTAAATGCTCACATGTTCACAAAGACAATGCTAGCATGTGGACGCTTAGCAGGTATATAGTTTACCGTGCTCACTATCTATTAATTTAAATAGTAGATTCAGCAGAAGCTGAAGGGAATGCCGTTGGTTTTGCAGGTATTTGGTCATAAACCAAGCTTTGGGCAAAGGGAAATGCTGAATCCATCATGTGAGATATTTCACTGAATAAATCAAAACACTGACCTGCTGGTGGCGGCAGAGTAAAAGTTAAAGGATCACCAGAGTCAGCAGGATTGATCCTCTGGGGACCATGAAGGTCATGGCAATCAATCGAATAGTTGTCAAGACATTGTGGATCAGTGGTGGCTCAAAACCGACCAGCATGCTGCATGGCTAAAAACATGAAGTTAGCTTCACAAGAGCTAAAATTCATCAATTCCTACTTCATAATAGTAAGTAAAAAAAACAATATAAGTTTTCCTCTTCTTACAGTTCAGCGCTTCTTGATTTGGACTCATTCTGACACGAGAGGTGCAACACGAAAGAGAAAAAGAGAACTCACTGCTCCGCTCCACCCCGAACTCTTTGCCACTGAGGATGTGATGCAGCAGGTTTTTCATGCCAAAAGGACTCAGGCTCATCAAACTCTCAGACGCCTCTTCTCCTGCAAAGATGATACACAGTTGATTTTTTTTTGCAGTTTCATGTCAGCAGAGTGTTTGGTGCTTAGTTTTCCTACCAGAGCAGTGCAGACTGCGAGCCAGCTCCGTGGCCATCACTTGCATGATGAGTCCGATCCTGAGCCGGAGCATGTCCCCGAACAGAGCAGGCTGGGAGCGCACATACATGGCGAGATACACCATGATTTCCTAGAAGACAAACACAGTGTGAGGTTAACGCCACAGAAAAAGACCCGCGGGACTCAGACAGGTTAAAGATTTACCTGCGTGAGTACAGCTACGCTGATGTCCTGACCACTGGCTTCATAGATGAGAGTGTTCAACTCCTCGGGAGGAAGTGGACTAAAAAGGAAACCGTGAGGAGGAAGAGTTGTTTTATAATGTGGTGATTAATTCAACAAAGCCTCAATATGAGCACACACTTCGGCCACAGCAGCTTACACAGTGATGACTCTTTCCCTGGGTTCAGGAGGCAGACCGACAGTCAGCTGCTTGTGGTGAGAAATCAGGTCTGTGCACGCCTGAGGAAGAGACAATACAGATTACAATGTCATGAAAATCTTCAAATTATCTTTTTGCACAAGTTATTTAACCCTCATGTTATCCTTGTTATCCTTGTTATTCAATGTTTCTGAATAAGAATAAGAGGGTTAACATTACTTTTTTCTGCTTGATATTCAGTGACTTTTCCCTATGAATGGGGGGGTCAACTCGGTAAATGTAAAATTAACATGTTTTTAATTGTCGTGTACACACTTTGGACACATTTACATTTATTTTTTCGATAGTCAACAAAGAAACACAAAGTATATGAAGCATAAACCTTTGGATTATAAGAATTTTCTGAAGGTTTTAAATAACAGATGTTAAATTTGAGGGTAACAGGAGGGTTAAAGATCTGCCTAGAGACACTTCATCCTGGCGAGTATTGAAATCAATCTTTGCAAAACACTCTCCAGCTCTTTACACTTTAAAATGTCCAATATTTTGCCTACTTGGCAATAAACCTGAGTCTTGTTCAATATATTATGGTTTTTCAAATAATTGGTGTAAGTTTTCTTTTTCCTTCCAGTGATTAATCCAGATGGAAGATGCCTAAAACATGGCGATGACTATCAGGGCAATTTGTTTAGATATGAACGAATGTGTGATTATAAGTGGGAGGAAAAATACAGAGAAGGGGAAAGAAGTTTCTTGTGGAATTTCTATTTATGTTTTAAAACCTTTTCACTGACCTCAGCGAGGACCTCCACTCTCTTGCGTAATATCCCAGAGATGTATCTGATGAGTCCCCACTCTTTGCAGGCTCCAGCTTGTACATACAGCTCCTCCAGCAGGTGACGCACACTGACCCCGCCCTGCCCGGGACCTGACAACTCCACCAGCCAATCAGCTCCTCTGGTCAGCAGAAGAAACAAAAACACACAGGAGGAGTCATTACAAAGAAGAAGTTCACTTATCAGCTGAGATCAAGCTCTGTGTGGGTCCGTACTTCATTACGTAAAGAATGTAGAGGATGTCGGCCTGGTCCTGCAGAGTCGGACACTCTTTCAGCTGCCTCACCAACGTTGCAAAGTCCGTGTTGCCCTGGGAGTCTCGAGGCAGGTGCAAGTCAGCTGCACTGTCAGACTAGCGGGGGACATCAATGAAAGGAAACTAAATCTCAGAGCGACACTGACATCACAAGAGAAACTGCTGCACCTACCTTGTGTTGCTTTACATGGGGGCCATGCTGAGGATGAGGAGGAACTTCAAGGAGGTTGAGAGTTTTGCGGCGCTTGTTCTTCACAGGATTCACAGGTAGATACATCGAAGACTCTGAAATACACGCATTAAAACAACGCATCACAAAGTGAAACAGTAGAGGGTTTTCAGAGCAACTTGTTATTACTTTTAGTAGTATTTTACATTTCTTACCCCATGAAGAGAGTTTCCTATATTTCCAAGCAACCTCAACACAATGTGCTTTTACTTTGTTGTTTTTAGAGTCCGATTTAATTTAGGGTTGGAAGGAGTGAAAGAACAAGTTGTTTTACACTTCCAATCCAATTAAGTCATTATGTCTCGTAGCTCCACTGAATTATCGGCTATCTAGGCTACAGTCAATATTATCATATCGATTTTTGCCATGTTAACAAGCTTCTAGACAACAGTAGTAGTAGTCTAGTATAGTATGTGTTTGTGGTTTCCCTCCACAGTTGCCCTGGAATACAATTTGCACAATACAAAAGTTTTTACAGCTTAACGTTCAACCCAAATGAAGCCCCGACTGGACAGCAGCATTACAGGAAACAGTGTTGAAACAGGAAACAGACATACACAGGACCTGTGGTGCTCTCATGCATCACCAAGTAACACATTTGCATAATATCTGCCCAGCCAAGTGGACCAGCTGACCAATCAGGAGCAGACTGGGTTTTTTTGGAGTGAGGCGTATTAAACAGAGCGTTTCAGAGAGAAGATGAGAAGAGCTGCTGCAGCTCAGCCAGGATGGGAAAAATAAAGTAAGTACACATGTTCTGGTTGTAACCTGAAATACAGATTATTAATCATTTGATGGCTAATAACTCACTGGGCATGTTTAGGCCCTGGACCTGGGCCATAAAAGACAGGATGTCTCTGGTGGTGTGTTCAGCACTGAAGACGTGGTGCTGCCCCCTCTGGATGGGAGGAAGATGGCACTTGGTGGAGGTGCTGTGGAGAAGCTGGGTGAGGTACTGGTCAAACATGTCTTTTGAGGCCTCTGGAGTTTAAAAAAACCCAAAACAATTCATTACTTACAGTTCACCAAATGTGACAGAAGAGAACATCAGTAACTACCTGAGGGCCCACAGTTGTTATATCCCTCTTCATATTCATCCTCCTCATCCTCATCCTCGAGTAAGCTGTCGTCGTTCTCTTCGTCCAGGAAGCTGAGGTGAGTGTGGAACGACGTGGTCTTGAAACTGGAGAGGTCTGACATCTGCACTCTGTAATAACAGAGAAGTGACATATACTGTTATGTTACGTATATACACTAATAGTATGACGCCCCGTGTTACCGAAGGAAACAGACCTCGCTCCAGCAAAATAGCCATCCTGTAGTTTCCTGAGGGTTGCTAGGATACACGGATCAATCCCATCTCCATCTTCAACTGGACATAAAAAGTAAATGAAAAAACAAAATACAAATATGGTCATATACAATTTGCACATTTTTGTGGCCAAAATGTAAACCTTTATCATGTTTAATTTATCCCCACGAATCATGTTTTTAATTTAAAGTTAAATGCTAGAAGATTTAACACATCAAAACACTAACAAAAGAAAATCTGGGTTTATTACCCAGCATGCTGCGGGTGATGGGGAAAGTGAGTGTGGGCCGTCCTGTCATCCTCCAACAAGAGGAGAGATAGGCCAGCTCTGTTCGTAACATCTCCACGATCATCTGGTTGTCGAGAGCCAAGTAGAAATGGTGCTGATCGAGAAACTGGAGCACAGAAAAGAGAAAATATTCATCTGTAGTATTCATTACTACCACCTCACTATTCCGATCATGAAGATCATCTCAGGCGGGTTTTACCTGCGGGGTGAATATATACGAGCGATCTCTGATCTCGTAGAATTTGGACGTTCCCAGAACGCCGATGTGTCTGTAGGGCCTCCCGCTCAAATTCAGTTTCTTGCAGTTCCCTGTGGCAACGACACGAAACGCTGCTCTAATCATTCCACAAACACACACGCCAAAGAAACGGGAGCTCGCTTACCCAGTCTGACATAGACGTGGCTGAGGATGCGAGCAGGCAAGACCCTGATGGGCACAACTTCTGACACCGTCTGGACTGTGATGCCATGATCGCTTAACAGCTCCTGGATCTCCTGCGACTCTGCTACGACGCAAACTGACACACGAATACGAAGAAATACATTTTAGTCACATTTGTTCTTCCTCCTCGACCCACAGGTGGTAAGGATCCAAACAATGCAACTACTGGGTTGATATTTCCCTTGAGTTATCAATCAATCCCCAACCTTGTACGACAACATCTGGCTTGAAGTCGGTAGAGAACCTCCTGTTGAGAGGATCGATCTCTCCTGGTGCTAAAAAACCCTTAAAACAGTAAGAAAAAGAAAGAAAGAGGGAGGGGAACTTATTACAACAACAACAGCAGTGGTTTTATTGTATATTTATGTTTTCCTAACGAGATGTCATTTGAATGACTGCATTGTCTGCTCGGAACCTCTTGAAAAGTTCCTTTTTTCCTCATTTAAATGTGCATTATTCCAGATAGCTGCCAACATGAGAGGTGGTTAAGGAACCTGTGAATACCTCGGCCAGAAGACAGCCCAAGATGTAGAGTGACTGTCCCCACATGTGTGGCAGCTGTCCCATGGCCACTCTGTCAACTGAGTGAGGATTTCTGTACTCCTCCTCCACCTGATAGAGACAAAACATGCTCTTATTCTCATGTGGTTGCCTGATACGCAGGTATTATCTTTACTGGCAAGATGTGTAAAAGAATCCTTGGACGTACTTCAATTAATAGATTAAATAGACCAAAAATCATATTTATTAGCTTTATTAGAGGCAACTGTAAATGTTCAAAGACTAAAAGCCTGAAAACAGAATTAATAACAATCAAGAATACATAAAGAAGATTCATAGGAGATATCAACACTACGGGTAAGTTATATAAGCATACAATTAACTTACAATTATTTTGTTTTTCGTTAACCTGGTATTCTCATATTATTGCCAATATTGGTTCTAAGCTTCAAAAGCCTCAAAAATTTGATTTGTAATACAACTGAATGTCTTATATCTATTTTATATCCCTGAAAAATAGAGACAGGTCCTGTCATCTTCATGAAACAGGTTAAAGAATAAATCTGCCACGTGACCCATGGAAGAGGAATACCTTTTCAGGAGGTACAGCGTAGAGTTCAGGCAGCAGCTTGATGCCGTTCTTCCCTCTGATCAAAATGCCCTCCAGGGCCTCGCGGTACTCCTGCACCTGTACGGAGAACACAGTCATTAGTTCATGATTACATGTGGAGCATAGGCCTTTCTTAAATGACTCCGCAGGCAACCAGTGTGTTTGGTTGTATTACCTGCACTTGATCTCCAGCAAAGATACCGTCCAGGATGAGATAAGTCCAGAACACGGGCCACTCGCATTCTATGTTCTCGAACAGCTTGAGTTCTGCAGGATCGTAGTGCAGCCGAGATGGGTCCTGGTGAAGAAACAGCCAGTAGAACCTTCAAGCTCAAATGACACTTATTTTGTCCCCGCTGCATGACTCCTACAGCAATTAAATACAGTACGAAGCCCAGCTTTAAGAATCTCACCTCTTTAGGACAATGATATCCATCCCTGATGAAGCGGCAGCAGCCATAGCGACCCTGAAATCACACCAAAGATGTTGACATGCTAACTGACTTACACGAACACGTGAAAAAGCTTCAGAGGATAAAATGCTGCTCCTGTTCCTGAGTGTGTTTTGTCCTGCACCTGCAGTTTGCTTATGATTTCCGACTTAGTGATGGCCACCAGGTCAGCATCCTCCACAGCAAAAGCAGGGAAGGAAATGACCGACAGAAGACCGGCGTCTATCTCCTTTGAAGTTGAAGCTCTCGGCAGCATGGAGCACAGGATGGCCTGAAGGAAAACACACAGACGCGTTCACGGCAAGCAGGATGAGCAGAGAGGATGCTGGGGTGCCGGTAGGCCGGTGGTACCTGACAATGTTCCACTTCATCGGGCAAAACATGGATGACTGACTTTGGCCCTCCATGGACACCGAAAAGATCCAGCTCATCAATGGCCTCCAGAGCTGCCTACAACATACACGTCCATGCTTCAATACACATTATATAAAACACATTCCTCTTTAGGTATATATTTATTATAAATACCAACAATAATAACCTGTACCTTAGCAATTCCTACAGAGCTGCCATTGAGCTCGGGGATGCCCTGATTCGTCTTGTCACCTCGTTCCCACATCCCATAATCCTACAGTGGGAGATTAAAGGTTATGACATCATGTCTTTCCAAATGTAGCTTTGTGTGATGGGAATTTTTCATTTAGTAGTTCATTATAGTATAATTAGTAGTTTGAGTAGATTTAACTTGTACTATTCCATGTGTGTCATGAGGTAACCTGTATTCTGCACTTATGTCATGTCATGTGTCACATGCATCTTGTGACACCAGCACAGCTGGCAAGTCACTATGGATCTATGGACACTGATGAGTGGTTCAAACACCTCATTCTGGACAAAGTTCTCCGTCTACACAAACAACGGAACAATGCTTCTCTGATGACACATCACAAACAACTGCATAAAAAGCCCTTCTCAAGACTGAAGAATTGGTCAGACTCTTCAGGAGTCTGCCCCTACTGGCCAGATAGTTTGCTCTGAAGCTGTATGTCGGTGATGCGGTCCGCTTGGACCCCCTGTTTGCGAGGGCTTTGACTTATTAGACTTTGTGTGTTTACAGTCTGTCTGTAGCGACTGCTAGCCTGTTTTGGACTCTTTATAGAATAAATTACTAAAAGCGCTGTTAGGAGTTGTATTCTTATTTCTAATCAGGTGATCATAAACTGATTTCCACCACACTTTGCATTGCATTGGATGTACGATGCTGAGGCAATTAATCAGCCACAGAAGGCTTAATTCTCCAAACGTGCAGAAAATGAAACATGTTACTCACTGCCACTTTGTAAGCAGCCTCTATGTAGAAGACCAGGTTTTGGATGAAGGCCACTTCATCCAGATTTGAGATAATGCGAAGTCCTGCATGATACCGTGACACACAAGTCCTGTTTAGGTGCATTCATTGAGGACCTGCAGTGCTTCATAGGTAATGACTAAATGGTACCTGAGGCTGTCATCTGTGCCAGCATCAGCAGGTAGATGGAGGTGGCGTCCACCTGGAGATGGCCCCACTGGTCGTCCCCGACCACGGTGGCGCAAGTGGGAGTGTCGTATTTGGCATGCAGGCAATCCGTTGTGCTCTGGGTGAGTTTGAACTTCTCCACCTTGTCCACCTGAAGACACAGGAACATGCAAAAAAATCATGCAAAAATTCATGGTTAAAATAATCCCAAGGACTGTGTTACATGCTCACCAACATCAATACACAATGTAGCCCAAAACACTGGAGCCAGGCTTTCACTTCAACTACCATTATATTGTTAATAATCAGTCTTTCTGACTTCCCTGTGCAGACAGTAGCAGACTATGGTCAGAAAACTGGAGAAGCTATTTACATAAAACTCTCTGTTTAAATATCACAGTGGCCCAGATAGCATAGTGTGGTTTCTAAGAACCATATATCGGCTTATCGGCTTTTCTACCACAGCGTTCAAACAGTTCGATCTTACCTGTCTCATCATGCACTGCAGAAGTCCCTGCATCAGTTTCACCACACTCTGCCAACAAACAGCAACATCAGTAAACTACAAAAACCAGACAAAACTTCACTACAATCCAAATAAAGTCAAAGTCAAAGTCAAAAGAAGTCAAAGTCAAATAAATTCAGTACACTCCTTCCAGTTCAGTTCTCTAATCCCCCTAAGGTTAGCGCACAAGTGAGTGCTATTTATCATTTTTATGACTAGTAGGAATCAAACATTCTATAAAATGGTTTGATTGGTAATCATAAAATCTATAAAACAACTCAAAATCATGAGCTAAGAGTGATTTAATTTGCTTAAATACTCTGACTTAATAAAATAAACATTTGTAATAATACAATGTTTATGAATAAAATGTAAATTTTGCTGTTTTTTATTATTATTTTTACTCAATTACTTTTAATTTCTTAAACAACAAATTGGTTCATGGCTGATAAATATTATTTTAGCACTGGCTCAATTATGCATTTTACATACAAACTTCAGTTCAGATTTTTCAACATCAATTTGAGAGCGACATATTGTGTTTTGGTTTAATGTGATATATAAATATGATATATATCCTACTATTTTGTAAAATCAGAATCTGATACGGCACACACCAAAAGCGTGCTGCTGTGAAATATTTAACCAGCTATAGCAGGTCGAACAAACAGGCACTGGTGTGAACATTAACCCTCTCCCCGTCACAAACGCACCTGCTCCAGCTCGTAGGCTTTGGCCTTGTCTTCATCGCGGTCTGCATTCTTGCGGTAGGCCATGCCCAGCCCCCACACAGCCAGGACACTGTACACATTATCCCTCACCCAAGCATCCTTCTTCTGGGCACTGGCGGGCAGAAGTCCTGTTACTGGGTTCTGAAACAAATCAGCACATCCGAGACGCTGAAGCCTGTTTAGCAGTTATTTTTTCTCTTGATTGATCACACATTTAATTTAATCATTGAACCTGTGCTATGATTAACTGACAGTGTGTTACTATTATATTCTCCTAGAAATAGCAGAAGTATGAAGTATAAGGCACTGGAGGGGAGGATGATCAAAGTAACAGGTCTCTATCAATTAAAGTTAATGCAGAGTTGAGTTGGGTTAGTGTTTTTAATAATGCAGCAACTATATATATATTCTCAGTTTCAGATTTTGGTTGAAGACGCTGACTGAAAGCTGAAACCACGGTCTACCTCTCAGCTGTGAATCGTCTGGCTCACACGTTTGAAGTGGAGAGCTATTGGGAGTTGGAGTGCTGACTGACCGATAATAAAGGTGCATAGTTTCACGGCCCTCTGAACTTTGCACACGCCTTGTTTATTTTTATGCAGCTCAATCTGGTTGAACCTCAAGCCTATACGGGCTAAAAACACATCCGCATGCCTTTACATATTTCAGCAGGAGTTTGTTTTTTAACTAGCACTGGACACTTTATTAAAATGCAGTTGTGGGAAGTAAGTTAGGTGCAATAACTCAAGTACAATTTCCAGGTTTCATGTATGAAAGGACACATAAACTGTGATATATTGTTATTGTAATGACATTGCTTATTATGCATTATTATAGATTTACCTCAAAGTAGTTACAATCAGTCATACCTTTAGCAGCTGCAACATTAGAATGCTTACATAGCATCAATAATTATAATATTACAATAATATAATATTTTTAGATGGGCCGTGCTGCATAATACGTATTTATGAAATGGTAAATTTATTTTTGATGCTCATACAGGGAAGTCGGTGTAGGACTACTTGACATCGTATTCCTACGCTGTGGTGTTGCCACTACCCCGTGTATCCCGCCGCGTGTGTCCGGACTCACCTGGTGGCTCAGGATGGTCTCATGGATCAGCCTGGCGTAGCCGTCCAGCCTCACCCCCGAGTTACTGCGGCTCCTCATCCTCACTGCGCACACAAACACACCAAGTGACTGTCTGGACACGTACACAGACCTGAAGGCTTGTTATCTGTAAACGTGGGTTCACGTTAAACACTGCGTGTAGCTTAATAACTTACCAGGCAGGGTTAGTGACCCATCTGCTCCGACCGCTTCTCCGCTCCGCAGAGGCTACCGCTCGGCTACGGTTTGCTAGCCGAGTAGCATCCAGCTGTTTTTTTTGACGACACACACATGTAACGTTAAACTCACGATATGGTACTCAGACACACACACACACGCACGCAAACTGCCGTGTAGATTCAGGCCTCACGTGTGACAACAGGTGCCGTTTCACAGGAAGACAGAGTTCCTATGTGAGCGACTGTACATCTATTCCAGGAAGGAAAATACATTATGTTCCTGTTGTTCGCTGGTTTGACGACAGGGGGCGGCAAATCACCCTGCTTTTCACCTAGTTGTTCAGGACACATCCCTGATGCAAACATCAAAAACAAATGTAAAGTATATTTTTACTTCACACAAATAAAGACCTACAATAAAATAATTATGAAAACGGCATACATATAGTAATTTAATTTATTTAAACGTAATAAATAATAAACGTGTTATTTGTGTATGTATGTGTATGAATTAGAGCAACGCATCATATATAATTTTATTTTTGATTTATATATATATTTTTTTTAATATTTGCATGCAAATATCTAGCCGTTAAATAAATGCAGTTGAGTGTGTATAAAACTTTCAGCCACAGGAAGCCATGGCAATGTGAAAGGAATAACGTAACGAATAACGGAATCTTTAATCCAATCACATCACACAGCTGTGGACTCGTTGGCCAATCACGGCGTCGCAGACTTAATCGTTGTCTCATCAGCAACCACCATCCGCTACCGCTAGCTAGTTTAGCATCCGCCTCTGGGTGAGAAGCTAACCCACAGAGACGGCCAAACGTCTGCCCACTGCTCTCTCTCTTTGGTTATGTGTTTCGCCTGAATTTACCGACGTTGACCAGTCGTCCAGCTGACTAAAAGCAAGGTAAAGAGTCGTGTTTCTCGTGTCTGTTGTAGCTAGCTAGGCGTCACGGGAGGGGGCGCAAATGACACTTAACGGTGTTGTTGGTGTTAATATATGGCCATTTAACGTAGCAACGTTATGTTAGCTAACTCGAGCTAATAGAAGTTTGTGTAAAACCATCCCGAACGTAAAATAGAGCAAATGTAAACTGCTTTTGACCAGGCGACTATGTCGTATTATCCCCTGACAATGCATGTATTTTCGGGCGTTAGCTATTCTATTAAATGTGCTGAATTAACTTTCTTATAATGGAAAAATAAACCTCCGTCCCTTTACGTCTACAGCTTCTCCTCCCTTCTCTCTAAAGTTAATCTCATCTCCACCATGGGAAACTTTTAACTGAACTTCCTCCCTCAGATGCAGTTCATGCTGTTGTTCAGCCGGCAGGGAAAGCTGCGGTTACAGAAGTGGTATGTGCCTCTGTCTGACAAGGAGAGGAAGAAGATCTCCAGAGACCTGGTCCAGACCATCCTGGCCAGGAAGCCCAAGATGTGTAGCTTCTTGGAGTGGAGGGACCTCAAGATTGTGTACAAGAGGTAAGTGATGAAGTTAAGTTTTGTTTTTCTTTTCTTTTCTGTGAGGCACTTTGTGCTACTGCAAGGTATGAAAAGTGCCATATAAATAAAGTTGATTGAATGATTGATATATGGCTGTTTACAAGGATGTTCTCCTCCCATCTGTGACTATCTATCTATCCATCTAATCCATGGTGACTTGTTGGGGTTGTTTATGAAAACTAACGTTTCAGTGATTATGTTGTGAAGCCCTGAGATTTCTGGCTTTTAAATGTCACCTTCTGGTGTGTGATGAAAGCCAGAAACACCCCCTCTATAATAGCAACTGCCAAACAATTGAAGACTGATGCAAATATAGAAGGAGTGTATGATTTGTTCCTGGACATGTGACTGCTGAGTCATAGAAATCCATAAGACGCCATTGGTTCAATATAATAAATGACAAACGAATAAACAAAACAAAAATCCTTTCTGTGTAAAAGTGACAATTTTCCATTTTTGTTAAGAGATTTTTATTTTCTTATTTAGTTTTGATGAAGGGGTTCAAATGGAAAACATGTTTAAGTTTAGAATAGAATGGGATTTTGATTTTTAAAGCTTTATGTGTAGATTTTTTGCATTTGCATGTGTCTTGTACGGAATATTTACAACATGAAAATGCATGTTTTAATGGGACTTTCAGTGAGACAGAAGAGCACTGAATACTTAATGCATGAAGTAACATTATTCCTTGAAGACCAGCTGTTGTCTGGTTGCTATACCAGACAACAGCGAGTGTCGGTGCTATATTTCATTATACATTGGCAGACCTGCATGGAAAGTGATCACAGCTAAATTACCACTTACTAAATTGACCTGCGGAGAGAGCAAAGGCACTAATATTTGTACACATCACTGCCTTGTTAATCTTTTATTACCTTACTTCATGTTGTAGATACGCAAGCCTGTATTTCTGCTGTGCAGTCGAGGACCAGGATAATGAGCTGATCACCCTGGAGATCATCCATAGATATGTGGAGCTGCTGGACAAATACTTTGGCAGTGTGAGTTAAACATCACATGTAACATGCTGATTGTTTGTAAGGGGGAGAAGCAATACAAGATTTACTGCAATCATCTTTTAATCTGATCTGCTGCTGTTTGTGGTGTCGTGGCCTCGCAGGTGTGCGAGTTGGATATTATCTTCAACTTTGAGAAGGCCTACTTTATCCTGGATGAGTTCCTGCTGGGCGGAGAGGCCCAGGAGACCTCCAAGAAGAACGTGCTGAAGGCCATCGAGCAGGCTGACCTGCTGCAGGAGGTACGCACAGTTCTTTATCAGCACATAGCTGAACCCATCAGACTGACCAACTATAGTGTCAGGTGAACAGTACCTGTCCATTAACCTGCTGACCATTTTCAAAATCAATTAAGTATTTTATCCCGTCATAAGTTTCCAGAGCCCAAGGTGACGTCTTCACATACTTTGTTTTGCTCAAATGTTCCAAACCCAAAATTGATTCCGTTTACTGTCTTTAAGTTGAAGAAAATGAGCAAATCCTGACATTGGAGAAGCTGGAACTAGTCACTAATCAATGTAGCTCCAACTTGATGTAAATTAAGAATTAATTTCAAAATGTTATCGACAGAAATCATCTGAGATGTTTTGCTTTTTTCACCTTACCCTCTACACCTGAAGTCACCTGTTTTTTGCTCTCACACATACAACTTGCAATTATAAAGCACGTTCTATGAATTATAATTTGGAGTACAAAATGTGCAAAATTTATCAATGTTTCTGCTTTTTTTTTTTTTTTTTTTCGTCTGCAGGAGGCCGAGGCACCACGCAGCGTTTTAGAAGAAATTGGGCTGACATAAATCATCATGCTGCACCTTCTCCCAGACGCAGATCTGGCAACCTCCACATCTCTATCCTGTCTTCTCCTGTTGTCTCCTGTGTCAAGTGTTGTATGTATAAGATCACCACCTATGTACTGTATTACTCTGTACTGAACTATCCAGTAATGTCCTTTTCAATGTGGTGCCAACTGTGGTTTGAAAGTGTCTCCTATGTACAAGCTCCCTCACTGTATATTGCAGTACTATAAGCAGACTCCACCCCCTACCTTCTTAAACTCTACGCAGTACAATGTAGCGACGACATGAAAACTCTAGCATCACATCAACATCATCTATCATCTGCAGAGTTGTGCTATGTGGCTTAGAGGACTTTTAAAGGTACTTTTGTAGCCACGGTTGGTGCTTCTCATGTGTTGCCTTAACATTCAAGTCACAGAGCTGGGAAAAATAAAAAAAAGAATTCTGAAAAAATGAAAAGAATTCTCAACTAATATCCCATCCACTGCAAAGTAAAAAAAAAAAAAAGTTTTCAACTTATTTCTCAATAGCAAAATGTTAATGTGTTATTTGGTTTCATTTAAATACACAAATATAACAGTATTATTAATGAATTAATTATAAATGTTTGGTTTGTGTACAAGCTGAGCAAGGAGTCTTTTTGGACTCATCATTTTTGTATTCGGAAAGAGGCATAACTTGGGAAACAAGTTCAAATAATTGTTACGTTGCAGTGGACTGAATTTTTGTTTTTATCCAGATATTAAGTAGTCTTTGAGGATTCTAGAAATACCTTTAGAACAGCAGTAAAGATCGGCTGCTGAGCCGTGACTCGGGTGTTACGGTAATGGGAGGCACCGACGGGGGCTTGTGCTGTTGTGGGAATCACGGACACGTTTACAATCACGGGTCAATTCAACCCACCATTAAAATTAAACAATTACCCATAATCAGTATCTGTGTACATGTTATGTAGCTTTATACAACTTCTGTTTGGTGATTCCCCTCCAGAAATTAACCATTTCATATTTCCTTTTCAAGACTTAATTGTTTACCTTTTGGTTACCGTGAACTTTTTGGTGTCTGTGAAGGTCTCAGTCACCCAGGTCGTGGTAATCCTCGAAGGTTTTATCTTAGGCAACTGGACTTGTTTTAGTTTTTGAGGATGTTTTGCTTCTCAGTTCTGTAGGAGACTCTTGAACGAGGCGAAACGCCTTCAAAAACCAAAGCAAGTCCACTTTCCTACAATGGAGCTTTAAAGGATGAGCTGGTTGTGTGATTAGTGTCATGCGTGTTGAAATTGTCATCTTCTTGTCTTTATTTTTTTTCTGACAATTTACTTATTTTTCTTGACAAAAACGTGTATTAACATTTAAGATCATAATGGCCTCTGCAGAATAAATTTAGGTCGGTCTCTCCATTAGTCTTAAGTCAGGCAGTGACCCAAACAAAGAAACAATATTTTATGTATTATGATACTTTGGCTGAAAGATTAACATATGACCAAAGAACACTGTGTTTTACCTTCTCAAAGGTGTCTATGGAAAGCTAACGCAACATAAAAGGGATTTAGTTGTGACAGAACATGTATATGAGGATTATTCGGCCACAATGTACCAGTATTATCCAATTTTTCCGATTGATATAGGGAGGTCTGTCTCGGGTTTCTTTAAGGGGTCTGAATAGAATGGAAGAAGATGGACGGCACATATCAGGGTACGTCATTAATATTCATCCTTGTCAGCTTGTTCACTTGTCAGTAGGATGCAGGAAAACAAGCTAACGAGTAATGAATAGATGCTCATCCAAATTTTTTTATCCGCATTCTTTACACCACAAAGTGTTTTTGTTCAACATTCATGATTAATTATTCAACAAGTAAATCTTTGCATGTGTGCAAAAGAAATCACTTTTTGTATTAAACACTGCCGACACATTTGCCAACATTTTTTTTTCTTATATTTGAAAGTTATTAACAATAAATGTATTCAAAAAAAAGAAACCCCATTCGTTTATCTTTGTTATAGTTTTTACTCGGCAACCATAACTGTGTGGAGCTCCGGTGATCAGAGTGTTGAATTATTGAAGCAACATGAACCATTTTCTGAAAGCAAAATATTCACATATATACATACTGTTGATGGGTGCTGCATCACTACTCAAAACATGTCATTTATTCCTCCAAAACATTCACATAGTCAGAAGGAGAAACGGCAGAAGAAATGCAGATCTTGTAAGAGCCACTAGGAGGTACTCATGTCACATTTCCCAGCAGGCTCACTTGGGATTTCTATTTCAGACTGTTCACTCTTCGCCTCAGGACTAAACTTCTTATTGTCAGCACAAGGGCTCCCACCCAAGTCATTGTTTTTCTGATTTAGCTCTGATTCCTTAATCTCCTGACCGGGACTCGTTGCAGTGAGATTCTCCACCGTATCTTCCTCCGACTCTTTCTCCTTTACCGACTCTTCAGATGAGGTCAGTTCTTCAGGAACATGACTTTTCTTCTTATGCTTCTTCTTGCTCTTCTTCTTGCTCTTTTTAGATTGTTTGTGGCGGCGGCGTGTGCTGGCATCATTAAGGGGTTTCTCCTTTGTGTCTGGTCTTTTAGGGCTACTTTCTCTATTTCTTTTCCTTCTTTCTCTGCTTATGCTTCTTGACCGTTCTCTTGCTTTTACGTGAGCGTCTGTATCTTTGTCTCTCTCTTCACTTCTATTCCTATGCCTGTGCTCCCTGTCTTTATCTCTACTCCTTTTTCTCGACCTGTCTTGCTCTCTGTCTCGGCTTCTACTCCTGGACCTGTCTCTACTCCTCCTCAGAGACCAATCTCTCCTCCCGTCACTGTGTCTAGATGACCGTTTGTCCTCTCTGTGCTGGTGGGAGGCCCGTCGTTCACGACTCCTCTCTCTACTCCTGCTCCTCCGCCTGTCGCCCTCTCGTCTGCTGTGGGATCTCTCAGATCTCAACGGGCTTCGGCTGTGCTGCCGCTGCCTCCACGATCGCTCTCCGTATCGCTCTGAATGCCACGCGTCTCTGCGACTCCCCCTGACGCTGCGGTCTGGTGACATGTGCAGGTCCCTGTCGGCCTCCCAGAATTCGTTGCCAGGGTTTCGAAATACATGCAGGAAGTTGCAGTGCTTCCCTTTTGGGCACTTCTGTCTGTCAAACAATCCTGAGAGAGGAAACACAAAAAGCATAAACAAGATATTAAATACATTAAATTGAATCTGCAGTAAAATCTCTAGGTGAAACTGCCAAAATGCCAGTCTCAATATGAATAACTCACCACATATAGCATTCTTCCACCGTGTAACGGGACACATCTCACAATGAAGCTGCCGGCCTGCGTACCACCTCCCGTTGAACTTGATGATGGCCTCTTTACATTGCTCCTCTCTGGAAACGCAACAGATAGACAAGAGCAAAAAAAATGTTATCCAAAAAATCCCCAAAATGATGGTTCATTTATTTAGAAAAAAAGGTTATGACTTACGTGTCAAACTGAATGTAAACATTTCCTCTGAGGTGTGGTTCGTAATTGCAGCTGACCTAAAAAAAAAAAGAAAAAAGGAAATGTATCAGTTCAGCCAAATATGTATTTTTTTTTTTCACTTTAATTTTTATTGAGAATTTTTGCTTTACAAAAGGTCAATCAAAATAGTACTAAAACAAGTAAAAAACACATAAAAACACACATGGGAGTCACTTTCAAAGCAATCTGTCCATATTCCATTTTCTTTTCCTCAATCAAGTTTTTTGTTTTGTCGTTGTTCAGTCATAAATATTGTCCATCTCATCCATTTCTCTTTGAACTGAGCTTCCTGTAGCCTTAAGCGGTGTATCATTTTTTCCATTGTGTAGATTTCCTCTACTAGGTGAGTCCATTGTTCTTGTGTAGGGATGTCTTCCCTTCCCCATTTCTTCGTGATAGCTTTCTTAGCTGCTGTTAGTAATATTTTTACCAGGTATCTGTCCTTCGTTCTTATATTTTCTTCACATAGGTTACACAAATACAATACTGTACAAGACATTGGAATCTTATATCCAAGTATTTTCAACAATGCATTGTGTAACATTTTCCAAAACCACCTGATTTTATCACATTTCCAGAAAATGTGCGAGTGATCCACGTTCATTATTCCACAGTCTCTCCAACAAGGCATATTTTTGTTCAACTGTTTACTCTTGACTTTGGGAGAAATAAAAAAACGAATCAGATTTTTCCAGGAGAACTCCCTCCAGATCCGTGAATTAGTGGATGTGTGGTGTATTTTCCACATGTTTAGCCACTCTTCATCTGTGATTTTTATCTTAAATTCTGATTCCCATTTTTCTTTTATGTATTTAGTTGAGTGTTTATTTGATATTAATTTTTTATATAACCCGGAAACAATTCTAACTTTGTTTTCTTTGTATGTATTGATTATGAGTTGGATCACACCATTCACTTCTCCGGAGGGGTCCATCCTGATCTCTTTCAGAAAGTAATCTCTAAGTTGTAGGTACTTATTTAGAATTCAAATATGTATTTTTAGTGGTAACAATTTAACCATCATACTCTCCTGAACAGTTTCAGGTTGGTTTTTAAATGGCAATTGTGTTGATTACATCTTTAATGTTTTCAGACATCGGTAATGGAAACATTATACAGACATTTTCAGAATGAAATATGCTTAACCACTCATTTAAGATTCTTTATCAGTTCAATTAAGTCAATATAAAGTAAGATTTGTTTTGCTTTTTACATAGAAGTGAAGTAAAAAGATCACCATTAAGGTGTGCTACAAAATCAAAATTGCATTGAGACATATACTGTGAATCCAGTTCCCTTTGACTTGGTACTTTAGGACACATTTGACATTGAGTGTATTTACCCACATTAGTTTATTTGGAAAAATCTGATTCCTTAAGACATGAACATTTAAGCATTTACATGAACTGTAATCAAGTGGTTACTGTTGATTACTGTCACTCAAACAAATGCAACAGGTCAGCAATCAGATTCCTCCCATTCCCTGACCATGACTCCTCTAATTCTTATTATTTTAAGTATATTGATTACTTCAGAAAGGTGACTGTAATTTGAGTACTTTCCACGCTTACCTTAAATTGCACCACTTTGCCGACACTCTTTAACTCTGGCAAGACATCCTGGTAGAACTCGAGGAAAGAGTCCTGCAGTTCCTCCTCGCTGTGTTCCAAACAGGCATCAATGTCGTAATCATCGCGCCGTGACTGCTCCATGCCAAACGTTGTAAACATACCACGGATCATCAGAGTCGGGCTGGCTGTAGGATAAATGTGTTTCCGAGAACATCTGAACTCACAAAGACAGAATAAAAATGTGGTTACCACTTAAAAATAGTAGTTTATGAATTTAACGTATCAAGTCACATCAAAAGAGAAACAAATAGTACCTGTCTCCAAATCGACACGCTCCGGTCTTCAGGAAGAACGGACAGTTGGCGATGTCACGTTCTGTTCCAAAGTTCTCTGAGCTCTTCGTCACAGGAGCCTCAGGATTCATCCACGGATCTCCATTTTCAAGCTGGAAGTAAGAA
Organism: Chelidonichthys spinosus; assembly: GCA_029853015.1. NCBI lineage: Eukaryota > Metazoa > Chordata > Actinopteri > Perciformes > Triglidae > Chelidonichthys > Chelidonichthys spinosus. Next base: position 4,926,158 of record CM056821.1, on the reverse strand, counting down.
CATGAACTAAAATCTATATCCTGTATGGTTTGACTTTAAACTAGAATGAGGTGTTTTGTAACATTGTCTGAAATATCGTCCTGACCTAAAAAGGTTATTTCTAAAACCACGCTGCTGTTCTGTGTGTCTGGTTTAACTAAACTTTGAAATACATAATATATTAATTCATGTCATTAAAATACCCAGACAGTGTGGTTTCCTGTAGATTTCCATTCATAACAGATTTTGCACAGTTTTTTGTTGTTGTTTTTTAAAATAAGTAACACAAATAATAATCCTGTGTTTTGACCCTTGACATTGATGTGTGTTTATACCTGATTTTCAGCTTCATCCAACATTTTCTGAACGGCCTCCTACAAATGGTGTAAAGACATGGCTGGTGAAAATGTGTAGCGGTCAACATACTGCAGCAGATCTGTCACTGTGCGTTAAGACCACACTCACAAGGACTGGCATTTCATTTCATTCCTGGACTTTTTTGGAAAGCAATTTCATATGTTTTTCAGACAATGTAAAAGATACATCCTTGTGAGAGCTGAAGTTGCTGCTAGGGTTTTTCTCTCTGTGTGTATCTTAGTTGAGGAGTTTGAGGAGGACGGTTGCTTGTGCCACTCGGTCAAGGAAATGTTTTAAAACAACATGTACACAGCAAAAACACATTTTACAAAAGAAATATGATAACTGTGAGTTTCTAAATCTTCCCTTTTGGGTGGATAATATAAACACTCCTGATTAAGTAAAAGAGGATATATTTCACTCAGTTTCTATCCTGCTGGGGCCCGTTTCACCTCTCTGTCTCGCTTGTCCTGCTTCTTCTGCTCTTTTTCTTCTTGTTCTTTCTTCTGTTGGGCCTCCCATTCATCCTTTATCATACGCTGGGAACAGAAAAAGACAATGAATATTAACATTTTATTTAAAATAACAGGCTCGGGGGTTCTCATTAATTTGTCAAATAATTAACACAACAACCAGGCCCAACTTATGGCGGTCTTCTATTTGCCAGTATCCAATTATTCATAAAATTTGGAATTGAACTGTTGGGTTTGTTGATTGGAAAATATACAAGAGAATGCATGCATCATGATGAAGTCTTCAGTAAAGCATTATAAAAACCAAGTCATGTCTGTGTCCTGACCAGATGCCAAATTGTTAATAAACACCTGGATCAGCTAATTCCCGAAAACACATAAACATCAGTACGCCTGCTATATTCACAAAGTTTAAAGACGTTTTCAAAAACTGTAAAATCCTACTTGCTCCCTACTGATGCATACAAATACTAGATTACCTCCTCCTCTTCTTTTCGTTTCCTTGCAGCCTCCTCCCTCTCAGCCCTCAGACTGAACTCATCCTGGGCAAGCTTCTCTCTTGCCAACCACTCTTCATGCAGCCGCAGTCTAGGAAAAAAACAGACACAAATCCAATTAAATGGAGGATAAAAAACAACAACAACTATAAATGAAGGTTTCCGTGCTGCCGGTCAGTGAATGTGCAGCACAGAACAGTATGGTGTCCTACCTTTCCTCCTCTGCAACATCATCCTCATCATTTATTTCTTCTTCGGGTGTACGGCTTGCTCCATTTTCCAAACCTATAGTAGAGTAAATGTGGTTAATCTGGCAAATGGTGCAGCTACAATGGTAGAAATGTCAAAACACCAACATGACAGCTATTTTCTCACCACATTCTCTGGCTTGGGCGAGAGCTTGACGTTTCCTTTTTCTTCTCTCTTTCCTCAGAGCAGCTTTGCGTTGCTTTTGACTTTAGACAAGATGACATTTGAAACCATGATCAGATCAGAGAGCTAGAAAATCTTAACCATGTGTTCCTTTCCAAACCGTGCATGTTGTTACTAGTGGAAATCTAAAGCCTGCGACAAAACCTATTGGTTTTACAACATTGAAATGATGATTATACTATCTTATAGTACAGTCCACAACACAGACATTATTAGATTACCAGGTTACGATAACATGATTTAAAGGGAGACACGGACCTTAACACAGGAGCAGAACTCAGCGGAGTTGTTGTTGCCATTATAGCCAACAATAGCTAACGGTAGCTAGTTAGTTAGCATGTTCAGCTAACGTTAGCCTTAGTTATTACGTCTCATCCGCGTTTAGTAGAAAAAAAACGAGTGTAAATGTTCTCTGGTTGAACGAGTTATTTACAACGTTGATTTGGTTCGTCAGATAAGAGGAATAACTGGATATGTTCTGTTTTTTTTGTAAACTTTAGCTAGTTAGCTACATGCGGAGATGTTTTGCTAATGAGTCGCAGAGGAAGAGGCGGTATGAACTGATACAAAGTACTTCCGGTTGAAAAATCTTTTTCAAAATAAAGTTTTTTTTCTATGTGAGAATTTTGGAGAAGAAATATATTTTGTTTTACTTTAGGAAGACAAAATTTAAGAGGGGATAAAAGTCCCTTATACAATTTGTTGTTCAAAATAAACCACATTTCAAAAAAATAATATATTTTTAACATTTTTAATGAATACATTCATACAAAGAACATACATTTGCACTTAAATAAGATTAGAAAACTGAGATTAGATTACTGGGAAACTGCAGTGTAAAAAAAATAAATGAAAAGTGTTACCTCTTCAGTATTAAAAAAGAAATACAAGCAAATATCCCATATAATTCCTAAATCTTTACGATCCTTGTTTTTTAGGATAAACATATTGCATATTTTCTCAGTTTGACTTGTACCTTTACACAAGCAATTCTGACACATTAAATGGTTGATTATGTATGTAAATAATTAAGTATATTATAAAAAGCATAGAGACATCAATTATTTCTATATTTACCAAACATAAGCAAAAAGGCACTGCACAGAAACCACAGCGTCAACAAGAAATCAGGTTTTGTAAGCAACATTTTTTGTTTGTTTTTTTTTTACAAAAAAAGTAAGAACAATTCGTATTGTCAAGTAGTTTAAATCCGATCCACAAGTCTGACACCACTATTTTCTCTGCTGTGACACTTTGGGTTTTGTATAAAACAACATAAATGCTAGATGACACAAACTCTTTTTGACACTGAAGTATTTTGTCATGTTTCCAAACCTCCAGTTAGCCCTCATTAAGGTCAAAGGTGGAAGCTCCATCTCTAAAAATAGCAACTGCTAATAACTGCAATCACAGAGCGGTACTTTCACCCTTTAATATAGGCATCCTCGACATCCCTGGCACTCTCTCTCTCTCTCTGTCTGTGACACACACTGTCATTCGGTCTTCTTATCTGGCGTTGGCCTGAGGAAGAAGGCGGGCCTGGTGCAGCAGCGGTAGCACAGAGCTTGAGGCACCAGAGCGTACAGGATATTGAGCAGCAAGAAGACAGACTGGCCGTCAGAAGGCACTCTGTAGGAGAACGGCGTCCGCGTGTGAAGTGACGCACCAATGTGAGTGAACTGGGCCTGTGAGGTGAAGCAGAGTGGGAGAAAATAGGCAAATGACAGTGTTGACTTAAAAAAAGCTTCACAGTTACACTATCAGGAACATACTTTACTAATATCACTTGCATGTTCTTGGATTATTGTGGTAAACACAAAGAAAAACCTCCAATATAATATCTTGGATGCATGTTGGGGGGAAAATTATGTTATCAAATCCATTTGTAGCAATGTTTGATAAACCTTGAAATCATATTGTCAACATTTTACAGTTCATATAGAGAAATAAGGAAAAGAAAATACAACTGGATGATTTTAATTTAATGAAATGATGATCATACAACCTGGACACATTCTGGTACTGACACTCATCCTCAAATAATTTTCAATCTACTACAATCCTCGTGCAATCTTTTCATAGAAAGACACACGTCTCATAGCAACCGCGGCTATCAGAGCATCGGCTTTCCTATTTAAAGCCAAGTCAAACAGCTGACATTTAAGTGAATACCGCCAATACTTTGGTCTGAAGTCAGCGTCTACACTGATCCCACCGATGATTGACGCGCCAGCCTGCAGCTCAAACATAATAGCTGCTTTGTATTGTTGAGATGTGATTGGAACACAAGCTGCACCCACCGCCCGACAGTTTCCATTTTTAGACTGAAACAGAGAGTGTATATGCTGCTGATTCAGACCATATCTGCATGCAGACACACTTGTGTTTGACTGCACTGAACAAAAACCTAAGCAGAAGCCAATCTGCAACCACGATGGAGAAGTAAGTTAGAGAACGGCATACCTTGGCTTGATTGGATGCCAACTGTCGATCTAGCATTACCTAATCAACCTGGAATGCTGATGTCATGTGGGGAAGTGTTTTGTGCTTTCATATGGATTATCTTTGTGTGACTGTAAATGATAAAGAAACACTACGAGTTCTGGATAAATGGCCCTGGAAATGATAACAACAATTATTAATTGTAACTGACATTATTTGAACAATCCTCATTAAATTTAACTACGATAAATAAGAGGTGTCGATGTTTGTTTGATGTTCACACATTTCTTTGTTTTATATATCAGAGCTTTCCAAAAAAAGTCAGACTTTCCTATTCATAACTAGGACTTGGTTGCTGATGTGAACAGTATTTACGAGTTGGAAATTAGACCTCTTCTCTGGATTTGATGGACCGTTTTCCCAACAGCCATTTTGACCCATCATTGCAGGGTCAATACATGCTCAATTTAGGTTGGCATCAGTTTGAATGCTTGCACACAGGCATCTGTGTGACACACCAAACAGAATGGGACCATAATGAATTTGATACACCTGTGTTTACCCTGCTATTACATGTCAAAATGGCTGCTGTAAAATTGGCTTTGACCCTTGTATAATTGCTGCTTTTGGTGCAATCTTAACAGCCGCATTAAGTGAAAACATGTGTGTACTATCTGCAAAGGCGTCCTTGGTCACCAGCCAAGAGCGAGAAATAACCAGCAGGACATACCTGTGCCAGTGCTCCCGAGTGTACAAGGGTCAAATCCGTCATCCACTCACATCCTGGGACCGTCAGCCCATAGAGAGCAAAGATGTAGTATGGTCCAGAGTACAGCATACTCACCAGCATCTGGCAAATATGGATTTGTTTACTTCTTCAGATATTTGTGCAATGACCATGTCACCATGAATGTGTGCCGTTCAATGAGCTACCTGGACTTTTGGATAGGCTGAAGGGTCTTTGAGGTAAGGCTCATAATGCTGTGTGTAGCCTTGACACCATTTACTGGAGCAATCCAGAACAATCTAACAGACACAGCAATGAAAGTACATGAAGACATTAGTATTCTACTACTGTGTGTGTGTGTGTGTGTGTGTGTGTGTGTGTGTGTGTGTGCACTGATGTTGATAAGCTTTAGGTGTCTTACCAGGCCTCGGAAGACACAGAAAGCAAAAGCAGGTATGAGGTATATGATGAAAAGTAAGTCCAGAGGTCTGTGGAGTAAACGTTTTCTTTCACCCTCCTGGATGCTCTAAGAGAGAGAGAGAGCATCAATGTGATGTTGAAAGTGTGCTCTCTATCCCATACCCTCTGTCACACATACAAGATGTGTATAAGAATCAATAATATTCTTCATTATATCCTGACTCACTGTCGACTGAACGTCCCGTGTGGAGGGCTGGCTGCAGATACGGAAGCAGGCCCAGGCAGACACTGTGATGTAAAGCATGTGGAGGAGGAAGAGAGGACTAACTTGGGTCCCGTATTTACCTGAGGAAGGACAGAACTGTCTCACTGTGGGCAAGACACGGACCAAAACACTGGATGTCGCAGTATTTACAGTAAAACGTGCATTTTTTCCAAATATATTGTAGTATTTAAGGGGAGATAATCTGCAGGAGGGGGGGGGGGGTACCCTACACAAGCCATTTAAGGCATGCCATTATTTTTAGTGCACTTACCCACAGCATTCCCAAGAATGTAGACTATGGCACGCATGAGAAAAGATCCCACCCAGTAGAGTCCAATGGCTCGGTAACTGTCCCTGTGCAAACCATGAAACACTGCTATTGTCAAAACCATTACTTTATACTCCTACAGACTCAGACAGACAGACAGACAGCTCTTACCCCCAAGTAATCGCAGCAATCATGACCAGATACATGAGATAATGCACACAGCCATCCCAATAGGAGATCATGTGCCCGTGTGCTGTATTAATATGCGGGTCTGCCTGAAACACAGGGGAGATTTATCAGTAAGGACATACGGACAACTCACAAACAGGACTCACAACACAACACTTGCCTCTCTTAGGTAAAACGTCACAAATCCATCGATGATGTTCTCCTGCTCCAGCCCGATGATTAGATTCACCACACTGAGGAAGGCATACACTGCATACACTGGACAGACAGATGCAAACCTTTTCATTAATTTCAGTTTAGTGACGAAAATTAATGTTATTTCAATATTATGATAGGAAACTACAAATCATCTTAGATTTTGTATACATCGTAATACAGCATGTGTGTCTTTTGCTGCAGTAAAGCCATGTAGTTTTCCATATTTACCAGACTTATCCAGCTGTTCTATTATTTGCAGTTAACCACTTTATTACATTACTGATGATTCATTCTGAAAAATCTCATTTTGTAAATATCTGTTGGTCAACATTACTATATTGTTGCAATGTCGATATAGAGGTATTTGGGCGAAAATATCGCTGCATTCGATCTCCTCCATATCGAAAGGACCTAGTCAAGAAGAAACATGCATCTCTAAATTCATACCATAGAACAGAGGATCCACTGGAGCCTTCTCCTTGAGCATAAAACGGGCTGAAGCAGACAGGATGAGGATTGTAGAACAGCAAGCGAAGAAGAAAGCTCCAGCACTAAATGCAATGTAGAGAAAATATATCAAGTCCCAGTTCCTCAACAACACATACAATAGACGAACACAGATTAAAAGGCTTATTGGCACTCACCTGTTGCTGTAAATTAGAGAATTAAATACAAAACAGATGGGTATGGACATCAAGGAGAGCACAAACACTCCCGTCCCTGCCGAGGCGCTCATTGCAGACCAGGTTTGAGCGATTTATCCTGTGGGAGAATTAAGAATTAAAAAAAAAAAAAAAAATCAAGCAGGAAAGACTCTCCTGTTAAGTCAGTGAGTCATTTCTCAATGAATTGGAGAAAGAAAACAGTCTCGACGTTGCCGACAACAAAAAAATGCACAGAAATCCTATCCAACTCCAACAGGCATGTTCTGTCTAGTTCTTCTGGTCTTTCTTGCTTTCGTTACCTCTCAAACTCCCTCTCTGCCTCACGCACACGCACGCACATACGCACGCACACGCACATGCACACGCACACCACAGAACTGTTGTCGTATTACAATGTTATTATCATCTATAAATAGGCTATGAAGGTGTGTTTACGTACTTTTAGTAAAGGTGCAGACCTCGAATGATATACTAGTGGAAGCAGGCAGCATGATAGTTTCATTTTAATTTCATTTTAATTCAATAAAAAGCGAACAATGTGGATTGCATACGATAATAGAGGCAACACAAAAACACAAACAGAACACAATAAATAAATTATGTTTATGCAAAAACAACGAAATTATATATTTTATATATATATATATATATATATAACGAAATTATATATATATATATATATTAATAATTATTATTTATTTTATTTAATAATTATTTTCTTATTTTTATAAATAAATATACACACACACAAACACACACACATATATATATATATATATATATAATTTTATATATCGATAAATTATTTTTATGCAAAAATAACGAAATAATATATATCGTTATATTTATAAATAAATACACACACACATATATGTATTATTTCGTTATTTTTGCATAAACATAATTTAATTATATATTTTTAACGTCACATATCTTGAATTTTGTTTTCAGTTGTGTTATTTATATATGTTATTTTTCTTGTCATTTAATGTTTGTTTCTGTTGAAGTTAGCAATAAAGTTGAATGAAAAAAAGTGTTTTGAAGGAAGTAGGCGTCTACGTCACTTCTGGCTAGCAGGTAACGTTAGCTAGCTAAACATCAAAGAATGATGGCGTCCGCAGCGATGGATACTACTTAAATGAATAACCACAGATACGGTACGGTCGGTGCACTTCCCTGTGTCCTTAGCGGTACTTAGTAAAAGTGGAATAAAAAAGCCAAGCGTCGTTATGGCGACCGGGAGCGGCGGCGGCGGCGGCGGCTTAGCGTCAAATCATGACGGTCAGGAGGCAGTATCCAACTCGGTTCAGTCGCTTCAGTCCGGTGCCGCAGCGGTGGTCTCCAACGTGCCAGCCTCCGGTCCTGTCCGGTCCGCCTCCCCGCCTGTCCTCGGCCTGCACCGGGAGCCCATGTACAACTGGCAGGCGACGAAGAGCTCCCTGAAGGAGCGCTTCGCCTTCCTCTTCAACAACGAGCTGCTCAGCGACGTCAGATTCATAGTGGGCAAGGGCAGACAGGCCCAGAGGATACCGGCCCATAAATTCGTCCTGGCCGCTGGCAGTGCGGTTTTTGATGCTATGTTCAACGGAGGGATGGCCACAACCTCGGCTGAAATAGAGCTGCCTGATGTGGAACCAGCAGCCTTCCTCGCCCTGCTCAGGTCAGACAGGTGGTCATCTTTCACCCGGTCCAATCCAAGTAGTTTACCTGATCGTCCAGCAACATCCAGCTTCTGCTCCATTTAGAGGAGGACGAAGGCCTCATTTAGTTCAATTGGATGACAATGATGATTCAATGGGGACATAGTGACAGTAAGGGTGGGACAACTTGGTCGTATAAGCCTCAGATCATTAACCCAGATCAAAAAGCATTGCTCAGTGTACTGTAGAGCTGCATCAATTAGTTGATTAATGGATTACTTATCTAGTCAGATAATTGAGTCATTGATATTGTCGTTTTTTCAAGCTAAAATGAATCCTATTCGCTGGATCTGCCATCTAAATTGTGAGGATTTGCCACTTTTCTTGTGATGGTGATTTTTGATTTGATTTGTCTTAGGAACAGACTTGTAAATATGACTGAATAGTGTCTCACTAGAAATCTCTTGGGACAGATTTAAAAATAATAATAATAATAATTTCAACACAGAATACAGTGTAATGCTCATGACATTCAGCACTAATTATTCCTGATATACAAGGAAAGTCGGTCTGTTAAATTTCCAACATATTGTCTCATGGAAAGCATGTGAACTGCACAGTTAGGTTCAGGTTTCATTCGTTTACTGGTTTCCCTTAAGACGAAATACTTTGTTCTTTATTTGGTTAAGGTGATACTAAAGACAAGGTCAATTTCATGTTTTAATGCAGATGTGCTTAATTTGTGATTAGTATTTCTGTATGAATTATTATAGTAAACTAAGGTGTCGTAGGCAGGGAGCCATTTTCATTACTAGATTTGAGACGGGAGATGAAGCTCTTAGTAGTGTTGATCATGTCTGACAAATATATCACCGCTGCTGTATTTTTTATTTATTTATTGATGCCAAATAACTTCATGTGGGCTGGGTATTTGTTGGTTTTAGTACATTGTTGCTGCCCGAGTACACTGTATTTTCCAGAATAGCATTCACACTTTGCTCTCTTTTTTCTTGCTTTATAAAGCTGGGAATCGTTTGACCTGTGCAGATATAAGTGCCTGTTTGTTTGTGTTATTATTCAATAAAAGAAGTAAAACATCTTACATGTAAACATTTCTGAAGACGAGCAGCTTTACAAAAGTATTTCCCAAAGAAATATAAACTGAAATTGGCAAACGATGTTGTAAATCAAGCCCTGTCTGATTTAAAGGATAAGGAAACATTAAGACAGACATTTGACACTTTTAGATTCCTGGATGACTTTTTGTTCGTAGCAAAGAAATTCTGAGATTTGATACGTTTTTAAGGAACAGTATCTATTTTCACACCATCTAAATACTGCAAATTAATTTCTATTCAAGATTTGTCGGGCTAAAATGTGATGATACCTTTTCTGAATTACACTGTTGATAACAAACCAGTACCTAACTACATGTGTTTCTGTTGCCTTCTTCGTCTGTGCAGGTTCTTGTATTCTGACGAGGTCCACATTGGTCCAGAGACTGTGATGACCACTCTGTACACGGCTAAGAAGTACGCGGTTCCTGCTCTGGAGAGTCACTGTGTGGAGTTCCTCACAAAGCACCTCAGAGCGGACAACGCATTCATGCTCCTCACTCAGGTGATTCACATCTACTCTAATCTGCATGCTCTGGGTTTGACACCTTTCAATCCACCGAATTATAATATTCATATTCATCTTGTTAGCCCAGAGATATCAGATATTAAACACAGACACATTCACATTATTGATATTTTTCAATACATTTTTCATGTGCTGAGGTTTTGGGGGGGGAAAGTAAAATAAAAATGTCTGTGACGTTCTTTTTAATTTAATTTAATTTAATTTGTTGTTCTCAAAGCTTTGAAAAGTGACATTTGGCATCAATATGTCTCTCCAGAAATGGTGGTCTGCTTCTACCAAAAATAAATAGTCCCTTTAGCATGAAAATATGCTCACAGTATTTAAGATTAACTCTTTTATGACATCATTTCAAATAAAATCATTTTTCAGAAGTTTTCAATAAAATCTTTTTATTATTTCTTTTTCTTAAGGGTTTTTCTTGGGGCAATATTTAAAATAATGTAATAATAATGTTGCCCTCTTCGTTCCATCTATACTGGTATATGTCTGACTTTAGCCCTTGCATGGGAGGATGAAGCTTTTTTCTTATTGTGTCGCTGCACCAGACCATCTTCCAGCCATCGATGGTTGGGTTTATACGACATTAGCTGTCCTATATTTGGTTTATGCGGCAGTTTGTCTGGGTTCAGCATTCTGTTGTGATGATGGCTGCTACGCCTTCAGGCTGCATGCTCAACTGCTGTCTGATTAAAAAAAAATCCAACACGGCAAAAGGAAGAATAGTCGTCTATAAACCACCCAAAGCAACCCAGAGAAAACAAAAGAGATGCATTCATATGAAGTATGGATGATGTTTTTGCCAAAAAGCTGCATTTATCAGACTTAAATTTTAGATTTCCCAAATCAGGTGATTGTAGAATACAACATGTAAAAATCCCTCCCAACATATTTTGGGTAATCTTACACAATATTAAGTAAATAAAGAAGACATTTGCTTGTTTCGTAGCATACTTTCGTACATGTAAAGTAAATTATCAGTTTAAATTAATAGATTGCTCTTTTTCTGCTTTCATTGCAGGCAAGGTTATTTGATGAGCCTCAACTCGCCAGCCTCTGCTTGGACACCATAGACAAAAGCACTGCAGACGCAATAAACGCAGAGGGCTTTACAGATATTGACCTCGGTATGCGAGTCTTCTTGACCAGATATTTCCTTTTCTACAGCTTGATTACATGTGAAATGGTAAATATTCTGTGTATTTGTATGTGTAGACACCTTATGTGCAGTGCTACAAAGAGACACACTCAGCATCAGGGAGAACCGCTTGTTTGGGGCGGTGGTACGCTGGTCAGAGGCCGAGTGTTACAGACAACAACTTCCCCTGACCTCGGAGAACAAACAGAAGGTTCTGGGGAAAGCCCTCCCGCTCATCCGCTTCCCGCTCATGACTGTTGAGGAGTTCGCTGCAGGTAAGCGCACCACAAACATACAACTTGTTTCTCTTCCTGTAATGGTGTTTCTTTTTTTTTTCCAACACTACACTAACTATTTCAGCCAAACATATACGTTGTTCCTGATGTGTCCATACAACTCAAACCGCAGAAACCAGCTTGATATTCTTTCTTGTGCAACAGGGCCTGCCCAGTCTGGAATATTGTTCGATCGGGAGGTGGTAAATCTGTTTTTACACTTTACAGTAAACCCCAAACCACGGGTCGACTACATCGACAGGCCCCGCTGCTGCCTCAGGGGGGAGGAGTGCAGCATTAATAGATTCCAGCAGGTTGAGAGTCGATGGGGGTACAGTGGTACCAGCGACAGAATCAGGTGAGATGACTGGCCGCCTTAATCAAAGTGGTGGTACTCAGTTGTTAATCAGAACAATCTTTGTCTAATTTTCTGTCTGTCTCTCTTTCTTTCTCTGCAGATTCAATGTTAACAAAAGAATATCCATAGTGGGTTTTGGCTTGTATGGTTCAATACATGGACCCACTGACTATCAGGTCAACATACAGGTACATTTAAACACTTTTAAAACTTTTTTTCACACAAAGCCAATCTTCTCCAAAGTGCAATGTCTTCACACAAACAGCATTGCAATAATGTTAAAAATGATATATTTCTTTAGGTCTGAAAGTAGCACGATCATATTTTAAAAACAAACTAAACTTTTACAGAAACCGTTCAAGGCTTGATAGACAGCCCTGCTTTGTGGTGAACCCACTTCCCCTCATCTGGTTTGTTTGTAATTCCTCTTCAGTTAGAGGTTTTCCTGCATTCTCACAACTAATTTGTCCGACCTCAGAGACGTGTGTGGAGTTGGGACAAGGCAAGACACCGTTGTCTTGCATCAGCATCGCATTATAATCTGCAGAGATGTCTACAGATATTAGTTTCTCTGCATTTTTCCCTGTGTGATTGTTGAAACTCATTGTAAACTTCTAGAAATAACCGTTGAATCGAAAGCCTCACATGTCACGTTACTTGATGGATACGAAAATTACATCTAAGACACTGATTGTGTTAGATTAAAACAAGAGTGGCCGAAGACCTTCCGTCCTCCACTCGTATCTCCCCTCGTATCCTGTTACTGCTTTATGATTAGGTAAAAAATGTCCAAGAAAATACTTGAATGAGTGAACGAGGGAATCATTTCAGATGCAGCACATCTAATATTTGTAACTTCTACTAGTCTATTATTGTATTTTGCATCTCCTATTGATGCTTTTGTTATTTGTAATTGTAAATTCCCCCACTGTGGGACTAATAAAGGATTATCTTATCTTACATTGCAGTGTGCTACAATTCGAGCCCACTCAATCAGGTAAATTAGTCAACACTGAAAAGGGCCCCCGCCAGAGCTGTGTTTTAACAGTTTAAAGTTGTTGTAAAGTTGTTGTTTTTTTCACTAAATCCATCATGCTGTTCTGCAGATCTTAGAGAGCGACAAACGCATCACACTGGGACAGAACGACACAGGCTTCAACTGTGACGGCACGGCAAATACGTTCAGAGTGATGTTCAAAGAGCCTGTGGAAATCCTTCCCAATGTCAGTTACACTGCATGTGCCACCTTAAAGGTCAGTCTGAACTTGCTGTTTTAAAATATAAATATAATAGCATAAGGCAACATGATCTGTTGTAACTCAGATTAGGGTTAACACTTTACCTGATTATCATTTCACCCTCCCAGGGCCCAGACTCCCATTATGGCACAAAAGGGTTGAAGAAAGTGACCCAGGAAACTGCAACTGGGACCAAGACGACATTTTTGTTTTTTAGCTCACCGGGAAATAACAACGGCACATCAGTGGAGGACGGGCAGATACCAGAGATCATCTACTACTCCTAGACTTACCATGGTGTCATGCAGGTACACTGAACCAGGGAGACCTCAGACTGCTGGGAAGACTGGACTGCTGGAGATAAATGTAGTGCCTCATGAGCCCTTGGAATAAAGAATGTGTGTGTTTGAGAGAGAGAGTGTGTATGCTGAATGTGCGTATCTGTCTATACCATAGTGGTGTACAGACACGATCAAGAATGTGGATAAAAGCACAGTTTTGTGGAGAAAAAAGTATGTTTTTTTGGGCATAAACTCTATCATCAGCTGTAAATGAACTGAATACCGATGTCCTGTCTGTGTGTTGTTGTCAGTAAGTTGTCAGTTGCAGGAATTAATCCTGCACCAGTGAAACTAGACAGACAGCTACCACTTTTTTGGTCAGCACTCTTTCATTTTGTTATCTTCAGTTTTTGCTGATGTATTTACTGAAAGTATAATATTTGCATATTTTTTATTGTGCACTGTTATCATTTATTCAGCAGGTGTCTTCAAGTACTTTGTTTTTGCATTGTATTAAGGATCCATGTGTGTTATGTAACTTCGCCAGTGGTACATGCTGTAATTTATGAATTCATGTTTGCTTAGCACTTCATTAAATGTAAAAAAAAACAAACAACAAAAACAAATAAAGGACGCACCTGGTCTTTATTTCCTTTGATAAACTCTTGATAAATGTGGTCTTGGTTAAATCATTTATGTATCATTCCTCTTTCTGTCACTAGGTGATGCCAAACGCTCCATATAGGCAGCTGTCAAACTAAACTCTTAATTCAAGGATAGATCAGTGGTTTGCTAGATGACAGTTAAATCATGTGGGCTTTCAAATGATTAATGAAAAAATGAATGCCATTCAAACATTTAATTTGCCTCTTTAGGCCTTAAATTTAAAAACAATATAACAATCTGAGAAAATGCTCTATTCCAGGTAAAAGTCCTTCATTTAAGTCAGTACTTGAGTAAAGGTATGGAAGTATCACCAAAATGTACTTTAATATCAAAAGTAGATGCACTGGTTTCTCAACAGAAAAGCACCTTGACTGGCATGTTGTGATGTTACATAATAGTGTTAATAAGTATTGTAGCTGACTGAGGGGTTAGTCTTAAATACTTTGTATGCAGAAGGACAAAACTTCCTCTACAGAACTATGTTTTTTTGATTATTGAAATAAAATCCTCTGACACGTTTAGAGGCGAATGTCTTTAACAAAAAAGGCCCACGAGAGGTCATCTTATGTTGGGAAACTGATGTAATCTTCAGCAATGGGTTGTACATTAAAATATGAATCTGAAAGGAAAACTAGCTGGAGAATGCATGTAGTAAAATATACAATATTTCTCACTGAAATACACTTACATTTCAGAGAGAAATATTTCACCCTTCAACATTAAATAGCATGGAAGTATAAGTACCACATTGTACTTAAAGACATTACTTACTTAGACACTTTCCAGCACTGGAAATGCGACTTGTGATGAGCCGCCAGTGAAAATGAAATAAGGCAGTTCTGTCGGCTTAAAAGCTGCGTCTAAAGCCCAAATATGAAGTGCTTTTGAATTGCATAATGTGGACATTCATATGAGAAAGGCGGTGCAAACACTTTAGACGGCTGTGAGTGGGCTTTGATGAGGAGCGTGATCCACGGAGGCTGTCAGGTGAGTCACCGGGACCTGAGAGCTTTTCCCATCTGACTGCCCACTTTACCGCCTTTGTAACAGAAAAACAACAAGAAAATCAGTTTGAGACGGGTTGTCACCACCCACCAGACACACAATGCTGTAAAAAAACAACAGGACAAATAGACTCCATCCTCTGCTCACACCTGTGTTGTTTCCACTGATACTGAGGCAAATATGAAGCTTATGGGGAATATTATGTCAGCCATTAGATGACAAATCCACGATGGGGAGGTTTTCTGTGTGTTTTGTGGCTGATAACAGGTGAGAGGATTTATTCCTCTGTTCTCTGTTCTGACTGTACAGGACTGAAGTGGTATAGAGGCAGACTGTTTTTTAGTATCTGTGGCACAACTCTCAAAATGAACGTTTCTCAGCAATTTGTAGCACAAAGAGAGCTAGAACACAGGCTTTGTTTTTATGTTGTTTTTTTTTAGGTTCTTGTATGTTGGAGCAATGATTGAACCCATGCCTGGGGACCCCTACCTTAAAAGTTGACCTTTTTTGAGCCAAGAGATTAAAAAAAAAAAGGAAAGAGGATTTATGCATATGCCCTTTGATTGTGATCATTAATATTCAACCATGTAAATCCAGCGGTGGATCGATGAAGTGCTCTGCAGAGGGCAGACTGCAGCTGTAAGCACACAGCCGGCTGAAGAATGGAAACGTGTAACATACAGGTGCATTTAAGAATGTTCCTTATTGCACCATCAGTGACAAACCAAACCATCATCTCTACACTGAAAAGGGTCATGGTGTTGTGAGTTATTTGGATGCCGTGTCAGCCTGTGCCCGGGGGAGAGTGCTGGTTCTGATGATGAGACGGACTGAACAGTGACGTCTTGGCAGATGAGCTCTTAGTTCGACCACGAATGAATGAGTTTCTTCACTGTGTGTGGCAGCATTCACAGCTTGCATATTTTCACGTTTTCTGCTAATTTAGACTTTAAACTTCAAAGGGAAATAATTTACTTTTATTCTACAATTTAACAGCTCAACAGCTCTTCCATAAAAACATTTGTAAATATTACATCAATAATAATATTTTGACTTTTGACCTCTTACAAAAACAGTGTGTTGTTTTTCTTCTTCTTTCCTGGTTCAGTCTTCTCATAATGTTATCTCTGTGAGAACAAATGTATCTGCTTAACATCTCACATGATTTAATTTAAATTAAATGTTCAAGGCCCAACCAGATTCAGTGGTAATATACAAATGTTTTTGTTTTTTTTGTGTCAAAAAAATGTGTGTTCTTTTTATTAAACATCAAAAGACCCCTCAGAGATCTTGTGGCCCCTGGAATGAGGCCTGACCCCCGTTTGGGAAATGGACTAAAGTTCCTGTATATTGAAACAATCTCAACCTCAATAAAAAACAGTACAATTCTACAAATGTCGTACATTTATTTTAAAATGATTCTAATAATAGTCTTCCTTAAGTATGATTTTGTATTGCAATAGTGCATTTTTGATGTTACTTGTAAGGATCTGAGTACGTCTTCTTCTTAAAGCCTGCCTGCGTCTTCCTGCAGAGACACAATCACACTAACAAGCTTCCCTCGGCAGCAGACTCTGCTGTCTTTACATGGATGACCTGAGCGGCTGCATGATGAGCTTATAGAGCAGGCAGATGGATGATCAAGGGGACAAGTTGTCATCAAACCTAATCTGCAGGAGCAATTATTAGGGTCTATTCTAAATGCAAGTATGAGTGCTTGCTTTCTATCTGCAAGTGTGTGTGTTCATGTGATGGGGCGCCATTGTGCACAGATGTATATGCACCATAAAAAAAAAAGCTTGAGGCTTTTCATTTTAGCAGAAAGAAGCCTCGGCCATTCACACACATCACAGGCTCCCTGAACCCACCGCTGCCTGCACGGGGCTGGCTGGCCCGGGCCAACCTTAGCCTCTGCACTCTCCAACACCAGATGTAGGTCGCTGAGTGCTGCAGGGGCTGGGGGATGTGATGTCTCTGTGTGTGTGTGTGTGTGTGTGTGTGTGTGTGTGTGTGTCGGTGGGGAGGTTGTGGTATTTTGTGCTCACACGTGTATGTCTGTATATGCACTCACAAAGGGGGGAGTGATGATTGTAGTGGATGAGTTCATCATCAAGGACATGGCCCCCAGCACTCTGTGCTGTCACATTGCATCGTCACAAACAGGCCACATGAAGCCTGACAGCCCGGCAGACCAGACCATAGACTCTCCCTGGCCCCCCACCGTGACTCGCTCTCTATTGTTTTCCTTCTAACGCCACACTTTGCATCAACAGCTTATTGCCGTAATTAAAACAGATTTCATTATACAGGGGGAACTAAAACCAAGTTGTTGGATGAATCCTTCATCTATAAACGTTATCTTTTTTAATCTTAATGTTGCAGTAAATAATGTTCTATAAAGAAGATGACTGCTAATTGAGTAAGGGATATTTAATGCTATGTGGAACCCCAAAAACCCAGATTAACATGTAGACCCCTGGACTCCAGGACTGCTAATTAGCTCTTAACACAACATACATCAGATGATGGAGATTGTATTGTCTTTTTGAAGATATTTGGACATATTACAAAGTAAAGTGGAAATATTTTAAAAAGTAAAGGGGATTGCTAAAGTCAGGAGGCTTCATTCTCTGGGGACCATGAATGTCTATATGATGATTCACAGCAATCCACTCAACAGAGATATGATCTGACTTTAACTGACCCTGAAAGGAATAGTTTTGGGGTATAACTCCGCTGTGTCATTTACACAGATTCAGCAAACAAGATATAACATGTTAATTAGCTTTATAGGTGTGGATATGCACATTTTATTATCTTTGGACAGAGGCTAGTTTGTTTCCCTGTTTAACATCTTGCTAATCTAAATTAAACTGTTACTAAAATGACCAGCAGCTGGCTGAAGCCTCAAATATTACAGACAGATTTTCCACCATTTATTCCCTTTATTTGTTTCCCAGACATGAATCTCCTGGTTAGTGCAACAGTAACATTTTGATATTTCTTTCAAATAAATCCATTTTATTTTTACTGTCTCCGTCTAACAAATACCTGCTCTGTGAGTGTGGGGTGAACTTTCTCTAATCTAACTGATTACCGTGGCGATGGCAGCCCTCCTCGCTGTGTGCCAGTTTTAGCACATCCCCCACAAGCACTTTCTCCCTAACCCCCTCCCTCCCTTATCATCACAGCTGATTGCACTGCTGAAGTCCAAATGAACTGTTAGCCCCGTCTTCTCCAGGGCCATAAATAGAAACCTCAGAACGGCATTCAGGCAGCGATAAAACAATGTAGAGTGTGTCTCCTCGCGTCGTGGATCAGTGGAAGTGGACCGATGTGTCCAAAGTCACCATTTGCTACTTAATTTAAGATCGGCTGTGAAAAGGATTGAGACACACGAGCGCAGACATCTTTAGGCAATGAGCTACATATGCCATAGCCAATGATGCATGTAGCAATAATGTATTAATGATGCACATAAATATTGCAGTTGCTTTTCACAGTGTGAACTATCGGTCTGGGGCTTCTGCTGAGCCGTTTACTGCGAATGTCTGCTTTCCCTCCACACACAGTACAGTTGTTCAGGACATCTGGTTTAATGTTCTTCCATTAAACGGACATTAAAAGCTGAAACCGGTAAAATGTGACTTCAGTGAATGTTTAATTTCATAGCTTGTAGTGAAGGATTTTAAACAAGCATAATTACATCTTCCTGGAAATCATTCTACGATCTACATTTTCGATTTATTTATTCAATTGAGAGTCCAAGATTTGGTAGCGGATGCAGGGAGGCCATGTCAGCTTTTATCAGTTTCATACAGCAGATGGACTAAATGTGCTTGATAAATAAAATGTCTTGATTTAAATCTCAACGCTGGTATGTGGTTCCCAGCGGTCCCAAATTCAAACTCTTCAGCTTATCTGTTTGATGGGAGCCAGTCGGACATCTGGAACAAGATAATCACTTTGAATTAAAATATGATTTGAAGCCCACCAGATCAGGCCCTAGGGTGGATCATTTGCGAATCCTACTCTAAAGAAATATATCCACCTAAACCAGTGGATCCTAACCTTTTTGGCTTATAACCCTTGAAAACAAATAAATGCCCACTTTTCTCAAGAACGTCTCGCTGTGGATGTTCGTGGTGAGGAATTCAACCGTTCAAAGTTTTTGTTTTTTTAAACCTGAGATAACCTGAGATCTACACTACAGTGCTGATACCGTTCACTTTTGTTACATGTTGAGTTCCCTCATACAAAAAGAAACCAGTTATTAACAAAATACATGTTTATTGAAGACATTTCAGTTCATCAGTATCCTATATGACACAGAAAAATTCTCCAAAAAATCTGATTTGGTGTCTGCAACAATACTGTAAGATATAAATTTGTTACATCAAAGCATGTGAAGGTGTAGCTGCAAAACTAGCTGAACACAAACAACTCCGACTTAATAATCAAATATTGCTAACAGCCCACATATCGGAAATTTAAAAAAGGGAAATAAGCGGCTTTTTCAACGAGAGTTCCAGCATTGAAAAACTGCAATGTCCTTTTTTTAATATTCCTACATATTAAGTAACAAACAGGGCTGAACAAAATTAAGAAATATAGGGGGGAAGTGACTGTGTTGAGGTGTCAAAAACAGAATCTGCAACTTTTTGCCATATTTACTTAGTATTTTTTCATAAATGTGGCAATGAGAGTCATACAAACACACGCACGTTGTAAGACAGTGAATACTACAAATACTGACAACATCTGAGAGATGAGGGTAGAGATCAGTAGTGGTCATAATGTGGTCTCTGATAATTGGAGTTGTACCCTTGGTTGTAACGTGATTGATACCCACTTCCATGCCCCGAGTGCCCATCTCTGTCTCTGTCTCTGTCCCCGTCTCTATCCCTGCTCCTGTCTCTGTCTCTGTCATGCCAGTGTTGCTGCCCACGCTGATCCCCTCTCCATCCCCGATCTTCTCCCCAACCTCGGCCTCCGCCCCACCCACGTCCTCGGCGGTCCTGGTACCTAGATGGAGACCAATAGAAAGCTTCAACAACATGGACCACTGCTTGAATAACATGGAGCATTTAAAAAGACAGCAGGAAACTCAGTTACACAAGAAAATCTGCATCACTGCTTAGTTCACAGTTTCTCCATTCTCTTAGGGTTAGTGGCCAAAGTCAATAACTCACAGAGAGACACGATTCTGATGAAGTAAAGACCTAAGAATTGGTGATTGTAAAATTGAAGAGAAAAGATAAAGAAATGGCTCTTGTGGCTACAATTATAATAATAATAATAATAATAATAATAAGTCTTTAAAGTGAAGGTGATGTCACAATAGATAACCCTGTGTTCTCAGCCTGTGATAATTATATAATTATGAATTGGCTCCTGTCATGCTGGTGGAGCTTTTGTTAAAACTATGAATTATTACATCTTTGAAAGCACAAACAGCCAGACAACCATACAGGTTGTTAAACGAACCCCGAAGGATTATCAGACTTACAGAAAACAAACAATTATCTTAAGATCTAAACATTACTTAACACTAAACATAACCTCCCAACCTAATGGTACAATACTAAATCACTATCCTATATCTTAAACACAATACAGAGCTGCTGTTCAAATCACATTTAGATCACCTGGTTATTGGTATTATTTATCACACAAATGAGCTGTCCCGGCCACTTTGAGAGCTGAAGCTACATTACCTGCCCCTGCCTCTGTGGTTTCCACCTCCACGGCCCCTCCAGCCCTCCACGACGGGCGGGGGGTCCGCTGGACGGTCCAGATACTGCTGGTATTCTTTGTCATCCGATGAAAATCTGTTGGCAAACATGTCCTCGTAGCTCTGCTGGGTTTCCGTGGTCTCCGCCATACTGCAACGACAACAACAGCTAGCAGCACCGGTATAAGAACTGGACTAACGTTAGCTAAAGATACACGCGGTAAACAATCACAATGAACGTATTTTACGCTAGAATTGAAAACACACCTTTTAAACGCAGCGAAGGCCGCTTACTTTCGCTCCCAGCAGTAGTTCAGGAAACGACTTTTTTTTAATCCCAGTGCCAGCACGTCCCTGAAACAATTCCCCCCGGAACACATGTACAAGTTACAATGGTTCCGGGCGCGCGCGCACCTGCTACTACTGATTGATTGATGGCTGTGTGTCCTGTCAGCTCGAAACAGTCGATATCAAACCGTTTAAAGTGTGTTATTTTACTTCCCAACGGTCGGCTCGACTTTATACCCAAACTATTAACATACAATTTTCAGCTGAAGATGCTAATGAGTGGCGTAGCTAATTTAAATTAGCTTCAACGTTAACGTCACTTCGCTTAATTCGGAAAGAAGCGCTGAAAGCCAACGCAATCACTTAAAAACATGTAAGTGCACCTTAATTATCGTTGTTGGTCTTTTTTTTTTTTTTTTTTACAGCATTTTTTATGAATTTATTTTCGGTTTTTAACTATTTAATTGTTTCGGACCACAGTTTGGACACCCACCGCATACCACAGGTTAAAAAAAAAAAAAAAAAAAAAAAAGTGTGGGTGGCTCCGGCAGGAGCGCGAGCAGGTGGAAGCCGCTCCGTGTCGCTGCTGCTGCCCTGCGCGTGAAACACAACCCCGCTGGGGAGGAAGAAACTCTGCGCAGCGAGCAGCGAGCGGCCAAACGCGAACATTTTAACTTCATTCATCAGAGCCGATTAGTCGAAGACGGCGAGCAAGGAACCATTCCGAAGCGGGATTTATTTTGCCGCATTTCCGAAGAAGAAAAACAAACGAACAGAGAGAAAAAACTTCCTGAAATGACCGGGGTTCTGTGCGTGTGAGAGAGAGAGCTCCATAAGCCGGTGAATCGAGTTTCAAAAGAAGTGCGCTCATATTTCAGTTGTCTCTCAGCGAGCAAGCGGACTTGTTCGAAGCTGGCGGACTCTTCGGACCGCTGATCATCTGTGGACTTTAAAAACACATTTTCCTCTCAACCGGCAGCCAATAGAGCCAATATATATATATATTTATATATAAAAAGGAGTTGGTCCCTAAATCCACGGCAATGGGGTGAGTAATCCAGAGAGCGCTGCGCTTCGGAGCGCCTCTCATGACACCTGCACCGACTCTAATGAAATGTATGTGTGTGTTTGCGGTGAAAATACGACAGAATGTCTGCAATCGTCCACGCACGGCTCTGAAAAAGACGATCATTGTAACCCAAAGCTTGTCTGTTATCGTTGGGGAGCAGATAATTTACAGCCAATATCCAGATTATTTGGCAATGCTGGTATAATCTAAAAGGCGACTTCATCTCGCCTTCGCTGCCAGTGAGGTATTCAGCAGATTTCATGTGTGTGGGGGGGGAAAGGCTTGGTGCCATATGTGTAATTATGGAGTTATTTATATTTAATTTATTGCTGAACATTTGGTTCTTCTTTTGAATACTTCAGGTCTTCCTTATCTGTCTGTAGGAATATGGTTTGGAGAGGGTTATGATACGGAGGTGGAAAAGTCAGCACTGCCCACTAATAAGGAGAGATGGTACTTCTGGAAGTGTGTGTGTGTGTGTGTGTGTGTGTTCAGAGAGCTGGAGGTATTGGTGCACTCCTACAGTTGTTTACAGGGTACAGTACGTTATTTTGCCTTCATTGTGGACCGGTGTGTGTGAATGTTGACTCTGGCTGGATGCCTTATGCAATCACCAGCCTCCCATCTCCACATTTCACAGATTCTTTCTGCATGCTGGAGTACCGCCGTCTCCCATTTGCATGGCCTTTTTATTTGATGTAAAAAAAAATCACAAATAATTAGATTTATTTCAGAATCAAGCCTTTGCCCCAATAATTTCATTTTGACAGCATTCATGTAAAGTTGTAAAATAGAGTTAAAAGTGGCCACAGAGCTTGTTTTCTCCTGAGCAGGCGTGTGTGTTGTTTTTTTTTTTAATGTAAGAAACCAGTTCATCAGTCTTGACTCCCTCTCAGGACTCTGGCATACTCACCCAGCGGGTTTGGAAGTGAGAGAAGTCAGCGGTATTGTGTCATGAATGTGGACCCGTGGACGAGCGAGGCAGCCAGTCCGGGACAGGAGGTCACACCTGAAAGCCAACAAGTTTCTTTTTGTCTGGTTGTGTGATTTCAGTCATTGCCAACCAGAAGTGTGACTTGACAGCTGATTTTTTTAAGGTAGTCCGACACAAATAGATCCCAGGAAGTAGAATCTGGACAGTCATTCTGTAAATTCACTGCAGGGTCACAAACCTGTAGGACCTGAAGCTTGAGCCAGCAGATGTTTGACACTTTTGGTTAAGAAGTTACTAACTTTTATGTCAGTTCCGTACAATTAATCATCCCCCACGGCAGCTACATTTTAATTATTGGTTAATTTGCAGTTTATAAGTCTCTTAAATCTTTAAAAAATAAAATAAATACTTGTGGTAGTGTCCTTAAGCACAAGACCATGACATTGAATAGCTCGTTTTCCCCAGCACGTTCAATTTAACATATACAATATCTCCTAATCACCTCAAAATTTAGAAGCCAAAGCATTTTTTTTGTTGAAAAACAACCTAAAATAGTTTCCTGTTATTTGTATTAATTGTTTCATCTCACTTTAAAGAAAACAGTTTATCTCAAACGGAAGTAAAAATCAAGATTCAGTGCACGTGCGTGCTTGATTGTTCAATATATAAATTACATTCCCGTATTGATAGATTGGGTCCCGCCCTGTAAGTAACAAGTCAACAGATAAAAGTGAGTTTGTGTTCGCTGGTGGGAACGAAACGTCGCCCGTTTCTCGTAGGATTCGTGTCCTTTTGTCTCTGCTCTTTGCTCCTAAATGGAGTTATAGATTAACTATGAGTCACACACATATTACCACCCTCAGTATCTCCCTTTGGTCATCCACCATGTTGACCGTGACACATTTGTTATTGATTACATCACTTATCATGTGATGTGTAAAGCACGATACTGTAGTCTCCATTATAATATTATGTGTGCAGCATGCCAAGCAAAAGTAATTCAAGCCTGCTGAAGAATTCTAATAACAAATAGTGGGAAAGAAAGTGATGGTTATTGTTCTCGCAGGCTCAGCGCTGCATCTCCCGAAAGCCTGTTTTCCTGAATAAGCAGTTACACAGACAGCAATGCAATCAGCATATTGCTATTTAAAATAAGCCACGCTGGGAGCAGCCTCAACACAAGGCTAGATGATAATCTCCTCGCTGGCCTGAGAGGGACAGTTAAAGGCTTAACTCTCCTCGATTAGTCCGTGTGACATGTGATGTGGTCGCGGGTCTCTTGGCTGCCGGGACATGAGAGTGGACTGTAAACCTAATCAGACTGTGTGTTCTGGGTCTGCGTTTCGAAGGCCAGAGGGGGAGGTTTCCGGGGTAGAATGGGGTTGAAGAATCATGGGTAAATGGAAGGGGACATAGTGACGGCGGATTGGACGTCTCCTCACCAGATGGTTGAAGCCTAGGAGGCCATCTGCTGCCATGCTGTGCTTCTGAGAAGACTTCCTCTTTCTCCAGGCTCTCTGATTGTGTTGGGCTCTGCATCCTATACTCAGTGTGGCAGAGGGGGACCTGCTGTGGTTGCTGGTTTGAATCTGGCCTGCTGCCTCTGATGCATGGGATTCTGTCTGTCTCTCACCAGCTGCCCACTCACCGGGACGGTACAGTCCACTATACTGTACCAAGCCAAAACATATGTAGTAATAATGGTCAACTTTATTAATTAAAAACGGTGACAAAATATAATAATTTGAAACAGACACGTGTATGTCAAGTTTAAACATGACATACAATGGAATGTTTCTCTGATGTATTCTAAAATAACAATATCAATACCATTTTTTTTTTGTTTTCCATCCAATACACACCTGTTTAAAAGATTAAAAATCCTTAAGAATACCAGTCATGAAATAGGATTAAATATACCATAATAAGACGTTATATCATTATTAGCACACTTGGATTATATTTCCCCTTTTTACCCATTTTACCGAAGCTTCTTAGAAATCCCTATCATTTTAATGAAATAGTTAAGATGCTTTCTTATTGAACCCTCCCTTTCACCATGTGTTGCTCTCCGTACTGCGCCTGAAACTAATCTTTTAATAGATAACTTATGCTTACAAAACATTCCCATTTAATTGCTGTTTGCAGCACCAGTACGCTCCTTTCAGTAAATATCAGGAGAATATGATAGAAGCATTAAAAGGCATTCATTCACTATTGAATGTTTCTCACTCAGTGATGAATTAAGTGGGCAAACCTCTTCTTCTTTGACCTTCCTGACATCATTTGCAGCAGCCTGTGTTTGTTGTGATAAAAGCCCAGGTGGTGTTGTAGTGATGATGCCACGGAGGCTTCCTCTGCTGCGTGCTTTGTTCATTCACTCAGACGATATCTCTCACTAATCAGGTCTGCTCTCCAGCAGGCCTCGCAGGTATACATGATGAAGAACCTCCGATCTGTGACTTCACCAGCTAATGAGAATCCAAGTCATTACATTTGTGTTTTTGTGTTTTTCCTAATTTGCCAGAGTCACCATATCTGTGCACCTTGAGAGGATTTCTCATCTTCTCCCTCTGACAGATTTGGGAGATGATGTCCTTTTTTCCACTGAAAAGCCAGTTGTAACATAGTTTATTGTCGTCAGCACCAGCAGAGACGACGAGGAAGAATAAGTGCTCCTACTGTACAGAAATGCAAATACCAGCCATTAGCCGGGTCACTTAGCTCCAAGGACAGGATTCTATACATATTCTGTGTTTTGTAATATAATGATGTTGTAGGCTGATGATTTTCCTGCATGAATTCAAACACTTCAGCACCTGAAGTGGTGTAATGTACTGTGTTAACTGCCCCATACGTGATGTACATCAGCCTGCTAATAAGGACTTGTAGTGCTCCCAAAGTTGTGTCCCTTTTCAATAACGCTGTTTGCTGCAGATTGTGCGTGTTCACCTCAGGTCACTGATTTAATTTCACTGAAAACGTCCGTCCCGCTTTGTGTTTTGCCTCTGGAGGATTCAAAGAGAGAAGACGTACTTATAAACAGACCAGTGACCTCATGGAGTCCCACTGGCACAGAGATGTTGTCTCGCTAATGAACAGATCCTATTAAAGCGCTATGCAGCTGACTAGTTTATTCCTCCTCAATCCATTTCACACTCCAAATATGGTGTGAAACCCAGACGTTGTGCGATGATGGGATCGCTCTGCCGACCCATTCAGAGGGAGACAACAATAAGTTCATAAAAAAACACTTATTTTACCCCGTTTTGTTTGCCTTTTCTATATTTCATTTCCAAGCAGTTCTGCACAGATTCAACCTTTCCACGCATTTATCTCTATCTGTCATGATATGTCCTGCCTGTTGTGTGATTTCCGGAGCTGGTGAAGTAACAGTATGTTCACCCTCTGGGGAACGTGAAGAATGTTGCGGTGCACATACGTACCTGAGTGCTGATTTCTGTCAAACCGGCTTCGAAGCTTGTTCAGTGTTGGACCACAGATTCACAAATCACGTATCAACAATCCAAACACTGACGTCGGCCTCTTTCATTCAGACAGTGAGGTAGATGTGATTGCTGGGGAATGAGCCTGGAGTGAATTCATGAACTCAGGAATCTGGACGAGGCTGCTTTTTCACTCGCTGGTAAAAAAAACTCCAGAATTAGCAGACCGTGAATGCAACGTGACTGCACCTCAAACCCGCAAGACTGCAAAATCACCATTCAAACTCTACGTCAAAGATAGAAGCTGCCCGCTGTTATTCACACTTCATCTCAGGAGACGGTGTCGTCCTGCATCATCTTAGAATGTCGTTTTTAAGCAGCAGGATTATCCCTCACTCAGCAAGCGTCGCTTAAAAGCTGGATATAGTGTTACAGGGGGGACAGGTAGTGATCACCCTCACGTTTTCATCCAAGTACTAGGGAGTCGTCATAACTTTTTGTGATTATAAAGACATATTAAGGTACAGTTTGATGTAATCCTCAGGTATCTGGCTGTCAGCGCATTCCTTTGTTTTTAATTCATTCTTTAGCCGCTACACAACACGACTGCTGCCTCATCAGTGTGGATGGGCCTGGCGTGGGCGTGTAGGTGTATAGGCATTGAGAGTGCAGCACACACACACACACACACACACACCTGTAAATTATTCAAAGCACCAGATGGGGACAGAGCAGCCGACCGTCAGCGGGAGAAAAAACATCCAGCGGTCAGAAAGTCCCAAATGTCGTCTTCTTTTTTTTTTTTGTTTTAATCCAGCAAAATCAATCAATCAGCCTAATGCTGTTTATCTGGGAAAAGCAGATCACTGGATTCCACCAACAGTTGTTTGAGTGCATCCATGTGTTCAGCAGTGGCCTTTCACTTCTCTTCCCCTGCCAGTGTGATCTGGCTCCAGACACTGCTGCTGC
This sequence comes from Chelidonichthys spinosus, assembly GCA_029853015.1. Taxonomy (NCBI): domain Eukaryota; kingdom Metazoa; phylum Chordata; class Actinopteri; order Perciformes; family Triglidae; genus Chelidonichthys; species Chelidonichthys spinosus. The sequence continues at coordinate 4,898,564 of CM056821.1, read as the reverse complement.
AAAGGTCAGCGTGTGTGTGTCTGTGTGTGTGTGTGTGTGTGTGTGTGTGTGTGTCTATGTAAAGCGACAACACTGTTCTGTATAATGGGTTTTGTTGTCCCCAAAGCAGATGAAAACTGAGATTAGGCTTAAAAAAAGGACAGTGAAGTTATTAGGCTTTCATTTCGGTGAGAACCATAATCCCAATGGAACTAAAAGCTTTATTAGCTCATGAATTGCCGCCGCCTGGCTGTCTATTTGACATTATTTTCACCGGGACCTCATAATAGTGCATTAAAGTTACCGAACGTCCTCTTGACAACTTGCTTTTTTCCAGTTGCTCTAAGGCATTACAACAACGATGACACCATCTGTACCCTGTTAATGTCACATCCAGTCTTGTTTCTGCTCGCTTTTGCAGCTCTGTTAGATTTTAATAATCATAAGAACATGCTCTCAGATGATTTCGGGTTAAGATTATCTTTCAAATCACACCCCTGTGCTCTAAAAAAAATGCAATATTTATAATGGTTTGTGTGTTGTTGTTTTTTTAACTGCACCAGGCGAAGTGTGTCCAGTTCGGCACCCTTGTGCCAACTTCCCACATTTTAGTTGAAATCCCACACGTCATTATAGTAAATGGAAGGCCAAGAATGGAACGCAAATGATGATTGAGGATAGAGGATCAAACAGCCAACAAACGATGTCGTAGAACTGTTGCTAGATGTGATCTGTTTAGTGATTTGTGATCTGTTATTATGTAGTTTGTTTCAGTTTCCCCAGATATGAAGCATATGGCCAGGGGACTACAGATGAAAATTAGCCTTTTGGCTAATTCTGGCATTTTTAACCCATGTATGATCATGTGTTTCATTAATTTGCACTGTCCCCTTCTTAAATAAACTGAATTGAATTGAATGGGGACTTTACGGAGAATGAGGCGGCCAAAATCGAAATAATCATCAATAAGAAGTGAAAAATGATGCATTAAAATACAATTATCAAACAATAAAGTGCCAACAGCTTGTTGAGAAGACAAAGAGGCCTATCTAACATAAACCACCAGCCTTAAGGGCTGTTAATAAACATTTCAGACCGAAATCAAAGCAAATTAAACCCTCATTTGTTCAACTTTAGTGTAGTTTGACACACAAATGTTGTCTGTTAACCATTTGCACATGAGTTTTTGGTGTGTACTTTGACCCATGGAGAAGAAAAAGAAGATATCGGGGTGACGGTCAAACCAATAAAATAGAAGATAAGAAGACAAAGAGTGACACTAGCAATGCACCAACACTGATATTGTCCCATTACTCAAATAACTGCAGTCTATTGGTGCGTCTAACAGAGAAGGAAACTACCAACTTTTACAAGTAGGCTATAAAGATAAGTGTGTAGCAGTGACTACTTCACCATGGCTGAAAGACATTCACTTCACATTTTGACTTCCAGCAGGATGATAAGTGCGTCCCATCTGCCTCCCCCATATTCTTCATCTGCATCCATTATTGAGTTCTTGAAGTGTCCTCCGATCCCTCTCATCCTGTCACTCCACCTAATTATTCCTCACTCTTGGAGTTTCATAGGGGGGAGCGTCACATCGACCTTCACTCACCTTTTGTTAATATGAGAGCTTCCAGTGGATAATTTAACCTTGCAGGGTGCGGTCGCTGTAAAGCACTGCACTTTAAAACGGGCAGCTGGTTTTTCACCTTCAGCACTGGTGTTCTTGTCGAGTGTCGAGTGCCCAGACACTTTGTATTGAACTGAGAATGTACTGCGTGTGCAGGTGTGGTTAGTTCCAACAAATAGTTCTGGTTGGAGTTGATGTTGAAACTGGTAAACCAGGAAAAGTCTATTCTTGTCTTTATAAAATCTTTAGTATATTATAGCACATTTTGCTCTTTTTATCTGTAGCACTGTTGTTCTTAAGGTCTGTTTTTTCACTCTTACTTTATCAGCAATTATATGTTGTGGTTTCTTTCTTTTGACAAATGCACTTATTGTAAGTCGCTTTGGACAAAAGCGTCTGCTAAATGCCGTAAATGTAATGTAAATGTAAAAAAAAACACACAATAGCTGGAACAAAGAGCGGACTGCAGTCAGGGGGGGTGTGGAAGCATTTCCACTGTATTTGTCAGTCTGCAGTCATTCAGGTTTAACAGGCCTCTGGAGCAAACTGCTCATTTCTTCACCCTCTGAAAGAAGGATGACATGATATCGAACCTTTCTTACAACAAAGGATCAGATAAAATAACCAGGAAAATGGCCGTAGCACAAGGAAAGGCAAAAACCTGCATACTGGTTCCGACTGGTCGCTGACTCAGGAGTTGAGTTTTAATTGATCTTTCTCATGCTGGGCGGAAGTCTTCTTCATATTGTTTCCCAATCCACTGAGGTGACTCACCATTGCTTCAGTTCTATTGAAAATATAATTTAACCATTGGTGTTAATAGCTTTGTCCATCCTCATATCAGTCATTACATCGTTAGTGTTGGAAGAACTTCATGACTGCAGGCTGTAATTGGCATCGTTTAATTTATCTGGAGCGCTCCTCCTATTAAGTCACCACAGGCACTCAGCTCTGATTGGTAAACAAACATTGTCAACTAAAGGGGAAACAAATTGCTAAAACTCTTAAGAGCTTTTTTAGAAATTGAACAAACTTTTTACAGACTCAATGCAAAAGTATTCCTTCTAATAGGTCAGCTTGGATTTACTTTACTACAGGCTTGAAGAGGATTGTGTCATGTATTTAGTGCTCAGGGGAAATCTTCTATCTAACAGTAGATATGAGTTCATACACAGACATACAAGTGCACACTCTCACACACACACACACACACCTAGATATGTGTCATCTGTGGCTTAGGAGAGGGGAGGGCGTGTTGATGTGCAGCTGGCTAGATTTCGTGTTTGTTACATTATCGCCTGCCTGTCTGGGCTGATACTCTCATGCATCTCTGGAGACCAAAGCTTAGACATTGTGCTTCTTCTGTCCATCCCCTAATATCGTCTCCTCTGTCCTCTGCTCTCCAGGGAGCAGCCGATCTACACCACCAGGGCCCACGTCTTCCAAATCGACCCAACCACCAAGAAGAACTGGGTCCCTGCCAGCAAGCAGGCCGTCACCGTCTCCTATTTTTATGACAGCACACGCAACAGCTACCGCATCATCAGCGTGGATGGATCCAAGGTATGTGTGTGTGCATGCACGTGCATGTGTGTGCATAATGGGTGTGTGTGTGTGTGTTTGTGTGAGAAAGAGATGATTGGAAACGTTTAACTGCTCTCAGGAGAGACAGTCGAGGCTGAGGAAGAGCACTCAAAGCCAGCATCGAATTGAAACTGTAATAATGTTACACCTGCTGCTCCCATTGATCAGCAACAACTTAACTGTGGGCCGTTTCATATTTCTGTGCTCTCCTGCTGCTGATCTATGGTCATCTACGGCTGAATGGTTTCCATCCAAACTTCTCACTTGGAACATAGGAGAATAAATTCTATCGATAGAACGAACAATGTTCTGCTTCTCTCCGTGTTCCCACCGTTTAAAGATCCGCTGCATGACGTTAAATGTTGTTAAATGAGCAGGGAGCTCTGATAGGAGGGAGGCCCAACATGGTTAATCTACACTGAACACACACGTGTTTTCATTGCAAAGTTTCCCTTTAACACAGATTTTGTGATGAACAACATGAAGTGGTGCAGCAGTTAAATATTGTGTTCAATGGTCATTACTGTCATGATCATTTTTTTCAATGAATATTATTCATTATATTATTAAATTATATTGTTTTGTCTATAAAATGCCAGAAAGTGGGGACACATTTTCCATCTCCAAACAAATCAATTTACAAATACATACAGCATAAAACTGAGAAACGCAGCACTTTCACGGCTTGAAGAACTGAAAATATTTTATTATATTAATATGAATTAATTAATATTATAATGATACCCTAATAAATGACTAATCCCTGATCAAAACTGTGATCTTTGACCAATCGACTTATCTGTTCAGCACTAATTTGGAGAGATTTCTTGACCAATAACTACATAGAATGATAATAATGACCAATTATTGTAATGTTTACCACATAAATGAATGTTGTTCCTGTTCAGAAAATTAGTGACAGAGCAGTCGAACCGGAAAAACAAGAAAACTTTACATTATGAGCATCTGGTATATGCATTTCAGAGTAAATAATTATAATAATAGATATATAAGAGCATATAAATATCAATACATAAAATGAAACTGATATAGTCAGAATTTTTACAGAAATGACTCATGTCTGGCCCTCCCCCCAGTCGAATCCCTCTGGACTGAGTTTTCTTTAAAGTGAGTCACTTGGTGATATGAAATGTATTGATCACTCCAGAATGACGTTTAGATTGAATGGTGATAATAGATCATGTGAGTGTGCCTGTGCACCGCGTTCACACCACCTTCCTCCGCTTACTGAAAGAGTAGATTATGTGTTTCCATGGCGATTGGAGTCTTCTCTCCGTGTGAAAACTGGAGGAGATTTATGACGGCAGTATCCCCCTGCAGACACAGTTGGGCAATCACCTTACGCACAATCTTTAATCACACAGATTACCTGTAGAGCCACTTCACAGACCCAACAGGTTGGCGGTTGTTTCCATCCGTTTCTCTTCACGTCATCGGCCTTTTTTCCCATGCACCACTCTGTTGGAGTGATGTGGTGTTCAGGGTTTTTTTTACCAACCCAACAGCTGAAGGGTAGGTCTTACAGGACCTCAACATAGACACATGTGAATGTAGAGTATTTGCATCGCAAGCAGTTTCTGCTGTTGCATAGGACTTCCTTCTCAGCAGAGACAAATACATGCAAACAGCATATGGCATTTGATTTCTGCATATTTAGATATTTAGATATATTAAAATAAATGAAAATGCATTATTTGTCTTATCCTGCAAAGCATTGTTGAGTCAAAATGGGTTAGCTTCAAAATAGCTCTCTTCCCATGACAAGAAACCAGAGGCAAGACTCTAATCTGTTATGTCATCAAACAGGACTTGCAGCCACAGCACTGATAATAATACTCGCATGTTTATCCGTTTGCTTTGCAAGAAAGATATCAGAAATCAAGTAGTAATGAGATTAGATTTGTTGTGTGTGTGTGTGTGTGTGTGTGTGTGTGTGATGACACATACACTACTGTAACCTTGAGCAGTTCAGCATGTGTGATATAATGTGTCCATTTATCAGATCTAATGTTACATCAACGTAAACGGAGAGAAGACTCCTGCTGATTTCGGAGCCGTCTCTCCGTTTAATTCCTCGCATCGACATTAGTTCATTTGAGTAAGCTCGGTATGAGCAAAGGGACCGCAAGCGAGGGAATGTTGAGTCATATCGAATAAATGTTAAATACAGTCTGCACTGTGTTGGCTGGCTGCGAGGGGGACAGGTCTGTCCAGAGGAATAGTCTGTGCTGCTGTACACACTAACTATGACGGACCGTCAGCTTATATCCGTCCAGCCATGATGGCCGGGCGACTCGCTGATGATGATACGGCAAGTAGAAGAGCACATCAGCACTTCTGGCTCTCGCTCATCCTGAATTGCACTTTTCATACGAACAACTCCGATTCTGATTACTTTAAGAAAGGAAAACTTTTCGGCTCTTGTCTTGTTTTAAATATTTTCTTTGTTTTTTGCCTATTTTTTCTCTCTTTAACTACCTAAACTACTTTATGTCTTACTACTTCTCCCTCTTTAAATTGAGATTGTTAAATGTGTGTCTGGTAGTTTTACCAGATGACAGTGTTTAACTAGTTTCATGAACTGGTGCCTATTCAGACGTAGCTGCACCGTTTCTGGTCCTGGGAACAACACCAACGCCAAACAGATATGGATTTATTATGATGTTTAAATATTAAAGATTGAATTATGTTAGGATAAAAATTTGGTTGTAATGTTATCCATCATCCAGCTTCAGCAGGTTATATCCTATACCCCCACTACATAGAGCGCTGTGTACTTATTTATCCAAAGTTGATTAATATTGAATGTGTACAAATTGCACCAAATTGGATAAAAGCACCACAAGTGGTCTCCATCAATACACCCACCAAGTGAGAAGTAGACGAGCGGTTCTCGAGACGTGTGAAGAACACAGGCAGACAGACATTCCTTGATTAATAGAGTAGATGTGCCAATACTACAAACCTACAGCCAACTTCCTGTGTTATCATCGCCTCGCTCTGCTATAACATTGTGGCTGCATTCCAAGAACACCATATAGTTTCTCTCCCTGCGTGTCATCACGTTTAGTTTCACTGGGGATAAAAACAACATGCCGACCTTCCACTTCAGACAAATCAAGTGAGATCGGGTACTTTTACTGTATTTCCAACCATCATGATGAGAGAAGGCACTGGGTCGAGTCCCAAAACACTCATCCACATACACTCACATTTAAGCTGCACTAATGTGACTCTCCAACAAAGAAATTCAGTCTTGAAACACAAAATGTTTATCATGATTTTGCCCGAAAAACAAACTGGAACCACAATTAGAAAATGTGAATCATATTTATTTATTTATTCCAATGAAAAGGCTGCTGTGCATCAGTCGGCTGTCAAGGCTGAAACTCACAATAGAATCATAAATCCTGTATCTTGTAGTGCTGTGTTTATTCTAAGTGAAGTTGCCCACGCTCTGTCGAGTCCTGAATGGTTCTGTGGAGATCCGCGTGAAGGTCTCTGGATCTATAGATGGAAAGGTGTTCAGGGTGAGCACAGATTGCAGACATTATGCGGCCGCTGCTGCTCAGGGCTGGAAGTGGGTCGAACTTTAATCACAAGGTTGGCAGCCCTTCGTTCCCAAATGTTTAGGATGGGTTAAATAAAATGAAATTTAATGTATGTCTATGCGTATGTGAGTGACGGCTGAAATAATGTTGAGCTCGCGTTAAAAAATGATTTATTCGCTTATGCACAGCCAGTTTTATTATATAAGATCAGATTTAATAATACAAAAATGAAAATGTCTAACTGTTAATATAGGCTTCCACTATTATGGAAAGCATAAGGGGCCAGCTGGGTTATAGTATAGAAAATAGCCGTCACGTTGAGGTTTGAATGAGGTTGAACCGTTACTCCACCTCCAGTTAACCCCTCCTCCCTTCACAAACCTGCGTCACCGCCTCCACGGCACACATCCTCCACATGGTGACATGGGATGCATCGGGTCATTGAAGCGGTTGGCGGACGTACAAAGAAAATATTTAACATTTCACTTCGACCACGTCACACCTCCTGCTTGATGAGCGATCGCAATTTTCCATTTTGCCTCGATGAGGGAACGCGGCGACCGTCATCTCGTCTTTCTTTTGGCTGCGCTTCGGCTGCCAGTCACACCTGCTCCTCATCATCATCATCATCATCATCATCATCATACTAACCATCCTAGCTGACCATTGTCACCGTTATTTCTGATATACATCCTTCATAAACCGAACATTCAACTGAAAACGCTGAAGTCAAACATCGTTGAGCAATTATTGCGTTAAATAATGAGGCACTCAATTATGAGCAAGAACAGTAATATTTAACTTGTTTTTAAATATCAAAGAATGTTATGATATGAAGTTAGCTCTTTAGATATTTAACTTTTTGTCATCTTATAAAAGCGACCGCTCGGTGTGAAGGGTGTCCATGACTGAGTCATTGGGTGTCTGACTAGTGATCACAGCTCTCTCCCCTCCCAGAGACTCCTCTTCTTCCACGTTCTCCATCTCCTCCCTGTTTTACTGACTTTGCAGATTTCTGTGCACTCTGCAGACACATAATCAGCAGAGAACGATGTCTCCCATAACCCCCTGGCTGTCCCCGAGCTTCCAGCTGACCCTCAGGCCATTGGCCAGCTCCGCTCCGCGCCTCCTATGCCACTTGATCCGCAGCCCGGCTCACCACTAACACAGCTGCCAGCGTCACTCTGCTCCCCCTCCCTCCCACTCAGTCCACTCGAGGCCCAGGAAGACGGGGCCAACCAGGTCGTCCTGAACGTACGCTTGCATATCATTAGTTGGGATTCCACATCGTTTCTTTCTTGATGTATTTATGTTGATACGGATTTGTTTTCCGGCTTGTGTGATATGGTTGAAATCGTCGCAATATGTTTTTAAATATCGCTCATGAATCATAATATGAATAATATTTGAGGGAAAAAAATGACAGAAAATAATGAGATCGATTGACTATTAATGGTTTGGTCTATAATATATAAAAATAAAATGTCAATCTCAATTTCCTCAATACAAATTGTGAAATCGGTGTCTTAAAATGGCTTGTTTTATCCATCCATAAAATGACAATCCACCACTCTAAACCTCAAAGATAATCAATCCCAAAAAGACAAATAAACTGTTGAGAAGCTGGAACTTGTGTGGATTTGTGTGTGTGTTCTCAGGCTCAGGCAGCTCCTGTTGAACTGAGGTTCCTACCTCCGTTCAGTGTTGAGGAGGATTTGACAAGTTGGCTGTTGATTTGAAGTGGTACAACTTCAAGCAGGCGTTGTGAACACGACACGTAGAGGAGACGCTTTCTAGCAAACAAAGGGGATGAAACTGCAGAGAAATGTAGACTCTAATTGGCTGATTTATAACATGATGCCTTTGAGGGTTATATATATATATATATTTTTTTTTCTCTTGTTCTGTTTAAAAGGTTGGTACTGTGTGTTTACCATATGCTTACCTCATTAGTGTTTAGCTTCTGCAGCTACGGCCCAGTTCCTTCACAATGAGCATTAAAGTTTCATCTCATCTTAACACTTCTTTCAACGCAGTGATCTCCGTTAAATATTCACACCGCTCAGGTTTCCTCTTCAGAGGAAATCAGGTAACCTTATTATTGATAAAGCCTCTGAAAGAGTGACGATCATTGAAAATCAGATAACTGATAACAATTTGCCACTCTCCTTATAAACCCTTGATGCAGTCCGAATCACTCACTCTCCCCCTCCCCCTCCCTCCCTCCATCCAGGCTGCATTAGCATTGTTTCGAATGGGTCAGACATGTCTATACGAGTGTATCTACTGTGTGCCCGTGTCCTCATTCTGTTAGCTCACTGTCTGCTTTTTCGGGTCTCCATGTCCAGTAATAATGCGGCGTAAAGCCTTTTAACACCTCAGCATCTGAAAAGAGGGAGAGGGAGACGGTGGGGGCGTAGAAAAGGACACGAGTCTGTCAGCAATTTGTGTTCTCGAATCCTGTGATCAGAGCCATGTTGCTATGAAACAAGGGCTGCAGTGTGATTAAACTGTCTGCCATTGTTCCTTAATTGTTTGGGTAATTTGCATGTGCCGTTAAGTTTTCTTATGTCTTGATAGTGAGAATGGGTTCGTGTACATGTGCTGAAGTAATTTAAAGCTGCTTGTGTTTACATCTAGCTGGTCATATATTGATTAGACGTGTTTATAACGTCAAGACATATCAGTGCAGTCCGGTCAGACAGAAATAGTGTTTTCAGCATCTATTGGTTTCCACTGTCGCTGCCGAGTGCACTAGTTACAATTTTAGCCGCAGAGGTTTACGAGCAGCTGGTTTCTGCATAGCTGCAACAACAGGTGAACATGCAGCAAACATGGAGGCTGTAATGTGACTACTTGGAGGTTAGTGGGTCACTGCATAGTGTGTGTGTGTGTGTGTGTGTGTGTGTGTGTGTGTCAATATTTATTTCTGTCAGCAAATCTTTAATTGCAATTGTGGAACGAAATGACAGACAAATATTTGAAATGTTTGGCGTACACAGAGTATATACCTGAGTATATACCAGAGTATATACCTGGCCCCAGCCATATCCACCCACATCCAACCACCCCACAGGGTTGCCATTTCACTGACCATAATACATCGTATTTTAATGTATGACGCTTCTCTTCTTCTCAGATGACACAAATATGTCGCCCATCCTCTGCTGCTAAGATAGTGGTGAAGCAGCCGTCTTTGGACTGAACGTTTTTTGGCAGCTGTAAAACCCACAACCTCCATTAACAATGTGTCTCTATTTACTCTGAGTCCTCGTGAAGTAATGAGTCTGTTTGTGATTAGTTAGTGTTGTAACTTTGGATCCTCAAGCTTAAGCGTTACAGCTAACAGCGTTCGGGTATTTGATTGGAATAAAACATTATAATGTATATGATTCACCTGGAAAATAATTTAGTTTTCTTTACTTCAGAATGAGTTGTTTATCTCAGTAGCCAAGTATGGACAAAAAACACGGCTCCGCTGAGGGTCGCTAGTTTTAGCATCGTAGCGATGTAGTTCCCCGACATGCTAGGCACACAGGAAAAGTTTCAGTTGGTTGCAATCTGCATCATCATCACTAGATGCAGTCAAATCCTACACGCTGGACCATTTAATAGTAATAATAATCCCATTTTAAGTAGGTTGGCATACTGTTTTGCTTGTGTCGTCTGAAACCTGGTGGATAAACTCTGTGATGGATCACAGAATGAAGGAAGTGATGGTTTGGAACGGAACGGACCTGCATTTATGCCTGCACATCAGGATCTAATATTATCCAATCATTCATACATTCATACACATTCACACACCCATGGAGCGTCGGGGGTAATTAGGGGTTCAGTATCTTGCTCAAGAATACGTTTCAGCATATAGACTGGAGGAGTCGGGATTCGAACCACTGATCTTCCGATCTTAACATGTTTCCCTCTATAGAGAAGATCACTCTTGATAATTGCTTTTATTGAAGAGAAATTATGTTATTGTGAAAGAGACTTGTCATATGGGCATGGTGAAAGACATTGGCAGGGTTACAGATGTACAGTATTTGTATGAATGAAGTGACAATAGAGGATTGTCCTACTTCTTTTTCAATGTCTTGAACAAGACGCACACTTTCAAAACCCAGCGGCGTGCATCTTTCTGAGGAAGCGTTCCCATCAGATGAACCTGAGAACCAAGCTTCTATACATTAGCAGTATGACTTCCACCTGAGCTGGGAAAATAATGTTGCATTGTCCTAACAGGTGATCATCAACAGTACCATCACGCCCAACATGACGTTCACCAAGACGTCGCAGAAGTTTGGCCAGTGGGCGGACAGCAGGGCCAACACTGTGTTTGGTCTGGGCTTCGCTTCGGAGCAGCAGCTGGCGAAGGTGAGGGGGTTTCTGCAGCATCACACGGGAATCACCAAATCATCCAGTAAGAGGCAGTTCATGTATGTATCTGTCCTCAAACTGGAGCCTACTGCACAATTATGTTATTATTTTTCACACCAGATGGGGGGAAGTTAAGCAAATTAGGTAATTGGCTCTTTGATCTCCGAAATGTTTTAAAAATGAGCCAAACTGCATTAGACATTTCAGCTTGTGTCGTCCTCACAGCTCTTTCATTGGTTCTCTCGTCTTTTCCAGTTTTCTGAGAAGTTCCAGGAGGTGAAAGAAGCAGCCAAGCTAGCGAGGGACAAATCTCAAGACAAGGTGGACACATTGAGTAATCACTCCCAGGTAAATGATATCCCTCTGCCTTCTCGACTACAGAGAGAAAACCAGCAACACTGCAGTGAAAATAAGCCATTAAAACATTTCAGTTCAGCCCATTTTCCATTCACAAACATCAACGGGAGATTCTGTGTTGGAAAAAAAGCTACTGGCTTTATTCAAATCAGCTGCTGAAGCTTGTGTTGTGTATATTACATGTTACTACGACAACTCATTCATGTAACGGTGTGGTCAAAGGTCATCCTAAGTTACTGCCTGGCAGCCACCACAACAATTAAGAGCACAAGGAAGCCAACAGGTGTGCTGAACAAATACAGTTTTCGCCGTTTGACGCCGGTTAAATTGATATTCTGTCTGTAAGTAAAGAGGAGGATCCATCAGCCTGGCCTCCAGATGGCAGGAATCAGACTCATCTGTGAGACACACAAAGCTGCTGGGCCATATGACATGATAAATACTGGCATCAGTTTTTCCCCCACCCCTCCGCTGTCATAGCTGACGTGTCCGGAGTGTTTACAGTGTTTCGCAGGGAGAAAGTCCAGGGCCCATTTTCACAGTCACAGCATGATTTATGACACACACATTTATGGATTTTCACCCATCAGACCCTTTAGAAAGCATGTACACTGCATCAAAACACATCCCTCTGTCCCCTACCAGGAGTCTGGACCTGAGACGCCCTCGTCCAACCAGGCGTCCAGCATTAATGGGACCGACGATGAGAAAATCTCTCATGTCGGTCCGGAGGCTGCTGTGCTGAAGACGGAGAACGAGCGTCTCAAGAGTGCAGTGGAGCAGAGGTAAGGCTTCCTCTTAATGGACATTTCAGGAGGACCTCTTTAAGGTGACATCGACATGTGTTTCTCCCTTCATGATACAATCACGTGACTCATAATGTCACATGATGGCAGACCTCGCTTCAAGAGGCATCACAGCGTTTTAATGATAGCCTTCACACTATTTTTATTTCTTGTCTTTTAATTGTCTCTGCACCAAACGGTGCTCAAATGTTCTCCCTATTCATTTTACTGCTGCCGGGACGATATCATGGCCCCTGAGGGCTCAGAAATCATCTGATCCAGTCAAAAGAGTGATGCTGCTCCGCTCCACTGTTTGGTTATATGGCCTTTTTTTAATCCAGATGCTGAGTGTATAAATCGCTAATTGCATGAAACACCAGATGGGATTAAAATGACCCAAGGGCATCTGAGTCGACTAGAACTACAGTAAGTACATTTCACCAAAATGAGATATGACATTCGGTAGCAAAAAAAAAAAAAAAAAAAAATCCTGACATATTGGATCCAGATGGGATGAAAGGCCCTGAGATAAAATAAATAAATAAAAACTGAATATAAACAGACCAATTAGCAGACCTTCCATGACAACACTTCAGACTTTACACGCACAAGAAAATAAGAATTTCATTTCCAAATATTTCTCAATCATTTTCCTGGAATCCTGGATCCTGGAAAGGACAATTGATAGTGTAACCTTCTTTTAGTCAGCATTTAAAACGGGCATTTGTTCCTTCAGAGAAATTCAGCAAAAAGGAGACTGAAGTTTTCAATGCTTGATGACTAATTTAATTGTTTATTGTTTATCTTTATGATTATTTTGCATTTTCAAAATAGGGAACTTTGCTTTCATTACTTTTCTGATGAAATAACTTCCATATCATTCCGTATGTAAAGGTGCATTAAGACAGAATATATCTTTTGCCTGTGATACTCTATCTTTAAAATGTTGATGTACATCTTCTCACTTTGAAGGTGATATTTCTTACTTTATTGGTTGAAGTTTAACATAAAAAAATGATGCCTGCTAACTATATTTAATGAATTATTTTAACGGTCAACGCTCCCAACTGTCTCTTATAATATAATTGGTATCTCTCTAAGAAACTCAGAAATCATGATGAAATCAGGGCTCTGTAAAGTATCGTTTAATCATTGTGTGTCTAAGACGGTTACTCTCAACCAAACATTGTTAAAGTGGATGAAGCTCTGATTTGTGGAAGTGTGTCGTAGTGGTGAACCAGCTGAGGACCGTAGAATGCTGCGGCGCAGGTCTGCCCATATTTGATGGAGAGCAGCACACTTCAAACCAGCCATGCATAAGGAAGGGAACAGCGATGCATACTAAATATACATCACAACCTCTCCGACCTCATTGATAAGACAGAAAAACACACACTGTGTGGTATGAAAAGATACCAGAGTGTGTATTTCTGCATCTCAGTAGCTCATTAGACTGTTGCGACTTTCCCCACTTACTTCTATTTTTACATCTTGACAGTGTGACGAACATCAAACCTGATGAAATAGTCATGACTGGAAGGATTTGTAGCATGATGTGTCATGTTAGTGGACACAAGCCCCGGGCGTTTCACAACAAACCTGTCTACATTTTTCCTCCATTAATAACTGTCTTCCTGGATCACATTCTCTCTCTCTCTCTCTGTGTGTGTGTGTGTGTGTCTCTCTCCTGTCTGACAGCAACACAAACGCCAAGAAGTGGGAAACAGAGCTGCAGACTTTAAGAGAAAATAACGCCAGGCTGGTGGACGCACTGCAGGAGTCCTCCGCTAACGTAGAGAGCTGGAAAAAACAACTTACTGTCTGCAAGGAAGAGAGTGACACGCTCCGGGAAAAGGTAATACAGTCAGGGAAGTTAAATAATGAGCACAGACCCACTGATCCTGCTGGCAGAAAAAAGGGAGGGATTAGAAACACTGTTGCTGCTTTTGTAAAAAGGAACAAGTCTGCACTGTAAACTCACAAAATGAGCAGGTTATCTGTTCTAGTTAGACAAATCTATCGCTTAAAACCAAGTGCCCACAAAGTGCCATAGCTTGTATTCGTCTCTGTGTTGCCTGCACCAGAATCGACTATAAATAGAATCATTTTAGCTCCACAATCAATGTGGGCTGTTACTGCAGCTGGGCTGGTTTTACGATCGTTTAACAACATGCTGCAAGTTTTTCAGCTTTCAAGATGACATCACTCACACATCTTGTCCACATTAGGTCATTTTCACAATCACGAGTTGACATGTTTCATGTTTCTGTTTGCAGATTGCAGAGCTAGAAGCTCAGTGCGAAGAAGCCAATCAGGAGAAGGAGAAAAACGCCCAACTGTCGGTACGAGTGCAGGAGCTGGAGACCGAGCTGCACGACAAAGAGCAGGTGAGGCGTCTGCAGCACATTGGTCCTGAAACAGCCGGGGCCACTGTTCGATGTAAGCGCTTGTAAGGCATTTTTTTCTAACATGTGGTATTTTTCCCTCATATGTTTATGAATCACTTGATCCCCTTTAATCCATTCTTTATTACACAAACAATAATTAATGTAAACATCATCTCCTGAAGGGACCGTTCATGTTTCTCTTCCTCCGTCCAACATTTCAGAGTGTCTCTCCACTGTTCTTACTCAGTACCACTCCTCTCCCTCAGTAGCTGCTTATACCTCCTATAATCGGGTTTGGTTGAGGGATCTTGGGTTTTATATGGATCGCTGTTGTTATTTTCGCCTACCCAGCTAAACCCAGACTTTTCTACTGCCCAGTGTTTTTCTCTTAACGTCCTTTTATCTTACGTTCTGTGCTGCTGTTCAGCAGCATACTCGATATCTGTCCTGTTTGAAATCCGCTGTGACGCTGACTTTGTAGTGGGAGCAGCGGGGAATAAATCTATTATTATCATCATTCATAATGCAAAGTAACTGACTGTCAGCTCGGCGGAGCCTAATGGTACTGTTATGTCTAATGAGAATGAGCCCTGCGCGGCCACCAAGTCTTTTGACCTTTGTTCGCTGCTGGTTTCACGCTGTTTGGGTCTGCATACAGATGATTAGGACCAAATTGTGACAATCTCTGAGAGTCTCGCTGCCTTTTTTCAATCATGACTGTGTCTCCCCACCAAAAAGGTAAACACAATCAGCCACGTGTGCAGCAGAGGGAAACGGACAAAACTAATTAATCATAAAGTTACCATAAGAGGACCATAGTTTATAAGTGAGGATATATTTTAATTTCAACAAAAGATAGTTTTATTTTTTCTGTTCACAGTGACTTTTTGATCCTGAAAAATAGCAAAATTCACAATTGAGAACCATGAAGGTGTGACATTTCTGCTTGAATAAAAATAACCTAAGAGGTTAATTAATTAATTGATAATAGTTGCAGATTTATTTAGCATTGATCAACTTATCGTTGAATCTCTAGTCTTCATATTTAGCCTGATCAGCAAATATGATATTTACAGTCACATTGAAACAGTAGCAATAAATACACACATTTCAGATGCAGGCACCAACAAATGATAATTTGTTTAATTAATGACTTATTGGACCTCGTCAATCGTCAAATAGGTTGTTGATTTATTTTTCTGCTGATTGTCTAATCCAGTCATTCCCAACGACCTGCAGGTGGATCCCAGGAGATTTTATTAGAGCCGTCAAATCAGCAGAATTACTTCCATAGTCTTTTCTTTAAAATTTATATCTGCAGTACACTTTTGAGCCACATGAGGGAGTCTGAATGTTTGTATTGTTATGAATTGGGTCGCATGGTTTGTAATTTTTAAAAAAAGTGGGTTCCCAGAAATAAACAATCCATTATTGATTTAGTTTGAATGTAATAGTGCTTTAGAATAATGATGTTTGGGCTTCTGCTGCATAAAGACCCTTTAACATTCCCGGAGGTAAACGGCGTGTCTGGGATACCCACCTGGCAGTGGGTATTAATAGAAGATATACAGCTTTCCTTGGAGGGCTGTATATCTTACACAACAACAGGAAGGAAGTAGTTCAAAGAGCTGGGGCTGATTTTGAGACATTATGAGAAAAGAATCATGTCCTGCGGGGGCGTTTCCACGGTCCTGTGTGTCAGCCATATTGGTCCGCTCGGTGACCGAAGGGCCTGCAGAAGGAAGTCTCATTGTTTGCAGAGTAGTGACGCAGACGGCGGCCCACCGAGGCTCATCTGCCGAGTGACTCATCGCTGTCTAGAAATGCTACATGCTCAGCGCCTCCAAATAAAAACGTGCCCATGAATTATTAAGCGTTCACCGTTGTGTTGACCCCAGCGCTGGCCAGACATGAACTAACAGAACCAAGCTGCAGCAGACTGTGTGTGTGTGTGTGTGTGTGTGTGTGTGTGTGTGTGTGTGTGTGTGTGTGTGTGTGTGTGTGTGTGTGTGTGTGTGTGTGTGTGTGTGTGTGTGTGTGTGTGTGTGTGTAAAAACGACATTCCTTATTACCACATGAATATTGCGTTATATTGCTCCTTACCTGCTTAGTATTGATTTCAGACAATGACAAAATACTCAGGACCTTAAGGCTGTGATTATTTCACATAAACTGTTTATTTAGTGAATTACCAGAAAACATGCTATATCATAATATATATCGTTATCGAGGTATGAAATTACCTATATTGGGATTGGAGATTATTCCATATCGTCCAGCTGTTGATTTGATTCGACGTTGTCGATGTCCTTTTATTTTGTTTTTTTAAAGTTGGCATTACTCTTTGATCAGATCCTTGTGGTTTCTGATGTAAATAGTAACATCAATTTTGTTTTTATATCGTTAAAGTTGAGCTGCTTCACAACATTCAAGGGAATAGAACGACACTTTGGGAAATACGTGGGGCTGAAACCAAGAGACAGATAAGTTTAGCTTAGCATAACGTCAAACTCTTGGCAAGAAAAGCAAATAAGCCCAAAATGCTGAACTACATCTTTAACATTTGAAAAGTTTGACTTTTATTTTTTGCTGTTTTTTGATGAACCGGCTTCTGTATGTCTTTTTTTCCCAGGAGCTGGAGAACCTGAGGAAGCAGGCGGAGATAATCCCTCAGCTAATGGCGGAGTGCGAGAGCATCACCGCAAAACTGCAGGTACGTTCAAAAGCACCCAGGACCCCCACAAACCCTGATACATTCCTCTCCGGTGTGACTCACGGCACAGAAGCCTGGGCTGCGGCGTGTGTCACGGCGAGGAAACTCACACAGGCGCAAGCGACGCTTTCAGATAGATAATCAGAGTTGCCATTCATCACTCTGCCCGAGGGCTGGCCAAACAACCTTTCCATCACGTGTCTCACGGACGCACATTGTGGTTACTGTATCTATTAATAAAGGACCCTCCTCGATGCGGAGCAGATTAGTGCGTCTTTGAAAAGGGTTCCTCCTCCTCGTCTGTGAAACGGAGACGTCACGGCTTATTAGCGGCGCAGATTTCATCCGTTTGTGCAAAAACAGCAGTTGTGAAGTTCGACGTTGTTTCCGAGCTTTAATGACCGTCGCATCTCTGGAAGTGTGTGGGTTGTTGGGTGTGGGAATCTGCGGTTGCCAAAAACAATCCGGATTCCCATGAACTCGCCTCTTCCTTGTGACAAAGAGCACCTGTTGGTCCAGTGTGATAACATCAGACTTTCTGTCAAACCAGAAGCACCAGGCGTGGTGAACGTACACGCCCCATTGGCAGCAGGTCAGACGTGCACCGCGTCGATGGTGACGTCGGATTGTATCCTCCGCGCTGTCATACGTGTGCTGCCTTTCAAGCCGGGGCCGGGTGGAGGATAAAACCAACAGCGGCGTGCCTGAAGTTCTTGTGCTTCACAAAGCTCGGTCGCCCCCGGTTGTTTCTGCAACAGCCAGCTGGATGAATGACAGCGACAACAAAACCGGCTGAGGCAGAGTTTATCTAACCGACTACCCAAACTGAGGAGAAGCTTAGACAATGGGATTTCTGGAATACCTCCGTTTATCCACAACCCAAACTCAAAACGCAGCCGCGGTGCATTCAGATAAAAGTTAATGGGTCAAGTAAAAACTGTTGGAAATGTGTTTTCTCTGTGGTTTAGTTCTTTTTTTTTTAAAAAAATGAATGCACTTACTCTGTGTGCGGTCATCCTCTATTTTAAGGCGACACCCCACATGGAGATCAGGTTTCAGGAGCTCGAGATACAGGCAGCCGGCGCAACACCCATTTAGCACTCCTATTTTAAACCCCACCCTTCAGCGGTATCCACGGCATTAATGTGTCAATCGAGTCGCCAGCTAGTCTGAAAACGTGCGTCACCCTCCCGTCATCATGCAAAGATATTAGTATTATTATTTCTTGTAGTTTTCACTCCTTTTAATTGGGTTTTGTCTCACAGAATTGTGAAACGCTGAAGTGCTTTTATCTGATTTTTGATAACATCTGTAAGAAGATCTCAAGAAAAAAAACATTGTATTGCTATTAAATGCTCTGACATCACCATTCAGAAATTAACTTTGGCCCTACTATCCGTCCACAGACTGCCGAGATGAAGAACAAGGAGCTGGAGGGGAGGATAGAGGTTCTTCAGCTGGACGTGGACGACAGTCAACAGAAGCAGGGCAACATGAAGGGCGAGCTGAAGAAGTTCATGGATCTGCTGGACGGAAAGATAGACGAGCTGCACGAGTTCAGGCAGGGGCTCTCCAAGCTGGGTGTTGATAACTGAGGAAAGTTGCACTGAGCTGAAGAGGGTCAGAGGTCAGGTACGAAGGATTCACTACAGTATGTCTTCAGGGCAGAAACTATGTGGCACCTACTCCCCCAAGGTGATGTCCACTCAGACACGATCAGCTTTGGCTTCTAATAAACACTACCATGTGAGAAAGGGATGTTTTTGGCGAGGGAGGGAGAGAGTGAGAGTGTGAGTGTGAGTGTGAGACTGGCGGGAGGAAGGCCAGTGTGCTGCACCAAATGGCTGGTGGTGGGTTCTTAGATTCTGTCCATCTATCTATTTTTTTTTTTTTTTTCCCTTTGGCAGTCTGAGCTTAGAGTAGAAGAGGGGACTTAAAAGGGCTAAAATGACACACAAACACAAAGACAATGCTGTTCAGCATCACTCAAGTAATAATGGTGTTCATCCTTGTGGCCCCCCCTCCCTCCGGGAATTACAGACGACAATATTTCTACAGACTGCCCCTCGCCGTCGCCTCTCATCGATCTCAGGTGTGTCAGAAAGACAGTTTGTACTCGTTAGACGATATGCACATACATGACGAACGGCCGCGACACAAAGTGCCTCCAGGTGAGTCTTAAATCTCCCTGGCGAGGAGAACTGGCCAAGCGATGACCATCACCATGATAATAATAAAAAAACAAAAACATCCTCACTATTAAAATGGAGAGGAGGAGAAAAAAGCAGGCAGGAGATGTTTTTAATGTGGTGACGAACTCAACAGACGAGTGTTTGCACAAAAACTAGTCTGAGGAGGGACGGCAGCAGGAGGTAATCAACCCTGGCGTTTGCAGTAAACACTCCTTTTGATTATATTTGCATAGAGAAGGAACGCTCTCTTGTCTTCACTGCATTTCTTCAGGAACATCCAAAAAATCATAGTGTTCAGAGGGCTTTGTGTGTGCAATAGTATGGTTGTCCAGATGTAGAAGGAAGACGTCTCCCAGGCTGCTGATGTGCTTCCTACTCCCTGGTTTCTGTTCTGGTGGTGGTTGTGTTTGGGTGAGGGGACTCGGTGGTGCCCGATGGAGTGAATAATGTGAACGTCTACTTCACTGATGACATCAAGATGGCCTGACAAACCCTGTCAGATTCTTGCTTTATGTTTTACGTATTTATTTATTTTTGGTGCCTCTCTGCAACTAGTGTTTTTTTCCAGAACATACCAAGTAAATCACCCATGAATTAATGTCTCTATAGATGAACCATAATATATGAAATATACCAAACTGTCAGGATTCAGAGGTTTTATAATTATTGAGGATTTGTTTGCAGCTGCTTTTTTTTTGGGGGGGGGGGGAGTCCATCTTGAGAACGTGGTACATTTGAAATCAAAGGCATATGTTGTAGTGGCATATTTACTGGGTAATTCTATGATGTCTATATTTTTTCATCACTGTTTTGAACTGTGAAGGGACTTTTTTTGCTTCTCTCTCTGTTTAACTCTACTGTTCATAATTCACCTGAACCTGGAACACAAAGTATGATCCTTCCTTTTGAACCAATGCCTCTTGTGCACTTTTGTGACTCCTGTTCAATATTGTATAGAACTGACAATTGTTAAAATTTAGTTTAATTACAACGCTGAGTTTGGTGTCTTCTTTTACCTTCAATTAGTGCTGCCCAGCGAGGAGGTGGTTCACTAATCCCCATTTAGTGGTAATTCAGTATTGTGGGTTCTGTGTTGTTAAAGCCTACGAATACGCTTACGTGTATTGAGTCTGGAGGCATTTCCTTTCCCTGGATGAGAAGCTCAGAGAAGGAGCTGGAATGAATCGACAGAGCGAGAGCTGCATCCCGTCGAGGTTCGAGTAAGAAGCTCCGCCACCGCACGTCTTTTTCTGTGATTTACACAGCACTAAATATAGCTGTAATCTGAATAGAGACGCACAAACCAAAGCAAAACGAGTGGGATTCAATCACATCAATCAGCGACTCGTATACATTTGTTCCTGAGATTAGAGCAAATAAAGCAGATATGAGCTTCTTGAGGGATGGAAAAACCCTTAAACTCCAACGCAATCGCAGCACCGAGGAAATAACTACAGCGATGGATCCGAGGACATGTTGCCA
Organism: Chelidonichthys spinosus; assembly: GCA_029853015.1. Taxonomy (NCBI): domain Eukaryota; kingdom Metazoa; phylum Chordata; class Actinopteri; order Perciformes; family Triglidae; genus Chelidonichthys; species Chelidonichthys spinosus. The sequence continues at coordinate 4,877,503 of CM056821.1, read as the reverse complement.
TGGCAACTTAATCCCACTCATTCCTGTTTTTTTTTTTTTTTTTTGGTGAATAATGAAAACGGTGATATAGATGCAGGGCAACCAATTAATCTTTTAATTACACTAGGGAGTCGGTCATCTTTCTCAGTCAATGACACTTTTGGATGATGATCTCTCTGAGAGTCTAATTGGGTTTTTTCACCTTCAGGTGCATCTGGGAGGAAGAGTAATCAATATGTAGAATAAACACCAATTTAGGGCTGAAATGATCACTTAATTGACCAGTGGTGTCAGTTGGTGGACAATCGACTTTTGTTGGACTGCAGCTAAGTATTATTTTCCCTGTTCATTCATCTTGTAGTCGCTTAAAAATAATGTTCTTTAAATGAAAAATGTACATTGAGAGTAATACATCTTGGAGTTTTAAAAAGGCTTCTTCAGCAGGTCAGAATCCAAATATTAAATTACTGATATTAAAACAGAAAAGGAGCTGATGTCTACAACTGAAAAGCTGGAGCCACAGAACGGAGAGGCATTTCTGCTTTATGATTTAAACAACTGGTTGATTGTCGATTCATTTTGAGGACATTTTCTGGGCCGAGCTCTGAATGCTTTCTGAGAAGAATGAATGCTGGAGCTGAAACACTTTGTGTCAGATTCATTATGAGTCAATCAACTTTGGTGAATTTTGATGTTTGAAATGATCATTTTGAGTTACTTTTCAAGCAAAAAAGACAGAGATTTGTTGTTTAAAGCTCCTTTATTTTTACATGAATGTCTTTGGGTTTTAGACTGAAAAAACATGCATGAGAACACGTCAAATCGGGAGATTGTGACCAGCATTTTTCTCCATGTTGTGGGATTTTATGGACAAAACTATCTGTGAATAATTTTTTTTTTTTGGGCTTAACAAAAAATAACCTTACTGCAGGTTCTGGATCTTGGATGGCAAAGTCTCTTGGTCCACCACTTTCGTGGTCACAGATCTGTTAGTGTTGCTGTGTTATCTATCAGATGTTGTGTCTTACTGTGGTCAGTCACACTCAAGCCGATACAGAAAGCAGCATTGCATCATCATCATCATATCATCATCCAGCAGCAGCATCTGGGCTGCTCATCACTGGGCTTGTTGTGCGACTGGTGATGAGTGGGTGAGTTGGTGAAACATCATTAAGACACTGTGCCGCTCTGTGCGTGCGTCGGAGAGAGATGGCACTGCAGGCCACTACCACCGAGACTTCCTGTTGCCATGGTAACAGGCTGAGGAATGTCATGTTGACGCTCAATCGGCGGATTTCCTCTAAATACCTGCCGTGTGTGTGTGTCTTCCCCAAGGTGCATCATCTGGATCACACCGATAAATCTCACACACACACACACACACACACACACACACACACACACACACACACACACACACACACACACACACACAAAAAACGCAGCAGCCCTGAAAAACAAGATGATAATCTAGAAGAGCAGCCATAACTAACTCTACTAGCAGCTGCTCTCTAAGTACACAGAGCTGAATAAACCCGATGCCAACTGGCTGTGCCGTCGCTGGACGGGAGATGTATGAGAGGCTGCTGGGATGGCTATCACAATATATGATTCATCATCATCATCATCATCATCAGGTGGGCGACAAATCTGACAAACCACACACCGGCGGTTCAGCAGCACAGGTCTTCAGATGATGTGACTCATTTCAAGAACGGGGCGTTTCATCTGGAACCCGTGGAGATCAGGGAACACTGAGGAATCCACACGAACAGATCTCAGACCGACAGAAAAAGACCAACACTCCGTGTTTACGATCCAACCGTCTTCATTTATTATTAAAACACCGCAGTACAAGTGTGTTTCAGCTGTCATCCGCTCGTCTGCCAACACGCTAGAACAAGTTTCACATCTCTAAAGAATCATTTCGTCTGCGAAACCGTTCACTGCGGTTTGCCACACAGCCTCGTCTTCTCAGGTAAGTGCTCTCTGTCACAGGTTCAAAGGTCGGAAGTACAAAGTTTGCCCTGAACCATCAACAACAATCAGCTAACTTTAATGACTAGAGACAGAGCTAATTAGTAATTCCATAATTAAAAGGGGGATCTGTACTCGTCACTGTAATTTGTTATGGCATCATAGAAGAAGAAACAGATCATGTATAAATACAAGCTAAATCCATATCTGACAGAAAGAAAAACAGTGCATCAAACATGTAATACAAACCATGATATCGACTTCAGACAGGCTGTAAATCATTAACACTGCTGCACTTCAGGGCATAACTCTTCCTTTGTTAAATTACATTCAAAATAACACAAGTCAGCCGAGTCTACACGATGTGGCTAAAAATGTTGAGTTTTGTGACAGTGGAGTTGTGTATTGTGGTCGTCTGCCTGCAGCACAGGCTTCCCCTGCTGGGTGACTGTCTCTCTGAAGGCCTTCAAAAGGCGAGCTGGGAGAAAAGTAATCATTTACTTGGCTTTTCTTCTTAATGAGTGTTGAAGCGCAATTTCCCGTCTTTTTTTAGGATTTCTGCAAAACCTATCAAGGAGACTAAATAACTTCTACCTGCTTGGTTGGACTCGGATGTATTACAACATCTCAGGGCCGTTTTCAAAACTGCAAAGTTGAACGGAAAAGTAGTGTAATGGTAGCAACTTAAAGTGCGTCTCAGAGCCGTGAAGAAAACAGAGCGGGGGTAATGTGAGAGCAGCGTGTGTGTGTGTGTGTGTGTGCGTGTGTGTGTGTGTGCGTGTGTGCGTGTGTGTGTGTGTGCGTGTGTGTGCTCAGCTGTCCCACTCTGTACTGTGTGTCTCTTCGTCTCCTCTGTCGTCCTCGTCGGAATCAGCTGCCACCTTCTTCATCCTCATCATGGCGGCTTTGATGCTCCGCTCCAGATCGTTGTCGCCGCCGCTCACCACGTCTGAACACGCAGGAACCATCTGCAGCATGACGTCCATTTAATACCACTTTTCATAAAGGTTTCTATATCACTTAATGTACATTCCCCCCCCCCCCACATCAGATGTTGTGACTGAAAGCATCTCATAACATTTAACGACGGCTCTGCTCCATGTTGGCGTTCCAGGGAGCCATGACACTGAGCCGGCACAATACAAGGACCCTGAAACTGAAGTAGCTAAATGGAATACAGCCATTATTAATGTTATTACTTCTTTGTGAGTCTTCACAGTTGAAGCACCAACTTGCCAGTGCTCTCAGACTGTGTCTAAATTACACCGTTTCTGCACTGAAATATACTATAAACAGATAAAATAATATCTGCAATGTGCTGATATTAATATATTAATGGGCCAATATATTGGCCCATTAATAAGTCTAGCTATTGTAGGCTGTGGCATGTTGTGTCCTTGTACAACATCTCACCTTTTTCAGGGTGACTCCCTGTCGGATGGCAGACATCAGGGTGCTCCTCTGGTCTCCACCAGGGGACGCTGTCCTGGGTGCAGGGACCTTCCGAAGCTGAATCTGTCCACGTTGCAATGAGGCCAACACTTCATCCATTGTTCCTACAGTAATAACGGCAAAAAGAGGAATCAGACGATGATGGAAGAAGCGCTAGAAAACACGGAATGCATCGTCGGTGCTTTTTGCAGTTTGAAGCATCTAAACGCGTTGACTGTATGAAAGCGGAATGCACCGACTTTCCACGAGACATTTTTACAAACAGATTCCTATTTCGCAAAAGCAGTGTTGGACATTACAGTCTCCCTGGAGCGACAGCATCAGCAGGACCACAACTGAGGTAAAATGCCTCGTCTGGCCTCATGGGGGAAGTTGGGGAATTTAGCACAGAACACTGTGTACAGACACACACACGCACACACTTCTCCCCTGCAGTCTGACAAATTCACACACACACATCTGTATTTTTACAATAAATGGACATCAAAATGTTTTTAGCAAATCCTCCTGGAGGATTTGCTAAAAACATTTTGATGTCCATTTATTACCGACACATTAAAAAGCAGAATTCTACTGTATAATGTATTTCACCTATATTTTGTTTGAGCATGTTCTTTGCTGGAAAAGGAGGGTCCTCTTTTTCACTGAGAGGCATCGGTGCGTCTTCAGAGGAAGGCGACGCTTGGACATGTCGAGGAGGTATGGCAGGGGGCAGCGGTGGGGGAGGGGGAGGTGGCGGGGGAGGAGGAGGTGGAGGTGGAGGTGCAGTAGGACAGGTTGCTGTTGGAGGTGGCGGTGGCGGCGCAGAGTAGATCTGGACGGGGATGTCTTTCGGCTGCCGTTTCTTGGGCGTTTTATTGCGTCTGGGCGCGGGACGGACCGGCGGGGGTCCTTCAGAGGGGCCGAGGCTGATGATGGACAGCGGCTGGGAGGGACACTGCACTTCTGAAGGAGACATCCTGGACTGAGGAGTCTTCAGGATGAACTGGCCCTGTCGCATCTTGAAAAGGATGGCAGAAGAGTGGGAAAATGCTTTCAGAAACAACAATAGATCTAGAATGTACACCCAGCTGGGACTGAGCCGGGGACGTTGCCGTTATGCGGCGTGTGCCATAACAACCCGTCTACTAGTCTGGGATCCAGGAGTTAATAACTGAATTTTAATTTTGAGGTGAATTATGAGATCAAGCGTGTATGAAGCAGGAGCCTCTGAACAATGAGAGAGTCTGACCTCTCTGAAGGATCGTAATCTGCTCAGAGTCTTCTCTCGCTCCTGGTCCACCCATTGTTTCCTCCTCTGCTCCTCCTCTTTCCTCTTCTCCCGTTTCTGCAGACAACAGAGTGGAGCAGCGAGAGGTGTTACAAGACTTAGAGAACTAACCGGCTTCATCTGCAGCTTCTGCCTGGTGTTGGGAGCCTTTCTGTGTGTTGACTCGTTGCTGTGGTGACGTACCAGGTTGACCTGATGATGCTGGTTGAAGAGTACGGAGCTCTGCTTGGCAATCAGGTGCTTCTGCTCGTTGGCCTCCATGCACTGATCCTGAGCACAAACATTAATACTTCACAGCTATTCAGGAGTATCCGGTCGATTTAGGTATCAACCATAATAAAAATACATAAAAATACTAGTGTTTGAGCAAATATGTCATTCAAAGTTCAAAAACAGTGTTAATTAGGAGAGATTTCACAATATTTCCTCTTTTTCACTGCACTGTTAAATAACAATGCCTGTGGATTACAGTAGGTGCTTTGTGAAAGCCTCTAACCAGGGGATTGTTCCACTTTGTTGTGAGCAAGACATTTTTTTTTCCCAATCAGACAAATGAACGTGCAGCCAGAAACAGGAGAAAATGCCAAAACACCCCAACTGTGCCTTAATTACTCTGTCAGCTAAAAGTAAAGCAGTAGCGTAAAAAAAGAAAGAAGGAAAAAGGACAAAAATCGTATTCTAACAGGGCAGAGAACGCCGGTGGAACTGTCCCACACCTTTTTGTTGCGAAGATAAGCTCGTCGGGCACAGATGCTGCCTCTCTTGGTCTCCAAGGTCTGTAGGCGTCTTTGGAGCTGACTGACAGCCGGAGGGTCACGTTGTTGAATACCGGGATGGACCAGGCTCTGCAGCTCCTCTGGATCCTCACACACATCATAGTACACCACCTCCTCCCTCAGCTCTACAACACAAATCCAATCAGTCAACACGCAGGCGTTACCCGTTGTTAGAAGGTGCTACATCAGTTCAAACACGTGGACTGGCTACACCCTCACTCTCCATGCTGTATTCAACAGAGATAACATGAGGCTTCACATATTGGTTTACTTCAATAATGCAAACACATACCATGCATGTAAACTAGTAATTTGACGAGTTCAGCTGTTGTTAGTGAATATACTTGCATAATCAGAAAGATCTGTATATTATGCTGCGTCAGTTATGTGAGTAGGACGTTTGAATCAAATCATTTCAATATTCCAACATGCACATTAGAGAATCCTTTCCCTCCCATGAGTTTTATTTACAGTATAAACGCTGAACTCTTTTGAAATGTATCTTTTGTCCTCGCGCTTTCTTTACCGAGCAGCAACTGTTAAACGACAGCTTCCTGCTTTGGAGTTGGGACAACAAACCTAGAACCAGCCAAGGCAACAAACACAGACGCACAGCATGTACATTCACACCACTTGGAAGCAAACATCACACGTCCCACGAGGAGCAATTAGGGACATATTCATATGCAAAAAAACAAAACAAAAAATCCCAAAGTAAAGCCTTTGCACTGAGTGAGGTGACCAGAAAACCAGAAACCTCTGTGTGTCATAATGTAATGTTGTGTAACCTGTCATTTAGAACTAGAACTGTGTCAGAAGGGTGTCGACTCAACTCAAAGGTAACTGTCGTGTTCTCTCTGAAAGGCAATGTGAGAGATGCCGTTCAGAAATGACACATGAAACCATGTTTAAAGGGCCAGTTCGCCAATTTGAAGCTGAAAAAGGAAAACTGGGTTCTTTAGTATTGCAGTGAAAAAGGGAACTGCCCCTTTAAAGTAAGCTAGAATAAATGACAGGGTATGTAAACTTGGTCAAAAGTTAATATTTTGGCACTCACTCACCATATCAGTGCATTCATTTAAATAAATACGGTTTTAAGGCGACAGCCATTTGTGTGAGGACCTTTAGATTGCGATGACACTTTCACAGCGTGAGGCGACCTTGAGCCTTTTGTCTCTGGATTGCTACATCGTTTTGTACTTAAAGCTTCTGGTATTATGCTTTCTGAACAGGGAAAGTGTTATTGAACACAGAGGGCTTCATGCATCTTTGAATCAATGTCGCGCGAGTGCTTCAAAGTGAACTGCAGAAGGACGTCGCCGTCTTTTCGCAGCGATTCGATTTTTCTCAAAAAGGGAAGTGGCACACGGACTTCCTGCTCACTCACACTCACACACACACACACACACACACACACACACACACACACACACACACACACACACACACACACACACACACACACACACACACACACACACACACACACAGCTACGTGTCATGCGTGCGTGTCTACCTTTAATCTGCCGTCGCAGCGTGTCTATCTGAGCCACCAGCAGCTGCTCCTCATTCTTCAGGATCTCAAACTTGGTGTCGTACAGTTCCAGTTGGGTCTCGTAGAATATCATCTCCAGCTGGTCCACTGTGTCCTGCTGCTGGCCGTCCTCAGACCTGGGATCAGTCCTGTGGCTCTTGACTTTGCCAGACAGGCTGCTCAACTGCATCACAACGACAGAAACACGTCAAAAAGTCATATTTTTTCACATGTTACAGCCTATTAAGTGCGTTCTAATGGCTGACCATCTTCTAAAGAATCCCGCGCATTGGCGTGCAGGTGATGGAATGGTTAGAGCGCACGCCATGTACACACCGACCCCGGTTCGAATCCCGGCTGGAGCTCTTTGCTGCATGTCACCCCCCCCCCCTCTCTCTCCTGTCTTTCCTGTCTATCCACTGCTAATAAAAGGCATCCATGCCTGAAAAAATCTTTAAAAAAAGAAAAAGAATACATTTTGATTGAGAGAGCTGCTGCTTTCCATTCATTACAGTATGCGATTAACTTCAACTTGCAGAGACTTGAAACATGGTACACTGAACTCCCACAGAGATACTGAGGCAATTACAAGCAGGAACTACTTTTTTTTAAACCGATTCTTGTCAGCGGTCAAACTTAAACCTGCATAATGAAAAGAATCTGTCAAATATATATTATAATACATTCAAAAGCATGTTAATGCCCTTCAGTGCTTTGCATTATGTCAAATTTAAACACACGAACTGTCAGGATATGACAATCTCACAGTATTGATTTTAGATAATACACACACACACACACACACACACAAGCTGCTGCGTCATGCTGTGACATCTGCAGGCACACCAACACACTGTGTCACAGAGGTACGTTGCCACCGGCGCAGGAATCTGCGTAGGTGTAGCTTTCTGCTCTCGTTTCTGACGCTGACACCCAGCTGTCTCTGTATGGGCTCACGTTGATTTCACAGCGGCAGACAGATACCGCCAGCATCCTGATTTTTAAAGACTTTAATGGGATGAATAATGCAGCCACATGAAGGTGAGTGTGCTTAAGGTGTTCCCTGTTCTTTTCCAAAAAGCTCAAATGCACAGCACAACAGCCTGCAGCTGCGGTTTACACAAAATACTGTGATTCCCCCCCCCCCTCCGCCCATAGTATAGTAACTGGCACGTTTAGACTATGTATACAGAAACAGGCGCACTCACTTATTCATGCATGCGGGGTGCATCGAGGGGATTCTCTGTGTTTTCACAGAGGCTTTATAAATAGATCAAACGGCTATAGCAGTCCGATTTTCACATCCGACTGGAATACCAAGTGAAAGATTTACCGTGTCACATTTCTACAGACTTACAACCACTACAAAAGCAGGGTCAGTCCATGGAACTGCACATAAAAATGTACTGAAAGCAACCAAAGCCGTACAACTGTGTTGAGAGTCCAACACACCGTTATGGAATGTGCCAACTAATTATACAACCGCTAGAAAGGTCGTGGTTCATGTTAATAATGATTTCTAAAGAGAGAAAAAAGAAGACACACCCTTTCTCTGATGCTGGTTTTCTTGCAGTTAAGGCACATCTCTGTAGCTCTCATGTGCTGCAGGGTCTCTTTGGCCAAAAGGAAGCGCAGCTTCTCCAGTCTGGGAGCAGCAGACGCCCAGGCAGCAGCTCCAAAACGACACTTATCCTCCTCCATCTGCTTTGACATACCTGAGAGGGCAGCATCACACAAAGCACATACATGTTAAAACATACATATTGAAAAATAGCCACGGAAACTTTTACAGAGTTAGATGGAAACAAGTTGAGGTGAATGTCAGGGGTCATGAAATACTGGTATGTGAGTTTTATAATCTAGATTCCCTAACATGGGGAATTCACTGATCCCTTATTGTTTTTCCCACAACAACAAACCTCCAGCAGAGACACATACATATGTAACTTTAAGTAAACAACAATTAGCAGCAGTATAGATTGTGTATCTAGTGTATCGGTAGGAAAGGTTTGCTTCATGAATCATGATACGTCTTCTCTCAGATCAAGGTGGAAAATCCACAAACTGCCCACATGAAAGATGGCTGCCAAACAGATTCAATTCTTATCCAATTTAGATCAAGTAAAGGCTGCAGTATCCTTTTTAATTCACTTATATTCCCTTCCAACAAAACTTCGAAATGCTTTGTTATTATTTTCCTTTATGTCATTATTTGAGTAAAATTATTATATTGTGTGGATTTGAATATTGTATGATATGATCAATATGTTGTTTGTCTACAGCTGCAATGAAACTTAATCTCCTGTGTGCTGAGAAACGACACACAAGTCATTCATTCATTCCCGAATAAGAGAAATAAACACAGCATCTTATACCTGCCAGAGCCTTCGAAGTCTGTGCGAAGTAGGTGACAGTAATGTCCTGAATTGAGGCGACAGCGTCTTCTGCTTTCGTTCTCCACTCCTCCGCCTCCTTCTCCAGAGCTGCAATTCTCTTAGGACCCAAGTCCTCAAACTCCAAAGTCTTCTGCAGAGACCAACGGTAAAAAAAAAAAAAAACAGTGGACAACTTGACACGCTGTGATCTAATGCAGACTTCTTCCAGATTTGAACCCACATGTATTGAAGATTCAGCTTTTAGTCAATGTTTGAAAATCCATTTTCACCTCACATTTGCTCGGATGAGACATAAAAATATCAGAGACTGTGTCTAGACCACTATGGAGGGTTGGAGAGATGACGCAGGCCGATCCTGCCATTAGTGCTGTATGACGCTCGGCAGCTAAAATTAAACAGACTGAAAGGGAACCTCTAGTGATCACTGAATGAAACACAGTACGTAGAAATATTGTATTTTTACTCACAAAGAAGGCTGGAAGTTAGTGGAGACTAACAGTGGAAGAACAGCATATAATCCTGCTAGCTGGCTTTCTGTTAAATGTTTAAATTCAAGCTGCATGCATTCTGCATCCTGTATACATAATAATTCACCACATCCTAAAAAAACTGCATGTCTTACCAGGATCTCCATCTTGTAGAGGCAGGCCAGCTCTCTCATGTCCCTGAAAGGCTGCAGCAGGTACTGGAAGAAGGTGGTGGCCACGGTGACCAGGTCCTGGTAGACCTCGTCCTCCTCCTCGTAGATGTCCAGCAGCGCGACCATTCGGTCTGCACTTCCGTGACTCTGCAGCAGCTGAAGACACAAACACCGTCACCTGGGATGCATTCTGAGCTGCACGACTTTCCATACGCACCGATGACACGAGTCCTTTAAGGATACACGTTCATAACCTGGTGGGCTAAAGGTCGTCCAGTGAAGCCGCAGGTTGAGTGTTTGGTTCGACACTCAACGTGGATGTCAAACAGATTAGTGGCCTTGAATATGCTGAAGTGATGACACATTTAGACCCCAGACCTTGTGAGTGCACTGAGGTCAGCTTGCTCAATAACAGGGGGGGGGATGTGAGGCAGGTTGATGTAGGTCTGAACAGACAGGGAGGAAGTGGCATGGCGTTTGGGCTCGGAAAAAACGTGACTTTTTCTATGTCACGTAATTTCATCATATCAAAGATGCAGAACTGATTCCCTGTCATCATGATGTAGTTAAAGGTAACAATGTAAGCGAAGGAAACATAATTACAACACAAAATGATGACCTTAAATATGCCCCGTAACATTGTGACGAAGTGTCACATCACCACCACATTGTAGAGGTGTAGCGATGACATCTACACTCTATGTCCCTCCGGTGGGATCTCATATTTAAAGGTGGGCTTGTTTGCAGTTTTACTCTGTAAAACAAGCAAATGGGAGGGGGGTCAAGGTCCATTTCTTTGTACAAATCTGTGTCAAAGGTGGAAACAATCACAGACAAAAACAAACACCAGTTCTGCTGACTTCAAGCAACAAGCAAACAAAAGGTCTGTGGTGTAATAGCGGACTTGTGACACCGCTGTGTGGTGCTACTCCTGCTACAGAGGTTTTCAAAGCTTTTTGCTAAATCTTTCATTCTTTATCTTTCACTCAAAGTGAAGTTGCTTCTGAAAATACTGGCTGGTCCACATGTATTTTTTTAAGTGCATCAAAGACAGATTCTGAGACTTCTTCTGTTTGTCCTCAGGGTTTAGGCTGGGATGCACACAGGAGGTGCAGATGATAACATAATCCAGACATAATTCTACAGTACAATGTGTGGTAAATGCACCTACAAAACCATTACAGTCTAATACAACAGCCCTGCAATTAATCTTCTCTTATATTTTGTCTTGATCTTTATTTTAAGTCAATATTGTATTGTGTTTCACTAAGAGGTGTCTCTGATATTTAGCCTAACCTCACTAATACATGTAAATGACCAGATATAAGTGTGGTCACCACAGTTGTTACCCCCACACCCCCCAAAATGACAATAAAGTTGATTCAACACCTCTAAAAACTGAACTGTATCATCATTATACTGTTTTTACTGCTAGGTGTCCCTTAGAAACTGGAGTGTACACACACAGTGTGAATGCTGTGTGACCCGGATGTGAACACCTGCGTCCATCTGATCCCACAGCTGTCTCACACACACACACACACACTCACCTGTCGCACGCGGCCCTTCGCCCTGGCCATCTCCTCCTGCATGGTCTTCCTCTTGAACTCCTGGAGGTTTTCGAAGTACTCCTCGACGCCGCGCTCATCCTGCGCGAACAGCGTGTCGAGCACGATTTTCCGCCCGCAGATGTCGATGGCCGCGCTGAAGTACTTCTCCAGTTGGCGACACGGCGTGTCAAAGTCCCTCTCCTCCTCCCCGTCGTCTTCGGGACCTGACCTCCGATTCAGGAAGAGCAAGTCCCAGATGTTGCCGTCCTCGAACCGCGACAAGTCCGGGAAGCAGGTCACCAAGATGTCCGCCACGCACGTGAACTGCTGATGGACGTGTTTCAGGTCGCTGACGGAGAAGAGTCCAGCCCAGCTCACCTGCGGGTCGCCGACAACTTCGGCTTTGCGCTTCTGTCGCTGTAACGTCCGGTTGTGGCAAGTGACGGCGAACTTACTCTCGATGACGTTCCACTGTACGATGAAGCCGAGCTTGAACGTGTCGGCCTCTTCGAAGATGTTGCTTTTAACGGCCACCCAGCCCTCCAGGCTGTCCAGCCGCTCTATCTCTATGTTGCTCATCTTTAACACAAACGTTTCACTTTGGCCTCAGAGAAGCTGCTGTCTCTGTTTACAACGTCGGCCATTTGCGTGACGTAGGCCCCATTCAAGGACCTCAGACATATCCGGAAATACCGAGAAACCCAACGTCAACGGTTAAACTAGTGTTGTTGTTACTTTTACTGATGAGAATTGTTTAGAATGTCGAACAAAATGTAAGCCTTATTGATTTACGAATATTCTTTAGTTGGAAATTAATTTGAACAACAACTTCTATCATTGATCCCACGCAATTTCACCCCAGTTATCTTCCGTTCGCGTAAAAAAGGTTGATTTCTATCCTCAAAACAACAGTTACTGAAAACATGGCAGCCGGTGATCAATCAGCGATGAACTGAAAGAGAAAGAGTACTTAATTCCGATATTTCTGATAATCTTAAGCGTTTGAATGACATCATGGGGGAGTTTACGAGGATCCCTGAAGGCACCATAATGTCCCCAGGATTGCGTTCATCTTTGACCTTTTAAATCACATGTTAGGGGATTTCCACCTCCTAATAGCAATACACAGACTCTGAAACTGATTTCAAGTTTTACAGTTTTAACAAACTGAGGCGTATAATTAATGTAAGTTATGCGTTTTATCCAATAAATAACTGTATTTGTGTATGGGTGTTTGCCATTCCTGTGACATCTGAGAAATCCGAGCCCCATCTATTTCCGTCCCAGCTGCCGGCTGAGTGCTTGACTGCTTACAGCAGTCGGACACCACTTTTGGCATGAAATGGCTGTTTAGAACCGACAGCTTTGCTGAAAAATCCAGGTAAATATTCGATCAGCTGCTCATTTACGTTTGATATTTAGGTACAGATTGTCCTGCACAGTCAGGTTGCTTGAATCAAGTATGAAGAGGGTTATGGGATCTCATTCTCTTCATTCTGTTTGTATATATATTTATTAATACTATTGCTGAATTTTTAGAATGCTAAAATGTTGTTGATCTGTAGTTTGATTAAGTTAAGAGCATGAAAAGCTGAAGTAAATTGCACTTTTATCAGAAACCTGAATTCTAAATGGGTTGTAAACCTCCAACAGTCCCTCTCCTCATGGACTTGTATGAGATAAGAGGAGGCAGACTGGATGTGATTGCAGAGGAAGCTGAGCACCAGCAGTTAAGCAGGGACTCGACCACCATGGCAGAAGGAGGAGGGAGGGCGACCCGTGGAGTTTCCACCTTCCAGAGATTTTCCGTCGGCACCAACGAGTCCCTTCGTTTTGAACCCTGCGAGGACAGCCTTCCGTCCCCCACCGGGGCACAAGATGGATTTGATGAGGAGGATGTGTTTACAGAGAGGGAAACTGAGGTGGGGGACTCTAACTCAGCCCATGATGCATGAATGAAACATTTTGTGCTTTTGTTGGACCTCTTCAACCACTATGATGTCTTGGGATTTAGATGGTCTTGATATTGGCATAAATACAGAACCAGCCCTCATAGAAAATAGTGAAGGAAACAGACAATTAAACCATTTAGATACAACACAGAGAGGATGGAGCTGTCCAAATGATAGCTGTTTTATTTTATTTTTTTCTACTAAGCCACAGACATGAGCAGAAAGTCCTGACAGCTGGCTGAAACATGGTTGATGTGACTGGTTTGAATTAATAGAAGATGTTTGACTTTAATTTGTTTTCAGAGCGAGACCGTCACAATCAGGACTCGCTTGCAAGGGAAGGTCGCTGAGATGGAAAACTTTGCAAGTCATCTGGAGGAAATCTTTCTCACTGTCGAGGTAAATGACATTGATTTATGATTGTATGTCTCTGGAGCCGTTTTGGGAATACTTTTTTTTTTTTATTATAGTTTTGTTAGACAGAACGGCCTGCACTCAAGAGTCAAACATCCATTTGATTCATCCACCATCCTCTTCTCATTTTTGTTTTCTTTCCTTATTTTGTTAAATGCATCCCACGTATGTAAATCTCTAACTATGAGCATATTAATGTAAACGCAGGAGAATTTTGGCCGTCAGGAGCAGCACCTGGAGCAGCACTACAACGACGTGCTGCAGACGTTGTCCCAGCGATATGACGAGAGGGCGGCCGGCCTGGAGGAGGAGAAGAAAGGCAAGCTGGAGGCCCTGTACAAGCAGCTGCTGACTTTCGGTCAGGCCATGGACGCCTCCAAGGAGCTCATCGAGACGGCCCAGGAGGTCCACCGCAGCCAAGACAAGAGGCTTTTCCTCAAGGTGTCCCAGCTGCTTGTGATCACAGCCTTAAACATGACAAGAAAGTAGCTCCCAGAGGTCTCATGTTGACAAAATACATGGCTAATGTGATCATGGATATGAAATAATACTACATGTATTTACTTTTTGCCTCCTGTGACCTTTATTAACAGACAGTTATGCCCACCATTAAAAGGTAATTATGAAGCTGCCCAGTGAGTATGCATCACGGTGTGTCACCCGCTGTGGGATTTTCAAAAGACTAACCATTAGGGGCTAATTTTGTGTGTTTTTTAACCTTTTTGTTTCCAAAATGTAGATACATTTTGAGCATGAAAGTAGATTCTTATCTTTGGAAAAAGTAGTTTGTCATAATAGTTTGTACTCAAGGTCTACTAACTAGCTCTGTGCAGAACTACCCTCTGCAGAAGACCACAAAATATTCCAGAAATAATAAATTAGGAAGTGGATCTTCACGTCAAACTACATTTTGACTGATCCAAATGAATGGCATGTCACAAGCCGCTTAGCCCTAAATGTTTAATCTTATTATTCAGAGCTTGTGTTTTTTTTTGTACTTCACCAGAATCGAGGAGTTTGCCGAGGAGGAGGTTGACCTCACATTGTCTACACGTCTTGAGTTTAACACTCCCCTTGCTGACCTGTCAGATGTCAAAACCATGATGGACTCCATCAACGTGGTTCCAGGTCTGATTTACAAACCGTTCCCTCTGTTCAACTGCTATCCAGATGGTTTCTTCTCTTCACATTGTGCTCTTGGACACCTTATGTTTGATGATTAAACATAGAGGAGTGAGCAGTGAGGTGGTTGTGAGAGAACGGTGCACACATTTAGTGATTTAAAGACCATTCAAAGAACATTTTTAATATTTACTGAGAGACTGTGGTGATATGAAGCATTTTCATCAAGCGTAGGCCCACATGGAGTCTAGTCTGAAACCCAGCAGGTATATGATGGGAAGTTGAGTGGTGGGGTGCATAACAATCCAAGAATACAATAATAAGAACAAAAATCAAAGGGCTGATTTGACCTGAGGAACACGAGCAGAAAGATTATTGGTGAGAAATGAGAGCAGAATTGTGGATGTCGGGACATTGACCTTGAGAACGCAGAAGTGATTCAGAAGATGAGAGCAAGAAAAGCAACCGTAGAGTAAAGCTGTTGAGCTTATATCAGTTTATTTAACACTTTCATGTTTGAATCTACAGTCAGCTGGAAGTAGGAGTAATATTTTGAACGCTCAACGAAATGATTATTGTTTAACAGGTAGAAATTATAATAAATAAAAGCCCAATGGTGTCAGTGTTGAGCTAAAACTGGAACTTTCACAACATACCACCTTTTTTTTTGCAAACCTGCTCCTATACTGTTATCTGAACCAGGACTCGATAATAAAACTGGCCTGATAATGTTTCCCCAATATTAAAAACAGCTCCGTCTGCCCCGGTGATCAACCCCCAGATGCCCAACTCGGCCACCCAGACGTCCCTGCGCGTGTGCTGGAGCTTGTTCTCCGACGACACGGTGGAGTCCTATGAGCTGTACTACAGGCCGGTGCTGGAGGACACACCGGCGGACAGCACCTGTGCACCGCATGGTACAACACCGGGGACACTGCAGATTCACATTGCATGATAACACCATCTACTGTTGGAGCGGCGGTTTCTCTGAGGGAGATGCTTTGATGGAATCTGTGCGTCTTTTCTTTCAGTGAAAAAGGTAAAAGTGAAGGAGACCCACTGCACCGTGACAGATCTCCTGCCCAATGCTCAGTATGAACTCTGGGTGACCGCTACCAACACCACAGGCATCAGCCCAGCCAGCGAGAAGGCCTTATACATGACAGGTAATAAATGTCGCTCTCCTACAACAACATGAGGAGTCACGCGACAATTTAAATTGTTCTGTTGTCTCTGGACCCTGAAATCACTTTGGTTCAGTATTTTTCATCACTCCAGCCTCACATGATTGATGTGAGGAAGAGTAATGTCTAAATGGTTACTCCCCTCTCTCTCTCTCTCTCCCTCACTTAAGTGCCGTCGCCTCCAGTGATCAAGCGGAGGGAGTGTACGAGCTGTCCCGAGGCCGCTCTGATCCGCTGGGAGTCGGGAAACGCCAACCCTGTCGACTCGTACACCGTGGAGCTCAGCGAGATGGGTACAGATGGCACAGAGAGCCCTATTACTGAGTAAGAGCCGCGTTATTAACGCACACCTACAGCTGACAGATTCAACACAGCTCACCGTTAAATTGTGCTTTCCTTGAAAAGGCACAAACTGAAAATAGCTCAGTTAAAACTAAAATGCTCTGCTGGATTCTGCAGAGCTTCAAGGATGCAGCAATCTCCCCCCAGTGATCTGCATCTTCACTGGCCTGATCTTTTAATAAAGCTTTTGCTTCAATACATCCATAAACAGGCCTGTATTAGTGCTTGCCTGGGATTTTTTGAGGTCCCGTGGTTATAGCGCTGCTGAATCAAGACGCACTCTGTCCTAGAAAATCTATTCTTAGCTTCAGCTCTTGCAGCACTGTTATCCCGTCCCCACATTTGGGGTCATTTTTATTTTTCATCTGGTCACTTCAGGCAACAGAAACGTTTTATTTGAATTGTTTTTGTTTTTGCATAGAGGAGGCAAAACTGTATTACGTGGAACGGGTCTGTGGTTAAAAATATCACAGTTCTTAGTTAAACACCCCATTTATCCACCTAGCATTTCAGAAATCATGAGACAACATGTTATTTCAAGGCTTTACACTCTGGTATGGAAATAAAGCAAATCCAAAAAAATGTCACCGTTGTGCGTTTAGCAGATCTAAAAAAGGAAATGATATCAGCCTGCTGTCCCATTGGTTAATCCTCCAGGTCTGTAATAGCCGTGCCCACCTGTCAGAGTCTGATCCAGCTGCAGACAGGACGCCGTTACCTCATCGCTGTGAGAGCCGTCAACATCGGCGGGCCCAGCGACAGGAGTGAAGTCATTACCGTCTCCACAACAGGTGAGTTTGATAACTCTCAATAACTCTTTACAAGTAGAAGTACTGCATTCATAATAAATATAGCTGGTAAATAATTGCACTGGAGTAGAAATATAAATCATAAAAGCCTCAAAATTGTATTTAAGTGTAGTATTTCAGTAAATACACCTAGTTTCCATCCAGGCCTGAACACCTCCCTCACCCCGTGATATAATGCAATTTTTTTTATGCCTATGCTTTTATACTTATTTTTTTCTTGTACTGTAAGCACTCTGATATTCACTGAATGAAAAGTGCACTACAAATTCAATCTATTATTATTATTATTATCCATGCATATGATGACTAATGCTTGTTTACCCGTGCAGGTACCTTCTTCTACCTCTTGGAGGACACCGCCCATCCTTGCATGTCCATCTCTGAAGACGGCTTCACCATGTTTTATGGAGACGAGGAGCTGCCAATTAGCGCTATGGCCTTAGATGACAACACTTTCACCAGGTGGAGTATACAAGGGGAAGATGGGAACAACTAAGATTAGTGTAGATGTGTATAATGTGTGTGTGTGTGTGCACAGATGTGTAGCCGTCCTGGGGGATCTGATCCCGGTGCGAGGCCGCCATTACTGGGAAGTTGAAGTGGACGATGAGACGGAATTTAGGATCGGAGTCGCGTCCGAGGACACGGAGAGGAGCTCGTACCTCGGAGCCAACAACACTTCCTGGTGTATGAGACACATTCTCACTCCATCCAGGTAACCACCTGTTCAAATAGCATCACCTTATGACCACAACTGTACATTTTCAAGTGACTTTTTGCAAACAAAATGTGAAAAATTGTTTGTGTGTAAAACATGAAATATTTCTTTGGCGTAGGAATAGTGCTTTGTGTTCATTCTGTATTTTGTCATCTTCATCAATGTCAGTTTGCGGCAGAGGGAAGGATTACTACTTCAATACTTTTCTACATACATTATTCATAGATCTTTGCAAAAGATTAATGTCAGACAACCTACATTGCATTTTTAACAATGTTTCAGCAAAACACACAGGTTAAATTAGCCTTGGTTTTCCACTCAGACACGTGATGAAATAAACTTGTCGTTCCCATTTGTTGTGATAAGTGGGGAGAATGTTCAAGGACTACACTGACCAAGTATCTACAGACTTGATACCACAATTAGCATGCCGATCCTCAGAGGGATTACTATTGCAGTGCATGGAAACTGGGCCAAGACTTTATTTTTAGCCACCAGAAATGTTCCTTTCCTCAGCAAAAAGTATTGTGCATCCGCTCCATGCGACGCTAAGCCCATTGAAGGTAGAGAAGCCTGCAGTCTTACATCTGTTATGTTGTACTTGTTGCCATGGCAACTTTTTTTGGAACAAGATGGGATAGTTGAAATGTGATATTTACCAAATCATTCAGTGTGCCATATCACACAAGTCCTCAATGTGGTTCCCGTTGCTGGCATCTTCTTGGTGTTTCTGTCTACAATAACATTTCTCATTTTCTTTAATCTGCAGCCATTTGATGTCCTGCTGTTGGCACAACCCACAGTCCTAATGTTTCCCTTCTTTTCCCTTCAGGCATAAATATGAGTTTCTGCACAATGGCTTGAGTCCTGATCTGAGGATTACAGTGAACCCAGTGAGAATAGGAGTGGCGCTGGACTACGAGAGGGGGACTCTGTCCTTTTTTAACGTGGATCTGGAACAACACCTTCACACCTTCTACTGTCAATTCCGAAATTATGTCCACGCCTGCTTTGGCCTGGACAACCCAGGAGCTCTTACGGTACACAATGGCATAGAAGCCCCTCAGTACACATTCGAGTGACACCAGCAATCAGGCTCGTCATGAAGTAAACGTAAGGCTGGGAGTATAATTACCGTTTTTATTACTTACTACAGTTCTGAAGAAAATAAACCTTTGTGAATACCCACATTCATACAAATAAAACAGCATCTGCTGACCTACCTCAGCAGTGTAAAATGTTTTGGGATCCACAGACAATAAAAGAGGTTTTTGGGCGTTTTTATTATCGTATTCCATGGGAACAGGCATACACCATTTTCCAAGATAAGAAAAAAGTTTCACTGAATTTTACAATATGTATTTATAGCATCAGTAACTGCAGCAGACCAAGTATTTAAACTTAAAGGGAAACAAGGGGCTTGTTAAATTAACAAGATGCTTTGAAAAATGAAAAAAAAAAATTTAAAAGAAATAAAAATCAATTTGTAGTTATACAACTGTATTCACATCTTAAAAAGGAAGAATCCACCCTGAATACTTCCATGCTGTTAAAAGTGAATATTGTTATATAGTCTGTCTCTGTATTTTGACAAATTGGTAAGTGCATGTTTAAGAGTCAGACCCCATGACATTCCAACATAACGGCAAAAACAAGGGAGAAAAAACACTGAAGAAAAGATTTGTACTTTCTAAAAACATAAACCTCAAAATTCCCTAATGAGCATGAAGCCACAAGAGGCGTTGCATTTTAAGTCATGTGGCTCCATACGTATATGCAGAATGAACAAGTTGGCAGGCCATCTATATTTACAGTTTCTATATAAGTGGGCATACATTTAAAACTTCCCACTTCTGATGAAAACCAACAAGTTCACACCCACTGTGTTATGGATGTAGAAGAAAGGCATTATGGGAGGAGAAAAAACAACTAACTGAAACAAAAGTACATAAAGCAAAACCTACACCAGGACAAGAAAATAAAAACCTCTCTTTCTCAGAGTCCAGGAAAGCACCAAACATCAGAAACTGGTGATAATTCAAAGACAATACCAGGTTGTTTTGTTTTTTTTCAATTATCAGCCGTTAACTACTAAGCGACTGTACTTTACATCAATGCGATATAAAGATTGTAAACCTGACAATGTATGGAGCTTGGTCATCTGTCTTTTTGAGTCTTAAAAGGGATGTCAGTACATTTGTGGTACCAGAAATCTTAAATATGCAGAAATGGAAAAAAAAAGTCTTCTTGCAAGGAAAGAAAAAATGTCAAACTTAACTTGGAAAGTGGTCGGCAATAACCAATTAGATCTAGAATAAAACACGGCAAAACACTGGTAGAGTCTTAAAGCAGTGAACGGAAATGCAAGGGTGGATTTTTCCTTTTTAATGGGGTTTGAGAGCTGTGTTGTACTGAATGTAGACTTTGGGTTTGGGTATCCTGGACAGTGGGGATGGGGCGGGGGGTTATAATTGATCTGTCTTACTGCTGCGTGTTCTCTCCTCCTCTTCATCAGAGGAGTCTCCTCCATAGGGCACAAGCCCCGATGCATCTTCAGACACTTTAGATTTCTTCTCGCACGCCTCCTCTTGAGCACCTGTAATGACAGAGTAAATGGAAAGAGAGAAACAGAGAAGGGGTGGGAGATGGGGAGAGAAAGCGAGAGAAAACAAAAAAAAAAGGAAACCCATTGAGGAGCCCCCAGTTAGCGGTGGTTTTGAGTTCGTTTGATCCACAGCCGGGGGGAGGGAAGATATCAAATGAAACGGCAGCAGAGCACACATCCATAACAGGCAGGTCCAGGGACACATGTTGAGAGAGAAAAACAAGGGAAAGACAAAAAACATATACAAGAAGAGCATGTTAGTGGGTTCCACCAGTGGAGAGATTCACACAGGTCTCCACTCCTCCCCATTCCTCCATGGTGGAGATGCCATTTCATGCAACAGACATGTCCGAGTACTCAGACTCTCACAATATTTGGAGATAAAGAAATGCATACCCATTGACGCCGCAAAGCCAGGCGGAGTAACTGGATCTTCTGAAACCGGGTCTCTTGGCCTTTTGCGTGCAACGGGGGCAGGAGCCGCAAAGAAAGGTGGCGGTGGAGGCATCAGAATCCTGAAGAGAGAAAAACATCAACATCTACACCACACAAGGGTCATGAAGAATAATAAACACGGGTAAATTAGATCTCTTAACACACCTTTGTACTACTTTCTCATCTCCACCACTGGCAGCAGGAAGTGCAGACTCTTGATGAGCAGGACTCTCTGGAGATCTGCTGGGAGGCTAAATAGAAAAGTACAAAACAGTCAAGACAATTCAAAACGTCCACGTATTAAGTGAAGGTTAACTTCACGTTTAAACTTTCTAAATGCTTATGGCTTTGTGTCAAAATAAAATTATTTGAAAGGGCAAAATGAACTATTTCCTCAATGAGCCCCAATGTAGAGCATTTGGGGTTGAAAGTGAATGTCAGGTATCTTTGTATAATAGTCATTTGCATATGGGATGGTAATGTGATGTTTAAACTCACTACTCAGTCTAAAAAAGGGCAAGAGAGCTACAGAGACAGCATTTAATGCTCCAGTCTTCTCAATAATTAAAAGACAACAAAATTAGCTTTTAGTGATATGTACAGGTGTTAAAGCGAACCTGTTCTTCCTTAACCCCCTCCTGGAAATGACGCCTGGGACTTCCTGAGTCAGGGGGGCTGTTTAATGATCCCTCAGGCTCCACTGTTTCACTGCTGCCAGGATCCTTAAGTAGAGCAAAACATACAGTCTGATGCAGCAGCAGGATTTTAAAGAGCCAAAAGTCCCCGACAATTGTCATGTGTCCCAACAACATAACCATTATAAAGACGCAACTAGTGACGGTACAAGGATTTACTGGACGATGAGCTACCACCTAACATTTAATACGATGTTTTATGAAGCCTGCAGCATGTGGTGCAGATTTAAAATTCTGCTGAAATTAGTAACTGCTATTGGATGATTGATTAAATAATAATGCTTTTCTTACTTCATATAAAATACAAATATTGTATCAATTTACAGGTTGAAATAAAATCAAAACAACTTATGCATGAATGCAATATCTTTGGCGATTACCTGGACAAGATAGGGATGCGGTTTCCTAGGACACACCGGATACTGAACCATTGCCTGAGAAGATGGAGGGTTTGTCGACATGTTAGAATGACTTGAGGGACCATTTGCATTACTCCAATAACCACTGGCTCCTGAGTACGCTGAATAGCCGCCAGCATACCCATTTGCTGGGTAGTCATACCAGGACCCCTGGCTAGAGTAATTGCTATTAGGTGGAAATCCATGTGCTGCGTATGCTGAAATGAAAGTATAGAACGCTGAGTTAATAGCATATATACATAAATCAATAATGGTGTTTTGACAACTGTGACGTACTATTTCAACCTATTGCTGAGCCACTAAAGATGTCAGGGAATTAATGACAATAAGAAGAATGCAGTCAGCTAGTACCTGATATTTTGGTCACCCTGTTGGAATTTGTTACAAGGCATAAAAGAATACTTACGTTGTGTCGAGCCGGTGGCTGTGTACATTGATACCATACGGGCACTTTCATCTCTCACCTGAAGAGCAAAAGAAAACAAAAACTATGTGAGGGGGGTTCATAGCAAACAACGATTGTGTTGATTTATTTTCAGAGTTGCATTGTGGGTAGGTGCAGAGCACACAAAACCTATCTCTGGAGATCAGGTGGTTCACACTACCACATTCACTTTAGGAGGTGGGTATCAGTGATAACTATATGCTTTAATAGTTTCACCTTCTTTAACCTCCCATTAGGGTTTCATGTCATTCAATTAAAGCTCCCAACTTTATTTGGTGCGACGATATTGTAAACTTACAGTTTCCAACAGAGACTCTGTGAGTTTCTTCGCTGACTCCAGTCCAGCTGAATTTGGGTGGCTGTAACAAACAAATGGCCGTATGTTAAATAAACAGTCTCAGAACTAACAGAGTAAAAAGAAAGAGGTTTTAGCAGTGATATGCAAGCAGGGCTCTAAAATGGCCCTGATGGTTATATGTGGATATCTATTTGGGTTCATTAATTCAGACAAATAACATATTTACACCAAGCATGTCAAGTGATGTTCTGTTAGGATTTCAGGAAAAGGTTTTAGTAACTATACATGGTCTTCTTGTTACAACCCTGAGCTTGTATAGTGACATTGTGTTTGTGTGTGTCTGTGAATCTCCCTATCTGACGACTTATCCCTACAGGAAACTTGGAAAAACTTGCTAAAAAGGTGAGCATTTGGAATGAACATACCTGATGTAGACATAAAGAGGCTCAAAAGACTCTCGTTTTGATGCTTGTTCGATGTAGCCAGAGCCTTTTCCCCTGAGAAAGACCCGAGCCCCCGTCTCTGTCTGGATGTGACTCAAGTATGAACCTCCTGGACCCTCAATCTTTTCGTTCACGTTGAAAAAAGGGAACGTCTGGTCCAGGCCCACAAAAATCTTTGTGTGCACAAAACTCTGAGGATAAGGCAAAAATGTGATCTATTATTATTATGCCGTGCATATTTAAGTAGGTATCTATAATACATTTTACTCATGGTAGAATGGCTTTGTAAGCAGATGCAGAAATCCAAGGCTTTTCCCTTTAGACCAGGGACGTTCTTTCTGCTGCTTTATATGGGAGGTGAGTATCAGTGAAAGCAACATGGTCTTCATTTGCCTCACTTTCTAAACCTCCGTTTGTAAAATACTAACTCTGACACAATATCACAGACAAAATTACTATTCAATACTAAATACTCGAGCTGTCTAATGAATTGTATACAATATAAACAGTTTTAGTAATGAATCCCCTGGCAACTAAACTGGTGGCATCACCCACTTGTAGAATCAGAAGCCTACCCCTAAATGAGGAGCTGCAGGCCGGTGTCCTGGCACTGAGTTGGTGTTGGGATTCCGTGGTACGGTTGGTGTAACGACAGAGCGGGGAGGCTGAGGGTAGAGTGTGAGCGGAGGCATGACAGGCATGTGTTGTCCTCCTGATGCTGCAGAGGCTCTCAACAGGTCCTCGGAGATGATCTCCTTTATCCTCAGCACAGCCTCTGATAGTGTAGAAAAGTCAATGATGAACAGGCTTCATAACACTTATATTAGATGAAGACAATGCTAGATTCTACACAATGAAAGAGATTGTTTTTAAAGCCACTTACTATTGACCTGGTCTTGATTCTTTCCCTGGACATGTAAATACAAAGGTCTTTGTCTTAAAAAAAAGAAAGAAAAAGCCAATTAGAAATCTCATGGACAAAGCATAACTTCTACAATCCAAACATTTGTTTATACAATAATACATTTCATGTGGTAACTGATTGATTTAACTTTAGATGGACATTGCATTCCTGGTTAATATGTTCTCGATGAAAAAAAGCAAGTAAGGAACTAGAATTTGTAGGAGTGTGACACTTGTATATGTTGTGGCAGTCAAAATTATGATAAGAATCATTAAAAAAAATAAACGCCATATTGTCCAGTGTCTAATAATTTAATATATGGAATATTACTTTAAATTAGATACATACAGAGCATACCAAATAGTAGGCTGCAGCATGTGTCGGCTACATATTCAATTCAACATTAAAGGTAAATAACAGCATAGGATCACACACTGAATTCAGAGATTGCAAGTATTGGGATCAGGACATCCCTACATACCCCACTATTCCTTTTTCTGCTCCAGCCATGTAATGACCTTTCGTTGAGACGACTGATCCACTAAACTGTCGGATCTGAAAAAGTATTAGGACATTTGATTAAGACACAAGATGTATAGAGAGTACAGTTGTTTAAAGAACTTTCTTAAGCTTTTCCCCTCACATTTCCCCATTTTCTTTCACCTAATACCGTGTGTCAAATGCAACACTACCATGGCCAGTTTCCACTTACCTCCTCCTGTGTTTTGCCTTTAGTAAGAAGATCCCTGCAAGTTAGCGGTACATCGTTTATGTCGACCTCTGTGACCACCATTTCTTCTGTGGTGGTTGGCACATGGACATTTGGAGCGGTCTAAAATGACAAGAAAACGGTAAGCCATCTAATCCAATGAGCAAGACATGATACAATTATTTGTTACAGGTGTTTAAATCATGTGCACCTTAGCAAGTAACGGTGGAGGAGTCAACAGCTTTCCTTTGGCCATTAACATGGCGTTTATTTTAGCAGCCATGGCTGCAGCCATTTCAACTCCTCCCTGAGGGGCTGGCTTGTCTCCTGGTTGTGGCGGTTGGGAAACTCTGCTGTTTGAACCAGCAGTGCTGACCACTCCAGATAATGAATGGGCTGCATTTTCACTACTCCTTGGCTGCCTCACATCTACACTCTGGGCAGTCTTATCCCATCGGCTGGTTAGGCACCTGAAAAAAACAAAACAAACGTATAGATAAAAACGCATTTACAACACCATTTAACCAGAAAGTCAGTAGATATGGACTCTACATTCCGATATTGGAGATCTGTTGAATCTTAGATAAAGAAGTTTTAAAAGGCAAGTTTAAAGCCTACAACTTTTGTAGTGGTAAAAAGTCTAGCTACATGACTGAAATTATTATTACTACAGCTTTTGATTAAGCCAAATACACAGTTCAAATCAGTCGTTATGATTCCATAACTGTTTAATTTGAGCTAAGCTAACAACAGCCAAAGTTAGCTCGCGTTAACGGATGCTAAAGCTAAGGCTTCAACTAGCTAATTTGTCTAGTTACGCCCTGTTCTAGTCCGTCGTATTACCAATAAGCCCTAAAGACTTGTTGGAATAAAGTTTATTTCGATAACATACTTTGATAGCTCAGCCTGTTCGCGGTGCACAGGCGATACACTTTATGCCAACAACTATAGCAGGCCACAACAGTGTATGCTAGCTGGTGGATTAGACTGCCGCTCAATAGGCTAGCCAGTTAGCATGGCTGGCTAGCTTAGCGCTCGCTACACATATGCAGTGCGTTATTAACTTGTATTACTCGGATATAAAATATATTGATAGCTAAATGGAAACTTACGGTGTTTGCCCAGTCATTCCCGAAGACATAGCAAGCTAAATTAGACCAGTTTCTAATATATTTGACGCTGGGCCACGGGAGCCATCGGGTTGCTGTGTCTGGCGCCGGCGAGTTCTTTTGACGACTTGTCGCAAAGTCTGACTTGGCGGAAGTTGAGCTGTTTTCGTGTTACGCAACGCCGCCTGTTAAAGTCACATCGTACATCGAGATCGTTGGACAATAAAGTTGAAGATTGACTCAGGATTGTCGATTTCAAATATATTATTAAGCATGAAAAATAGTTAGTCTTTAAAAAATATATATTTGCTTTGGTTCATGGCTGGATTAAGCAACTAGAGGGCCCAAGTTCAATAAAGAGCAGCTAGGCCCCCCATTAAAGGTACTAATACTTCTACCTACATAAAAGTCATCATATCAAACATATTGTTGTCATAGACAGTATGACAACATCCGGAAATTGTTTCTATTGTTCAATTACTGTTTAAAAAAAAAAATCCATTCCTTCAAGCTATATGAAGACAGGCATTCAATATCTGACATTACGGAATATTAGAAAATAGTAACCTTGTCCATGCAGTACCAATGTAGGCTACTGTGTTTCAATAAAGGAAAATATGTAGTATTATTAGCAAAACTTTACACTGCCAGACTAAAAACATGTAGCGTCACTCTCAGATTGTGTACAGGTTGCTCAGCTCAATTTTTAGGCTTAATTATGAGTCTTTTTTCTGAGCTGAATGTGTGGCAATTTTGTTGAATGGAAAGCCAGTTCGACTGAGTTTCGAACACTTATAGCATTACATGAATACAATTCTGCTCATTAATCTCTTGATTTTCTGCTTTTGCAAATACTGTAAAATGGATCGAAAACATAAAAATGCACAGCACTCATCAGTTTGTTCACACAGATAGTATGGCATTGTGTGCACAATGAATCAAACCTTGTAGCCTATTCTACACAATTAAGCTCTTTTTTTCAATTAAACATTGACTTGATCAATTCAGTAAGCTAAAGTAAGTATTTGTTTGTAGTTTGTTGTGTTCTACAAAAAAAGGAGTCATCCCAGAGAGATGAATAGGGCTGTTCACACTACTTGCTCCTCCTACCAGTTGAGATCTGGTAACGTTATAATAAGTGTGGAAGAAGAAAAGTGGATTTGTTCAAGGTGGCATGATCTCAGTGAAAGGAAATTAGTTTCATGTTGTTCTCAATTGTCCATTTTACAGTAGATGTATTACTTGCCTTCATTTAAAAGCTACGAAGAAACTTGTTGCTTTCTTATTGCTCTAAAAATAGTAAAACAAGTAACTGAAATAGGTATTTATAAGGCATATTGTTGGCTAATAAAGAACGAAAGGAAAAAGACAGAAAGGAGGACAGATGTTGAATCATTGCAGGAAATAGACTGCAAACATATAATTGACATTATTTTATTTTTCATTGAATAGTTTCTAATTTTTTTTTCTCCGTGCCTTCAGACCAAGACGTGAATCAGAAGGAACAAACAA
Organism: Chelidonichthys spinosus; assembly: GCA_029853015.1. Classification (NCBI taxonomy): domain Eukaryota; kingdom Metazoa; phylum Chordata; class Actinopteri; order Perciformes; family Triglidae; genus Chelidonichthys; species Chelidonichthys spinosus. Next base: position 4,849,814 of record CM056821.1, on the reverse strand, counting down.
ATCCCCTGATTGAGTGTACAATTCTGTCATAAGAGAGAAACAAAGAGAATCGTGGTCAATACACATTATTAACCATCATTTGCTTAGCTGTTATGGCATTTATATACTGTTTAAAGAGGAAATATTCTTAATAAGCAACAAACTTTAACATATATTAGTATCCTAATCTGAGCCTCGAACAAAAAGCTGTTCCCTGGGTCTGTGCATAAGGATGTTGGACAAGTGGCCAAAATAGAATGATGTTTGATCAAAATTCAATGCAAGCGGGCCTCTAGGAGACTGCTTCAAGACAGTGATAGACAACTCTGCGATCCACATCCTTCTTAACCATTTAGTTCTCTGTATACATGCCAAGTGTGACCGTCCAATTCACAGGTATTCAGATAGCTATCATGGTTGATCTCATTTGCTGCAAATCCAGTGTAAAATTCATTGTCTATAAAAATATTGAGATTTACTTGAACATAACCTTCTGACTATGTCATAATAAAAACTCCAAATGTCCGTTGCAGTTGCACAGTGGGATGTACTGTATAAATATTGTATAAAATAAGGCAGTCTTTTCAGTAGGATAAACCAGATACAAAAATTTCTGGGAGAAAAAATTTTCAAGTCCAAAATGTTTTCACATATTTCTGCTGTTGTCAAATGTCGAGCGGTTTACAGCATTAAACCAAGAGTAAGGGATTGTTGCAACAATGAATACACACACACACACACACACACACACACACCTACAACCCAAACACACCCACGTGTACACACATGTGCATGCACACACACGCATACACGCACACACGCACACACGCACACACACACACACACGCACAAACTCCTGATGATCAACAATAACAGCTTATTCTACTATGCAACATCCCATCCCTGGACAAATCACTGAGACGTAGACATTTCTAATATTGTTTACAGTGCAATACAAAAGTGTTCATTCAAACTGGTACTGTACTTTTGATAAGAAAATAAAAATGTTAAATATGGTAATGCTTCATATGGATAATAATTGTGATTTTATTGAGAGTTCTAGTAGTATTTGTCTTCATCAGCTTTGGCTTTTCTCTCTCATTTTGAAATTCATTTTATTCTTATTTATCAACTAATTCATTTGTGAATTTGAATATAGAAAATATGGAACATCTAAGAAAAATGAACATACCAAATCATCTGTAATTAGTTACCTATGATCATGATGTTGAGGTTTTTTTTTCTTTTCTTTTTTACTCTCAGCAGTGACCTAAAGTAAAGATCCACTCCCTGACCCAAAAAGAAAGCATCCCCTCCCACGTGTCTGTTATGACAGCTACGTGCCAACTTGGATGTGTTTCTGAAGGACACATGAAATATTGCCAAAACAAACAAACAAAAAAAAAAAGCAGTGGAGTGTTCTTTCACGGTGTGGCCTCCAGAAGGGGCAGAAGGAGCAGTCCTGCCTTGTTGCGAGCACAGGGATGGAGGTCAAAGGTGACTGTATGTCCTGTGGATTGGACACCGTTATATCAAGGCCACACTTCCACCTTCTCCTCCACTGTTGCTCACTCCTTCAGTAAACAAGCAGTTTTTACTCAAACAGCAACTTCACAGGCAGACAGGAGTGCCCATGTGGTAATTAGGGGACGGATGCTCTGTAAGGACCCTCTCTCAGTCATGTCACTTGACCAGCTACACTGCGAATGCCTGAGAGGCACCAGAAGTTCATAAGGATGCTGTGTGTCCGAGTCTGGTTTTTTTCTTCACAGTTCTCGTCAGACAGGGTTGTAACGCCAGCTGTGTTACTGCTGCAACTGCCTGTCAGGAAGTTCTTCTGTGGTTTCTGCGTGGACGGACGTGTGGACGCTCGGCGTGCTACGGAAGCAGGAGAGTGAAGGCGAGGAGGCCCTTTTGGCTGGCTGGGCTGGCAGGGAGAGAGACACCCCGGCAGGAGAGAGGAGGGCTGCCCCGGACTGCAGCGTCCCAGGGCTGAACACAGCAGCGCCTACTCCGGAGGCGGTCGCAGGCTGTGCAGCTTCCTCTCGTCCAGGCCTTTCCAGTACTTGAAGTTGTTGTCCAAGTGCTGCATAAGATTGGGGAGGTCTGCAAAAGCTGGGTTGACAACAAAAAAATAAAAATTAAGCTTTGTTTCCCCCCCAAATCAACACCACCACACCTCAAAATGCAACTTTTTAATCCTTATACCTCAACTCAGGATATCTGCCACTACCAAAGACCAATCTAATAGAATCTGTCTATATATCACTGCATGTTGGGTTCCTTTTTTTTACGACTGCAGCTGAGTTGGTGACCCACCGTGACTTTAAAGAATGTGATTTAGAGTTTGATTTGTAATGACATTGACAAAGAAACTGTATCTAATGTGGCCCAATAAGCCTGATGAGGTCATTATCTGCATTGGTGCAGTACAAAATCAGTGTATCCCTAAGACTTAGCACAAATGTAGGTATAAAAGTACTTAAAAAAAAAGACAATGACTACTCAGCTGCTAATTTCTGCTAAAGAGGAAGTTTCACATCCTTTTTGAACATTTCTTAACATGCCACTCATGCCATCTCTGACACTCTCTAAAAAAAAAAAAAAATACCATGCAGATTCATAACGGTGTTTGTGTCTCTGGTGTTTGCTTCATGCTGTGCAGTCTTACCATCCCATGCATCAAACATGTCCGTAATGAAGTAGTCTATGAAGGAAATCTGGGACTTTGGGATGCTACAAGTGTTTCTGTCAAACACAGGCATAACCACTGGTAGACCTTGTCTCTTCTCCTCGTCCGTCTGCACCAGAGACGACAGCACAAGTGATCATCACGCACAATAATTACATTAATTACAAAAAAACAGTTATTTCAATCTTTTTTCTAATTACCTGTGCAAAATACTCCTCTGAGATGCGTCCGGCCCATTCTATACAGAGCTCCTGAGGCCTGCATGGATTGGAGATATCTGCACACTTAATCAGCATCCGCTTGACGAGGATGCGATTCTCAGGGGATGTAAGAATGCTTTTGGCAGATTCCTCGTCATTGTTTCCCTAAAAAAAAAAAGGAACAAACAAACAAATAAAAAACAGAAGTAGACCGTTAGCACAAAGACAACTGAGGCTGTACTTATTAGCTGCAGTAGACGGCCCCTTATAGCTCACACAGCAGCTGAACTACTAAAAATAACCCACTGTGTCTGTACAAAAAAAAAGGGGGGAAGATGAAATGTGGCGCTGACAGCTGATAAAGGTTTTCTTTATGGAAGGAGAGTCTGTAGTCAGCGCATGTTCAGTACAGCATGGTTCATGCAGTCACATGGTTCACGGTCTACTGTATGTTTCAAGATTGAATTCACTGACAATTGTATTAAGCAAAAGTACAGAAGACCTATTTAAGCCAAGATGAGTGAGGTCTCTGTTCTATTTAAGTCTTGTGACACAAAGGCCAAAAGAGCTTTTTTTTTTATTATCAACTAAACTTAAACTCCACTACTTTATATCTAACACTTCAGTGTTCTGAAAGTCTCTATATTCACTTAAATAATGCAGGGGAAAATTGGCATCAAATTATTTATTCGGGTCATCCCTGCTTTTAAAAAGGGCAAGAAAACTTTTAAATGTCTGTGTTGAGCATTCCACATGCAGACGAGAAAGATGGTACCAGGTTGCAAAATTCTCTCCACACAAAGATATCTGTGCCCGCGCAACAACAGGCCCAAGAAGTCCCCTGAACCAGTATCGCCATCTCTCAAGCGCTTAAACTATTGTTGCTTACATTCTGTTGGACCATCCCACAGAATGAGATTACAATAATTGTGTTTATCTAGTGTCTGAATGCTCCTGTGTGTCCTTCCTGCTCTGACGCACACAACACTGATCTATTACCAAGAGTAAAAAAAAACAAAAAACAAAGATGCTAAAATTAGAACGACTATATCTGCACAGCCATGAAATATAAAAAAAGCATTTTTAATCTCACCCCATTCTCCTCCAGAGCAGCCAGAGGCTTGTTGATGCTGTTGACAAATTTGTTGACGTGTTCAAAGTGTTTGGTCATCTCAGTTGCGAGCACCATATCAATGATGGCCTGACGTAGTGTTCGATATTCATTCCTAGAGAGGAGAGACAGAGAGAGAGAGAGATGGACAGATGACAGAGAGGGAGGCGGGGGGAGGAGAAAAAAAAAAGAGAAAACAGAGCGAGGGTGAGATGACAGTGTGGTAAATAGCATGGAAACCCGTGTGAACAGTTTCCCCCCTTCTGACTCCAGTGACAGTGGGGATGAATGGATGCTTTGTTCACCTTCCCCCTCTGAGGGGACCAGCACATGTGAGCTATTCTGCTTTGGGACTCAAATCACATTACTAACCCGCTGTTGTCAATACACACACACACACACACACGCACACACACGCACACACACACACGCACACACACACACACACACACACACACACACACACACACACACACACACACACACACACATACACACACACACACGCACAGCTTTCATCGGGACATACGTAGACTTAGCTCCTCCCCTTATGATATTTTAGGTCATGTCTGTATCACAAACATGAATTTCAATTTATACAATATTAATTTTCTCAATCTTATACATCGATATTTGTTCATCTAATAAAGCAGAGTTTGTAAAGAATGTTCATAGGACTGGGATGCAATCCATTAGAAGAAACACTCATAAGCCAAAAAAGTCAGCAACTTCAGGGCTCAGTGGTGGAGTCGGCTCCATGAACCGAAGCTAAGTCCTCACTGCAGCGGCTCCTGGTTCGAATCTGACCGGCAGCCCTTTTCTGCCCCTTTCACTCTGACACGGTCCGAATAAAGGCAAAAAGCCCCAAAAAATAACACAAAAAAGTCAGCAAATTCCTCTCATTTTGAATAACTTAAAGGAAAAAATAAAACGATAGTAATTATCTTCTCAACCCTGTGTAAATAAAAAGTAGATTTCTTTTGAGCGCATACACTTATTTGATTGACTACTGCAGGTTTTTCAGGGCTACATACTTCTACATCGACTTCAATAGTTACAAAGAATGAACTGCGTTTAGTTTCGTGGTGATTCTGTGAACAGCCGAAGCATGAACAGATAATGACTACTCTCCTTTGCACTATTACGATTTCTTGTGTATTGAATTTCCTACCTTTCAATGTTCTTGAAGATGTTGCACTTATCATCTCTCGTAGTGATCTGGAAGGCCAGTGCTGCGTGGTGGCTCTCTAGCACAGCGGTGTCATTGTAGAGGATGGCCAGCTCGCTTCCTGCGTTGCACAGGAAGCTGTTGGTGCGGCCTGGGTGGTCCACATCGTGAACGGTAGCAGCGATCAGGGCGGCCACTTCGTCGATGGGATCCAAACTTTGCTGTAGGGGCAGATTGGACAGGTTTGTTGGCGTTAAAAGGGAAAGGTCTGGTATATTACCACTTTGGTTTGTAGTTCTGAATGATAAAATAGGCCCAGAGCGGGCATAGTGTAACTTGCTACCACATTCATTTGACACATCACATCCCACTGTCAACACAGATGTGATGTGAATCCGGTTTCACCTGCAGGTTGAACCAAGAAGTATCTCTACACTGTGATTGGTATTTACTATTAGGTTAATAACATTTAATGTTCACCTTAGTTTAGCAGCACCTACAGGAGATCTAAGCTTCCCCAATATACCAACCATGTTAAATGATTCTAATGGCCCAAAATAATAATAACAATAAAAAAAGTAAGCTATCATCTTCAAATAATGATTTCAATATTAACATAAAGTACATTATTAACATAAGTACAGAAAATCCCTCATGTTCTGCAACAGAAGAGACCCGCTGACCTGTCTGTAGATCTCTAGGGATTCATTAACCTTGGGTGATGTAACTTCACAGTTCACCGGCTAAGCCAATGAAAGATCACTCCATTCGGATCAGAAATAGACAGTTTGGTAATCAGCTTAGCCAGTGCACGGCCTCAACTAGTTACTGAGCCACTGACACACTTGGGCCTAAACCAAGTCTCTCTCGGATAACGGCGGCTCAGACGGGACACCTGACCCTCAAAACTCTGCCGAGAGCTGCGCTCGATAGTAGAAAAGAAAATCCCCAACATCACGATACTGAGGGTGTAATAATGTGATGGCAGCCTCTGATTCCCCCTGAGTTCAAACAGAACATTCAAAATGTAAAGAAGTGAGCACTTTATCATAGCAGCCTATTATCATACCAAATACAGAGGGGAAAATGAACAATGTAATGTTGCTTATTGGGGCTTTGTATCACACCGATCACATTAAAATCTGAATCAAACTGTTTGTACAAGGGCAGTTTATTCATATATTTCATTAAATAACATCTAAGTGGCCTGAAACCTATTTTAAAAGCTTATAAATTAGAATAAATGTATTATTTATGGAAATAGTTGTCAATTAATTTTCTGTTCATCGGCTAATCGACTAACCCTAACCTAAGCTGTGGACCAGCAGCAACATTCTGAAAGCAAAACTCTATTTGTGAATTTACCTTGACCCGTTCCTTGCAAAGAAAATACGCCGTTGCGTGCAGGACATCAGCTGCATGAGAAGAGTTGTGGTAGGAGTTACTGGAGTGGTAGTTGGCTTCAATCACTTGTAGCCAGGAGCGCAACGTGGCCTCAGGGCAGTTTAGGAACTCGCAGACCCCAAATCTGGAGAAGATCTTCATGCCTAAGTAGGTCAAAGGCCTGCGGGAGGATTCAACGAGGTAGTTTAACATCAACTCTTATTCAAAGTGCTCAAAAACAACAGCTTCTCTTGTAGTTGCCTCACCGTTTCACAGTTGCGGCCTCCAATTTGATGATGTCAAAGTCCCAAGAGTCCTCATTCTCCATGGTCTGGGCGATACGAGGGGGGATGTCATTTAAAGAGAGAGGAGTTGTCAGGTGACCGGCGATATGGTGAGGCTCTGTGAGGATGACACGAGAACGGAGGCATTCAGATAACGAGAGCTGGAAAAACATAGCATAGCACTCCATGTCACCCCTCCTGTATACTTTATGAAAACTTACGTTTTGTGGCCAAGATGTATTCATTCCCTGACAATCTGCGTAAACCATCCTGTGAACAAGAAAGCAAGAACGTGTCAGCCAGACGTAAAAAAAATAAAAATCATTCATCCTTTTTGAGTTCAGCTCGAGTGTTAAGAGCACCAGCGTCACGGATGTCAAAAAGCTGCAAACACCTTTGAAATAAATGTGGGCGTTGAAATTGTTTGGATGCTATGAGACATTTACTCTGACATCAGATCGGGTATAAAAGTCAAGCGCTAAATTAAGCTGCTGGGAGCCCCAACGCAGACACAAACATCAGCTTGGACTGGGAGAGCAAAGAGAGCTAGGTGGGCTCCGTCATGCTACTTGTTCATCATGTGTGTGTCAACCATCACTGATGTTACAACGACCCACGAAAGAAACCAAGACGAAGCCACAAGTCAGGGAGAACTCCTATCAGAAAGGTCGATAGAAAAACATTATTACTTTTTTAACACCTCAGAGCAGCAGGAGCGCCTGAACAGAATCAGGGGAGATGCACTGAATCGGGTAAAAAAAACATCTAAAAGATACCACAATTTTCTGAGATTGAATTGTGATTTTAATATGAATATTTAAATATGCAAATTCAGTTGTGTCTTAACAAATATGTGCTAAATTTCATACATTTCCAACAGAAATCCGAACAATGGAGGAAGCCAGTCTTGTTTAATTGTGTTGCCATATTTAAGTCGAAGGTTTCTTGCGAGGAAATTATGGATATCCCCTTGTATCTGTCAACAACCATTTTCACCATGTTGTTATGAGTAAATCGTAGAAAACAGGCTATAAATGATAAATGGACAAACCTTAAAAGATACAATTCCATACATTTCTTTTCCAGACAGTACAGATGAATAGTATTTTCTAGCTAATTTTTAACTAAGTTTTACTTAAATATTTTAAATATTTGAATATGCAAATGACACATTTTCTATTGCTGACTTTCGGAGAAATTTTCAGAGGCAAAGTGGTAAAATAAACACCTAAATGTGTATTTGTGTTGTTTTCTTCCAACAAGCCTGGAAGAAGACAAGCTATGGAAGCAAAATAGCCCAAAAATATCACCAGTGCATGAAAAATTATGTTTTTGCCTGTAGTGTCTCATCTGAAGTTTAATAACCAACTTGTAACTTAACACGTCTAAGCCTGAAATCTTTGACCTATTCCTAGAAACTCAATAGTTTATTTTCCAATAATTTTCCCAGCAAAAACAAAACTTCTATCTGTGTTTATCATACGTCAATGTGGTGTAAAGGAAAAGCTTTCTGACAGAAGTAACAGCGTAACAGATGACAACAGTATGATTAAAAGGAGGAAACAAAGACACAGATTTTCCATTTTAACACTTTTGAATGTTCTTTCATCTGTGCTATGACACAATATTTTGAAAGCTATGTTATGTTGACACCACATATCGTCCCCCCACCAGCACAGAGGGAGTGGAGGGATGAGGCAGCCGCGCTGAGCTTATTAATGAAACCAATATGCACTTTAGAAAATCATTACCATATTTATGAACTGCAATAGTTCTGTCAGAAATGACGCCATGATAATTTACATACTACATGTGTCAGCGCTGCATGCTGTGATAGCAAATGGGGCTTCATCACTTCATCACCCAAATAACCGAACACTGGTCCTCAGTGGTTACAAGTGTAATGATCCGGCTCCTTCTTAGACTGCCATTTGTGTCAGATGTGGATAATTGACTACGTGTTTCGGAAAGTAAAGACTAATCAAACAGCATAGTCATACTAGCGGTGTGGCTAAAAACAGCACTATCTAACTAACTAACAGAGCTAACCATTGCAGCGTATCCAGAACGCTGCAGCATGCCTCGTCTTCAATCTACCCAAATGCTCCCATGTGACCCCCCTCCTCCGTGACCTCTGGCCTTCAAGTCCATCAATGGAACGGCACCCATCTACCTTCAAACACTGGTCAAACCACAGGCCCCGACGTGTTATTAGCACTGTTGTTCTGAGGGTATGTTTGCTGAACAGCTACCACTTTACTCAGATGAGGATCTAACACTTGTTTCTATTTTTTCACTCTTACTTTATCGGCAATGATATGTTGTGGTTTCTTTCTTTTGACAAATGTACTTATTGTTAGTCGCTTTGGACAAAAGCGTCTGCTAAATGCCCTAAATGTAAATGTAATGTAAATGTAACAATCAGATGGATTTCCACATTTCTACAGATATTCCTGCTCCCCAGAGGCTGAATCCTAATGACAACAGTGATCACCTGACTTTTCCTCCAGCGCTACCAAGAGGTTGACGTTTGTGCTTTTAAGTGAAATGTCTCAACGTGGCATGAAATCTGTTACAGACATTCATGTTTCTCACAGGGGGAACTGAAATAACTGTGTTGACCCCTCAGCAGCGTCCTCTCGCTCCCTTCGGATATAAAATACGTTCTGCAACACTTTGGTTCTTGACCAAATTCCTGCAAAACCAACAACATTATCATCAGCCTCGACTATTTTATTGACATGCTAAGCTAAGATGGTGAACAGGGGGTAAACACCAGCGTGTTAGCAAGCTCACTGTTAGCATGTTGACAGTAGCATTTAGCTAACAGATCTGCTAGCGTTCCTGTCCACTCTTGTTTCATGCAAGCAACAACCACTGCAGTAGTTCTGCAGTTTACAGTTTATAAACTATATAAATATTGTTTAAATGTGTTTCTCAAGGAGAAACTGTGACAAGAAGCTACAATAAAGTCATTCTGAGCCAAAATACTGATTGTTATGTGGTATAAAACTATGCCCTCAGGCTGATGTCATGACAAATCAAAGATTAAAAAAAAAAGAGATTACAACAAAAGATTGCGAACATGTAGCTCTCCCAATTACATTTAGTCATGTGTATGTCAGCCGTATTGCGAGTGCATGGGTGTGTGCGTCGCAGAGTGAAATGTTTACTTCACGAGTGAAGAAGGAAGAGGAGACTGGGCTCATCTTTGACCCGGGCATTGTCTCATGGTGGCGCTGCCTCTGTACACACGGGTTATTTTAAGACTTTCTCCCCAGAAAGATGACAGCTCCTTCTCTTAGCGCTCACCGTTCAGCTCAGAGCGACAAATACATACGAGCACATATGCAACCAGGCGAGACGGCCGCACACAAACAACCATCCCAACCTGAACTCATCCCTCATGGTTTTCTGCTTTCATCAGGCTTGTATCACTTATGCAGAACAAATCTTTCTAGGGAAGGCCTTTGTGTCATACCTCCCTGCCTCTGTGTACATGTGTGAGTACATAAGTATAGCTATGCTTATTCATCTGATCCAAAGAACAGGATGTTTCCAGGCCTGTGGAGTCAAGAGGAAGAGGTTCATGTGAGTGTGTGCAGAGAGAGAGAGAGAGACAGAGAGAGGGGGGGAGGCCGAGGGGGGGAGAGAGCGAGGGCGGGGTGGGCTTTCCTCTCCAGCCTACAGGAGCACAAAGGACAATCTAACACTTCCTCTGGGGTTGTTGCCAAGACTGCCAACTTGGCACTCTTTCTACTTCTGTACTTCACCATTGCTGTCTGTTAATCTCTCTCTGTCTCTCTCTCTCCCTCCCCCAAATATAAACAGAAATCTTCACCAAAAAAAAAAAAAAAAAAGGTTCCACGGACAGTGCTGGTTCCCCTTCATTAAACACACTGTTATTGCGGGCTTTCATAGTGAATGGACACTCATGTAGACATGCGTGTTATCACTGTGGAATGCTCTTGACGTGTGTTATCATATGGGAGTCGATTCATTCATAGCGGAAGGAAGCTGTTTGGGTGTTTCAGACTTCTCGAAGGACCCTCGCGCTCTACAGGACTTGCTGCTTACCGTCATCAGCCCCCCCACAAGGTCGTTCGTATGGGGGTCTTCATCCTTGGTGCCCAACTGTGGGGAGTAGAGCTCAGTTGTCCTCAGGATCTCCAGTACCCGATCCAAGGCCTCTGCCACCGGCATTGGGCTGCTTTCTTGCGCTGCATTGATGATGTTGATTACCTGGATGAAGAAATAAGAATGGGTGGATTATTTTGAAAATCTATTTTATGTAATACAAGACATAAATTGAAGCAGAATAAAAGAGGCAAAGCAATTTCTGATAACATAACATTAAACAGCCAAAATCAGGTTTCTAACAGATTCAACCACATTATCCAGGTCATCCCATAAGCTCGGGGCCCTGATTATAAAAAAGGCTGTGTCCCCTGTGGGCCTACACATTTATGAGGGACTAAAAGGTCACAAATATAGCAAGGGCCTTAAATGAACCAGTAATATGTTAAAATCAATCCTGAAACGTACTTGGAGCCAGCGTAAAGAGGTCAAAATATGCGTAATGTGCTCAGACCTCTTTATCCTGCTCATTCACTTTCTTGCCAACAGTTGGATGAGAAGATCAAAACCAGTGGTGTAAGGTAGTTACAACGGGCCCTGGTGCATGCTAGTTACTATTTATGAAAAACACACACACTGCCCCTTTTATATTCGGGAACACAGCTAGCCTGGCTCTATCTGAAAAGTATCTGAAAGTGAAAAAGAAAACACCTGCCAAAACCTCTAAAGCTCACTACTTTAGACGTTTGTCTCATCTCACAAAAATGGAAATGCATAAATGACAATCTCTGGTTTGTTACTGTGAGGTTACCAGGCAACCACCAGAGATGGACATAGTCTGGCACATCACCCTCATGTAAAGAAAACACAAAATTAAGGGTGTGAATCTTTGGCTTCACAGCGATTCGATTCGATTAACGATACAGTAGTAGGCGATTCGATTAAAGGACAATTTCTTTTTTTTGTAACGATTCGATTCGATCGATTCTGTAAACCACGATTCGATTCAGTAACTTGTAACCAAAATTCTATATCCATTAAATAAACATGCAATAATGCGAGTGAGACTATCTGTATTCTTCTGAAAGGTGAAAAAATAACATTTATTCTATAAAAAAGTAAACCTGCAAAATATTTTATGCTGAATACAAAAATGTAATTAAAATATGCTCGGTTATTTTAAACATTTTCCGTAGACTACATGCTGGCAGGGGAGAGAGTGTCTTAAACGTATTAAAACATTAATCATAAGTAAGAATCACGATTCATCCGATTGAATGCATTTATATCGATTACTGGTGAAGCCAAAACAATTCATTCTATTTATTTATTATAGCCAATCGATTTAGTAGAATCTATAGGACTGACAATCGATTCATTGATTAATCGAATGAATCGTAACACCTCTACACAAAATGTATTTTTTTAACATACTTTTGTTTCTAACAGATTCAATCAGATGAGGTTCTCCTCTGTTTTTGGAATTTAGGTTTAGGAAAACAGTGTGGTTGACTTCGACATGACCGATGGGCAACATCTCTACCTGGTGACTACCAACAAATAACTCACATGATGTGACTTCTGCAAAATATCAATGTATACTTTTTGTTTGGCAAGGGCCATCGACAGCAGCCTCTTGGATGAAAGTAAAGTGTTTTTCTGACACAAATTCCTCCACTTCAGTTGCTCTGACAGTTGAATAATGATGCTTGTGGTTTAACATTGGAGTTATTTGAAAGCCTAATCCCAGTCGAATGATGCTCAGAAACTGTACAGAGGGATTTTACACTTTTACTCCAAAATCTGGACTTGGAGGTCACCGTGGTGAGGTCAGCAAGCATGTGCATGAATAAAAGTTCTAGCTCACTCACATGCACACAGTACCAGCAGTTCTATCAGTCCTTTATTCCGGCGAGGATGACTACAGGGATGGACTACACAGTCAAATGATACAGCAGTAGTACTGCAGGATGTCATATGACCCATCCCTGGGGACTTTCTCCGTTTCTGACTATCCATAATCCAGACTAACATGCTTCCCTGTTTTATGCATGAAATGTGGCTTTTTATCAGCCAATCTCCTCTTGACATGGTATGAGGGGCCCCTTGCCGCGATGGTAGAAGTGGTACAAGAATGGCTCATGGCGGTAGTGGCAGTTTTATAACCCAAGAGTTCAGTCATGAGATACAAAACAGCAGTACAAAGTGCTATTCATGTGTTGGAGGCTCGGAGGACTGGGACCCACCTTGGTGATGGGAGCTTCTATAGTCATGGAGTGGATTCGGGCCATTGAGGAGTGCCTTCGTTGTGAGCTCCCTGGGAGGTTGGAAGAAAAAAAAAAAACCCTAAAATAATTCAAAGCTGCAGTTTTCCATGTAATGGATGTGTTTGTGTGTGTCCAATCGACACTTGATGCAAACAGACAACTGGGCAGGTTTCATAAGCCGATGCCCAGAGTTTCCATCACGTGTCTGCCTTCACCCTCACCATCGCTCCCCCGAGACGTTGTGGATCTTACATCCAGAGAGCCTTTCCTCCGGTCTTTGTGCTTACTGGATTGGATGTCTGGGGAGGGGAAGAAAACATTTACATGCACACACACAAACACAGTTCAGATTTAGTGGCACTCACATCACAACATCTGCAATCAAAAGACCTAGGGGACAGTTAGAGTTACTGTGAAATATAATGTATTGTAAGACACGAAAGCTTCATGAACAACGATTTTCAAGTCACTTATTTTCAGCGAGTTGGTGAAACAACGCCAACACAGGAGACATATCCTGTTTTGTTGGCCTGTCAGGTTCATAGTTGTTGCATTTTGAAATCAGTTGCAGCCGTAGATCTGCTGTACGGTTGATATCACAATACAACAAGGAACAAAAAAAAGAGAAAAGCAATTTCTAAATTTGGGTCATGATAAAAGAGAACAAGAGAATAACTGACAACAAATCTATTGCACCGTGACAGAAAACCAAAGGTTCCTAAATAATAAACATCTCACAGATATTTGGTGTTTGCAAACAATCAGTTAAGATGAGTGTGTCATCTGTGTAAAACTGGAACTAATGTTGTGCTTCCTAATGACAAACACACTGTTGGCCCTCATATTCTCGACCCTTGTGACAGATCACAAGTGACACGGTCACAGAAAAGAGTTCATCGCTAATGCAGATAACTGCCCAGCAGAGAGAACCTGAACTGAAGACTTTAGCAGAATAAATCACCTGGAATGTTTTTCTAATAGAAAGCATAGTTTTTTTTATTTTAGGGGGGATCGTACCTGTTTGTGACTCTGCCTGCACACGTTCAGTGGATTTATCACTCTGCATGGACAGAATAGAAAAGCACATTAAAGCTCCTTTCATTCATTATTAATCAGCCAACCTGGAAAACCCTTCTCACCTTATTATTATCATTTAAAGGCCAGTTGATAGACACATAGTGTCTGATTTTTCTGTGAATGACAAAAGCTAATTAGTGCACCGAAAAAAAAAAAACAACAAAAAAAAGGGGATACAATCATATTCATCCAGTATAATTATTCAGTGACTGGAAAGGTAATTTACATTTAGCAAGACTGAATGAGCCAGGCCTCAACATCCTGTCACTCACCCTCCCTGTCCAATTACAGGTGTGATCTTCACATTTTGCTGAATGCTGTCTCCATTCTTCTTTTTGGCATAATAGATCCCCTGCCACTCCTGGAACATAACAAGGCAGAACCGAGGGAGACACGCTGACACAACATTAAAAGAAAACATTCAGCGTTACAACAACACAAACATTTAAGGTTTGGACTGGGTTTAGCACGGCGGTGTGTGCGATGTAGGTTAGGTGGCGAAGTGGGGGGGGGGGTGGGGGGTGGGTCAGAGTATTTCAGAGAGCAGCAAGTCGCTTTAATGGGTAGGGTGAGCGCTCCTGGAGTCCGGTGCACTTCTTTCATGTCCCCCCACCTACAGACCGCTGTGGCAGATTTAAAAGGCTCTTCCCTGCTGTTAGCCTGTCTGAGACTGACCTTCGCTCCCTGTGTATTAAGATTAGAGCGCCGCCATCCACCGCTGATCTCATGCACATGAAACAGAGCGGCCGGACGGTCGGTGGTGCCGACTTACGGCACACATGGATGCATGCGCACGCATGCATGCACAGACACAAAGGCAGGAGCGGATATCTGCAGAGTGATCTGATTGCGAAGCCACAGTCTTTCGTGTCGAAGCGATGTATGTGCGAGTATCAACAATCAGAAGAAGGCGATCATTCATCTCCCGATCAGTCGCTGTGTAAATGGTGCTGTAATGTGTAGACGATTTAATGAATGCATATTACCTTTCCTTTCCGTATGCAGGAATTTATTGTTTCAAGGAGATCAGGCTTATTCTTCTCACTTTTAGGCACTTCAATTATTTCCTTCCCTATTAGCTCCCCTTGTTGGTAGCCCATAATGGACTCATAGGCAGGGTTCACGTACTGCAAAGGACAGGAGACAAAAGGTTTGATCTGGGCATGGCTGTTTGTAAAAATCATCACATTTAGGGTTCAAACACGGTTAAGATGATGGCGTTCTATGAACCTTAACAACCAAAAGGATTCAGAGAATTGCTTATTTCACTGAAGACATATATTTTATGTGACAACATTATGGCATGACAGGCTACAGTGCTTTGATGTTAACAAAAGTAGCCATTCAGAAGGACCGACACCACAACTATCGCTACTGAGATCTGGGATCACAAGACATGAACGGCCTCTGAAACAGTAGAGAAGGAAGGGCGAAAGAAAGAGGACGAGGGGAAGGATGGACAGAAAGACAGATGAAGAACAGTCTGTTACAATAAAGCAACGAAAAGTATTGACGTTTATTAATGATTCACCTGAATTATTTGATCTTCAGAAGTGATCTCTATGGCCTCTTGACTTTGTTCTAGGGCTGTGAATATAGCATTTCCAGCCCTTGTGCAGGTAAAGAGACAACAGATGAAGAATTGCTGTTAATATATGCAACAAGCAGATTCGTCAACTTCTATTTGAACACATTTTTAGAGAAAGAAAATAAAAAGAAATCAATTGTGAAACTCACATTATTTCTGATATGCTGTCAGCGCAACATAAATATAAAAGGTGATACTGTGTGCTCGAACACTGACACGACTCACCTCAGTTTGAACTGCGCCCGCACCTCTCCATGCTCCAACTGTAGCAGCTCATTATAGCAGGCCATCATATTGGCATTCTCCACATATCTCTGAGGGTCAGAGGGCAGGACGGATCAATCAGAGACAACTACGATGAAACCATTTTCATGTCAATGTACCCATTACAAGATGTGTTATCGTGCGGCTGATGCCATGAGTAACAATGATTCAGATGCAGGAAACTCAATACACATGTCTCCTGAGCAAACACAGAGGATTTACAATCTGTATCCCGGCCTTACAGTGAGTGTTGACAGAAGGGATATAAAAAAATAAAAGCATATCGAAAAGAAAAATACAAATAAAGGGCAGCAGAAGACACACAAAACACACAGTCGCTCACCCTATTAAAGCCGGCATTGATCAGGGGCATCACAGAGGCTTCCTCTCTGTCTGGCCTTAAAAAGAGAACACATACACTGCTGTGACAAATGCTTGTTTAGAGATCACAGACGTTCAGTCAGACATTTTAATTCTGACAATATAAGAAAGAGAGGGGAGGGGAGGGGAGGGGGGGTCAGAGAGTTGTACGTACCTTTTCACAACGGCGACTGTCACAGTGTTTTCTGAAGAGTTGACCGCTCTAATTGACCTGGATGTAAACAGAGGGAGCCTTTTAGCCAGTGAGCAGGCTGGTGGAAAAGCCCATGGCATCAAATCAATGTATTTTTCAGTATTTCATGCTCCGATTCTCCCAGGCAGGCAGAGCCCAGTGGTGGAGCTCTGTGAGCAGGCCGAGGCCTCTGAAAGAATGCAGTGTACAGGGCCACTCATCCGCCTGTGGTTTCCCCCAGCCAGCGGTCATAAAGGCCCTTTAGTTCGCCACCGGAGCCCGTGCGTGTACACTGAACATATGGATTGGCCAAAATGAATGGGGTTAACATACAGGCTGGGCAGGGCAAATGAATGTTTGTAAATGTGTTTTTGGTTTGGGCAGAGGCTAAAGATAGAGGGTGGTATGGGCAGGCACCGCTCATTTCTCATCGCTGGGACTCCATGAGGTAGCATGCGATGGAAGCTAATGAGCCCAAAGCCAGCAAACGTTCTGCAACACATGAGTGCTATAATTGGTCCTATCAAGATCATCTGATCTGGATTATGTCATTGGCCCCGGGTGACAGTCGCTAACAGAATTTCATTTCAATTCAACTGTATCCCCTGTGATTCCCAACAAGGGGGCACAAAGACAGATTGTGGAGTAGCTCAACTATTCCAAACATTTTTTTCTTGTAATCCACATATTGAGTCGACTGTAACATGTCAACACAAGATGAGGTGATTGGCATTGTGAAACAAAAGGTCAGAAAACAAGGTTAAAATAGTTTGTTGAAAGTTGGATAAATCGTTGGATTAGCTAAAAGTAATAGATAATTGATAAAAAAAATGTTTTTTTAATTGTAAAAACCTCTCCAGTGATAGTATGAATGCCATTCCAACCTAAACACACACAATTTAACTGTATTGAAAAAATATTTTAACAATATCCACTTGTGTATATAATAAAACGTCTTCAGTAGCAACTATGTATAAATGTACACATGAACATGGTTGGTAAAGGGTAACCTTGGGTTCATCTGACAGGCCTCAATTACAAGGACAAAACAGTCCCGAATACATTGGAGTAGAGATGTGACGTACCGGCATAGTGCTTCCGCATCAAAGTGTCTGGAATGTCTGTGGTCAATGATGACGAGGTCGTGATGCTTCTCCAAGAAGCATTCAAGAGCTGACTCGGGTGTTCGTGCCATGCTGCACCTGAAGTTGGCCTTCTCACATGCCCAGCAGAAGCCATTACTCTGACTGTCCTCTTTGGCAAAAACTAAAAGTACCTGCAAAAAACAGATAGAGATGTCAAAGTGAGGATTTCACTGTCAATGTCATGTCAGTCCTACCAACAGTATATAGCTTACTGTATATAAAGGAACAGTTAAAGAGGGTGAAAGTATTCAAAGTGATTCATGAAAGCACAGGATTCACAGGAGGAAAGGTTAAGATTAAAAACAAACATCAAAAAAATATTTCTGGATGAAGTGAAACATGCGCTTGAGAGACAAAGTAGTCCAATTGTCTTAACGGCAGGACAGAGGGTCTCGGGTTGGCTTGACCACTTAAAGTCCCGGTCGACAAGTCCGGCGGATGGAGGGCACTCTGTCAGATTTTGAATGTTTCCAACTCTCAGGATCCTCCCCCACGACCACTGAGCTCCTCCCCCTCAACTTTGTGCCCTTTGAACTCCCTTAGATCACGCCACCTTTGAAACGCGGGTCCGATATTGACTCTGGTTTTATCACGGGCACCGTCGCCATCTTTCTTTTTTTCCTTCTTTTCCACCGGTTTTTTCCTTTCCTTGGTTGTTTTTGGACCTCCTCGTTTGGGTTTTTAACGAGGAATTGGAAGCTTGTTGCTACTTCCCTCCGCCTCCCCCCCTGTGATAGTGGAACGACCCGAGGGGGAGGGGCTCTGTGTTGTGCACGAACACAGCCCTGCATGCTGATTGGACAGGATGATCCGGGCGCTGTCGATTTTTTGCAAAACAAACAACAGGCTCTACGTGCACGTAGAGGCGAGTTTTTTTTTCTAAAACCGGATAATTTATGTTGTTCTATCGGAGCGTAGTGTCGGCTTCAGTGAAAATGATACAAAAAAAAATGTTGCCGACTGGAAATTAATTGTATACGTGATTCAGTGGTGAACAATCATTGAGGAAGTAAAATTTCAGGAAATCACCATTTCCTAGGGCACAAAGCGACATCATCTTATTGCGTGTTTTGTCCGACCAACAGTCCAATTTCCAAATAGGGCTGAATATTAGCAAGAGTCTGGTGGTACGATATGCATCATGACGCATGGATTACGTCTAATATATTGTGATTTTTTTTTATCTTGTTTTCGATAAACTGTCATAGTATAAATATGACACCATCATATGTAGAAATCAGTAAATAGTTCAGTGGGATCTGCATTTAAAACAGTCCCTGAACATCCAACATCATAAGCCTTCAAAACCGAGCCACTGTGCCATGAATCTTTGCATATAAACTATTAACTAAAAATCAATAGTGCTTTTTATACTTGATACAGTATCAAAAAACATAATACTGTGATACTATGTATCGATATTTTCTTACACCTGTATTTTCAGAGATAGTCAATTTACACCGATACAAAACAGAGAAAAAAACACAAATCTCCACATTTGAGAAAATAGAACCAACTTTTTACAATATTGTCTGACATGCTGACATGTAAAACAATAAGCTCATTCTAATATAAATGGTTAACTGTGAAGTGTTGTGTACCTCTAATTGTTATCTGATGTAGAAATTGTAAATCATGCTTCTCTTTATTTGGTTTGTCACAATTATACGGAAGCCACAGTATTACGTAAAAATGAGAAAGAAATACTTTTTTTATTATCATACAACATTAGAGAGCTACAGGGCTAATTAATGTGCAGCTTATATTTCATAACCAAACACAGAAGTTAGTTGAGAAAGCGAGAGCTCCAGTAAAATGTGGTTTTGATGCGTCGGTGTATCAACGGCTCCGACTTGTCAAGTCATCATTGGTGCATTCATGCTCAAGTGCGCCCGTCGTCCTAATCGGCCTACAGTGTGGGCTTGACTGTGACCTCAGGCCTCCAGCGGACGGACACTGATTGATCAGGCTCAGCTCGTACTCGGGTGCGTCACAGATTTTTATTGTCCCCCGCCGTGATCTATGACACAATTAGTCGAGGTGGCCTTGACTGGCTGCGGCCCCTCCCACTGATCTGCAAAGGCTGTGGCAGAAAGTGCTGCTGCTGCCGTCAAACCAGCCATTGAGAGCACGCTCTCTCACTCTCTCTCTCTGCCAACATACTTTCATATAACCCCTTACTTGCGTAAATACTGGACCAGAGATCTAGGCCCGCCTCCAAGAGCAGTGCTGCACTAAGAGTAGATTCATGAGTCACTCTCTCAAACAGACGTCATCTCCAACTGTTGGCACGGAGCAGGATGGACGTAAAGAAGGGAAAGTTTGTTCTGCAGTTCTAGGTTTGCATCACACCTGTATAATCGAGTTAGGGCACAAAGCCTCGACTTTTTTTGGGGGGGAAAACTAGAGCTACTGTCCTCCACACAATGAGGGGATAGAGGCCCGGTTGTTTCGACGGTCATCCTTTTTCTGATGATCCCTGTGGCTTCATTTAAGTACGCAGCTTCGGGCCTGAAGCACAGAGCGCTTACGCCTGTGAGGGGTGTTGCTAATGTGAACCATATTCCACATCTGAACATTTTCCCTACAAGCAGCAATAAGTGTCCAGGTCATAAATACATCACTACTGAGTCCTGCAGCTATGTTCGGTACGCACAGGGAATTAGATCAGAATTCCACATTGGGATGTTGGTAGAAAAGTCAACATTCCCGCAGAGGTGGAAGAGCAGGGTAATAAAGGCCGAGATAAGGTCTCTTCAGATGCCTGGACTCAGACTACATACATAGGCCTCGTTCAAAAAAGAAAATCTCAAGTATGTTTTTTTTAAAGTGAGGTTACACTGTTTATGCTGCAAAGAAACAGATGGAAAAAGGCAGAGAAAGTAGCAGAGACAAAAACAGAGAGGGGGGGGAGAAAAAAAATCTAGTTCGAAGGGGGTTGCGAGCATTTTGGCAGGCTCTAGAAAACATCATTGTTGAAAAGAGAGAGGGCCCGGCCAGATCCTGAGAGCCGCGAGAAAAGAGGAGGAGTAGAGAGGAGGAGGGCATGACAGGATCAGCTGTGAGTGACAAAAACAGGAAGGGGATATCTCTCTACCTCGCTTTCCTACCACGGTCACACTGGAGCGCATCGGACAATTAAGTGGCATTAAATTACACACATTTTAGCATTCTATTTAAATAAATATTTGTATTTGACTTGAAGTAGCTGTGCACTAAGACTTCAATGATTCATTGTTTTGTCGGCGGAAATGAAAATAACATTTTGAAAAGAAACAGCCATCGGAATATCTCAGAGAGAACTACACTGTGTGACAAAGAAAAGCAGCAAATCCTCAAATTTCTTGCATTTTTGCCCCCTCGAAGTACATTTTAAATTCCTCAAAAGCAGACTTTTTGAAGACTCCCAGTTTTCACACAGCAAGCAGCAGCATGCCAAAGGAACTAAGCGGAGTGTATAATGAACCATTGAACGTCAGAGAATGTCTTTTTTGCAGTGAGAAACGGGTCCATGGATCCTCTGTGCAGTTCTTCCATAACGTGCATTGTTCATTATGGTATGTTCTTGGTCATAAATGTTTGGCCTTGTTGCCAGGCAACCCAAGGCTGCGTCGCACACAATACGTCCATTAACAGTTTTTTTTTCTTCCTTCTCTTTGAATGTTTGCATGTGTTCTTTTTTTCCCCCCCTTTAATCTCTGAGGCGAGGTGTGGTATCTTTGAGAAATCCAAGATTAGTTTGAACTGCAAACACAAGTAGGTGACGTTTTCAAATCTAATCCTAGAAAAATGCTACCAAATATTGACAGTCACACCACGTTTAGCTCCATGGCTCAGCTAAAAGCCCCTAAATGATATGAACATAAACATCTCGCCGGAGTACTACTGTTGTTCCGTGGAAAGCCTTAATGCATTCAAGCACATAAGCATCAATCATGCAGGTGTTTGGCATTGTTTTACGATACCTGAAGTGGGTCTTTAAATAACTTCATTGGTCCAAATTGCACCTCTGTTAATGTGGTCTGAAAGATAACAAGAAGAATACAAGGATTAGGAAAGAAACATTTCAGAAATGTGAGATTTTCTCAGTTATTTCTTATCTGTTTTGTTGACATTGGTTTTATTTCATCATTCGTTAGGGTCAGACCCCACTGTTTGTGCAATAGTAATACCAGTAGCAAAATCAACCTCTGACCTTAATAAAACAATATGTACAAAAATGTTTAAAAAAAAAACACAAAGCAGTGTGAAATCACAAAATAAGGAAATATCTCTTCATATGGAATATTCATACACACATATCTATTAATGTGCAAAAAAAAAAAGAAAAGTAAAGTATGTTATATATAGTGCTTACTTATGTGTTACTCATGTTCAGGGTCAGTTTTTCTGTCAAAGGTACTCCACTACAGCTTCAGTTACTAGTAACTTTACATATTTTACAGAGAAAACGTGATAATTTTACAGAATATTGTTGTAGATTAAACTAGTTGAAATTACCTAAACATCAACCAACTGCAACAGCAAAATGCTCTAAAATGCTCCACAGTAACAATTCTTATTCTCAGGTGATTATACACAAAAGAAAATATACTTCTCATCATCACATTCCATTTCTACCGATCGATCCCACTAAATGCTACGCCTTTAATTGGCTAAATTAGTGTATTTCCCCCAAGAGCACGATGACTCATCAATATTTCTTTATTTTTTTTTCGTTTTCGAGCAAATGACAGATACTGGCATGTAGGTGACGACCAGCGCAATACAAATATGATTAAACAACTTAAGTAAAATTACATCTTCCACCACCGACTGAATCAGCAAAAACAAAAAAATGTAATCTCTTGAAGTCTATAAAAAACAAAATATATATATTTAAATAAAAATTTTAAAAAAGACAGACAGGCTTTCAACTTACACTTTCCCTTACATGAGCTTACTCTTTACTGTCTGCAAATAATTTAGCTTCCTTCCTGCTAAATGGAACCCAGCTCAGGGGTTAGTAACCATAGCAACCAAGCCCCTTGCGGACCGCCATCCCTCTAGAATTCCTCTTCTCCGTAAACAATCTACACATGTGAGGAGGAATACAGAGAGGAATTTTAAAGCGTGCCGGGCTGCAGTAAATCACTTCTTGCTAAATTGTAAGCCTTGAAAGCTCCATTGAAACAACAAAGGAGGGGGGGGGGGGGCTGATTAGCCCTCAGTTGTAGCCAAATTGAGGTCATCATGACACTGGGCCGTTTGTTGTAGCTGTCCGCAAACAAGGAGTATGGCATCAGGATGGCTGCAAGCTGATGCTCTGTGATCATGAGACAGTATGCATGTGTTAGAGAGCGAGAGTGTGTGTGTGTGTGTGTGTGTGTGTGTGTGTGTGTGTGTGTGTGTGTCTCTATAATAAGGGACAAACATATGGAAATGCCACACGCTTTTCCAAGACCCAGTCTTCCTGTTGTCAGATGTGATTTCAATGACTCTGACCACGTGTGTCACAACAAATAAGTCAGTCCTCAGCTTTATTAATTTTGATTGTAGATTCAAACCGCCCATTCATTTCCCCAACGGAGGTGAAACAGAAACCCTTCTATGGAGTCCTGCTGGGCTAAATGTCACAGATAGTGGCTGCAACAACAACAGAGAAAAGTATACCACACATAGATGTTTCCACTGCGACGCCGTTTGTTGGTGAGCGAGTTGAGGTCGGGGGTGGGGGGGAGGTTTGACGTACAGAGTTAAGCCACACAGCCTCCAGCTAGCGGAGGCCTAGCTATAGCAGCACGTAGCCCCCATTCAAGGAGACCTCGCCTTCTAACTGACACCGACACGACCAATGCAACTGCAGCCAAGGTTGTGTAACTAGAATAGCCTCTCACACACACACACACACACACACACACACACACACACACACACACACACACAGCTGAAACCGGCCTGCAGGCCTCTTCGGCCAACATACACTCCTCTTGTACAGTACACACACACTAACACACACACACACTGCAATGAATCACTCAGCCAAGCATTTGCATCCCGCAAACATCATGCTGGCACCCGACCAGAGGCAAACAAAGCAGGGGAAGTGAGTGAGCATGTAGGCCAGGCAGGCGAGGAGTAATGGTGTGTATGCCTACGTAATGCTGGTCCCGCCCTCCTGCTATATGCTGCTGTGTTGTACCAGTCACACGGGGCTCGCTCTCCCCCCCCTCTCTCTCCCTCTGTGCACAGAGACACTTGTTAATCAGACGAGTTGTTGAGCAGCAGGGCATAGCATAGTGCAGATGCAGTTGTGTGTGTCTGAGTTGAATGCAATGCATTCTGGTTCTTGCAGTTTGTCTCGGCTCACAGCTAAGCTGTCAACGACTTTCAGTGGAATCGTACAGTTTTCTGAATATTTGGTTAATTTTGGTTTATTATTCTTCAAATGTCTGTTATCTAATGAAAGATTCAGAGAAAGTGTAATTATAATGTATAATACATAAAATATCACTCACATTATTTTCTATTATTTCAACCATATTACCCAAAGCTACAGCATCTGTATAATCCCTAGTTTCCAAGGTCAAATTACCCAACGCACACACACACACACACACACACACACACACACACACACACACACACACACACACACACACACACACACACACAATGAGCTACAGGTCCTTGTTGACCTCCCAATTTCTGTCACCCTCTGAGCATTGTGTGTGTGTGTGTGTGTGTGTGTGTGTGTGTCTGTGTACAGTCAGTTGGCAGTCTAATCCGGCAGCCCTGCAGTAAATTGTACCTTCATAAAGGTTATTATAGAGGCTGTAGTTTGTTGCTGTGCATCATACTCAAACACATTATATCCAGCTTATTCATATCAAAAGCGTAAATAATAAGAACACGTAATATACTTCGGCAGCACCACAAACTAGCCTCCAAAACGAAAACTGACAGTGAACAGCAAATTATTGTCGGACTGTTTTGTTAGACTCTTAGTCCTTACCCAGATGTACTAGAGTGAGTATGTGTCGTTTGTACTTTGTGATAAGTACTCTGTGGTAATTTGACAAAGCCAAGCCATAAGGAAAACTCAACTAGAGTTTACTTTAGACAATAATGCAGGCGTCATCTTAAATTAGAGCTTCATGTGCAACAATCAAACCGTTTCTCTCCTAGAGAGTCCGATGTTTCAACAATACAGAGTACTGAGCCAGGCCCAGTGCTCTTATTTCCCCAAAGTTGAACTATGTTTGCCACTCTGTGAGTAACTTATTGGAACCATTTGTATATCAGCGATATCAGAGTCTATGACCCAACGTGATGTAATAAATGAAGCCGATAGGAGGCACCTTTAATTTCCTAACGATATCGACCAAGACACTGTACGTATAAGCTGGATCGGTCACATCATTGCCATAACCTGAATCCTTAAACCTAATTATAACAAGGCAATTTCCACACAGTGAACCTGGAGACTTTGAGCCGTCTGAGGTTCTGGGGTGCTCCGGGACAAGTTCCCACTTTTCCTGTTTGGTAAACCAGCCTTGCGTTGTAAACGCTGGAATTCAAAAGTCAAAAGCTTGCGCGTGATTTCATAAAAACATTGTTTTTTTAAAAGGCTGTGAGGTGATCGTTTCCAGGCTGACAGCTTCAAACTGTCTGATGTCATGTGATATTACAGCATTCCTCCTTGTTCAGGCCAATGTGACCACATCAGAGCTGCTGGGTGTCTACAGTCATCTCCAGCAGCACTCCGGACAGTCTGCAGCCTCCTGCTTCTCTCATTCAATACACCTAATGTATTTACATAGCACCGCTGCCTCTGACCCTATATCCTGCTCCCAGTGTGTCCGGCCCTATAGATCTCCTCCTCGTCCTCCTCCTCCAGCCCAGCTTTTCTGTCTCACACACTCTCTCTCACACACACACACACACACACACACACACACACACACACACACACACACACACACACACACACACACACAACACACTAAACCATACAAACTGGGAGAGTGGCTTTCCACTAAAGTGAAAAACAGGAAATTGGATGACATTGTTCGGTGCGCCGACGTCAGCAGTGAGAGATAGAGAGAGTAAACAGCTTCCTCCACCCCAGAGCTGGGACCAGGATGCAGGGAATCTTGGGATGCCTGCCCCTTGCTCATGCTTCTTAGGAAAACGTGCACGGCGGATGCACGGTGCAACAACATCTCCGGATCCCCTGCTTTGAATCAGCTCTCTGACATGTTCTCTTCCCACCTCCCGCTCTTTGATGCCACTTCATCCTCAGTTTGTCCCTCCTTAAAACTTCTCCACACATGCTGAAAGTCCCAGTCGGCAAGTCCGGCGGATGGAGGGCACTCCGTCAGATTCTGAATGTTTCCAACTCTCAGGCTCCTCCCCCACGACCACCGAGCTCCTCCCCCACGACCACCAAGCTCCTCCCCCACGACCACCGAGCCCCTCCCCCTCGACTCCATGCCCTTTGAAATCCCTTAGATCACGCCACCTTTGAAACGCGGGTCCGATGTTGACTCTGGTTTTATCACGTGCACCGTCGCCATCTTTCTTTTTTTCCTTCTTTTCCACCGGTGTTTTCTTTTCCTTGGTTGTTTTTGGACCTCCTCGTTTCGGTTTTTAACGAGGAATTGGAAGCTTGTTGCTACTTCCCTCCACCTCCCCCCTGTGATAGTGGAACGACCCGAGGGAGGAGGGGCTCTGTGTGTTCACGAACACAGCCCTGCGTGCTGATTGGACAGGATGATCCGGGCGCTGTCGGATCTTTGCAAAACAAACAACAGGCTCTACGTGCACGTAGAGGCGTGCTTTTTTTATTTTTTTCTGCCGGCTTCAGTGAATATGATCAAAAAAAATCTTGCCGACTGGGACTTTAAGTAGAATATTATATGCAGAGCGAGGTGACACTACAGCAACGTCAGATGAGGTCAGCATTTTTCCCTCAGAAGAAGTCATCAAAGTGTCGGCGCGTGTTTGTGTAAATGTGTTCCTGTCTAAAAGTGTGAATTAAATGGAGACGAATCAATGTTCTTCATTAGGTCTGATTAGAGGGGAGCAGCCACAGCCACAGGTGTGGACACACTGCGTACCAGACAGACAGACAGACAGACAGACAGACAGGTCAGTGTGTGTGACAGAGTCTGTCTGTCTAAGTGATGGTCTAAATGGCACTGAGTGACACATCAGCCTCACCGCACACTGAGCCACTCAGATGAGTGCTAGCTGTGCATGCTGTGTGCGTTATATCAAAGCGAATAATTCACTTTCATGTGTGGCCACTTACATTTGATGCCCATAGATGTGTGCTGAAACCATCAATGACAATGCGGTTTTAAACCTGCAACCAATCAATAACCAGCCGCCGCACCAAATCCAGTAAGATCAATTTGTACCAAATTTAAATTAGCAACACATGCTTTGTGCTTTTTGAAAGCCAAATTAAAGAATCACATGTAGATCACATTGCAGATTTTTGATACCACTAAAAATTAAATCCAATTTGTAATTTCATCCTATGAGACATTTGTGTGATGTTGTCATAATTAGCAAATGAATATATGAGGTCACAGCGACATTTGACCACCTAAATGTAATCAGTTCATCAATGAGTCTGTGACAAATTCTAAGACATTTCTGCAGGTATTTCATTCACAAAAATGCCCTGCCAGCCGATTAAGCAAAGTGAAGAGTCAGCAGTCAATGAATGTATAAAACAATCAATAAATAAAAATTAATTAATTAATAAAAATATATATATATATATATATACACACAACATTTAAGGGTTTTGTTAGGTTTTTAGGCTGAACAAATCCGATGCAGCATTATTTCATCATCCAACCCCTTTGGTTCTCAGCAAAATGATGATAAAGTGGCAAAGTGGTGATTATGTGCTAGAAGTCAGAGCTGAATGTGTTGGTGTTTTTTAGTAATCTCTCAGAAGGAATTTCATCGTATGACTTGCATTTCAAAATAATCAAAAGAATTTCAACATTTAGAGCCAGCGACAGAATTGACCCTCCTGTATAAATAATTACAGAAAACCATTACGTCACTACAAATCATGGACATTGTCAGTGATGAAGCCCAGACTGCAGAAGTTGAAGTTTCCTTCAACGTCACCCCTTTATTTCCCTGCTCTCCATTGCTCTCAGAACCACGCATTCATCTACAAGCAGCAGCTCGCACACAAAAACACTCTGTTCCCGTTACACCTGAAGTTTGACTCGTTCTCGTCATATTATTTCATTCGCATCTGCGGCTTTCAGTAACGACTTACCAGCAGAGAGAATGCACAGATGACATTGGTGTCATTGTTCTGCATCGCTTTAATAGTGTAGTAAAAAAAACAACAAAAAAAAAAAAAACCACCCTCCCCCACCAAAATTAGAATTCATGTAACGTGATAATGTAATTGCTGTTCATCTGTTTGGAAAGATAACTGTGACCGTGTGTATTCTGGCTCTGTCCACATGTCTTATCCATTCTCACCGAGCCCACAGTCAGCCAGGCAGAAGACTTTAGTTGAGTCACTGGCATGGCCGAGGGAAACTAGGCCACCGTGGATTGGTTTGTCCCAGAACATCCTCTCTCTCTCTGTGTCTCTCACACTCACACTCACTCTAAATTAAATATTTTATATTTCTTAATGCGAAAACAAGATTCAACTAAATGTTATTTTATGTCTTTGTCTCTCAGTGTGTCGACTGTGTGACCATGACATGACAGAATAACTGGCTGCAGTAAATTAATATACATTTTAAATGATATTCTTTTACTCTCCTTGAATGTCTATACTTAAATATGAGAAAATATGTCTTATTAGTCTGCTTACTTTAACGATTGTTTAGATTATCAATTCATCTGTCAGAAAATGGTGTAGGAAATTAAATGTCACTTATTTAATTGTAATATAATATATATGTGATTACATATAATCACAGAATTATAGTTTATAGTATTAAATAAAGTGCTTCATTAAAGATGTCATATCACATAAACCACTGCTGATGTGGTAAATTAACTAATAAATAAAATTCTACTGGGCACCATGACAAAGAGCAATAATAATAATAATAATAATAATAATAATAATAATAATAATAATAAAACACCATATCATCTCACTATGAGCCTAAATCCTAAATGGTATCTGAACACTGAGGTACATGAACCCCATGAGGTCCCGGTATATGGGCCTCCGGTTACATGACTGCAACTTCATATCATATCACAACATCGACACCCTGTCAGGCCGTGTAAACACAAAGCACATCACATCTCCAAAGCAACTATCAGGTGACACTATGGGCTGCTGTAAAAAGTAAGAGAATAATGATTTGCAGGATTATTTTCATCTTTAAGTCAAGGTCAGTTCATGATTTGAGCAATATTAGCTGTCATGACTATACACGCCAATAATACACAATAAATGTGAAACACAGCAAGCTGAAGTCCTCTTAGTGAAGGATTCCAAGCTACCGATGCTCCCTCAATGTGTCCCAAAGGCAGAAATCTCTAATCAGTCCTGCATAAAAGTGCACACACATGCACATTGTTTTTCGTGCAGTGCTTCCAGAGTACGCCCTGACCTTTATTCTGTCTGCAGTGACATCTCTCCTACCTCACCAGATAGTGCGGAAATTCAAGCATAAGGGAACACACACGAACACACACACACACACACACGGAGGGAAGATACCGAGGAACTCCCAGGAGACTGAACTTGTCCTGGAATTCAGTCCCTAACGCCCTTAAATGACATCCGTGGTTTAAAAATACAGAGTTTGCAGAAAATGGATAGGTTACTCCATCCTTGGTGACCTGCCCCTGTTTCTCGCTGGAGTTCCACACTCTGCAAGCATCGCCTCAGATACTGCTTCCCTACTGTTAATAGTTAGACCAGTAGCAAGTACAGTACGTCATCATGCAACGCTTTTATCCTGCTCCTACAGGGATATCTAACCATCCATCCATCCATCCATCTAAAAGTCTATGTATACGCCTGTGACATCAGAGTACATGCTGCATTCCCTCAGCTGGTGACGTTGCCTAGGCCTGCGTGCAGCATACCCTGTGTCCATAGCGGCGCGAGTGTGTATGCGATCCGTGCGTCACTGTGCCAAGGAGAGTAACTGAGGCCTGGCAGTGGAGCAGCTCCTGCCGACAGGCCAAGTGACGAGGATAAGAGACTGCGCTCGGAGCCCTCACACGCTGGCCTTCAGGGATATGTGAAGACGAGCAGGAGCAGAGGAGAGACGCACTCATTAAACACGGAGAGAAGTGCACTAGCCGCTACGTCGCTGCATGTAAGCTAACTGCCAATCTGGGATTGCTGTGGCTTCATTTCAATAGACGGATGATATTTTAATGATGTCCTCGACTTTTATGCATCTGTCATGGCTGTATTTATCTAAATTTGCCTTATTTTCCCAGCTCCCCTTTTTCAAATGACTTGCATGAACGTTGTAGTGTGTCCAATCTATGACCCTGACCACTTTTAGTATCTGATTTTGGGGGATCCAAAAGCAATATGAGCAAAATCCAACTCTGGAGTCTTAGTACGACATCCCCTGAGCCTTTATGGTGATGAAAGG
The DNA here is from genome assembly GCA_029853015.1 of Chelidonichthys spinosus. NCBI lineage: Eukaryota > Metazoa > Chordata > Actinopteri > Perciformes > Triglidae > Chelidonichthys > Chelidonichthys spinosus. The sequence goes on along the minus strand of CM056821.1, from coordinate 4,819,418 downwards.
CAGCCTCTGGAAATTATACAGCAGCAAGCATGCGTGGTTAAAGGGGTAATGCAGCCATTTATTATTGCACTTCAAGCTACGAAAACACTGCGTCCTACATTTCCCATGATCTCTTTCATTTTTCATTAGACCTACCTGCCTCCTTAATGCAACTTCTTTTAACTCACACACCTCCAATTTGTAACGCTTTCTGATATTTAACTAGTATTAAATCCAATACGCCGTCTCCTGCCCAGGTTGAAAACTATGTACTGCCGTTTTAAAGGTGTTATCCCCTAACACATGTTGCAAAGACATAGGGGGCAACATTTCACTTCTAGTAAATAACACAACCAACTGAGAGCAGGACAAGAAAACGCAAAATTCAACCAAACTAATATACTCTGAGATCCAGCCCTAATAACATTAGCATATAAAATGATCACATATGGGGATCATTTTATATGGGAAGGGAACAACTCTTCTTGTTGTTTTTTGTCGTCCCTGACATCGTGGGACCGATTCGCCTGGAGCAGAGCATACGGCGGTGGCTCCAGGAGATGGATTTTCAGTGTGAATGGGCATCAACGGAAAATAAGGTTCTCTACCCCCCCATCACCCGATCAGACGCCCGCCGCTGTGGTTTGTTCTTGCTGAACGCGAGGTAACTACCAACTGAAGGACCGTCTCCATCTCCTGGAGGCAAAGTAGTCTCCTGGCAGCAGGGAAGAGTTGTTTTCTCATTTCTGCCACGATGGATTTCATCCAATAAACAAACTAACAAATTATAGATATATTATTGACAAGCCAGTGGTGCTTTGGGTGCCTCTCGAGGAACAGATGGTATTACAAGACAGGACGGGGCTAGCTGGTTAGCATTGCTTGCTTCAGTAGGTATTTCTGCAACACAACACAGATGTCTTTGACATGATTACATTATGTTGATGGTGAACAAAATGTTTTAAAATGTAATAATTATATATATTTACACGGAGTGCTCTGTATCTGTGTGTAAATTAATTAAAGGCAGATCTGTGAGAAGCTGAGCACTTTCTCCAGTGTTCACCTTCAAAGTATTTCTGTCCTTATCCAGATTACCCTGAAATCCCCATAAGACCTGGTCAATCCTAAGCCATCCTCTCTCTTCGCTCTGGAGCAGCCCCTTACTAAAACCTCCTCCTCTGCTCCCAGCAGCTTCCTTCAACACCACTCTTACTGGAGGCCTACGTACTGGTTTCCCCGATTTTACTGTACATAAAATACACTTACGGATACTTCTGATCACATCGTTACACTTTGCTTTCACCTTGCCCCCCCCCCTACTGCTCTGTGAACCACCGGCAGCTGCTGATCAGGCGGTTGTAGTCGGATTCTCCTTCCTCATAGGCTCATTCCAGGTAAGGTCAATAAAGCAAAAGGACAAGCTAAAGGAGCTTGGGTCTAAGTGGGACACTGCCTGGTCCAGTGACACTACAGTGTAATCTTACCGGGAACCGTTCCATTGCAGTCAGCCACTCATCCATCTCAGTCCAGCTAAATACATAACAACAAGACAACCAACAAACTAAACTAAGAAGACCACCAGGCCTCACTAAGAGATCATTAACCTACAATCACTTTAATGTCAGAGTCAAAAAAACTGTACAATCATAATCACCTCGCCAACCCTGTGACCTAAAGAGAGGATTAGAATTAGCAATACGCCCACGGCGGCCACACCACCCCTCCTCTACCGGCATCTTTGCGTGACTCTACCTCTACACAACAACTTAGAGGGTTTTTTTTTGAAAATACCAGAGGCGGTTCTCCAGAGCTCCTCAGAATGGCTGCGAGAGCATTAGTTAATCACCGGACTCCCCCTCCTCTTCACCTGCTAAAACAGGAGCACTGATGTCACCGTTGCATGAGGGATCAGTGAGTGACACGAGCTGGAGCGCCGGGCTTGGCACACAAACTACACTTGATTTAAACGCACACATACATACAGACACACACACACACACACACACACACACACACACACACACACACACACACACACACACACACACACACACACACACACACACACGCTGAGTGAGGAATGAGGATTTGATGACTGCATGCCAACACACACATTCATGAAAGTTTGTAAGCACACATACACTACAGCCCAGGTTTTTTTTTAAAGCAAAATATCCTGCTGCATTATTAAAATAAACGGATTAGGGGTAGAAAATAAAAGCTTAGAGTAGTGAGCAAAAAACCCTAGTAGTGAAATAACCCCAGAAGGTTAAACCAGGCTGACAGCAACTTCCTGTCATGATAAATCTAATATTTTCCATTAAATCATATTAAATGATGTATCTGTTTGCCACTGCATCCAATATACTATTATCACAATAAGAATATTATGAAAGAGAATCTTAGATAACTTCAAACTAGCACTAAATATGCAAGCAAAGAGAGTTTTAATTTTATAAACACATGCAATCCCAATTGTAAAACTGTGGTTTATAATTATCGAAATTAGTGAATTCTAAAATAAAGATAAATTATTACACAACTTAACCTTCTGGAAATTCCAAATGTGAATCCAAGCCTCCTCTTTGCGCGTTCTTTACTAGCCCTCGCATTAAATTAAGAGTGTTCTTGTTTGAGGTTATTAATAAAAGTAGGACATTTTTTAAATATAAAATACAGTACAATCACATACAATCAATTCTGATGCAAAGTGAGTTTCCATCTTTAACTTATTTGATGTTTATGGACATACTGGCAGCTCAACAGCAAAGTGTCTTGCTTGCAATGCATTCTGTGATGCTACACCTTTCTTTCACCTTACCCAGTACATTGCTGTAAAAAAAAAAAAGAAAAAGAAAACTCTATGAACTTTTAATTAAATACTGAAACACATTAACACAAAAAGGCAGGACATGTTTTCAAGGAATTCTTTTCTGGCAACGGCTTCCAATTTTCCTGTGACTGACACTAAGTAGAGAGTGATGTGATGTAGCACCGATATGAAAACACCCAACAAGGAAACAATAAAAACTAAATTCATGGCTTCTCATTTATAGATTTTGGAAAAGGGGACCTGATCATTTTTACTATTGTGACTGTAGCAGGAATAATGTGGAGGAAATCAGCAAACCATATAGATAAATGCACCATTTGTATTATCAAACTACGGAATGTAGCATTCCATATAGGTACAGCTACTGTGGTTACACTGCACAATGTTAACGGACGACTGTTAGGAATGTAATCAGGCAGGTGCAGGCACAATAAATGACGCAGGTACTTTTGACAGACGTGCAGGAATGTTTTACTATTGTATCACTACTATGAACTCAAGTATGTTCAACTGTCTGTCTTTATTTCTCTGGCGCATATCAATTATTATGAAAGGTAGTATAATAATTTCCATTGAAACATTTCTTGGTGTCCTATGGCTTTAATCTAATGGAATTTAGCTTTATTTTAAATCTGCTATTTCACATTATGTCACACCATGAAATGACCAAACAGGTTTGGTAACAACTGCAACTGGCTCCATAAGACTATGTCAGAAATTACTTTTACCAACTGTTTACTTACTTACACGCACACACACACACACACACACACACACATTGCAGGACATCCTCCAGAGCATTTTGCGTCATAGCTGCGTCCATTAAAACAAACAAGTAGACCAGCATTGCTGTCTTACTGCGGTGGTCAGCAGGTGAATGTGTGTCTCGCATGTTTACTACAGCCAATAAGCTGCAGGCGTCTTCACCTCAATCCAGTGAGGCTCTTGTCTGCTCAGCACTTCTTTGCTGAAAATGAAGTCAAAGCTCCCCGAAGCTTTTGGATTCTAAAATTGTGACAGATCAACTGCCAAATTTTGCAGTGAAATATCTATCAGGTTTATAATTTAATACTAAATCTAACAATTCGTGGTGCTCGGTAAATCTTGCCCCAGGAAGACTTAAACACACTGTACCGTACACAACCTTTCTTCAGTTTATTCTGGCTGCAAGGACAGTGGTGTGCCGGAGCATGAAAAAAATGCTCCAGTACTCCAGTAGCCAGATGCTGCTTACATGACCGTTAGCATTGTTAACACAGTGCGATGCAGTCCACAATTGCCACATAGGGCTCTCAATCAGGGGAGACTAAAACTATGGCACTATGCATGAGAGATGACTTTCAAATGAACTCTTCTTTTGAAAGAACAACGATGCTGTGTTCTGCATATGGTGTACTTTTCAAAACTCCCCTTTAGTGTGGGATGAAGACCTCGGGAGGTCTTATATAGGGTATGCACATGACATCTCGGTGGTATCTCAAAGGTCCATTCACAAAAACAGTGGCTAACACAGTGTAGGTGTTACCAAGCAGAAGGTCTTGCAGACTATTAAATATTTTAGAGAAGAGAAATTTAACAGTCTGAAAGTCTGAAGTCTGGAAACGATCATGCATTAGTTTCTTCTGGACTACTGTGACTTCATTTTTAAGGAATAGTTCGACATTTTGGGAATTGCTCTTAATGTCATTCTTGCTTTAGCCAGCAACTGGTTAGCTTATCTTAGCATAAAGGTAACAAAATGAGCCTGAAAGCACCTCTAATGCTCATTAACATGATACAATTTTTTCAAATATTCACAAAAACAAAATTACACTTCAGTTTTTGGACAGACTCAACAAGCAAACCTTAATTAATGAGCTTTAGCGGTGCTGTTAGGTATTCCCAAACTGTCAAACTACACATTTAATTGTCTTTTGACTGTTCTCTCTATGACTATTTAGCAGAAGACTCAAGTTGATGACTTGGATTCAAGTCAGCATCAAATCACAAACCTGATGACATTAAACGTAGCTTGACAAAACCCCAAAAAGTCTCGCAACTACATCTTGACTTAAACACCAATTACTAATTTCTTCACTTAGACTTTGGCGTTTAACTTGGAAATACTTTTCACCTTTCCCCAAGCCCAAATATTAAAGAGTACGTTACTGACAAACTGTGCCACGAACACACTCTTCATTCCCAACAAGTTGTCACTTAATTCCCCGGATCTCGTTGTACGAACCAATCAGACAGCATCCAAGTTACTGAGCGGCAGTTTGGGGGGGAAAAAATTAGAGATCCGTTGGTGTAAGAAAACTATGCAGTGGTCAAGAAGAAACTGGAGGTACATATGGCATTACATTTGTTTTAGAGTGCATAATAACTACAAACTCAAAGTTTAGGACTCTTGAAATAACTCTCGAGACTCATTTGTAACTTGCAAAATAATGACTTTGTCCCGGCTCTACTGTCAATTGAAGATTTTGCAGATTTCATTTAACATCCACATCAAAAATTCTGTAAATTGTGTCCTGCAACAAATTAAAATGTTACTTCAAAAGATACAAGTAACATGAAGCTGGTATAAAAACTCTTTAATCCCCCGCCAACCATAATCTGACACATTTGAAATACACATGGGTAGCATAACACCGCACCCCTGCAGATGCTTACAGCTTACAAACCCAGAAATTGGGGAGACACAGTCCAGGAGGAGCCAGAAAGGCCACCAGAGGACCTGGTCCCACTCAGATCTACATTCCTGTGAGCTTCTGAAAGAGAACAGAGAGCGCTGCTACAAAGTAAGCACTTGTAGTGCCTTGTTTTGGAAGAACACCATTTCCATAATCTCATGAAAATATCACATGCTGACCTTATGATACTAAATTCTTAACCTGGAGGGGGAGCAGAACAAGCTTTGAATGTGGCCTTATTTGTTAAGACTATTTAAAAAACAATGGGAGGTTCTGTACTTCATAAGTACATGCACCAAGTGACAACTCATAAGACAGAATGCTCTCAGAGATGAAGAGATGCGCTATAAGGTGACAAAGGGATTTATTATATTATCCTAATTTGATGTTCTACAGAGGATCAACGTTCACGCTGTCGGCAGTGGGAAACTTTGGTGTCATTACATCTAGTGCCTGAGCTGCTTAATCCTCAACGATAGATTTCTAGGACATACAATACGTACAAATAGTGTACTAATGTTGTGTTTCACCCCGTTCTTGGACATCTCCTTCTATAGCCAAACATGTTGTGGGGTGATAAGCTCTAGAGTTGCTGCCAATATATTAATCAGACTGTGTGTGCTCCATGGGCCCCCATCTCGCTTCCTTTCAACTCCTTCTGCTCATGGCCCAGAGGAGATAAATGACATGGCAACAAAAAATCCCCCTGTGCTGCCCTATACAGACACTCCAGACAGGAAGGAAAACAGGGGGTCACACTGCAGATGACCATGTGTTTAAATGAGGGCTGTCAATAGATCACACATTTTGATCAGATTAATTACAGGTTATAGCTGTGAATTAATCACCATATAGGAAAAATTCAGATTTTCTGTGTAAATTGTTGAGGAAATGTAAAGATAAATGACAGAAGGTGTACGAAGATAGGCATGGTACTGGTACTTAAATATGAGTACTTGCAGATACTGAGTACTCAATAACATAACATGAAAACATTCAATTTTGTGTTTTCCTGATACAAACAGAGCAGAGTTGGCAGGACGGATATTAATAATGAACTGTTTAACCAAGCCAACAGTTACACAGTTAAATTAAATAGTACTCAGAGCACTTATAGGAGAATAGTGCTGGTCCACCTTAAAGGTCAGCTCACCTTAAGTGCTCCTGAGCCAGAGTTGTTTATAACTTCGGGGCTAACTGCTACATTCGCAGCTGTAACACCGTCACACACTCCTGGAGCAGCTAGAGTTGTTGCTAACGTCAGGCTAACCCCTTTGACTTCTATCAGCTGTCCGACAACAAGACACAGGAACTTAGCGCGTGTCTAGTAGCATTTATTCACGGACAAATAAGTGGAACAAAGACTGACCTGCTGCATTCACGCTGTATCGCTACACTCTCTTTGTCTATTTTTGATCCTAATAGCGTAATGCGTTAATTAACGTGTTAATTCCACAAATGAATCATCCTGTGTTAACGCGTTAATTTGACAGCCTTAGTTTTAATCAAACATAATGAACAGCTACGTTCAGATTTAAAGGCTGCATGTGTGCATTTGGCGACTTTTCTTTTGATTTCAGTGAATTTGAAGATAGGACAATTACTGAAAACAAATACAAATATTCAGTCTTAATAGAACAGTTCTGGTACATTTGGGGAGCCAAGAGTCCGATTGGTAGATCAACAGCACTTGCATGTCTGTCCATTAAATCTGAGGCTACAACCAGCAGCCGGTTAGCTTAGCTTAGCATAAAGACAGGAAACAGAGGGGAATAGCTAGCCTGGCTCCATCCAAAGGTGACCAGTAACACCAAACAGTTTGTTCAGTTTCTGTACAAATAAACAATAAAGGTTTGAAAGACACATAGCTGTTTCCCTAAGATAAGCTTACAAACATAAATGTCACATTTCTTTAACATGCATGTGCTGTTTGGGTGAATGTTCCTGTCCATAGTGGATTAGAGCACAAACAACGTTGCCCCAGTGGGAATCGAACCGCTGACTATGGCAGTGCCAACGTGCCATGCTTTAAGTTATATAAAAGAGCATTGTACATTTACACATGACATCCTTGATATACATAAGCATAGTCCATCACTTGATCCAATCAGCAGCTGTACAGATGAAAACAAGCAGGGTCATTGAAGTCTATTGAACGCTAGCATTTCTATGAGTGCATAGAGAGACTGCTCCTATTGTGTATTAAATCGATAGTGATGATAAAAAAAAAACAACAACAGCGGTCAGTTAGATGAAGATAAATGTATTAAGTTTGGACATTAAGAGAGTAATATGTAAGTGCACATTTCTTTCATAACAGACAGGGGGAAGAGCTCCGAAACTTTGATAGCCAAATGAAAGAAAAGTGAAATAGAGAGAGGAAGAAAAAGAGCCAATATCAGTCTCCTTCCTCTCAGCCAGCAGAAAAAAAGCACAGTGGATTAATTCATCACCATGCGGAGCCTTTGCCCTCCTCTGGAATAAATTACCCAATGACTCTCAACTTAGACTAAACACACACGCACACACACATGCACACACACACACACGCAACTGACCAGAGCGCACACAAAAACAGTGGGAGAGAAAACTAACAAAAGGAGAGAGGCCGCAGGTCAGCGGTCTATCATATCTTTACTACACAAGATGTATCATAAGAGTTGTTTGCTTTAAAAAAAAAACATGCTCTTTTTTTATTTTTTTAAAGTTCTGTTCTGCGACTTAGAGCGACAGTTAAGTGTTTCCCCAACTGAGGCTTCAGTTCAGAAAGGCAACCTTGTGTGCCTTGTCACTTCTGGGGATGGGAGGGTTTAATGGGGAAGTCTGAGGTACGGCTGAGTGATTCCACCACTTATGTTAATGCATGGCAGAGGCTGGAATCAGGCAGCAACCAAGATGGTTTTACTCTGCAGACACTTATAAGCTTAGCACCTTTTATTGTCCTTTGCCATTTATAGTAAGATGTAATGGTAAAACTGATTCTACATAAGCTGTTCGGAGGGGGTTGGGGGGTACTTGATTTCCTTGAGTGGGGGAAATCAGACGGGAAAAGTCAAGGCCAGATAAATGGTGTTGTGTTTAGCTGAGGTCTCTCTCTGTCTGTCACACATACAAAAAAAAAATGCCCACTATCACAGGACCTTGTACTTGAGTCTTATCATCGCCAGAGCAGCCCAGATGGTAACATACCCTTGACAAAGACTCACATCACACTCCCAAACTTCTCTTGAATCTGTCTCACACTGCAGACGCCCTCTCACTCTGTCTCTCCACCTCTCTCATAAAACTATAAGCAAAAATACACCACAGTTTTAATATTTTTCAGTGGTGTAATACACAAAACTTTACTGAGTGTATACGCACTCCCTTCAGAAACACACGCTAGGGCGCAAACATGCACACAGACACGAAAAACAACACAAACGCTTAATAATTACGCTCACTAACTATTTGAGAGGATGTGGATCGATCTGATAACACTTTCTACTAAGACCGCAACTCATGGTTATTTTCATCATTGATTAGTCCGCACTTCATTTCCTCTTTGTTTGTTCTAAAAATAGTGAAAAATAACAATTTCCTGAAGCCCACAGTGAGGTCATCAAACTACGCGTTTCGTCCAACCAGCGACCCAACACCCAAAGATATTAATTTTACAGACACATGAAAAATAAGACCCGCAAATCTGCTCATCTGAGATGCTTGAACTCGAGAACGGTTGACATTATCGCTTGATAGTTTCTGTCAATTAACAAATAGATCAACTAACTAACTGTTTCAGTTTGGGATGTGGTGCTTTAATATTTAAAATAAAACAGTGGCATCTCTCAAAGTCACTTATATTCCAAATTAAAGTGATAGCTCACCCCAGAATCAAAAACACATTTGCATGCACACATTTGATGTGTCTGACCTGCTTACTCATGTTTGAACAGCGGGTCATGATTTCTGGAAAGAAACATCAATGCTGAGTTTTTCCAAATGTATGAATTTGTGCTTTATGGTCCAATTAAATAAAGGTCTAAGAAATTAAAATTTAATTGGAGACGAGGCGGACGTCTCTACTGATACCTCCAAAACTAGCTTACTGATACACAAACTAGATTAATAAACACTACACTAGCACTACAGGTCAGAGTAAAAACTTATTTATGGGGTGCACTGTCCCTTTAAATGCAACAAATTAGTGATTTTTATGAAAATGTCTTGCAAAAGCCTTTACTAAATATAGGTGGTGCATGCACACAATCCCAGGGCGACCAATGCTTTATTGATCTCTTTATATGGGAGAAAGAAATCACAGGAGCTACAACAAGCAGCGGAGGCAACCATAACACACGTTTCTATACATTATGGTAGAAATAATCCGGGCCGCTCACTGGGTGCGACCGCTGTGGATGTTAAAGATGACACTTTTACAGAACAGGGATTAACAATTTCCAGCCGAAGGACATTTGTATACCATTAGTCTAACTCAATCAGGGGACTAATTCAATCAAAGGCACAGTGGGCGTCTTGACATGGGGGCATCTGTCACACTGACTTCTCACTGCATCCTGCAGTGACATTTGGCTACAAAATTCAGCTTGACAGAGGCCCTCAAATAGCCGGCGGTCTGTCAGACAACGCACACACGAAAACAGCCAACACACAGACGCACTAACACACTCCTTAAATTCACAACATCACACTTTTTTTGTGTGTTTGCAGCCACCTGCAGATGGACATGCAAACATTACAGCACAAGCGTCCTTCTACTTCATCATCAACGTGCCCCTGCTTGGGCCTTCTTCCTTTGGAGATAACCGTTCTCAAATCAATACTGCTTAATTGCTCAGTTTTCTACATGTAGCAACGCCGGGATGTTCACATCTTAGTTTGCTGCAGCAAATTACAGCTTGTTCACCTCCAAACACACATCCGCCTGTTAATCTTAATCATACTGATAGGTAGTTCTTATGTGACCTCTTACACAACGCATGAATGCCAAATAATCACAAAAATCATCATCATCATCTTGATTAAAACACCTTTTTTAGTCCCCGCATACAAGCAGGCGCAGCACATTAGCTTATCCTTCCGTTAGTGTAATTATTTGTGGTCCAACACACAAACGCCACTGTTGTGTTTTTTGTGATGATGTAACTGTTGCACTGATGGCAAACTTTTTGCTGTTATGTCACTCAATCCTTTTCAATAACTGCTCCTACTTTCCATTTGGATATCACTTTTCAAACACTTTCAACTGTATGTTTCTGTACTTGAAAGTGAAACACAACGTTTAGGCCTCCATGACAGACAGCACATCCTACTGAAAAGCATAAGTGGCAGAAAGGTGAAGCAGAGGTCAACGCAGTGTCAACTGAACCATGTTTGACTACAGATGTCTGGGCTTTGTGTTGAGATTTTGTTTCTATAAAATGTATTATTTTCCCCCAACTGTAAGAACATGCAGGTCGTGTAGATCTGACGCAACTGAAAACCACTACAAATGTCTGCTTCCTGGTGACTATTACATAAAAACTACAGAGAACAAGACCTCAGGTTAGTGTGAAGGCCTGTGACCCCACGACCTTTAACTGAGCGTGGATCACGGCCTAGTTCCTCTACATTAAAAAAAAAAAAAAAAAAATGTCAAGCATGGAAATGAGAAAAATAATTCAAGTAACGCACATGTGCCTGTTATACTGAACATTTAGTTTATGGAAATATAAACACAATCAGTATTATATGGATCATACAGTATATATATGTTCTATTATGAAAAATAGGACACACACACTTTGTTGCTGTGTCTGTAAATGTCATGAGTGTACTGTAGGTTCCCTCACCTTGCAGCTCGGGGGTTTTAGGGGTAGTCCCGAGGCAGGATTTCCTTGATGCTGAGTGGTATTAGTCTGCTGGGGTGAGTGGGAATCCTCGGACTCTTTTCCACTGTGGTAGACCACCCTATCAGAGATATGAATACTTGAAGCACAGCCCATGCTTCAACTCACTTCAGCCTTTTTTTTTTTTTTTTTTTTTTGCGCAAGTGCTTTACTTTGAGGCTATCCGAGTGTCATTCGCACTTTCTTTTCTTCTTCTTTTTTAAGGTCCACTGTCCCTCCTAAGGATTAATATCTGAAATTGTGTATAAATACATATGTGTGTATCATCTAGGCCACAGCAACGCCGGTTCTCCGACTGCTCTAACACAAAGCATGAATAATATATCTGTCTATCCCCCACCCCCTGACCAGGAAGCTGATTTCCTCCCTCTCTCTTTCTCACATGAAGTTAATTGGAGGTCTTTAATCAAAGCAGCTGTCTTATCCTCGAAAACTTGGATTCCGTTATTCTTGAGCTGGGCTGCTCAGATCCCCGTGGACGATTTTTTTTTTTTTTTTTTATACCTCACTCCGGCTCCTATTCTCGCCCTCTTCGTACCACATCACCATTTTCTCATTTTCCCTTCAACTTCACTGTTATCAACTAGCCTCGGCCTTAGAAAAACGCACACACCATGCAGTCCCCGAGCCGGCTTCATGCAATAGTTTTATCCATTTTGTGTGTCCAAGGTTTCATGTGTAGTCGTCCTCCCCCACCCCGGAGCCATCAAAAAAATGATGCTTTTTTAATCGCTCTCTCTCCCTCTCCCTCTCTTAAACAATCTGGTTGCCCACTTCAGCTCAAGACACGGGCCATAAACCGGTTCTCACGACACTTTGCTCCAGTCCTGAGCGGTTCATCATCAACAGGCTGAAATATTCACACCGCGGGGTGTTATTCTGGCCGGTCGCTCCGATATCAAACACCCTCCGTGAAACATAATGCCATTGTGCAGTCCGACACAACACTCCATTTATCAGCCCCAATTCGCCAATTTAGGAAGCGGAGAAATCTCGGCGGACGGCTCGCAAATCTCCATTCAGACATCCGCCGCCCGGTTGAGGATCATCCGCCTGATATAAGAGGTCCAAACCCGGGTGCAGTTGGCTACAGTGTCACCAGGCTCCGCGGTTTTCTCTCATTCTGGAGGAAAAAAGGGATGTAGAGTCTGTCATGCTGTAGCCTCATATGTGGAGGTACTGCCTCTGGAGAATGCAATCGCTTAAGAGACACCCAGAGAAAAATCTTTAAAAAAAAACAAAAAACAAAAAAAACACAACAAAACAAAAAAACAAAAAAACAAAAAACCCAAGACCGCTCCGTGTCCACAAGTTTCGGATGTGAAATCGCGGACGGCAGGATTATTCACGGTTGAAAGAGCGGAGGCGAGGCAGGACCGAGCTACATAATGCTGATTTTATGTTTGTCTTTTCTCTGCCTTTTTTCTGGCGTTTGCCCTTCCAATTCTTCAGCACTGCTTGACAGCGGCACATCCAATAAAAGCACCCGCAAGGATTGACCTACAGCCTTTACTGACGTTAATGCAAATGAGCTCCGCGCAGCTAATCGGCGTCGCGCTCGGCGCCGCTGGGTGGTCCTCCGCTTTCCGTGGGAACTTTGAACGCAGCAAAAACGCCCACACAGACAAACGCTGGGCTGAAGGCAGGTAAAAAAGCTGGCTGAACGTTTCCCTGCACGTCGCACATGTGCGGACCGGCTGAACGCTGCTTTTTGTGGGGTTTCACGGTGATATGTAGCTGCGCAATTATTACAATTTACAGCGGTAGTTAAACGTTTTTGAACACCCAGTAAAACATTTCTCTGGTCGACTCTCAAATCTATGGAATACCAAGAGGGCCAAAATGAATTACATTTAATGGTATGTTATTAAAAAAAAAAGAGAACAAAACAAAATTATAAATGAATCAGTAAACTGTGTAATGAGAGCTTATTTAAATTATATTATGAGATGTTACTTCATCGATGACCAAATTATTGGAGTTGATTCAGAATCAAGTTGATTGCCATAGGGTTTACTTTTTACACACAAGGAGTATGCCTTGATATGTTGGTGCATAACAATAAACATATTAAGAGAAAAGAAAAAAAGAAAAGCTAATAAATAAATACAAATATGACAATAATATAAACAACGTTTAATGTTTAAAAAGATCTGTACAGTCAAGGGTTGGAACACAATGGTTGGAATGTGCAAAAGTACATAGTATAAAGAATATATGCAATGTACAGAGAAAATACCAAAATGATAATGTAGCTGAGACCAGCTGCAGTCCAGAAGAAACCGTTATTGTGGCTCCTAATTGTTATCAGGGTTGAAATTGATGGTTATTTCCATCATTGATTCATTTAACAACTTGATCAATTCATTCATCACTAATTCTGTTAACAAATATTAAAAAATGCACATCACATTTTCCTAGAATCCAATGTGTTTCTGTCAAATTGCATGTCTTGTCCACTATCCAAAATCCCAAACTAGATTAAGAAAACCACCAAATCCTCACCTTGCAGAAGTTGATAACAATAAAAAGGTTTTGTGTTTTTGCTTTTAAAATACTCAAATGATTTATTGAATATTCCAAACGTTTCTGAGTAATTGTCTGACCAATCAGTAAATCGCCATCTGTTTCATCTCTATTTTTTTCATAGCATTTATATTTTAAAATGGACCTTATGATAATGTTGATTTTTTTTGTTCACAACAATAATGAAACAAGATGATTGAACAAAGAATATAAATACCTTAATTGAGCACAGTATAGCCTAATATACCCACACATAGTCCTTTTAATAAACTCATAATGCTTTTACCACATATGAGTATGGTACAATATAATCCAGTACAATAAAACACAGCGTTGGATTTCAAGCATGAAGCTCACTTTGTCTTAATGTTAAGAAAGGACAGTTTGTTCAGCTTTTCATCATAAGAAGTGAAACGTGACTGCTTTGTCAACCAGTAGGTGGTGTTTGGCTCCTCTGGTGTTACTACCAATCCTTTCTGGGCCCTGATCATGTATTGATCTATGTGCCTTCTCATCTTTGTTGCAATGATGCCTGACAGGAGCTTCCATGTTGTGCAGAGGCCACTATAGGCCGGGAGATGGGAGGAGTTGCTCCGTTCTGGGGGTCCGTCATGAGCAGGACTAGCCTTGGGTTAACCACTCTGGGTGCTCCCTGGTTCATTTGTGCTGCCAGGCCTTCATGGAGTGCAGTTTGTTCCTTTAGCCAGTAGGTGTGGATCATAGCTGGTGCTGTGACACTCTTTTGGATGTCTGCCATTGATGGTTACTGTCTTGTTCAGGGAGGTGTTTCTCTATGGGGGATACTGCTGTCCATCTTGTAGCCAAGCATCTCTAGGACCACTGTACTGTTTACCAGCTTAATGATCTCAGCTATGGTAGCAGTAGGGACATTATATATATATATACTGTGTGTGTATATATATATATATATATATATATATATATATATATATATATATATATATATAATAGATAGATAGATAGATAGATAGATAGATAGATAGATAGATAGATAGATAGATAGCATTATATACTTGTCATTGCACTCTGGTGGACAAACTATGTAGTAACATTTATTTGAAGTTGATATCAGCACATAACATGAGGCTGGCTGACTAACTTTACAGTTTACATGCAGCGGAAGTGCAACACACACACACACACACACACACACACACACACACACACACACACACTGGCTAATCACTTGTGGTGTTTGCAATACAGGAAATGGTTGTGCAATACAGTTGTCAAGGTAAAATAAAAGCCGTTGATGCATTTGAAGACAAGTAGATTTGTCAAAGACGGAGAAAGAGAGCAACGATTAGCATCAAAGAAGCAGAGACCCTGACTGACGTATGAGCTCCAAGAGCGCTGGATACTACATTTCCCATAATGCAGGGGTCAGCAACCTCTTTGATATGAAGTGCCATTTTTTAAATCTTCTTGTGAATCCATGTGCCATATAAACATTAAGGTTAGCATTACATTTAATTATGACACCACTTTAGGCTGCCATCCTTATGAAAACATCAAATAAACATCAAACCAAACTTTCAAATTCTGTGGCTGTTGATTCTCCTTGGGTCGTGCAATACAACCCCATTCAATATCAGTATCAATAATATTAGTTTTTTTTTTTTTTTGTAGCTTTAAGCAACAAATAACAAGTTGCTTTAGACAGGACATGAACAAATAAACCAAAATCTCTCAAAATATGTATTGCTTCTCTAAAAACAAAAACACACCAGTTTAAAGAATGTAAGTGTTAAATAAATCCACGTTGGAGATATGACAGATGACAGCACATAAATAAATCCACAGACAGATCGTGTTCAATTCTTCATAAGCTTTCACTGGCTGCATTATTCATGAGGGGATTTATATTCATTGCTGTCTTATCATCTGTCATGTTTGAGTGTTTATCAGTTATCATCATTGTACTTTGTGCTGCTTCTCATACTTTGCTTTAGTCATGCTTTTTCCAACCGTCCTGAGAAAATCATTTTTGCACTTATTATAATTGCAGTTAAAGTGAGTATATCAAGTGTGAGTGTTCGTCCTCTGTAGTTTTTTAAATACACAAACGTCCCTGCATGAAGATCACAGCATTGAATTGTTATGTGAAAATTATCTCAATATTGACTGAAGCTTGTAAAATTTATTTTGGATGTCTTGCGTTGTAAAAATAGCTTTTCAGAGCAGAACAAACGTCTGACAAACACAATATTAATATTAATATATCAGCCTCCAATAACCCAAAATGTTCTCTAACTATTACATCAAATCAGAAGCTGAGCTTCATAAGCTGTTATTATTTAAATTACAGAATTAGCTGATTTGTTGGTTAAAATTAATGTGATTTTTGACTGTAAAAAGGATGTTATACCTGTTATTTGCATGGTATTTGGAGGATTTCTGAGACTCCTTTCACACTCACTCTTTATTTAATAGATGTGAATGCATTTGTTGTTGTGGTTGAAAAATTCAAATTAAGAAAAGGAAATTGATGTATTCTGGGCATTTCTATACATGCTTGATGAAGAATCCTGTGGTCATACTGTATAAAGCTTAAGTGCTCCATTATACCGTTCACTGAAAGGAGTTGAGCCCTAGATAATCTCCCTGTCCTAGTTCACCTTCCTTGCTCTGTCTCTGACTGTTACAGGAAATCAAGAAACCCTGGAAGGGAATCTTGAAAGGAGCTTCACCAGAAAACGTTTTGTGTTTCTTCCTAGTTCAAGGTCATCCTTCTTTTAGTAAGAGAACACCAGGTGGGCTTACAGTAGATATGGTCACAATAACCTGCTGTACAGATGTTTCTCAGGTCATGGCAAGGATTCACCATTATAGTCCGAGAAAAGGTATTTATTTATTAAATGTTTAAAAATAAAATTAGAAAACACAAACTCATACGTACATTAAAAACACAAAACTCTGAACTCTACACAGAAACACAAACACACACACACACACACACACACACACACACACCAAAAAAGCATCATAAAACAAGAACCACCTGATCATTTCTGACTGATCCCTCTTCAAAATTCCACTTTGAGTTTTGCAGGTAATAGCTTCCACATTTGATCCATCGAACAGAAAAGGCTGTTTGCCCAATTGAGAATTAACAATTCCTGTTGGATTCTCCACCTTCTACTGCTATTTGTTAAGCATGATTGTAATCGAGTCACTGGCCGGGATCTAACCGTGTGATTGGGCCATACTTGGCGCGGTTTTGCTGTGCGTGCAGATACCCATCAAACTTTTTAATATGCCAGAAAAATATTTTTTATGTTCTTATACACAGTTTGTCAAATGCAATATGCCAAAAATACCAGGATGTCCTGCATCCAGTTGCATTTTCTGACTATTCGGACTCACTGGCTATTCTGACTCTGCACAGCTGATGTATGGGCAAGGTTCAAAGTTCAAGGTGCAGTGTTTTCCAGGGGTACACCTGGACATGTCTCCAGTCTACATGACATGTAGAGACAGACAACCATTCATGCTCACATTCACACCTACGGGCAATTTTGAGTCATCAATGAACCTATCCCCATCCTGTATGTCTTTGGACTGTGGGAGGAAGCCGGAGAACCTGGAGAGAACCCATGCTGACACAGGGAGAACATGCAAACTCCACACAGAAGGAACCCCGACCCGGGAATCAAAGCCGGGACCCTCTCACTGTGAGGTGACAGTGCTACCCACTACACCACCGTGCAGGTTTTAACTAATCAAAGATCTTTCTGATCAGAGCCTTCACATATATTAAATCTACTAGAGTTAAACATGTTCCACTTTGGCCATAGTCGCTACAGCAAATTGTGTTCTTCATCCCTTGAAAGTGCCTGACAACTGACCCAGTCCAGTGCATTGGAGTGTACCTCAGAGTCTTTTCTGATACTTCCACTAGGGGGCGTCAAATGAGTGCCTTTCCATAATCTACAAATGGTGACTTTATCATATTTTAGAGGCTGAATTAAAAAAAAAAGTTTACTCTCTCCACACAAGTCATTCTTTAACTTTAGGGTTTAAGTAGGTTATTTAAATAAGATATTTTTGATGGCCTTCTTATCATCTAAATGTTTTTCTGTTGCTCTCTAATGCAAATGTTACATACTTTATAAGTCGCTATAAATCGGGCCATGTACCATTCAGCAGTGACTCCATTTCATGTCACTGGTGTCTATTGAACAATTGGGATTTGTAAACAGTTCAGTCTCACATTCCGTCCAGACACAACACAGAAAACAGTTTTTCTTTCTACACTGCGGCTGTGCTGCTGTGCTATGTATCGTCTGCACACATTGTGCTCACAATATCTTTGTTTAACACACGGCTGTGTGTGTGTGTGTGTGTGTGTGTGTGTGTGTGTGGATGAACTCGGGATCGTCTTTCCTTTCTGCTCGGGGCCAATGACACATGGCTGAATCAACGTTGTGTTTTATAGTCCTAAATCATAAATCATTTTAATGAACTCCAGTATACCAATATCAATCCAACTTCCTGCAATCCAAATGAAAAGAAGATGGTTGTTTCAAAGACAGACGGTCACACGGAGAATCCACAGATCACACTGCCGTCGCTTGGATGACAAACAGAGGAACGATACAAAAGTGTGACAAGCAAAGTTTCCCTTTATATACAGAGAGTTAGCTACTGTATGCTGGTGAGAGTGCATTAACACACTGCTGTGGCACCTTTGACCTTGAGCCTATATTTAGACTGGGAACCAAGGACACTCATGTCACAAAAATAATTACTTTTTTGTTATTTTTTTCTCTTTTGAAAATGTTCAAATTTGTCATTAAACAAAAAGGTACTCCAGTGACTTTTGCACATAAAGGTCACAGTTGTTTGTCAAATCCTGGAAGAAGTCTGTAAATTCATAACTGAAGTCCTGCATTACAACTGAGGGCATGAGGTTTGAAAGACGTGGTCAATTACACATGAGACGTCTCTGTCAGTGAGGCGAGTTTCTCTTATCTCCCATTTGTCATGACTTATATATATATCGCATTATTCCACTGTTTTTCCCAATATGGGCAAATAAAACCAACATTTCTCCGGGACACTGTTTACTGTGATACTGTATGAATAGTCCACAGACTTCAACATGTGGATCCCCTCTGGCTCACTGTTCTAGATTTAATTCAGACTATTAAGTCTCCAATAGTCGAGCGAACATGAGAGGATGACTGTTGTTTTCCCGCAGACATTGAAGCCTAATCATTACCAGATCCCAATCAATCCCTCTGTTTAGAGGCAGTTGTTGAGGCAGCTGCAGTATTGCGTAATTAGGCAGCTGTACAAACAAGCAATCCATCTGCAGAAGACTAGGCTGACATGGAAGCAGGGGGAAAAAAAGAGGTGCGACTGAACAGCTGTGAGGAGAAGCGACTTGGCTCCTAGTGAACGTGTCACTGACACACAGTCACCTTTAATGCGGAGGGGGATTCTCATAGTGATTTATCAGTGCAGGAGGTGGCCAGCAGGCCTCGTCACAGGCCGCAGCCGTAGCCTGATAGCGTTCACCCCGTAGTGCCTGATCCCAGCCTCATTGTGACAAAGTTGAAGCAGTTAAATAGGCGGCATGCTTGTGCCGAATGTCAGGGAGACGCACATAACCAGGATGTGTCTGCTGGCAGCCGACTGTAAAGGTCCACGTTGAATGTTGTCACAGCGGGGTCTGAAAAAGCTTAATCAGGCTGAGGAAATATGGATACAGCCTGTTGCTTGAACTGGATCAATCCTCCAGTGGTTGTTCACAAACAGTGGTGGAAGAAATACTCAGATCTAATACTTAAATAAAAGCAATACTAGTGTTAAAATACTCAGATACAAGTAAAAGTCCTGGATGCAAAACTTGAGTTACGCTTAACTTTTTGAGTAAAAGTAGCGTCAAAATGCACTTAAAGTACAAAAAGTGTACAAAGCTTATTATAGAATAACCACTGGATTATAAATATTGAATATTATATATCATATTGAAATCTGTTTAAAGGTGGAGCTTTAACTATATAATGCTAGCTTGTGGATTTCCCTTATGTTAACTTATACATCATGTTTAATTTGTTGATTATAACTTGTGTTATTGAATTTGCAATTATTCTAAAGTTAACAAATAAATATGTGGAGTAAACAGTATTAAAAATATACCTCTCCAGTGAGGTGGAGTAGAAGTATAAAGTAACATATAAAGGAAATACTCCAGTAAAGTACTGATCTAACTACATTGTAAAAAATAAGAGAGATTTATGTTAGAAAATTAAAACATTGTTAAAGTGCAGAGCCGAGGAAACAAATCAAATACCAGCTAACCATGAAGATAAAGGCATTTTATAGTTGCCTAAACTTTCCCTGCTGTGTGTAGTTACCACCACTAGATAGCAGCAGAATACAGACATCTGTTTAAAGTAATTCAAAGCCATTTTTTCTGTTAACCTTTGCAATTCAGTGTATCAGACAACAGCTCACTTTATTGCTATAGCTTATATGATTAGCTCTGATATCATTTATTATTTTTCCATAGTCACAATTGTCTTGAACTGATTGACTCCCCTATAAGGCAAGGCAAGGCCTTGAACTGATTGACTCCCCTATAAGGCAAGGCAAGGCCTTGAACGGATTGACTCTGATTGACTCCCCTGTAAGCTGCATAAAGTCCTGTGCCACGGATTGAAATGAAAATAAATAAAAAAAAAGTTAACTTTTTTATACAAAAGATGAATTTGATGGTGCACACGGCATTCATTTGATAGAATCTTAATTTAATCTTATTTAAATTGTCATTAAATAAAGTAATAGTTACTAAGACACTGCCTTGAAGTTAAATAAAAAATATTTTTTAACTGTTTTTTTTAAATTAATATTAATAAATTAATCAGTTAACTTTTTTATATCTTCACAGTATATATTTTATGTGCATTAACAGTCGTCTGGTTTATATAATACAATTATGCAATATTTCTCCCACTGACACATCAGCCTGTTTAATGTTCACAGGTGCTACAGTATGTAAACTGGTTCCATTGGTACCAGGTGAATAGAGTCAAGTTCACCCACAATGACCTATTCAGCTTAATGTGTGGTACATAGTACTTCACTGCTGTGTTTAAGTATAATATGGATGTACTTGTACTTAAGTTTTTCCATTTTTGCTTCTTTATACTTTCTACTACATTTCAGAGGGAAACATGATTAATTTTACTACATTTATTTAATCACTTTAGTTCTAGTTAATAATTTGTTCTAGTTCTAGTTCCAGATTCAAAAAACTATGACCAGCTTCTAAAATACGATGCATTGTTAAAGATAAAACTGCTTAATGGTAAGATGTTAAAAATGATCTCCACCTTAACAAGCTGATCCTAACACATTAGTGATGACACTATGATAGGACCCGATCTGATCTGATACTTAAAGTACATAGATTTTTGTAATACTTCTGGATTTTTACTTTGGTAAAACTTTGGACTACAGGACTTTTTCTTGTAATTAAGTATTTTGTTATACTTGATCTCTATTTTTTATGTCAATTAACAAACATAAGTATGTTAAATATAGCAAATGATCAAATAACAAAAGCACACAACTTCTTTTTTATATTTAATAATGTTGCACAATACAAAACAACACTTGCATTCATCTGTTGAGCCACACTTCCCTTGAATTCATTGTTTCAATAAATATCAAGGCAGACTTTAAGAGTTAAACATCCTATAACCTACTCGATATGCAAAGGAATCATAAAACATCTTCACATCAAAGCATCTTTCATTCTTAACACATGTTTGCTTTGCACATAAAAAGCAGCCAATCAGTTCAGTCAGAATGACTCGTAGCATATAACTGGCCCAGATTTGCAATAGGAGAAAAGGCAAAAGGTAGACAATATCTGATATGGACCGCATAACTTTAGTAAGTAAATATATAAAAACACTAATTGTCGGGAAATCCAATAAAGAGTATGAAAAATATAAATAGAACTTTGTCTGTTCAATCAATCTATACAAAACAATTTACTAGCGATAAGAAATTTATATTGTTTAATGACCTACTTAACAATTTTTATACACTATTTTTTTTATAAAAAAAGATATGCTGGAAAAAAGATTATGATGTCCATGAGGAAGTAGCTTCTCTCCTCCTTGTTTGATGAATTTCGCATACCAAATTGTACCTTGTCCTCAAAGTCATGACTCTTAGACGTATGAGCCATTCAGCTTCACAACAGCCAGGCCAGAAATGCAGTTAATATTGAGATTACTGATCGAAGTAAAGTTATCTTCATTACTTGTCCATGTCATATATACGGACTAAGCTGTTTGCAAAGGCACTGTGATGCAGCAACGTCAAATTAAACAGTTCCTACATGTTAGTTTAAGACATAAAGAACATTTTTTTGTTTCTTACAGATTTGAACAATATATTCTAGTCACCACTTTGACTTTGGTGCAGCGGTGACACCTAAACACACTTTTTCTTCTTCTTTTTTAAAGAAATCTTCCGTAGATTTGGGATTAGTGTGCACATACACAATTGACTGACAATAAAGATTCAATAATAATAGTGGAATTAAGATTCCACACAGAAGCTTTAATCTTCAAAGCTCAATAAAAACTGCCTATTTCTGGCAAGGCTAGTGGAAGTAGGACTGCAGGGTACCGCGGCGGCGGACATCAGTTGTCCAGCAGTGGAAGCCACCACCCAGGGAGTTGGCATGGCGAATATTCACCTTTATGGTCTTGATACCTGCAACAAAAACACATTTATGTGGTATTTTCTTCACAAATGAAGGTCCGAACATCTGTTGAAATGAGCCTTAAATGATTCAGAAATATGACTCACCGAGACTCTCGAACATTTTCTGAATCGTGCCCTCGTTGGCGTCAACCATCACGCGCTTCTCATCCAACATCAGGACGTTCATGGACAGCCATTTGGAGGACATCCACAGTGGATGGCCTGCATGGAAAGAAAGGAGTGGGGTTTTAAACCAAAAACCTTAGAATGTGTGTTTTGTTTATCTGTAAGAGAAGGTCAACACCCACCGTCAGGCATCAGAGGTGTCGGAGGTTTCACAATAGTCCATCCGGCCTTCTGGAACATTTCGATCTGAGGTCGAGGACAAAGAGCAGTAGTCAACGAGGAGCGCTTCGAGTTAAGATATCAGTCCACAAGAGAGCAGCACAGGACATTGTGAGAAATGAGAAGCAGCCTTTCCAGTCCTACAGTACCTGGCGACATGGACGATCAGGGTTCGACAGCACCAGCCCCGGCCCGATGATGTTAAAAGTTGCATCAATGTGCATGGGGTTGGGGTCCTTGAAAGAGATGATGTGGACATTGTAGTCTGGAGCCAGATGGCGGCGCATCCACTCAATTCCCATGTAATTTGTAACCTGCAAAACAACAGGAGGTTTGAGGAAGTTGCCCTTAAACTTCTGTCCACCTGTATATGTTCTGAGTGAGTCATGCACACACAGAAAGAGAAAGGCCTCTGTAAGTCATCTAGAGATTAGCAGCGGCTAATATTGCTTTATCTAATCTCCATTCACTCACCACGTGGCCGACATTTCAGCAATAGACGTTGAAACTATAGACTTCAGAATTTGTACCTGAGGGGCTTTAAGAAAGTCCCCCTCCATATCAGACAGCAGACATGTGCACAAATGTGAAACAGCATTCATACTTGACTCCTCTGGACAAACAGGTCCCTCCCAGCTCGGATGAAGTCGGCGGCATCGAAGCAGGGCTCGTGCTCTGTGGTCACAAACTTCCCCTCGGCAGCCAGCTTGTGTCTGTCCTCCACCGTGCGGATGGGGTAGTCCTGAAAGACATACGCAATAATGATTTACACTCAGTCCACACCGTTAACGTCCTAATCTCACAAGATAAGGCCTCACCTGATCATACAGCTCATCGGCCATGGTGGGTTTAGGAGCAGTGGTCCATTTAGCACCGTTTTTGAAGTACTCCTTGATCAAAGGTCTGTAAGCTCTGTACTCAAAGAAACGAGCCCTCCAGGCCATCGGAGCCTCGATGATCTCGTTCCCCACAACCAGGAGGATGTCTCTGGGCATGGCAGCATACATGCCTGTGATTGGATTACACAAAATATTCAACAAAAAAACAATGTGATACATCGACTTCTGTTATATTCACATCAACTGTGTAACTTAAAGTGGCATTACAGAATTAAAATACTGAATTATAAGCCTTTCAAACTTTGACTAAATTCAAAGTAGTATGGAGTAAAAAGGAGAATATTTCCCTCCTGAATGTGATGGAGTAGAGGTATACGGTAGCAGTAAATGGAGATACTTGAGTAAAGTACCTAATTATTGGCTTTGGTCTTTGAACTACACACATTTAAGACATACAGTGTAATTATATATATTAACAGTTTCTGAAAATATCTATAGTTATACCTCTGCTTTGTCTATTTCTCTACCTGATGATGTGAAGTCTGGAGTTTTATATTCATCCAACCATTCCAGGGGCTCCGGCCTCCTCACAGTGACGCCCTCGTGACGTAGAATATTGCACATTTCCTCAATCTCAGCAACAGCTTTTTTCAAGTGGTCCGCAGGAAAAGACCGGCCCCCGTATGTCTGGTAGAAGGGCCAATACTTCTCATATGTGTTAGCCTGTGGAGAGGTTCACAATATGACAACCTGGACTTGATCTCATTGTCTAATGTCTCATTTCACAGGTTTCACGAGCTTACTTTCACTTCCACAGTGAAGGGAGGCACACAGGCGTTCTCAGCGCGACCCACGATCACCTCCTCAAGAGGGTCCCATTCATTGTAGCTGCACACGGGACATTCCTGCAGGGCAGGCTCAGTAACGTGTTCAGCTGCACGTTGCGGCTGTGCAGCTGCTGCACTGGAAGTGCTCTGGAAGGCCCTCTGCACCCATCCAGTCACCGCCCGGCCCAGCTGCCAAGGGAAGAAAAAAGGAGTGTGACTCGCTTCTTTTCTTCTTTCTTTTTTTTAAAATGTTGTGCAGCACAAACATTTCCGTTCATTTTGTGACATTACTGAGAAACACTTTTGTACATTTAAAAAAATATTACATTTTCAGATAAAAACAAACAATTTGCATGTATATATATATATATATATAAACTAGCTATCAAAACTATGTGTTTGTTTGTCGGTTATTCTATATAAGCTCCAGATATAAAACTGAAATTAGAAGTGAAAGAAAATAAATAACTTGGCTGAAGAAAAGAAAATGAATAAAAAATGAATAAAAACACAGTAAGACAGAATAGGCTGATAAAAGTAACTAGGCTGATTTGTTTGGTGCTAAAGTGCATTTGTTGGTACATATACAGTACAGAGAGAGAGAGAGAGAGAGAGAGAGAGAGAGAGAGAGAGAGAGAGAGAGAGAGAGAGAGAGAGAGAGAGAGAGAGAGAGAGAGAGAGAGAGAGAGATTTTGGTCATCTGCTGGCTCAGGAGCAGCTCCAGTGTCACTGAGTCTGGGAGCGCATCTGTTGCAAACAGCTGTTCGCTGTCACTCAGTGACCAACACAGACAACTGGACAACTGAAACACTCGATCAGAGAAAACAAAGCAATCAATCAATGAATGAATCTGATCTCGAGTGAAAGAAGCTGCTCAGCTAGTGAAGAAACATATTTTTCTTTATTCACGCTTTTATGTGCTTTTGTAGTTCTATCTATTCTATTTTAGGAAGGAGGAGAAAGAAAAGAAGAAAAACGAATAAGACCCGACACCACCATGATACCAACCATTGCTCCGATCAGATGGGCAGCCTCGGCCCCCCTGCTACCTCCTCTCAGACACCTGACTCGCAGCATTGTCCAATATGAGCGTCAATGTAACCAAACGGCAGCGCAGGATCCACCTCTCTACTCACGAATGAAGACGCCTCAGCGCCCAGCCCGCTTTATAGCGGCGGGCCTACGTGCCTCTTAGACTATTGGTCGCTTTCATGTCGTGGGGCAACGTGACTTGAGAAAAAGTATTTCTGAAACACGATTCCTGACGCGCCAGCAAATTCTTATCAACTGGACTACTTGGTGTTAAACGTTTCCAAGGACAGGATCTGAAAATGAATTTATTTCATTGTGCAGAAACTTTGTGTTGCCCTCCTCCTTAGTTATTTGTCCTGAATGAATAAGGAACGTAAGTATTGGCTTTGCATAAATAAACTTAAATGACTGGAATTGTGTTTGCTTCACACATTTATCCTATTTAGTGATTACATTTATTTACTTATTTATATTTCCTGTATTGATCCTAAGTGAAGGCCAATGGTAAAACGTATTAAAAAAAGAACACATCTGCCTTTACTGTGTAGTGCTTATGTGACTGTGTGCAGTGTAATATAATAATAACATCAACAGTATAATATTGGCATCATATTGTTTGATAAAATTCCCAAGAACACTCTGGAAAAGCACAGCAAAGGGTGAAAATGAGTGGACAAAAAAATAGATATCCTTGTGCAGGCACCACATGCTCCACTGGACTGTGCTCACAAGAGTTTCGCAACCCAGAGACCTCAGTGACCTCTGATATCCTGCCCTTGGGAGAAAAAAAATCTCTGGCTGATGCCCAGGGTTCATAGGATATACGCACTGAGGATGCCTTCAGCTTGCATGTAAAGCTCATGTTGTATACTCCTGTTTGAATTCTTTCCTTGTTGTGAAATTAGAGAAAGGATGAATAAACATTTCCATCTACTGACTACATGGCTGTACACAAGACAGAGAACAACTATACTATAAGCTCTGATAGAGCTGAAGCAACTCTCTCAAATACTGAAATCATTAGGGGGTTTAGCTCAGGAGGTAGAGCGTGTTGGCTGGCGACCGCAAGATTGCCGGTTTGATCCCCGGCTCCTCCTAGCTGAGTGCCTGGTGTCCCGGAGCAAGACACCTCACCCTAATTGCTCCTGACGAGCTGGCTGTCGCCCTGTGGTTGACTACGCCGTCGGTGTGTGAATGTGTGCGTGCACTGCACTATAATCCATTTAATCCATTTACCATTATTCCATCTTTGTGAAGTCTCTCAATCAGACTTTTCAATTCCTCTGGCAATTATTTTCCATGTGGATCCTCGATGCAGACATGCAGATCGACACATCTCATAGGTCCAGAACTGAGAAAGTTCTGGTGTTCACAGGTCTTTGTATAACTATGTTCATGCATTTAGGCTAATTGGAAATCACAGGTGTACCCCAAGAATAACAGATGTTAGAAAATTTGAGGGTCCTGGAATTATTGACCATTCAATGTTTAACATATCTAAAAAGAGGGTTAACATAATTTTTTTTTTTTTTTTTTTGCTTGATATTGAATGACATTTCCCTAATTACACAGTCTGTGAGGGAAATTCCTATTTAATCATGTATGGCTGTCTGTCCTCAATACGTATTGCAGAACCATTTGCCAACAGGGGTGTCACCAGACAAGCCCATTAGTGCATGATAAAACAATGACCCTTTGATCTGGGACACCTGGAACCCCCCGTTCTGCAGGATGCCAGGATGTAAATTCAACTGTATTATAAGTGCGGACAGAAACAGCGACTCTTCAGTCACTCCTGGGTCGTTCTGGGAATGGCTCATGCTGCAGCATTAAAAGATCTTCACAGATTCGGATATTATGTCTTCTGGTATTTCATTGCCAAAATCTCACCTGCGCTAGACTTAACTGATATTTCGCTGCAATGACAGATGGGGGGCTTGTCCGGGATTGCTGAATTCAAGGATTTCCTGAGACACACCGACAGGTCAACTGTCACCCAACGACCCGAAGACTGGATTCAGGAGCCCAAAGCCTCTCCCGAACAGAGGATCGTAACCGACCAAAGGGGGTTAGAAAGGAAGGTGCCTGAATCAGTTGTGCATCACGGAATCCTTGAGACAGCAATCCAAAAGGAAAAAGAATTGAAAAGGTGAGGACATAATATCTGATAATATTCGAATCTAGAGGCCTAATGGGTGTTGCTCACGTGCGGGCCGACGGTTCTATCAACAATGTCTGGGACACGCTGATCAAAATTACTCGCGTTTAAGGGCCAAAAGGTCTATTATCGAGGTCTGCAGACGTGTTAATTGAGTTAAGCTAACCAGGGGTTGGCATCTGGACTAACTGAGCTCCAAAAGTCTATTGACGGCAGCTGAGAACGTGTTAAAAGAGCTAACAAGGGGTTAGCCCCCACTCCAGGAGGACTGATCTGGACTAGACGTAGGCGCTATCTCATTGAAAGGTCCCAACTGGCTGAGCGCAGTTAAACTTTTTATCCTATTTTATCCAGGGTCCATAACGGTAGCTGAGAACGCGTTAAAGGAGCTAACGAGGAGTTGGCACCCAAGTTCAGGAAGACTGATCTGGATCAGACGTAAGGGCTTATCACCCTTTCAATGAAAAATAAATGTAAACGCAGAAGAATGGCAATTCTGACCAGAGGACAGTTATACTCACGACTCTCAAGTTTTTCATTTAGTTCAGCGTGAGATTTTGGCTGAAGGTACGTGTCCACAGGCAGTGTTGTATCCATGCTTCCCATTCATTGTCTATGTAAGAAGCCGTGCAATGCCTTCGCGTTGTGGCGAGTGACGGGGCGCCGCCTCCCCCAAGCTCTCGAAAATCTTTTAAACTGACCATTGTTGATCTAAAATAAAGACTCAGCAACTGCATAACATTTTTTCAGAAACACATTCCGGTGAACTATTTTCATAAAATAAGTATTTTTTAGTTATCCCGGTTATTTGTTTGCATAGCTGCATAGCTTATTATCCCATAAAATGTTTTCGTAATATAAGAGAAAGTTTCCAAATGAGCCGCCATGTTGGTCGGTTTAAAAACCGGGAGCAGACAGGACACCAGTGAAAGCGTTCGTCCAATCAGGTGCAGCCATGAAGTGTGCGTGTGATGTATGAAGGAGAGCACCTGTCAATTTGTCTACGCTTTGTCTACGTCTTGTTAACGTGTTAGGATTCACGTATATTTGAACTGGATGGCCTTCCATACACCAAGTGTGCAATACTGGAAAGCGTGTCAACTAGCATTTAAATGGCCATGTGGACACGTACCTTCAGCCAATTATGAACACTGCTGTTTGCTTAGTGCATGTACCTTCAAAGAGGTACTCACATGTGGATATGCATTCATCATATAAAAGGCATACAGTTTAAAACTACTTCTCATTAATTCACTTTCAACATTGTTTAAAGATAATTGTGCCCCAAGGGGAGGGCGCAAAGGTAAGCATCTGAGTTGTTCCACATGTGTGAAGCAGAACTTGTTTCATGTTGATCCATTTGTCTTGTGGCCCTTGTTAGTGTTGAAAATAGTGGAATGCTGCTGCTGAGCGATAATCCCTCCAATCATCTGTATTCCAGATTATTCAAGCATTTGACCTTTTCCATGATCTTAACCTACTTGTTTGGAGAAAATGCCCTGCCCCACTTTTTTTTTTTTTTACAGTTCTCGTGGCTTTCAAAGGAGAAAACACGATGGAGGTGTGTTTGATTTCTGTTCTTTTAGCAGGCCTCGTCATACTGTTCGCACTCAGAACTGTGTCCCCTTATCTTTGGATGGATATTGTGTATTTCGGAGATCTGATGCAGATTTTATTGAAGTTTGTGTCGTGGCGCAGAAGGAGACCATCCTTCTTTGTCTTAGACCGGTTCTTGGAGCAGCAAAGCAGCCAACGCGCTGCTGGCTCAGCCCGGGTATGAAGCCGGGGACACCGTGGCGCTTTTCATGGGGAACGAGCCCGCCTTCCTGTTCACCTGGCTGGCCCTGGCCAAACTGGGCTCTCCCGTGGCTCTGCTCAATCACAACATCCGGGCCAAGTCTCTGCTGCACTGCTTTAACTGCTGCAAGGCCAAAGTGTTGATAGCGGCCTCAGGTAGGAGCTCACAGCAAACCAGACACACTTGCTAAGAAGCGGTTCACTTCAGCCATTCAGACATTAAGATTGCATGTTGCTGTCAAACGTAATGATGTTTCCGGTTTCAGTAACTTTGACCTCGGTCATGCGCAAATAGTACAGCAAACAAATTATTAAGTATTTTTCTTCTTTTTCAGTTTTCAAACTTTTGGGGAAGTATTTCCATCACAGTGACCGCTACACACATTTCATCTGAATGCAACCATTTCAATGCAAACTGATTTTATATCCGATTGAAGTTTAAATTTCAAGCTCATGTTAATAATAAGGGGCTGCACGGTGGTGTAGTGGGTAGCACTCTCGCCTCACAGCAAGAGGGTCCTGGGTTCGATTCCTGGGTCGGCCCGGGTTCCTTCTGTGTGGAGTTTGCATGTTCTCCCCGTGTAAGCGTGGGTTCTCTCCGGGTTCTCCGGCTTCCTCCCACAGTCCAAAGACATGCAAGATGGGGATAGGTTAATTGGTGACTCTAAATTGCCCGTAGGTGTGAATGTGAGAGTGAATGGTTGTCTGTCTCTACATATTAGCCCTGCGATAGACTGGCGGCCTGTCCAGGGTGTACCCTGCCTTCGCCCAATGACAGCTGGGATTGGCTCCAGCCCCCCCGCGACCCTAAAATACAGGATAAGCGGTAGAAAATGGATGGATGGATGTTAATAATAAGGGTTTTCGTAGAGACGATATCATCTCAAGACTCTTTCTGGTAACTGGAACATCTACTAACCGATGAGTTATGTAAATTGTATTTTATTAGGCTGACTTTAACCCTACTTGTGTTTTTCTGTAAAGCTTCATATTTCATTGCCAGCAATGGGCCAGTATCTACATATTTGATATGGAAATTTTGTACTTCTTTATGAGAGATATCTGAACTGAAGACTTACACATGAGAAGGTTTGGTGTGAATGTAAATGTGACCTGTGACCTGTGGCCTGTGGCCATTTGGGTGTGTTTTGCAACCCATGAGTGCTTTGCGACATAGGGGTGGTTTATGACCCAGGTGGGGTTTGCGACCCATGCAAGGTTTAGATAAACATCTGAGTTTACGACTTCCATCCCTGTGAACTGAGTGGAAACACACTCACAGAAGATGGATAAATACCATGTTTGTCTCACAGCACGTTGAGTCTTCACTTTGTAACAGACCAGCATGTTGCTCTGTGATTTCTCCTCTTGATCAAGATTAAATCCCTGTTTGGACCTTGAGCTGACTCCGATCTCCTTCCTCCAGTACTAAACCATCGGGTAATTATTGTAACAATATTGGTGATGGATTGGTGTGTACGTCCCTTTCCAGAGCTGAAGGAAGCAGTGGAGGACGTGTTGCCTTCACTGACGGAGCAGGGCGTCTCCGTCCTCCTGATGACCCAACACTGCAACACACCTGGGATGGAGAGCTTCTCTGATAAAGTGGACGAGGCAGCGGACACACCGCTCCCTCGATCTCTCAGATCACAGGTTCAAAAGTCCTGCAGTTTATATTTACACCTCCGGAACTACAGGTAGTCTTTCAGTTTCACCTGATAATCCGTTCCCGAGGCAACAAGTCAGTTTCTTTGGCTGTCAAGGTGTTTGTGTCTTGTTGTATTTCAGGTCTACATAAACGTGAGGCTGGTTGCTGCAAAATGCTAAACCGAACTGAGCTGGTGCCCCTGCTCCTCCTCCTTTCCTGGCCCTGTGCTAAACTCAATGAAAGAGTCTTTTGTCGCTGTGAACCAGGAATCTGAACAGAACTGGGTGAAACAAAAACAGCTTCTAAAAAAACACCTCTACTTTCTAGCTGTTTTTTTTCTAAATAGGCTAAAGTTCACATCGCTATTATATGTCTGGGTAAGCAGCTGTCCTGTAGCGCAGTACACGCAGTTCAATGGCATACAGTTTAATATTGTTGGCATAATTCAAGTCAGAATATAGTGTAGAATTAACTAGGATTGTTACCATTAATACAATAGTGATGTTTGCAGATCTTTTGTTGTCTTATTGTGAAGGGTCAACTATCATTCCGAAGAGGAAGTTCTCTGCTTCTCAGTTCTGGGACGACTGCAGGAAACACAGTGTGACTGTTGTGCAGTACATAGGAGAGGTGATGCGTTACCTCTGCACTACACCAAAGGTAAACTGATTCTTTTTTCACTTTGTCAGTGTGACATCGTAGAAACGGGTGACAGAATTACACGGACAAAGGGGTAATGAAATTTATGAAAATAAATTAAATGTAATGAAAATGAAGATTCTGAATGTTTCCAACTCTCACTCTCCTCCCCCACGACCACCTAGCCCCTCCCCCACAACCACCAAGCTCCTCCCCCACGACCACCGAGCTCCTTCCCCTCGACTTCGGGCCCTTTGAAATCCCGTAGATCACGCCACCTTTGAAACGCAGGTCCGATGTTGACTCTTTCTTTTTTTCCTTCTTTTCCACCGGTGTTTTCTTCTCCTTGGTTGTTTTGGACCTCCTCGTTTCGGTTTTTAATGAGGAATTGGAAGCTTGTTGCTACCTCCCTCCGCCTCCCCCCTGTGATACGACCCGAGGGGGGAGGGGCTCTGTGTTGTGCACGAACACAGCCCTGCGTGCTGATTGGACAGGATGATCCGGGCGCTGTTGATTTTTGCAAAACAAACAGCAGGGTCTCCGTGCACATAGAGGCACGTTTTTTTCTCTAAACCGGATAAACCGGATGATTTACGTTGTTCTATTGGAGCCTAGTGGTGGCTTCAGTGAATATGATAAAATTAAAAAAAATGTTGCCGACTGGGACTTTAACAAAAGCTCTGCTGCAGTGTCTCGATCATGTGAAAGTTCAAACTCAACTGAAACACAAACCAGTGGCGTTACTTTGGGGCTGGCAGGAAGTAAAGGTCGCCCTCCCTCTTCATCTGGGGCGGTGAGGACATTTTACTAGAAAATGTCTTCAAGGAAAGTTATTTTTGTACAGAATGTAATTGTACGATTTAAGGGACAACTAAAATCCATATAACTGCAGTTTTAGTCCTCTGTGGTCTTGACGAATGATGTCATGAGTAAACAGTCGTACCTCATCCAAAATATAATGTTGACTGATATATAGGCCATGCCCTATTTCTTAACCTTTATCTCTTCACTGACTGGCAGTATCTCAATTACTAGAGGTATTGGGAGTCAAACAACATCACATAAGGTCTTTGGCGTGGGTGTGCGGGAGCCACGCCTTCTCTGTGCCATCTTCGCCAGTGTAAAAATGCCTTTCCGTTGGAGGCAGCTGCTGAGACAGTGTGCTGTGAACCGGCTGCAGCTAGCTGCTGCTGGGACAGAGCTCGGCAGAGATAACTTTCCAAATCAGTACATTCCCACAGAGCAGCATAGCTGGTTTACAAAAATAGAAATCGTTAAATCTCAAATATCAGGTTCCAGCCTCCTGCGTCATTATCTGTAGGGGTTTTCAACGGCACAAAACATCATGGCTGCACGTTAATATCATTGCTGATGTGATAAATAGACACGTTTAAACACTGCATACTTTTCCCGATGTCGCAAAGATGCGTCTGCTTCATTTAGGAGTACTGTACTCATTGTACATACATGTATGGCCATTCAGAGTATCTCATTGCATCACATGAAGTGCAGTCTCAATTTACTTTGTGACCCTGTTCGAGTCCGAGGAGGTGGTTTGTCTGTATCTGGTCACCACTAGGAATAGATGCTGACCTTATCTTCCGAAGACCATATCAAGTAACTTGGCAACCAAATTACCTTTTACTAGTCGACTTTCCGGTCACATTTACTACAGTGGACATCACATTAATTACATAAGTTTAAAGGTGAGTTCACTGAAACCCTGTTAAATTACAACAAACTACCGTTATAG
The DNA here is from genome assembly GCA_029853015.1 of Chelidonichthys spinosus. Lineage (NCBI taxonomy): Eukaryota > Metazoa > Chordata > Actinopteri > Perciformes > Triglidae > Chelidonichthys > Chelidonichthys spinosus. The sequence continues at coordinate 4,785,722 of CM056821.1, read as the reverse complement.
CTACAGTTTAGAAGAAACTGTTATTTACCGTTCTACATGATAATACTGTCATATGTTTGGTTGTCATTTTACTGTTATATTAAGACTGTAATCTCCATAAACAGTTTATTAGTACAGAAGAATGTGATATTTACAGTTTCCTTATGTTTGAATGAACAGTTTAAGGGTGATATTTAAAAAAATAATCTAAAAATAATAATCTTCCAGCTTTCAGCCCTGATGAGTTTGCACCTCTGGTTAAAAGCAATGAAGTCTCAAATTAAAACACATAAATCCAGACACTTCACTATTTTCTCTGTGTTTTATGGGGTTTTCACAGTCAATGGATTTTACTTCTGTGACTAGAAATTAGGTATCAAATCATGTGTTTCTGTAGTATAAAATGCTTAACGTACATTACCTTTTATGTGATGCAGAGAGAAAATGACAAGGACCATGAAGTGAGACTGGCCATAGGCAACGGTGTCAGAGCAGAGGTATGGAGAGAGTTTCTCAAGAGATTCGGGAACATTCAGGTCCGAGAGTTTTACGCCTCCACAGAGGGAAATGTGGGTTTTGTCAACTACGCAGGGAAAATTGGAGCTATTGGACGAGTTAACTATTTTTACCAGGTAAGAATGAATTAAAATCATTTTTGTCAACATTGTTCCTGTTGTCAATTACATATTTAAAAGTCATTATAGTATATTTGTTGGATTGCATATATTAGAATATAATAAATGCTATGGGAATAATCCGTTTCATTCTATTGTTGGTACAAAGATGCATTGGGCACATCCTACACTCATGTCTTTACTTCTTTACCCCATGTAGAAACTCTTTCCCTTCACCCTGATTAAGTACGACACGGAGCGGGATGAACCGATTCGAGATGCTAACAGCCTTTGTCTGGGGTCGCCCAAAGCTGGTTAGCAAACTTACAGTATACACCAATACAAGTGAGTACACCCTTGTGCAAAATCACTTAGATGTCAAATCTTTCAAAATCGTATCACTTTTCAGTAATTGCATTATTTTTAAGTTGACAAATTTAATTATTTACTAATAAGTATTAGTAAATAATTATAAATAGTATTTACTATGATGAACAATCAAAATCAAATACATGACAAAGACTAAATTGGAAATACAGGCCTCAGTAAACAGTATTAGAAATATACCTCTCCAGTGAGGTGGAGTAGAAGTATAAAGTAACAGATAATGGAAATACTCCAATAAAGTACCGATCAAAATCATACATTGTAAAAAGTAAAGAGATTTATGTTAGAAAATCAAAACATTGCTAAAGTGCAGAGCCGAGGAAACAAATCAAATACCAGCTAACCATGAAGATAAAGGCATTTTATAGTTGCCTAAACTTTCCCTGCTGTGTGTAGTTTACCACCACTAGATAGCAGCAGAATACAGACATCTGTTTACAGTAATTCAAAGCCCTTTTTTCTGTTAACCTTTGCAATTCAGTGTATCAGACAACAGCTCACTTTATTGCTATAGCTTATATGATTAGCTCTGATATCATTTATTATTTTTCCATAGTCTAAATTGTCTTGAACTGATTGACTCCCCTGTAAGCTGCATACAGTCCTGTGCCACAGATTGAAATTAAAATAAATATTAAAAAAGTTAACTTTTTTACACAAAAAAGTGCACTTTATTATAATATAATATACAATACAATTATGCAATATTTCTCCCACTGACACATCAGCCTGTTTAATGTTCACAGGTGTTACAGTAAATGTTCCATTGGTACCAGGTGAATAGAGTCAAGTTCACCCGCACTGACTTATTCAGCTTAATGTGTGGTACATAGTTACTTCACTGCTGTATTTATGTATCATTTGGATGTACTTGTGCTTACATTTTTCCAGTTTTGCTTCTTTATACTTCTATTCTATTACATTTCAGAGGGAAACATGATTAATTTTACTCCACTACATTTATTTAATCACTTAAGTTCTAGTTAATAATTTGTTCTAGTTTTAGTTCTAGTTCCAGATTTAAAAAAACTATGACCAGCTTCTAAAATACGATGCATTGTTAAAGATAAAACTGCTAAATGGTAAGATGGTAAAAATGATCTCCACCTTGACAAGCTGATCCTAACACATTAGTCATGCATCAATAATATAGATTATAAATATGACACTATGATAGGATGTGATGCGTACATTTTCTCTTGTTACTTGAAGTACATTGATAATTCTTCTGTATTTTTACTTCGGTAAAAACTTTGGACTACAGGACGTTTACTTGTAATTAAGTATTTTGTTATACTTGATCTCTATTTTTTATGTCAATTAACAAACATAAGTATGTTAAATATAGCAAATTATGAAATAACAAAATCACACAACTTCTTTATTATATTTAATAATGTTGCACAATACAAAACAACACTTGCATTCATCTGTTGAGCCACACTTCCCTTGAATTCATTGTTTCAATAAAAATCAAGGCAGACTTTAAGCGTTAAACATCCTATAACCTACCCGATATGCAAAGGAATCATAAAACATCTTCACATCAAAACATCTTTCATTCTTAACTAGGGTTGCAAAGGGGTGGAAAATTCCCGGTAAATTTACAGAAAGTTTCTGGTAAATTTCCACAGGAACTTAAGCTTGGGGATTTTGGAAATATTCCATATTTTGAAACTTGCCATGGGAATAATGGGAATTATGGGAATAAATGAGAATTTAGGGGAACAAACTGGGAATATATATTATATCCAAGCATAAATATGAACAGAAGTCATAAGAAAACATCCATACAAAATGTTTTCAACAGATATTTCAACAGATTTATTTGAAAGTAGAACAGAACATGTTTTAATTAGTTGTTTCATGGGTGAAGTCAAAAACAGGAATGTTAGGTTCAATATACCATCTCCCAACCCCACTCATTCAAAAAAGGAATGTTCCCATTCATTGTCTATGTAAGAAGCCGTGCAATGCCGTCGCGGAGCGGTGAATTTCGAGAGACAGAGGGCCGCCGCCCGCAAGCTCTCGAAAATCTTTTAAACTGAATGCCTTCAATAGTCTTTGTACTTCAGGCTCAAAAGTGTGGTCCAGTCTTCTAGTGATCTTCTGTACATGTGAACGAGGCATGCACAGTGCCAGTAGGGGGCATAGTCTCAATAGCCTTGCACTAAGCAGTGTGCTCTGTGCATGTGGTTGAGAAATGGCACGGATATTCAAGTGTATTTGAATGGCATCTGTTTGTTTTAGTCAAGATTATGCTATCAAATAACTTTCCTCAGCTATATTTAAGTCCCCTTTGAAGAGCCAACCGTCAATTTGAAAAATTCCCAGTTTATTCCTGTTAATTCCCATAAATTCCCATGGAAAATTTCCTCTTTTGAAAATTCCCGGAATTTTGCAACCCTATTCTTAACACATTTTTGCTTTGCACATAAAAAGCAGCCAATCAGTTAAGTGAGAATGACTCGTAGCATATAACTGGCCCAGATTACAATAGGAGAAAAGGCAAAAGGTAGACATACTTTAGTAAGTAAATATATAAAAACACTAATTGTCGGGAAATCCAATAAAGAGTATGAAAAATATAAATAGAACTTTATCTTTTCAATCAATCTATACAAAACAATTTACTAGCGATAAGAGATTTATATTGTTTAATGACCTACTTAACAATTTTTATACACTATTTTTTTATACAAAAGATGTGCTGGAAAAAAGATTATGATGTCTGACATTTCCATGAGCAAACCTCCTCCTTGTTTGATGAATTTCGCATACCAAATTGTAGCTTGTCCTCAAAGTCAGGACTCTTATGTATGAGCCATTCAGCTTCACAACCGCCAGGCCAGAAATGCAGTTAATATTGAGATTACTGATCAAAGTTAAAAACTGCCTATTTCTGGCAAGGCTAGTTGAAGTAGGACTGCAGGGTACCGCGGCGGCGGACATCAGATGTCCAGCAGTGGAAGCCACCACCCAGGGAGTTGGCATGGCGAATATTCACCTTTATGGTCTTGATACCTGCAACAAAAACACATTTATGTGGTATTTTCTTCACAAATGAAGGTCCGAACATCTGTTGAAATGAACCTTAAATTATGCAAAAATATGACTCACCGAGACTCTCGAACATTTTATGAATGGTGGTCTCGTTGACGTCAACCATCACGCGCTTCTCATCCAACATCAGGACGTTCATGGACAGCCATTTGGAGGACATCCACAGTGGATGGCCTGCATGGGAAGAAAGGGAGAAAGGAGTGGGGGTTTTAAACCAAAAACCTGTGTGTGTTTTGTTTATCTGTAAGAGAAGGTCAACACCCACTGTCAGGCATCAGAGGTGTCGGAGGTTTCACAATAGTCCATCCGGCCTTCTGGAACATTTCGATCTGAGGTCGAGGACAAAGAGCAGTAGTCAACGAGGAGCGCTCCGAGTTAAGATATCAGTCCACAAGAGAGCAGCACAGGACATTGTGAGAAATGAGAAGCAGGCCTTTCCAGTCCTACAGTACCTGGCGACATGGACGATCAGGGTTTAACAGCACCAGCCCCGGCCCGATGATGTTAAAAGTTCCATCAATGTGCATGGGGTTGGGGTCCTTGAAAGAGATGATGTGGACATTGTAGTCTGGAGCCAGATGGCGGCGCATCCACTCAATTCCCATGTAATTTGTAACCTGCAAAACAACAGGAGGTTTGAGGAAGTTGCCCTTAAACTTCTGTCCACCTACATATGTTCTGAGTGAGTCATGCACACACAGAAAGAGAAAGGCCTCTGTAAGTCATCTAGAGATTAGCAGCGGCTAATATTGCTTTATCTAATCTCCATACACTCACCATGTGGCAGACATTTCAGCAATAGACGTTGAAACTATAGACTTCAGAATTTGTACCTGAGGGGCATTAAAGGTACAATATGTAAGAAATCTAAAGCAACTGGCCGTAAAATCATCTTAATATGTCACAGAGACTCAGGAATAATGATAATTTAACACACTGAACTCACCAACAACAACAGTACAGCCAAAATATTTGCATTTAAAAAAATCTTTTGCGGACCGCAAATCATGTTTATGTTTTGAAAACATGTTTTGGCACGTGGCGCCACCCACTGGCGTCTACAAATCATTGCAGTCAGTAGAGTCTCAGCTGCCGAGCAACCACGGGTTGCCAGTTTCGACTGAGCTACAATGGCGGAGGCAACAAAACCCAAAAGAGCTCGTTATGATTCACAAAAACGCCAAGATAAAAATCGAGGCAAAGCGAGGGTCTATAGGGAGGCATTTGAACGGTGGAGACAGTTGAAAGCTGAGAGGAATTTGAAATCGGATGCAGAATTGGCTACTCTTCTCATAGACAGGTAAGTTGAGCTTGGCTAACTAAGTTAGCATCATAGCTTGACGGGGATGGATATTTCGAATACTTTGAACTGTTGAGTAACAAACGTTAGCAGCACAGCTAACGCTAGCAGCATTAGCACTGTCCTGTTACGAGCATTCGGCTCTCCAGCCGCCGGCCGGACATGGGCTGCACGCTAGCAGCATTGACGGAGGATACGCCAACAGCTATGGCAACCTCGAGTCTGGAGGGGAAGGGTTGGAGGGGGAGGCGGATACGACTCGCCGCAGTGTTTTGAATTTGAGTGTAGTACCGTTTTGGCCACATTCTTACATATGGCGCCTTTAAGAAAGTCCCCTTCCTTATCAGACAGCAGACATGTGCACAAATGTAAAACAGCATTCATACTTGACTCCTCTGGACAAACAGGTCCCTCCCAGCTCGGATGAAGTCGGCGGCATCGAAGCAGGGCTCGTGCTCTGTGGTCACAAACTTCCCCTCGGCAGCCAGCTTGTTTCTGTCCTCCACCGTGCGCATGGGGTAGTCCTGAAAGACATACGCAATAATGATTTACACTCAGTCCACACGTTTGATTGCCTATCAATAGACGTATTGCAAATAGTTAATAACTCCATTCAATCAGGTAATTTCCCAAAGGCCTTCAAAATTGCAGTCATTAAACCTCTTCTAAAAAAGCGGAGCCTAGATGCCTCTATTATCAACAACTCCAGACCAATTTCAAATCTACCCTTCATAAGTAAAATAATTGAGAAAGTTGTCCTCCAACAACTAAATCACATCCTGGCTTCAACTGGCTGCCACAACAACTTCCAGTCAGGATTTCAACCTTTTCATAGCACCGAGACGGCCCTTATTAGAGTTGTAAATGACATCCGTCTTAACACAGACTCTGGCAAAACTTCAATATTAATGCTAAGACCTCAGTGCTGCATTTGACACTGTCGACCACTCTATACTTTTGGACAGGTTGGAAAACTGGGTGGGGCTGTCAGGCACAGTCTTAAGCTGGTTCAAGTCATATCTACAAGATAGGAACTATTTTGTTTCCATTGGCAACTTTGTATCAGAACCTACCAATGTAACGTGTGGAGTCCCCCAAGGTTCAATCTTGGGGCCGACTTTATTCAACATCTACATGCTCCCACTAGGACAAATCATGCAAAATAATAACATTGACCACCTTTGCTATGCTGATGACACCCAAATCTATGTAGCACTATCACCAAACGACTATCGCCCCATAGATCTCCTGTGCATTGAGCAAGTCAAAGACTGGATGTGCCAAAAATTCCTACAACTAAATGAGGACAAAACTGAGATAATTGTCTTTGGTGCTAAAAAAGAAAGGTTTAAAGTAATTCAACACCTTCACTCTCTGTCCCTGAAAACCTCAAACAAAGCCAGAAATCTTGGGGTTATTATGGATTCTGATTTACATTTCGACAGTCACATTAAATCAGTAACAAAATCAGCCTACTATCACCTAAAAAATGTAGCAAGACTTAGAGGGCTCATGTCAGCTCAAGACTTAGAAAAACTTGTACATGCCTTTATTACTAGTAGGCTAGACTACTGTAATGGTCTCCTTGCAGGTCTTCCGAAAAAAAAAACTGTCAGGCAGCTACAGCTAGTTCAGAACGCTGCTGCTAGAGTTCTTACAAAGACCAAAAAATGTGAGCACATTACACCAATTCTTAAATCCTTACATTGGCTTCCTGTATGTCAGAGGATTGATTTCAAAATCCTCCTGCTCACATATAAATCACTACATGGTCTAGGACCGAAGTATATCACTGATATGCTCCCACTACATAAGCCTTCTAGACCACTAAGATCTTCTGAGACCAATCTGTTAGTGATTCCCAGAGTAAACAACAATCACGGGAGAGCATCATTTAGTCACTATGCAACAAATAGCTGGAATAAACTTCCTGAAGATGTTAGACTTGCCCCGACTCTGACCACTTTTAAAACTAGACTGAAAACTTTTATGTTCACCATAACTTTCTGCTAAATCTTTTAATGTCTGCACTGTTTTTAATTATTGCAAATATGTTTTTATTCTCCTTTTCTTTCTGTAATGCATTTTTAATTTTGCCTTTATTTTCTTTTAATTCTTCTATTTTTTTTCCACTTTGTTGTATGATGTGAAGCACTTTGAGTCTGCCTTGTGTATGAAATGTGCTATACAAATAAAGTTGCCTTGCCTTAACGTCCTAATCTCACAAGATAAGGCCTCACCTGATCATACAGCTCATCGGCCATGGTGGGTTTAGGAGCAGTGGTCCATTTAGCACCGTTTTTGAAGTACTCCTTGATCAAAGGTCTGTAAGCTCTGTACTCAAAGAAACGAGCCCTCCAGGCCATCGGAGCCTCGATGATCTCGTTCCCCACAACCAGGAGGATGTCTCTGGGCATGGCACCATACATGCCTGTGATTGGATTACACAAAATATTCAACAAAATACAATGTGATACATCGACTTCTGTTATATTCATATCAACTGTGTAACTAAAAGTGGCATTACAGAATTAAAAATACTGAATTATAAGCCTTTCAATCTTTGACTTAATTCAAAGTATTATCTGTTAAATGTACTCAAAGCATCAAAAGTAAAAGTGCTCAGTGGAGGGGAGTAAAAAGGAGAATATTTCCCTCCTGAATGTGATGGAGTAGAGGTATACGGTAGCAGTAAATGGAGATACTTGAGTAAAGTACCTAATTATTGGCTTTGGTCTTTGAACTACACACATTTAAGACATAGGGCCCTAGTTTCGTAGACCAGGCGCAGTCAGCTTTCAGCGCACCTGCGCCGCGCCAACGGGGCGTGTCCGCCTGGACTTTGCAAGTTTCGTGCACCGCGCAGGCTCGCGCAGGCACACCTCCGGTCTCGCCCACCGGCGCAAGTGGGAAAGAGGGAGGAGAAGAAGGCGTGAGTGGGAGACGAGGAGGAGACGAGGCGTGGACTGGGATTAATACAGCCGATTCAGATTTTCACCAATCAAATGAGCTCCTCTCCTCTCCTTTAATGCGTTAGGGGAGGTTCAGTGGAAGATCCATCACTTGACAACCCGATGACAGAAGCAGCGCCGCCGCTCCCACCACGCGCATCACGCGCTGTGCGCGCGTATCATAATAATATCAATGCCGATATTATAAGAACCAGGAGAGAGAGAGGGAGATGTTTTGGTCCGAGAGGCTGAGTTTCCGTTACGCGTGCCATCCGCCTTTGATCTGACGTCAGATGTGACGGGACAATCTATATAGATATAAATTCACGTGTTGATTCATTGTTTGCATTAAATAGTGTTTGTTGTGATTATGTATTGATTTAAATGTGCCTGGAACTGTGGAAACCTGCCTGTGAGGTCTCGGTGACGTGTGCGCACTGCGCGCCGGTCCGCCAAACTTCCGATCCGCCAGCTGTGATTCGCATTGAATGAATGGACTTTATTTACGCCTTGCGCCTTGCGCTGAAAGTAGACCAGGTTGGAGCTGGCGAGCTTTCAGCGCAGTCTCGGCGAGGCTTTTTGTCACGAAACTTCCGCTACGCCAAGCTGAATCTGTGACGCCTCCCCCTGCTGCGCCGCCACACCCATCTTGGCGCAGGCGATCCACCAAACTGCCAAACTGACGGTGCGCAAGGCTGCGCGGGTCGAAACTTGCACTGCGCCGGCTGCGCCACCCTGCGCCGGTCTACGAAACTAGGGCCCATACAGTGTAATTATATATTAACAGTTTCTGAAAATATCTATAGTTATACCTCTGCTTTGTCTATTTCTCTACCTGATGATGTGAAGTCTGGAGTTTTATATTCCTCCAACCATTCCACGGGCTCCGGCCTCCTCACAGTGACGCCCTCGTGACGTAGAATATTGCACATTTCCTCAATCTCAGCAACAGCTTTTTTCAAGTGGTCCGCAGGAAAAGACCGGCCCCCGTATGTCTGGTAGAAGGGCCAATACTTCTCATATGTGTTAGCCTGTGGAGAGGTTCACAATATGACAACCTGGACTTGATCTCATTGTCTAATGTCTCATTTCACATGTTTAGAGCTTACTTTCACTTCCACAGTGAAGGGAGGCACACAGGCGTTCTCAGCGCGACCCACGATCACCTCCTCAAGAGGGTCCCATTCATTGTAGCTGCACACGGGACATTCCTGCAGGGCAGGCTCAGTAGCTGCTGCACTGGAAGTGCTCTGGAAGGCCCTCTGCACCCATCCAGTCACCGCCCGGCCCAGCTGCCAAGGGAAGAAAACAGGAGTGTGACTCTTTTCTTTTCTTTTTTTAAATGTTGTGCAGCACAAACATTTCCTTTAATTTTGTGACATTACTGAGAAACACTTTTGCTTTTACAAACGGCATAGGACATTTAAAAAAAAGATTACATTTTCAGATAAAAACAAATAAACTGCATGTGTGTGTATATATGTATATATATCTCGCTGTCACTCAGTGACCAACACAGACAACTGGACAACTGAAACACTCGATCAGAGAAAACAAAACAATCAATCAATGAATGAAACTGATCTCGAGTGAAAGAAGCTGCTCAGCTAGTGAAGAAAATGTCGAACATATTTTCTGAATTCACGCTTTTTGTGCTTTTGTAGTTCTATCTATTCTATTTTAGGAAGGAGGAGAAAGGAAAAAAAGAAAGAAGAAAAACGAATAAGACCCAACACCACCATGATACCAACCATTGCTCTGATCAGATGGGCAGCCTCGGCCCCCCTGCTACCTCCTCTCAGACACCTGACTCCAGCATTGTCTAATATGAGCGTCAATGTAACCAAACGGCAGCGCAGGATCCACCTCTCTACTCACGAATGAAGACGCCTCAGCGCCCAGCCCGCTTTATAGCGGCGGGCCTACGTGCCTCTTAGACTATTGGTCGCTTTCATGTCGTGGGGCAACGTGACTTGAGAAAAACTTCTGAAACACGATTCCTGACACTAATTGGTGACTCTAAATTGCCCGTAGGCAGGGGCGTAGCCATCATATCAGAAGTGAGGGGGACAAATTGTTCTGAGGTCTATTGAGTGATTTATCATCCTCTAGCACTCAATTGCACCTCTCCTTAGTGGCTAAAGAACCACATAACTACAAACAGCACAGCACCAGGGGACCGACTTTAGTTCTTTAGAATTATATACTATCAAAATCTAAAGTCAAAATCTAAAATCTAAAGCTGAGTTGACACAGAATGACTTTCTAACATCTCCAGGGTAAATAGCCAGATAATAAATGTGCGCAGCAAAATTTATAAATAGAATTAAGAATAGTAGTGGTGACATAGCTGTGGAAATTAATCGCAAAGTCACTTTTATGCTATCTATATTTTTTCTCAGCTAGTTATATTCTCTTCTCACCTGTGACCCTGCATGATCATCCTTGCTGGCCTCTGGTCCACTTTCTCCTCCCTGACGCTGCTCTTTCTATTATATAAAGATTAAAAAAATATGTGCAAAACAATAGTGAGCACAAGTTCTGTGCAGAAATTAAGGAGGAGTGGGTATATTTCTAGGTGGTAGAGTAGCCAAAAATTGTAGTCAAGTAAGAGTGTTGTTACTTTAGAATAATATTGCTCAAGTAAAAGTAAAACGTATTTTGCAGTAAAACAACTCTCAAAGAGTACAATGTATCCAAAAAGTTACTCAAGTAAATGTAAAGGAGTAAATGTAACTAGTTCCACCACACCTAGCAAGCGATTCAACACAACTAACAGTTAACAATTGTTCACTAGCTTAACTTGATAGGCCTATATTGACATGTATTAATTAGACATCATTGAGCTAAACATGATCTACATGCAACAGAAATACTCAACTTACGTGGTTTGTTTGGAAAAACAGTAAGGTTTTTGCCTCTTGGCTGCTGGTTTGCTGAACATTGTGAACAAGATCTGATTCAATGTCTGTGTGATTGAAATCACAACACGACAGCGGTGTTTGCCGCCTGGCTCTGCCTGCTCATGGTGCGTTCGAAGGCGGCTCGGGAAAACGCGTTTCCACGTGTTAAAATGAATTGAAGTTTTGTAATGGCTGTAAAAAGTGGGGGGAGACAGAGGGCACAGATACGGGAAGTGCCCGCGTCCGCTACGCCCATGCCCGTAGGTGAGAATGTGAGTGTGAATGGTTGTCTGTCTCTACATGTCGGCCCTGTGATAGACTGGCCAACCACCCAATGACAGCTGGGATCGGCTCCAGCCCCCCCCCCCCCCCGCGACCCTGAATACAGGATAAGCGGGATGGATGGATGGATGGATGGATGGATGGATTCCTGACACCAGAAAATTCTTATCAACTGGACTACTTTGTGTTAAACGTTTCCAAGAACAGGATCTGAAAATGTATCAAGAATTGTTTTCATTGTGCAGAAACTTTGTGTTGCCCTCCTCCTTCAATATATAGTTATTTGTGCTGAATGAATAATTGATGGCATTGCACAAATGAACTAAAATGACTGGAATTGTGTTTGCTTCATAAAAAGGCTGAAAAGCCACACATTTAGCCTCTTTTGTGATTACATTTATTTACTTATTAATATTTCCTGTATTGAAGGCCACTGGTGAAATGTATTAAAAAATAACACATCTACCTAATGCATGCCTTTACTGTGTAGTGCTTTTGTGACTGTATATAGTGATACAATTCCCAAGAACACTCTGGAAAAGCACAGCAAAGGGTGAAAATGAATGGACACAAAAAAAAAAAAAAAAAAATAGATATCCTTGTGCAGGCTGTGTCACCACATGCTCCGCTGGACTGTGCTCACATGGGTTTCGCAACCCAGAGACCTCAGTGACCTCTGATATCCTGCCCTCTGGCTCTGGAAAAAAAATCTCTGGCTGATGCCCAGGGTTCAGGATATACACACTGAGGATGCCTTCAGCTTGCATGTAAAGCTCATGTTGTATACTCCTGTTTTAATTAAATCTTTCCTCATTTAATTCAGATTTCAGTGTAACACTTTGATAGAGCTGCAGCAACTCTCTCAAAAACTGAAATCATTATTCCATCTTTGTGAAGACAATCAGACTTTTCAATTCCTCTGACAATTATTTTCCATGAGGAGCCTAATGCAGACATGCAGATAGACACATCTCATAGGTCCAAAACTGAGAAAGTTCTGGTGTTCAAAGGTCTTTGTATAACTATGTTCATGCAATTAGGCTAATTGGAAATAACAGGTGTACCCATGTACCCAAAGGATAACAGATGTTAGACAATTTGAGGGTAACAGGAGGGTCCTGGTATTTTTGACCCCATTCAATGTTAAACGTCTCTAATAAGAGACATTTTTTTGCCTGATATTGAGTCACATTTCATTAATTACACTTACATTTTGTTAGGGAAATTCCTATTTCATCATTATTTCTGTGGGCTAATGGCTGTCTCTCCTCAATACGTATTGCGGGACCATTTACCAGCAGGGGCGTCGCCAGACAAGCCCATTGATGCAGGATAAGACAATGATCCTTTGATCAAACACAACATCTGGGACACCTGGAACGGGGGCTGCAGGATGCCAGAACTATATGTAAAACCAACCGCATTATAAGTGCTGACAAAAACAGCGACTCTTCAGTCACTCCTGGGTCGTTCTGGGAATGGTTCATGCTGCAGCATTAAAAGATCTTCACAGATTCAGATATTATGTCTACTGGTATTTCATTGCCAAACTCTCAACTACGCTAGACTAAACTGATATTTCAGCTGCAATGACAGATGGGGGCTTGTCCGGGATTGCTGACTTCAGGGATTTCCTGAGACACACCGACAGGTCAACTGTCACCTGACAACCCGAAGACTCGAAGAGTTAGCACCCACTCCAGGAGGATTGATCTGGACTAAACGTAGGGGCTAGTCACCCTTTCAATGAATGTCTGGAGAATGATCACTCATTGAAAGGTCCCAACTGGCTGAGCGCAGTTTAACTTTTTATCCTATTTTATCCAGGGTCCATAAGCTGAGAACGCGTTAAAGGAGCTTACGAGGAGTTGGCACCCAAGTTCATGAGGACTGATCTGGATCAGACGTAAGGGCTTATCACCCTTTCAATGAAAAAGAAAAGAAAACGCAGAAGAATGGCAATTCTGACCAGAGGACAGTTATACTCAGGACTCTCAAGTTTTTAATTTAGTTCAGCGTGAGATTTTGGCTGAAGGTACGTGTCCACAGGCAGCGTTGTATCCATGCTTCCCATTCATTGTCTATGTAAGAAGCCGTGCAATGCCTTCGTGTCACGGCAAGTTTCGAGAGACGGGGTGCTGCCTCTCATTCTCGAAAATCTTTTAAACTAACCATTGTCGATCTAAAATAATGACAGACTCAGCAACTGCATAGGTAATTGCTCCCATAAAATGTTTTCAGAAACACATTTCGGTGAACTATTTTCATAAAATAAGAGAACGTTTTTTTTATTATCCCACTAATTTGTTTGCGTGAGAAATACTAGATGTGGCGTGTGAGGATGTAAACAGGTTACAATGTGTGTGTTGCTGAATCTGTTTTTATTTTAGATCGACAACAGTCAGTTGAAAGATTTATGAGACTTTAGACTCAACCTCAATCAACCCAATCTGTGAGACTTGAGAGCCCTGATAAACTGCATCTTGTTGTTATTAAACTATGGCTGAGGAGACACACCTTTCTATTTGTTGACACATGCTCCTTCAACTGACAACATAATAAAACATCAGGCCAACAAACAGTTGGTCCACATTCCAGGGCTCTCAATTCTCGCGGTTGATTGATATCGAATCTACTTCAGAGGCACCGGGCTCGACTTGCCCCTCGACTCGGCACTCCTCGAAAACTCTTTTAAACTGACTGTTGTCGATCTAAAATAAAAACAGATTCAGCAACTGCATAGCTCATTTCTCACATTAAAGGTTTTCAGAAACACATTTGGGTGAACTACTTTATATCCGTAAAATATGAGAAAGTTTTCAAACGAGCCGCTATGTTGGTCGGTTTAAAATCAGGGAGCAGACAGGCCACCAGTGAAAGCGTTTGTCCAATCAGGTGCAGCCATGAAGTGTGCGCGTGATTGTATGAAGGAGAGCACCTGGCAATCATACTCCTAGTGGGCTGCCCACCAAGCGTGCAATACCGGCAAGCGGCGCATCAACTATGGAAGGCCATCCAGTTCAAATATCCGTGAATCCTACCTAAAACATGCAGACAACATGCACAGTGGCGGTCCTGACGCCCTGGGCAAACCTCACCTCCAGCGTCCCCCCCCCCACATACACACACCCCCTGCCCCCTGTTCAGACCAGACAGTAATTCTCCGCCGCGGTCGACAAGCGCTTCTGCTCATCTGTTGTTCATTCAGAGCTATTTTTTTTTTATCATAACCTCATAAAATAAATATGCCATGTTTCTATAACTACTATCTATAAGAAGTTTGTACACTTCTTCTATTTATCTGTTCAGAGAGAGAGAGAGAGAGAGAGAGAGAGAGAGAGAGAGAGAGAGAGAGACACACACACAGACACAGACAGACAGAGAGAGTGTGTATGGTAGTAGACAGTGTAAATATACTGTTGATACACACATTTGTTTATCTACTCTTCACATTTATTAAATGTATTTTCTCTTCCTGTTTCCCAGTGCGAGTTTAGATACATAAATATGATTGCATTTGTCAATTGCGGTATTTTATTTTGAAAATTGCTTTAATTTTGAAAATTGACCGGATTGTCTCGTGTTTCTCTGTGTGATTTCCTGCCAGAATTGACCCGATCGCTCGTTTCACGGCGCGGGGCGGCCGCGCCTATTCGCGGCGCTTCCGCGGCTGGTGTGAACCAGTCTCTCTCAGCATCAGCAGACGCACCTTTTTTTTGTGCGGGCGCTCATGCCGCCCCTCCACGAATGCCGCCCTGGGCGGCTGCCCATACTGCCCATATGAGAAACCGCCACTGAACATGCAGACAACACGTAGACAACACGCGTCGTTAACGTGTTGTTAACGTGTTGTTAACGTGTTGTCTACGTGTTGTTTACGTGTATGAATTCACGTATGGACTGAATGGCTTTCCATAGTCAACTAGCGTTTAAAAACGCCACTGTGGACACGTCAATGAATGGGAAGCGTGGAAATAATGCTGCAGTTGCGCTGGTTTCCGGGTGCTGGAGGCTGCGAAAGAGACATAGGGGGTACCACTACATCTTAGTACTGTGTAACTGATACCCTGAAGAATTTCCCCTCAAGAATATCAAGACAAGACAGGTGGCCAATTGCTTAGTGCAACTGTTTTCACGGGTGGGGGTGCCAAGAGAGGCACTGACAGATCAGGGCACTAATTTTCTGTCCCTACTTCTGAAGCAAGTGTACAGTCTGTTAGGCATTAAAGGCATCAAGACAATGCCTTATCACCCCCAGACAGACGGGTTAGTGGAACGGTTTAACCGTACCCTTAAAACCATGCTTCGTTGCTTTGTCTCACAGACCGGAAAGGATTGGGACAAGTGGCTGCCTGTTTGCATACAGGGAGGTGCCACAGGCCTCCACAGGCTTCTCCCCCTTTGAGCTTCTTTATGGCTAGCAAGTGAGAGGGCCATTAGATCTGTTGAAGGAGCTCTGGGAGGGACCCAAAGAAGAGAACCGGAATGTGGCACGGTACGTCATCCAGATGAGGAACCGACTGGAAGAAATATCTGCTCTGGCACATCAGAACGTGGAGATGGCACAGAAAAGACAGAAAACCTGGTAAGATGGGAAAGCCATAGAGAAGACCTTCGTGCTTGGCCAGAAGGTGCTGCTTCTACTACACACAGATGACAACCAACTCCTGGCTAAGTGGCATGGCCCCTATAAAATCACCAGGAAGACACGAGAGGTCACCTATGAGGTCCACATGCCAGAGCGGGGTAAGAAGAAACAGACTTTTCATGTTAACCTCTTGAAAGAATTTAATTCCAGAGGCCAAGTGGAGACACTCTTTGTCCGGGAATTGACGGAGGAAGAGGAGCCAGAGGAGCAGTTCTTCCCGGTCAAGACCACCTCACAGACAGTGGACCTTTCCCACCTCGAGGTAGGCAAGCAGGATCAAGTAAAGGAGCTCTTAGACCCCAACTTGTTCCATGACACACCAGGGCAGATGACGGCTGTGAAGCATGACATCATCCTGCAACCAGACGCATCCCCTCAGCGGAAGAGCTACAGGGTGCCAGAAAGGTTGGTGGGCGCATTGAAGGAAGAGCTGGATGTCATGCTATTGCTGGGAGTCATAGAGCCATCCTCCAGTGACTAGTGCAGCCCAGTGGTGCTGGTGCCGAGACAAGATGGCACCATCAGATTCTGCATAGACTACAGGAAAGTCAATGTCCTCAGCAAGGTGGACCCCTACCCAATGCCCCGGATTGACGATCTGTTGGAACGCCTGGGGAAAGTGAAGTAGATCTCGACGATCAATGTTATTGGCAAGTGTCACTGGGGGAGAGAGCAAAGAAGATCATGGCTTTCCGGACCCCGTTTGGCCTCTACCTTATATTAGCACAAAGGTAGCATTGAAAATAACATTCCAACACATTCAGGACGCTGCCTGCAACACAAACATAAAACACAACGTTAAGGAAAAAACGTTGAGGAAACACGGTACAAATATTTCCCAAGCATGGACAAAGACTGTGAAACACTCACGCTGCAGTTGCATTGCACTACCTTGAACAAAATGATTCAGCTGCTTACTGCCAAACATCTGACGCACTGATTTCAGATTTTGGCTGAAGGTACGTGTCCACAGGCAGTGTTGTTTCCACGCTTCCCATTCATTGTCTATGTAAGAAGCCTCGCAATGCCTTCGCGTCAGGGCGAGTTTCGAGAGACAGGCCGTTGTCGATCTAAAATAATGACAGACTCAGCACCTGCATAGCTTATTTCTCGCATAAATTGATCTCAGAAACACATTTCCATGAACTATTTTCGAAAAATAAGAGAACGTTTTTTAATTATCCCGGTAATGTGTTTGCGAAATACTAGTTGGGCGTGTGAGCGTGTATACAGGTTGGAATGTCTCACGCCAAATGCAGAGACCTGATGAACTGCATTTAGTTGTAATTAATCTATGGCTGACGAGACACACCTTTCTATATGTTTGAACATCCTCGTTCGCCTCCCCCAAGTTTTAACAACGTAATAATCAACAGACAACAACAGTTGGTACACATTCCAGGGCCCTCACGTCTCACGCATTGGGTTGATTGAGGTCGAGTTTACCCAGCACTCGAAAATCTTTTAAACTGACTGTTGTCGATCTAAAATAAAGACCAATTCAGCAACTGCATAGCTTATTTCTCACATAAAAGGTTTTCAGAAACACATTTGGGTGAACTATTTTCGTAAAAAAAGTTTCCAAACGAGCCGCCATGTTGGTCAGTTTAAGATCCGGGAGCAGACAGGCCACTAAGCGTTTGTCCAATCAGGTGCAGGCATGAAGTGTGCGCGTAGACAACACGTTAACAACACATAGACAACACGTTAACAACACGTTAATAACGTGTGAACAACACTTAGACAACACGTACACAACACATGGACAACTCGTTAACAACAGGTAGACAACATGTAGACAACACGTTAACAACACGTAGACAACATGTTAACATGTTAACAACATGTAGACAAATCGTTAACAACACGTAGACAACACGTAGACAACAGGTAGACCACACGTAGACAACATTAGACAACACGTAGACAACATGTTAACATGTTAACAACATGTAGACAAATCGTTAACAACAGGTAGACAACAGGTAGACAACAGGTAGACAACACGTTAACAACACGTAGACAACACGTTAACTACACGTTAACTACACGTAGACAACACGTTAACAACACGTAGACAACATGTTAACAACATGTAGACAACATGTAGACGACTTGCTAACAACACATAGACAACACGTAGACGACACATTAACAATACATAGACAACACGTTAACAACACATAGACAACACGTAGACAACACGTAGACGACACATTAACAATACATAGACAACACGTAGACAACACGTAGACGACACATTAACAACATGTTAACAACTCGTAGACAAAACGTTAACAACACATAGACAACACGTTAACAACACATAGACAACACGTAGACGACACATTAACAATACATAAACACGTTAACAACATGTTAACAACTCGTAGACAACACGTTAACAACACATAGACAACACGTTAACAACACATACACAACACGTAGACAACACGTAGACGACACATTAACAACATGTTAACAACTCGTAGACAACACGTTAACAACACATAGACAACACGTTAACAACACATAGACAACACGTAGACGACACATTAACAATACATAAACACGTTAACAACATGTTAACAACTCGTAGACAACACGTTAACAACACATAGACAACACGTTAACAACACATACACAACACGTAGACAACACGTTGTCAACGCTTCAATTTTTCACGCATTGTTAACGTGTTGTTAACGCGTTGTCTACGTGTCGTCTACGTGTTGTCTACATGTTTTTAACAGGTTGTGTACGTGTTGTTAACGTGTTAGAATTCACATATAGTTGAACTGGATGGCTTTCTATAGTCAACTAAGGTTTAAAAACTGTGGACACGTCAATGAACTGGAAGCATGGAAATAATGTGGAAACGTACCTTCATTCTCCTGTTTTCAGGACTAGTTTGATTATTTGGAAAGTTGTCTGTTTCCCCGTGTTGCAAGAAGAAGAAGGATACATCTCTACACAATTATGAACAATGCTGTTTGCTTAGTGCATGTACCTTCAAAGAGGTACTCACATGTGGATATGCATTCATCATATAAAAGGCATTCAGTTTAAAACTACTTCTCATGAATTCACTTTCAACGTCCTGTAGGAAGGGCGCAAAGGGAAACATCTGAGTTGTTCCATGTTTCATGTTGATCCATTTGTCTTGTGGCCCTTTTTAGTGTTGAAAATAGTGGAATGCTGCTGCTGAGCGATAATCCCTCCAATCATCTGTATTCCAGATTATTCAAGCATTTGACCTTTTCCATGATCTTAACCTACTTTTTTTTGGAGAAAATGCCCCGCCCCACTCAACACAATCCTTATTGGCACAACATTCCCCATTTTGCAGACCCTGGCTGCACTTTTTTTTTTCTTTTTTTTTATACAGTTCTCGTGGCTTTTAAAGGAGAAAACACGATGGAGGTGTGTTTGATTTCTGTCCTTTTAGCAGGCGTCCTCCTCGTCATACCGTTCGCACTCAGAACTGTGTCCCCTTATCTTTGGATGGATATTGTGTATTTCGGGGATCTGATGCGGATTTTTTTAAAGTTTGTGTCGTGGCGCAGAAGGAGACCGTCCTTCTTTGTCTTGGACCGGTTCTTGGAGCGGACCGCGGCGCATCCACACAAGCTGTTCATCGTGTCCGAGGAGGGAACATTCTCGTACGCAGACGCGGATAAAAGGAGCAGCAAAGCAGCCAACGCGCTGCTGGCTCAGCCCGGGTATGAAGCCGGGGACACCGTGGCGCTTTTCATGGGGAACGAGCCCGCCTTCCTGTTCACCTGGCTGGCCTTGGCCAAACTGGGCTCTCCCGTGGCTCTGCTCAATCACAACATCCGGGCCAAGTCTCTGCTGCACTGCTTTAACTGCTGCAAGGCCAAAGTGTTGATAGCGGCCTCAGGTAGGAGCTCACAGCAAACCACACACACCTGCAAAAAGCAGTTTAGCCATTCAGATTGCATGTTGCTGTCAAACGTAATGATGGTGTCCGGTTTCAGTAACTTTGACCTCGGTCATGTGTAAAGGTAGAAGTCAACCCAAAGTACACAAATAGTACAGCAAACAAATTATTGAAGTATTTTGTGCTGTAATTTTTATTCTTTTCAAGTTTCAATTTTGTTAATAATAAGGGTTTTCGTAGAGACGACATAGAGCATCTCAAGACTCTTTCTGGTAACTGGAACATCTACTAACCGATGAGTTATGTAAATTGTATTTTATTAGGCTGACTTTAACCCTACTTGTGTTTTCTGTAAAGCTTCACATTTCATTGCCAGCAATGGGCCAGTATCTACATATTGGTGATGGATTGGTGTGTACGTCCCTTTCCAGAGCTGAAGGAAGCAGTGGAGGACGTGTTGCCTTCACTGACGGAGCAGGGCGTCTCCGTCCTCCTGATGACCCAACACTGCAACACACCTGGGATGGAGAGCTTCTCTGATAAAGTGGACGAGGCAGCGGACACACCGCTCCCTCGATCTCTCAGATCACACGTCACGTTCAAAAGTCCTGCAGTTTATATTTACACCTCCGGAACTACAGGTAGTCTTTCAGTTTCACCTGATAATCCGTTCCCACGACAACACGTCAGTTTCTTCGGCTGTTAAGGTGTTTGTGTCTTGTTGTATTTCAGGTCTCCCTAAGGCAGCTGTGGTCAATCAGACCCGCCTCTTGACCAGTCTGGCTGTTTTATCTTCCAATGGTGTAACGTCTAGTGATGTCATCTACCTCAACCTGCCTCTGTACCACACAGCTGGATTCATTATCGGCTTTATCGGCTCCATTGAGACAGGTGCGATGAGCGGAACCAGAGCGTACAACTTTTAGTTTTAGTTTTTCTAGAATTATTGATCTTGCAACGTGCAGTGACAAGGGTGTGATCCCTCACTGGCTTCCTACCCTATAAGATATCGAGGTATCCTTTGAACCTCAGATCTCTGCTGCTGAGGGCAACTGATTAACTAATTAACACACCATGTTACAGGAATGATCTTAGTATCGGGCCGATATGGCAAAAATCTCCTATGACGATATAGATCATTTCATATCTCATGTATCACAATTAGGGCTGCCACAAACGATTATTTTGATAGTCGACTAATCACGGACTATTTTTTTCGATTAGTCGACTAATCGGATCATATGTAAATTGAATGTATAACATACAGTTTATCGCAAAAGCATGCAGCTCGTGCTCATGCATCGCACTTGTGCTGCCGTGAAAGGCAAGTTCTGTCTTGCAGATATTGCATTGCACACTTTTGTCTTTTGTTTTCTTAAAATGCTCCCACACTTTTGAGCTCCGTTGCTGCCGGGTAGCCATGATACCTGAGAGCCCGTCGGTGACATCAAGGCTGACCCAGATTACGACTACTGCGCATGTGTGTCAAGGACGCAAAGGCAGACACGGCAGAGGAAGGTGCCGCAGCAGTTTTGAGAGAGAACAAAAAAAAAAAAAACGACTAGTCGACTATTAAATTAGTTGTCGACTATTTTAATAGTCGACATAATCCTGACTAGTCGACTAATCGTGGCAGCCCTAATCACAATGTAGCCTTACATTGTTTATCAATAAATAAATAGTTAATGTGAATTTGTGTACTCATATGTGAATTAAATACTTACATTAAGAACTCAAGTGTAAAATAATGTAAAAGATAAAGTGTTTCACAATCTCTCGGTATATGGTTTCACCGTGATATGATTCCATTAAAAGAAGATAAATGATCATATATTGAACTATTGCTCCAAACCTACATAAACATGAGGCTGGTTGCTGCAAAATGCTAAACCGAACTGAGCTGGTGCCCCTGCTCCTCCTCTTTTCCTGGCCCTGTGCCAAACTCAATGAAAGAGTCTTTTGTCGCTGTGAACCAGGAATCTGAACAGAGCTGGGTGAAACAAAAACAGCTTACCTCTACTTTCTAACTGTTTTTTTCTAAATGGGCTAAAGTTCAAATCGCTATTATATGTCTGGGTAAGCAGCCTGAGCTACACACTTATAAGGAGATATCCAACACCAGAACAATAACTGTCCTGTAGCGCAGTACACGCAGTTCAATGGCATACAGTTTAATATTGTTGGCATAAGAGTTCAATAATTCAAGTCAAAATATAATGTAGAATTAACTAGGATTGTTACCATTAATACAATAGTGAAGTTTGCAGATCTAATACACCTGAAATGTATTTGTCAGTCATTTAAAAAATATATCCCCAATATGCATTCTGTCTTTGTTTAAATGGGCATCATATATTTTTTGTTGTTGTCTTATTGTGAAGGGTCAACTATCATTCTGAAGAGGAAGTTCTCTGCTTCTCAGTTCTGGGACGACTGCAGGAAACACAGTGTGACTGTTGTGCAGTACATAGGAGAGGTGATGCGTTACCTCTGCACTACACCAAAGGTAAACTGATTCTTTTTTTACTTTGTCAGTGTGACATCGTAGAAACGGGTGACAGAATTACACGGACAAAGGGGTAATGAAATGTACAGACATTAAAGTCCCAGTCGGCAAGTCCGGTGGATGGAGGGCACTCACACAGGGATTTTGAATGTTTACAACTCTCACGCTCCTCCCCCACGACCACCGAGCTCCTCCCCCTTGACTTCATGCCCTTTGAAATCCCTTAGATCACGCCACCTTTGAAACACGGGTCCGATGTTGACTCTTGTTTTATCACGGGCACCATCGCTTTTTTTCCTTCTTTTCCACCGGTGTTTTCTTTTCCTGTTTTTTTGGACCTCATCATTTCGGTTTTTAACGAGGAATTGGGAGCTTGTTGCTACCTCCCCTGTGATAGTGGCCCCCTCCCCCAATCCGAGGGGGGAGGGGCTCTGTGTGTGCACGAACACAGCCCTGCGTGCTGATTGGACAGGATGATCCAGGCTGTTGATTTTTGCAAAACAAACACCAGGGTCTCCGTGCACGTAGAGGCACGTTTTTTTTGCTAAACCGGATAAACCGGATGATTTACGTTGTTCTATTGGAGCCTAGTGGTGGCTTCAGTGAATATGATAAAAAAATAAGTTGCCGACTGGGACTTTAACAAAAGCTCTGCTGCAGTGTCTCGATCATGTGAAAGTTCAAACTCAACTGAAACACAAACCAGTGGCGTTACTTTGGGGCTGGCAGGAAGTAAAGGTTGCCCTCCCTCTTCATCTGGGGCGGTGAGGACATTTTACTAGAAAATGTCTTCAAGGAAAGTTATTTTTGTACAGAATGTAATTGTACGATTTAAGGGACAACTAAAATCCATATAACTGCAGTTTTAGTCCTCTGTGGTCTTGACGAATGATGTCATGAGTAAACAGTCGTACCTCATCCAAAATATCATGTTGACTGATATATAGGCCATGCCCTATTTCTTAACCTTTATCTCTCCCGATATCTCAAAGATGCGTCTGCTTCATTTAGGAGTACTGTACTCATTGTACATACATGTATGGCCATTCAGAGTATCTCATTGCATCACATGAAGTGCAGTCTCAATTTACTGCGTGACCCTGTTCGAGTCCGAGGAGGTGGTTTGTCTGTATCTGGTCACCACTAGGAATAGATGCTGACCTTATCTTCCGAAGACCATATCAAGTAACTTGGCAACCAAATTACCTTTTACTAGTCGACTTTCCGGTCACATTTACTACAGTGGACATCACATTAATTACATAAGTTTAAAGGTGAGTTCACTGAAACCCTGTTAAATTACAACAAACTACCGTTATAGCTACAGCTTAGAAGAAACTGTTATTTACCGTGCTGTTATTTATATATACAGTGTATCTAATGTAATCTACAACTGCAGTTTATTATTGCAAGAAATGTTACAATGTTTCAGTGCTGAATAGAATATGAGCTTTACATGATAATACTGTCATATGTTTGGTTGTCATTTTGCTGTTATATTAGGACTGTAATCTCCATAAACAGTTAATTAGTACAGAAGAATGTGATCTTTACACTTTCCTTATGTTTACATGAACAGTTTAAAGGTGATATTTAAAAAAATAATCATAAATCTTCCAGCTTTCACCCTTGATGAGTTACATTACAACTATTTTCTGTGTTATGAGGTTCTCACAGTCAATGGATTTTACTCCTGTGACTAGAAAATTAGGTATCAAATCATGTGTTTCTGTAGTACTTGCAAAATGCTTAACCTACATTACCTTTTATGTAATGCAGAGAGAAAATGACAAGGACCATAAAGTGAGACTGGCCATAGGCAACGGTGTCAGAGCAGAGGTATGGAGAGAGTTTCTCAAGAGATTCGGGAACATTCAGGTCCGAGAGTTTTACGCCTCCACAGAGGGAAATGTGGGTTTTGTCAACTACGCAGGGAAAATTGGAGCTATTGGACGAGTTAACTATTTTCATCAGGTAAGAATGAATTAAAATCATTTTTGTCAACATGTTGTCAATTACATATTTAAAAGTCATTATAGTGTATTTGTTGGATTGCATATATTGGAATATAAGAATGCCCAATAAATGCTATGGGAATAATCCGTTTCATTCTATTGTTGGTACAAAGATGCATTGGGCACATCCTACACTCATGTCTTTACTTCTTTACCCCATGTAGAAACTGTTTCCCTTCACCCTGATTAAGTACGACACGGAGCGGGATGAACCGATTCGAGATGCTAACGGCCTTTGTCTGGAGTCGCCCAAAGGTAGTTAGCAAACTTACAGTATACGCCAATACAAGTGAGTACACCCTTGTGCAAAATCACTTAGATGTCAAATGTATCAAAATCGTATCACTTCTCAATAATTGCATTATTTTTAAGTTGACAAATAGAGTATTTACTATGATGAACAATCAAAATCAAATACATGACAAAGACTAAATTGGAAATACAGGCCTCAATGTAGAAACTCAAGTGAATACATCTGTCAGCACTGACACATAAGTTATAAATCCTGTGATTTCCAGTTAGCCTAATTCAATGAACATATGTATACAATGACCTGTGGACAACAGTCTGTGGCTCCACATGGAAAAAAATTGCCAGAGGAATTTAAAAAATCTGACTGAGACTTCACAGAGATGGAAGAGGATACAGGAAGATCAGTGACCAACTAAAATCAGTGTAAACACAGTGACAGCAGTAACCAGTGTGAGGGGATGTTCTCGTTACCTGATTCCCTCAGGGTTGCAAAATTCCGGGAATTTTCAAAAGTGGAAACTTTCCATGGGAATTTATGGGAATTAATGGGAATTTATTAGTCTGGTTTTCACCATACTAAGGTCAATCTTTTAAGATTGAACATTAGTCTGGGGAAGCTGCGCTTTGTTTCTACTGCTCAAGAGGCGGGAACAATGGGCATCGTTCAAATGACTCCGTACGCAATTGGATAGTCCTACAACCAATCAGAGCAGGCCAATAGCGTGCCAGGAGAGAATGGCCGTTTCTGATTGGAGCCAAAGATTCTGGCAATGTAACAGCGAAAGTAAGCCTGAGGGTGTCCAGCCTAAACTGCCGAGCGAAATCCAAATTTCCCGGAAGTTCAGGCAGGGTTCACCCAGCCTAGGAATTTATGGGAATAAACAGGAATAAACTGGGAATTTTTTAAAATTGACGGTTGGCTCTTCAAAGGGGACTTAAATATAGCTGAGGAAAGTTTTGTAGCATAATCTTGACTAAAACAAACAGATGGCATTCAAATACACTTGAATATCCATGCCATTTCTCAACCACATGCACAGAGCACACTGCTTAGTGCATGGCTATTGAGACCACGCCCCCTACTGGCACTGTGCATGCCTCCATCACATGTACAGAAGATCACTAGAAGACTGGACCACACTTTTGAGCCTGAAGCACAAAGACTATTGAAGGCATTCAGTTTAAAAGATTCTCGAGAGCTTGCGGGCGGCGGCCCTCTGTCTCTCGAAATTCACTGCTCCGCCACGGCATTGCACGGCTTCTTACATAGACAATGAATGGGAACATTCCATTTTTGAATGAGTGGGGTTGGGAGTATTGAACCTAACATTCCTGTTTTTGACTTCATCCATGAAACAACTAATTAAAACATGTTCTGTTCTACTTTCAAGTAAATCTGTTGAAATATCTGTTGAAAACATTTTGTATGGATGTTTTCTTATGACTTCTGTTCATATTTATGCTTGGATATAATATATTCCCAGTTAGTTCCCCTAAATTCCCATAATTCCCATTATTCCCATGGCAAGTTTCCAAATATGGAATAATTCCCAAGCTTAAGTTCCTGTGGAAATTTACCGGAAACTTTCCGTAAATTTACCGGGAATTTTCCGCCCCTTTGCAACCCTTGCTACATACATGTCATCTTATGAACAGGTTACATTTAATACATGATTATTTTTTGGATTTAATCTGAGTTATTTAGTGTCTGCTTCTCACAAACAAGCTACTAGCATCTCTCAGGGCCGAACACAGAGTTCTTCTCTTTAACCCAGACATAAGACGCCGTGGCAGCTTCCTCAAGATAACCTGGGTTTGTATGCTTCCCCAGGAGGCAGAATTTGGGTTGGCAATGCACTGTTGAGTTTGCAGCTGTTGTACTGCTCTTGGGCATCAATACATATTTCTGTACAAGACAACTACCATCTCCAGAGGTCTCCTTGCCTTGACTCATACATATTTCCCTAACAACCAGGAGGTATAGAACGAACCATAGGACAGTATCTTACTTGCCCAACCAAGCTCTGAAAAACACACGGGCAAGTGCTTCAGGTGGTCATCAATGCTAATGGGAGTTTCTGTGACAGCTAGAACAGGACATTTCTTCACATCAACCCCTATAGACGGCGTCCAAAAGAAACCCTTGCTTGCTCTTCGGCACAAAACTGCAAGATGAAACTTTGCGAAAGAACATGAAATGAAGCCTGATACAAATTGGGGAGCACATTCTTTGGTCAGATGACACCAAGATACATTTGTTTGGCTCAGATTGGGTCCTCCAGCATGGGGCCTGTATTTTTATTATAGAAAATCTAAACCTTTAGTTTTAATTTTACGTAAGAGCAGATACCCCACTGTCTCAGACATAATGTAATTACTGTAATGTGATACAATTTTGAATAAT
Organism: Chelidonichthys spinosus; assembly: GCA_029853015.1. Classification (NCBI taxonomy): domain Eukaryota; kingdom Metazoa; phylum Chordata; class Actinopteri; order Perciformes; family Triglidae; genus Chelidonichthys; species Chelidonichthys spinosus. Next base: position 4,758,517 of record CM056821.1, on the reverse strand, counting down.
TTGATTTAAGTTATATTGCACTAGGGTGTACTCACTTCTGTCGTATACTGTATTACATAAGGGTCTTGTAGGCAGCAGGGACTTTTAACCACCCAAATCTGGACCCCGTAGATGAGACGGGTATTCCATTGACAGACAATAGCCGTAACGAAAGACATCTCTGATCTTTTTCTTTCAGGTGAGACGGGTCTGCTGGTGTCGAAGATCACAGACATCGCTCCTTTCGTTGGCTATGCCCAGAACCAAGAACAAACGGAGAGGAAGAGAGTTCGTAATGTTCTGAAAAAAGGAGATCTTTACTTCAACAGTGGAGATTTAATGAGGATCGATGAAGACAACTTTATTTACTTTCAGGATCGTGTAGGGGACACATTCAGGTACAGGACTTATGTTCCCTGTGATTTTAATTTGAGGTTCAATGATATTTTTTTGTCAGAATAATGTTTTAGACTAGGTATCAACCATATTATACAATAATGAATGAAAAAATTTAACAAATAGAAGGTGAAGCATCACAAGCTCTTTCACCTTTAAAGTTGAAAAGCACTTCAAGGAAAATAGTGCAGTTAAAGATACATATCAATGTACAACTCTGCAAGCTATGCATCAGGCTCCTTTTATATATATATATATATATATATATATATATATATATATATATATATATATATATATATATATATATATATATATATATATAAAGCTGGGCAGTATTGGTTCATAAGACATGAGCATGTTTTTGTTTTCCCCACATTCATCTTGTATTTTTGCCTCAGGCTTAAAGCTATGGTCTAAAAAAATCCATTCAGTCTATCAGCCATTGGCCTGCATAGAAATTGATTGGCTCGTACCCTCCATCCAATCCCCTCTTCTCCCCTACTCCTCGTCATCCCGCCTCGTCGAATCGTGGAACACTAAGGGGAGGGGTTTCTGATTTTCTGAATGTAGACCATAGCTTTAAAAAAAGGCTTCTAACCTTGTTTTGAGCCCACAGGTGGAAAGGTGAGAACGTGGCCACAAACGAGGTGTCTGACATCCTGACGATCAGTGAATGTCTCACAGAAGCCAACGTTTATGGAGTCCAAGTGCCAGGTGACGGACATCCCCTCTGTTTATTAGACCTCAAAGAATGTTCAGTAAAAATGTCAGGACTTCCAAATGGCAGAACATTGAAAAGAGACGTTGATTATTAAACTTTTTTTTGTATGGATTGGTAAATACATGTGTCTGTTTCAATTTTGTGTGGCATATAGGACATGAGGGGCGGATTGGGATGGCAGCCGTCACTGTGAAGGAAGGTGCCCAGTTTGATGGAAATCGATTATATAAGCATGTGGCGAACTACCTCCCTTCATATGCCCGACCTCGCTTTATAAGAATACAGGTAGGTTTTTTTTATTACACTTTGCTGCATTTCACTTACACTTACATTGAACTTAATTAGATTAAAATATTTGAAAAGCAAACATTGAGATGATGATAAAAACAAGCTTTCTTAAGAATGTTTTCTTAACAACTTTCTAAAGAAATATTTTTCTTAAGAAAAACCCACGTCGGTTTCATGACACCTTCTTAATACACAGGAATGTTCGCATCTGAGTTCTTATCTTGATTATTTGTAAATTGATATATATATATCAACCTATATATATATATATATATATATATATTATATATATATATATATGTATATATATAATATATATATATATATATTATATATATTTATATATATATATACTATATATATATATATATTATATATATATATATATATATATATATGTATGTATATATATATATATATATATATATATATATATATATATATATATATATATATATATATATATATTCAGGTTGTAGAGACCTTCTGAGACCTTCCATTTGTAGAAGCAGAGTGCCACCTGCTGGGTTCAAACACATCCAGCATCTTTTCAAGGTGCCGGTTGTGCACTCGGGAGCGAGTACGTACATACTGCTGATTAAACAACACCTCAGGGTGAGTCTGAGGGTTGGAGAGTGATGTCATCAACCAGGGGGGCAGGGCAGATCCTGCATTCGTAATAAAATAAGTCATTATTTGAATAGAGCCCAGTGCTGCTGGACTGTATAATGAATGACTCAAAGATGCGTATATGAGCCATGCATCTCCAGCAGCTCCTTGTTCGAGGCACAAACCCACAGAACTGTTCCGTTAGGAATGAGTGTGTTAGTGTTTTATTTTAAAAGGCCACCATGCTTCGTAATATAATAAAAATAAAAATTTAACAAGATTAAAAATGATAGAATTATTATGAATATGACCACACAAGTCGGCATTCAAATGTGCATGAGGATGCTTTTAAATGTTCGTAGGAACAAATCCATCGGTGAATGCCAGAATCTTGGTGAAAAGTGCGTTTAGGTTGTTAAGTTTTTAAGAACAAATGTCGTCCTAAGAATACTTGGTGAATGAAGCCCATTGTAAATAAGATTTAATCAGTATTTTTCCCACTGTGAGAGTGCTGTACCTACATTCCTACCATCTAGAACGCCGTGGAGGTGACGGGGACTTTCAAGCAGATGAAGGTGAAGTTAGTGGAGGAGAGCTTCGATCCAGGGCGTATCCTGGACCCTCTTTACATCCTCGATGACAAAGAGAAGAGTTACATCCCTCTGACAGCTCAGGTCTACAGCTCCATCTTATCAGGAAACGTCAAACTATGAGTGGTTAATGAAGCACTTCCAGCTCAGTGCCTGAACAAATATTGTTTATCAGATGTACTTGCAGAATACTTTGCTTTCAGAAAAACATGAGTAGTATGTAATGGTTAAAGAGTTACACAAAATATTTAGGACAGAACAGATGTTTATGTGCCAATATCTGTAAATATGAATATCAATTTCTACAAATTAAAGTGATTTGTACTGTAAAACTGGGACTAGTTTCTGTGTGCATATCTGCCCCGATGTTACTCTAAATGCACATATATCTCTGCCCTCAGTGTAGTTGGGATAAACACTAACATACTGTACACCACATCACGGAAAATGTTGGACGAATGAATGCTGAGACCTGGAAATGACAAATCTGCTGTTGGGTAAAATATCCCTGAAGCACTGAGATTTCTTTCTTTGACCGGAGTATGTGGAGAGAAGTATGTCGACAGAGCTGTCTGCGAACCCTGTAATGTATGGGTTTGTGTTCAGTACCAACAGCGACAGCATCTCTGTTCAGCCCTCCAAAACCCAGTCATTAAAAAGTTGCAGATTTCTGTCATGGAGATGAAGTCCTGCTGCAGTTCCAGCGTCTAAGATACGGTACATTATGTACCAGTTAATGTTACATATTTACCCACTGAATGGGAAATAAATCCATGACAGATGGATGAACTGTCGGTGCAGTGACACGTACAACATTAACATTGGTGAATATTTACTGCGTCCCAACCATCCTGATTGAGGAAAAGGTGGTTTCTATTCTTTTAGATTTGTTTTACATGGAAAAGGATGCAGAGGTTAAGTTAATAACTATAAAGGTCAGCAGGTTTTTTTATTTATTTATTCATTTTACTGTTACTGTCTTGACTACAGTGTCTCAAATATGGTTTGAGGCTGTGGGCCATATTGATGTTTATAAAGGTATCATTCTATCATCTATCCTAGTGTTTGAATTTGTCTTCATGGTGGAAAATGATAGTTGGAGCTGCTTGGTGTCACTGCTGGTCAGTTACAGGCTACGTGGAAAATGTGATGATGTCATGTGTTGAAATGAGGTCATTTCAATGTATTAGTGCAATTTCGTACATAAATGAGTTTTCCTGAATTTTGTGAACATTTAACAATTTAAATCTTTATTACTTGGCCCAGTTTACACACAAAATCTAATGTAATGTACCGGTGATGACTGTCTTCTGCCTGGCAGTATCATAGAGAGCGAGTCGTCCTCCAATCGGAAGGCCCATATGCCGATACCGATACTATTTACTTGAAAATTCCTGATCATTGAATGGTTTTGTACTTTTGCCTTTAATTAATTGATTATGATAGCAATAAAACACAGGACAAAGATTTAGAGTACGCAGAGCGCGTAGGGCCCCAACTACCTGGCGGGGGCCTCCAAAATTAAGATCGATTAAAAAATATCATGATTACTACATTATTAAATTGCAAAAAAATATATGAATTGGTTATAAACAGGCCCGTCGTTTTTTGTTAAAAAATGTTTACCCATCACTCAATTTGTGCAAATGATTTGTTTTTGCCTAATATATAAAAACAGTCTCCCCCCGCCCTGCTTCCCTGAAATGGTATAGCCCAGTTTGGCCCTCGTGAGCAGCTCAGACCAGCTGCAGCCCCAACTCCGGCTCCAGCTTTAGAATCCGGCTCCAGAATTAGCCAAAGCAAGTTAAGTTAAGTCAACGACTATGCAACGTCTCAATGGCAGTCACATCTGTCTCTATGGATCCATTCCAGGCATAGTTTTGCAAGATGTTGCAAAATCTTTTTGAGATGGAGCAAAATCTTTTCCCCCATGTCCCTAGAAACAATATCTGACAATAACATAATAAAAATAAAAACATAATAAAGCAAGAGAGGACGAGCAGTAACGACATAAAGTAGGCAGAAAGGTCTTTTTTTCACCGATAGGCAGATGGATGATTGATTTCTTCCCATGCACGTGTGTGTTACTCCCCCAGAGAAAGAAAAAGTTCAAAGTTCAAGAGGTGTAAACTGAAAAAGTCTACAGTCACTATAATGAGCTGCTGTGTGAAGCTCTCAGTACTCTTTCTGTTGCAGGACTGACTCCATTCCTCTGATTCATAATGATTGCCTATATTCTCTATACCGCTCTTGCAGGTTTGGTCATTTTGCCGTTAATGCTTTACTTGAGGAACCCTTATTTTTTTAAAGATTTAGCTTACACGGTTTCTGCGATTAAAATCGGTTTGTACCTCAGTAAATTCAAGAAGCAGAAACCCTTTTACACTATTTTGGATCGCTTTCTGGACCACGTTGCGTCGCAGCCGCATAAGAAGTTCCTCGTCTTCGAGGAAAGCTCCTACACCTACAGCCAAGCGGACAAAGAGAGCAACAAAGTGGCCCGAGCCCTGTCCACACACGGCAACCTGAAACAGGGGGACACGGTGGCCCTCTTCCTGGGCAACGAGCCTCACTTTGTGTGGCTCTGGCTCGGACTGGCCAAGCTGGGCTGCAGCGCGTCTCTGCTCAACTCCAACATCAGGTCCAAATCTCTGCTGCACTGCTTCTCCTGCTGTGAAGCCAAGGTCCTGGTCGCCGGTGCTGGTGAGCTGGGGGAGATAACACCGAGGTCATCTGTGTTATTGTGGGTTATTTGTCATTAGATACAGATCCGGCTGCAATAAGCTGATATCTGCAGATTTCTCAGCTTGGTTTTGATAGTCTTGATTCCCATGATTCTCCACATCTCTTTCCATTGTTATGGTCACTGCACTGATCTCCACAAGGCCTTCACTTGCTCTCCTTTGCCTCTTAGACTTGCGAGGGGCTGTAGAGGAGGTGTTGCCCACCTTGATCCAGCAGGGCGTCCGTGTGTTTATCCTCGGCGAGGAGTGTGATGTGGAGGGCCTAGAAAGCTTCTCCGATAAAATTCAGCAGGCCTCAGACCAGCCTCTTTCGCCTCAGCTGAGGGACAGAATTCACATTAAGAGTACTGCGCTGTACATCTACACCTCGGGAACCACAGGTAATCCGACGAGCCCATCTAACCTGGACCTTTAACCTGTGCTGGTGTTTTTAGTGTGCAGGCCTTGAGCTGCAGAAATAGGACAATAACAACGAGCTGCTTCTAAAGGTGATGTTTTCTTTTAGGGCTTCCCAAGGCAGCTGTGATCAACCATGAGAGGTTATGGATGGCCTCTTTTCTCCAGTGTCTTGTTGGCGTACGCTCAGATGATATCATCTACGTGTACCTGCCTCTTTACCACAGTTCTGGCTTTGCAATGGGACTTTGTGGAGCCATAGAAAGAGGTAATAACAACTCTGAGGAGTTTACTTGAGTTTAAACTTACAGGTGTATGACCTCAAATAACAGTTTGGCTCAGATTTCCAGTATTTGTATTTCAAAGTTCTGAAGCTCTCAGTGTGAGATTACATGTTGCTGAAATCTTTTCCAGGCATCACTGTTGTTTTAAGAAGTAAATTCTCTGCCTCCAACTTCTGGAATGACTGTAGAAAGTACAATGTGACTGTTATTCAGTACATAGGAGAAATTATGCGCTACCTCTGCAACACACCAAAGGTAAACCTCAGTATATTTATCTTCTTCTATGATAATTACATATTTAATGACATGGGCAGCTAACATCACACTGCTTGTACCCAGAAGCAAAGGTGACCATGTTATTATCCTGGTCTCACTTGTCTTCCACTCGTCCTCTAGACGGACAAAGACAGACGTCATAAAGTGCGGCTGGCGGTCGGGAACGGGTTGAGGGCTGACGCCTGGGCTGATTTCCTGCAGCGATTTGGGGACGTTCACATCTGTGAATGCTACGGCGCGACAGAAGGAAATGTTGGCTTTATCAATTACTGTGGCAAAGTTGGAGCCATTGGCAAAGAGCATTTTCTCCACAAAGTAAGACGCCCCTTATGCATATAAGTATTTTGTTGTATGGTGACGTCCAACACCGTGGCATAAACTTGCATGGTTGGATCTATTTACATGTTCTTTACAACAAGTAATTAGTAGATGTAGCAAAACAATGACTTATTTTTCCATGTTTTGTTCTTAAACTGTGTTTCAGATGCAATATTCATATGCCCTTATAAGGTATGACACAGAGAAAGAGGAGCCAGTCAAAGACTCCAGAGGGTTTTGTATTAAAGTTCCCAGAGGTGAGCCCATCTCCTCCAAAAACACAGCGCTCCCTTGACCTTCTAGGGGCCCGTTTCACAAAGCAGGTTCAACAAACTCTGAACCTAACCCTGAACTCTGAGTTGAACAACTCTGAGATGGGAAACTCTGAGTTTTCGGTTTCAGAACAGCGGTTTTGAATTAGTTCACTCAACTCTGAGTATGTAAACTCTGAGTTACGCGCGTGCCTGCCGACTCTACAAAGCCATCATCAATGGAGCTCCGATACTACGATTCACCATGGCAACGGGGAGAGCGTCATTAGATATTAAAGAGTGTTTATGTAGAAAACGAGCTCATCCTGAGAAAGCGGAGCAACGTAACTGCAGCAACAGTAGCGATAGTTGGCGTGGCAGACATTTACTGCCCGATCTAATGTGTATAACTGAATTAAACAGTCTATTGATCTAAAGGTAAAAACTGTTTATTTTCTGAGTTGCATAGCGTCACGGTGGTGTAATGGTTAGCAACGCCGCCCACAGTGCTGGCGACAGCGGTTCAATCCCCGTAAATCACAAAGTAGCGCAACACATAAATTATTATTTTTATTGGGTATAATCCCCCCAGGCACAGAAAGAAAGTGGCTTCAGTTGAAAATTAAGCATAAGAATATTGCGCAAATACGTTGACTAAGGCATATGATTTTAATCATATTTCACATATTAAACAGTAAATATAAGCAGGTATTTCAACACAGGAATGTACTTAAACATTTCATAAATCTCCCGTTCGCAAAAACACTACCTCCGCAAAGAATCTGGTTGCGGATTATGTCCGCGATATGAAATGTTGAAAATGTCGGAGAATATTGTTTAGATAATATCTAATGTGATTGAAAGGAAAGGTAATCAAAATCCTCTCCCGACGCAAAGCTGCTAGAATCACTTTTATTTCCATATCGATTAGGTTGGCGATGAAAGGACGGCACAATTTTTTCAGAGTTGGTTCAGATTCCGGAAAAAGGCGGAGACATGTAGGGAGAAACTCAAGGTTTGTTGAAGCAAACCTGCTAGCGAGCAGGTTAGTTTCACGGAGCATGTTACCCGGGTAACTGACCCAGATTTATGCTGAACTAGCTTTGTGAAACCGAAAAACCAGAGTTTCCCTCATCTCAGGGTTAACTAACTCAAGGTTTTCACTAAACCTGCTTTGTGAAACGGACCCTAGCTCTAACTAAACATATCCCACACTCTTTTGCTTTTTTTTACCCCACAGGAGAGACGGGTTTGTTGGTGGCAAAGATCGGAAAACGCACACCTTTCAGCGGCTACGCCAAGAACTCCCAGCAGACAGAGAAGAAGAAGGTGAGAGATGTGTTTGAGAAGGGAGACCTCTACTTCAACAGCGGCGACCTGCTAAAGATAGACGACGAGGGCTTCGTCTTCTTTCAAGATCGCATCGGAGACACGTTCAGGTGAGCGGATGAAACATGTCTCTACATGTTGGCCCTGTGATAGACTGGCGTCCTGTCCAGGGTGAACCCTGCCTTCACCCAATGACAGCTGGGATCGGCTCCAGCCCCCCCGTGACCCTGAATACAGGATCAGCGGTAGATGATGGATGAACGGTGGGATGTTTCCAGCGCTGAATAAAAACATTGTTTTTGTCTTGTCATCCAATCCAGGTGGAAAGGAGAGAACGTGGCGACCACAGAAGTGGCCGATCACTTGCTCATGGTGGACTGTATTGAGGAGGCTAATGTCTATGGTGTGAAGGTGCCAGGTAATTGTTTCATTCAAAATGATTTAAGATATATAATCATTTATGAAAAGCTATTTGGGGTTTTTTAAGGTTTCCTACTGGACTGATTATTAATCATCGTCCATTTATCACTGTAATCTTGAATCATGCTCAGTATCAAACACATAACAAGCTTTTCATGCTTCCTGCTCATAAATACTGAAATAACTTTCAACTCTTTTTATTTCCACCTTGACCGATTAGGACACGAGGGGAGGATTGGAATGGCAGCACTGAAGCTCAAAGAAAACATGGACTTTGACGGCAAAGCTGTATACCAGCACGTCAAAAGTTACCTCCCCAGCTACGCAAGGCCACGCTTCATTCGCACACAGGTAAACAAGTCAGTGCTGAATAAGATTAACAGTACCCTTTTCTGTTAAGTTAACAGACATTTCAACCATAAAACAGCAAACTATGCAAGAATATCGTCTGTATAAATAAATTACACCTAGTTATATGAAATTACACAAAAAATAAATGACATCGTCCAGTCGTCCAAAAAAGAGTCAGATGAAAATATTCCTGGAATATAAAGCTGAACAACTCTTGACGACACTGAGCTAACATTATCCCTATGATATAAATCAGTTCAGATAAATATTAACTTTTTTAAACGTATTTTTTCCGCTGAAGTGTAAGGAAGGCTTCTTAAACTGAAAATCATATAAAAGGTTCGAGATTGTTCAATGTGTGAATATACTGGATACAGAAAATTCCTTTTTTTATTACATTATATCATACTAGAGCAATTCATTGGCCCACTCTTTTCACATGGCAAAATTCAAATGTATTTCTCTGACAGGATGCACTGGCATTAACCGGCACGTATAAGCAGCTGAAGGTGAAGCTGGGAGAGGACGGCTTCAACCCTGCCGTCATCAGCGACCCTTTGTTTTACCTGGAGGACAACAAGGGCTACGTACCCATGACCCAGGAGATATTCAACTCCATCGCAGAGGGAAGAATCAGACTCTGAATGCGTTCAGTGTTTATTATTAGATTAGATAGAATAGATCGATCTCAAAATAGTACATTTGATTTGGAGGTTATAAATCATACAGGATGCCAAATAACGATAAATGACCTGCACGTTGCATTTATGTACAGCACATTTCATGACCTATGTTGTTTACAGAAAAAATTCAAAGGATGTAATTTTGCTTGAAGCACATTTTAATAAAGATATTTCAAAAAAAAAAAAAAAGTGCTGCACATAAATTACTCTTCAATTAGCCAGGAACTGACTGTGTTGGCTCAGCACTGACGCAGCTGACACAGCAGTAAATTGCTGGATTATCATACTGTGTGTGTGTGTGTGTGAACCACTGCCAACCGCTTTCAGGATCATTTCAGGAGCTTGTGTGCAGCGGTAGTTTCCAGTGGAGTAGGAGAGGGAGCTTTGTTGGCTACAGGGGAAGAACACATACAGGTCATTCTTCTGCAGGTGGAGGATAAGTGTTGAGCTGCCTGTGAAACCATCACCGGGCAGCACAGCTGGTGCCGGCCACACTGCACCCACTGGTTGCAGAAACTAGGAACACTGTTGAACTTTGTCAGCTTTTTCACGTCGTGTTTACCTGGAAGGTTTGAAGGCGCCGCTGTACCCTTAAAGGTTGGACCAGATCCTGGTGTTGATGGCGTGTTGGGGACGGCTCCTGAAGCATCTTTAGGCCTTGTTTCAAAGTCACAGCCAGACAGCGGCCCGATGTAAGTGTAAGGCAGAGGTTCGCAGCTGCAGCTTAGGGACCGCATTGGTTTCCTGGATTGATTCCAGGTCTTGTCAATCCACAGCTCCACTTGAGCCTTGTCCAGCCCAGGGGCAGCATCCTCTCCCTGCCCTGACCTGTTGTCTGATTCGGGGTCTGGGTTTTCTTCTATCACCTCATCTTTCCCTGATTTTGGTTGTTCTACATTATTCAGAGCCTGAGTCTCAGCCAGAAGAGTGGAAGTCATTTTGGAGATGATGGTCCAGTCCTTGAGGATGTCCTCTGCGGTACTAAACTGCGAGGTCACCGTGAATCGGATGATGCGCTTGGTGTGAATGTCTGCAGGGATGAGGTACATGGTGCCCGACCGGGTTAATCTCCTCAGCAGCTCCTGGGTCAGATCATTTCCTCCCTAGTTTAAAAAACAATGACATTATGACGGGGTGAAGAAATAAAAACACTGACGCGTATTAACAACAAGGAGTCAATGGTTCATCTCTTTCTAACTGATGTCTGAAATCGCTCTGGTCTTCACCTTTGCCTGATAAAACTAGTTATTCTGTAACTCACCTTTGAACGAGGTGTGACTGGGAAGGTTGTACATCTCAACTAATGATTTGTCAGTGAAAGACGTGTTGCTTAACAAAGTTTACGGCATAGTACAAATGTGTGCCACATACTTTCAGACAAAACACCACCAGGCCAAGGTGCCTCTTAGCAGGAACCTCAAAATTTGGATCACTCCTGATGTGAGACTCCAAGAGCTTTGCCATCTCGATGCCCTAAAAAAGACAGAGAAAGTATACGCATGAATCCCGAAATTTGAAAGCAAATCAATTCTGTGAACAATTTGCATGAAGAGAAGTGAGTTCCACTTGCATGTCTTATATGAGCCTGGAGGTTTTTCAGTCCGAAGGAGCGCATGACAAACCAGAGTTTCAGAGAGCGGAAACGTCGGCTGAGGGGAATTTGCCAATGCTGAACAACGGGTAAAAAGCAGTTTCATTGCATGGGATTACTCACTGTGATGAGTGAATCTTAAATGTATGTGAATACATGATGGTATGATACCATAAAGTCCGTGGCTGCCTGTGAGTTTTCATGTCTGAGGTAAACAGGATCGACAGTGAAAGTCTGTTGGAGCTTATATTTATCCTTCACCCTGAGAAAACAAACAAGCATCACTTTAACTTCACTTATTGTCACTTTATTGAATTTTTTCAGACCTTCTTTTATATAATAAATATATTTGATATATTCTTGCTCACCAGAAAGCTGTGCAGTCGAAATGGACCATCATCCACTTTGAGGGGTTGAAGACAAAAGAGTCAGCAAACTCGATGCCTTCCAGGGACCAGCGGAGCTCAGGGCAGAAGTAGGCTGAGCCAGCGTACGCAGCATCGACATGGAGCCACAGCCCCTCCTCTGCACCTAAACAAGATTTAAATTCAAGGAATGTCGTTATCCGAATGTGTCTCAATGATACAACACAATGTCTTGACTTTACAGGAAGTGTTAAAGCATAATAAGACACTATTAGGAGTAACTTTGACGACGTACAGACTGGTCCCAGTTCAGACAGATTGTCAAAGGCACACACTCCCGTAGTCCCCAAAGTTGCACACAGCTGAACAGGAACACAAAAAAAACCATTTATTCTCAGTATTTTGATTCATATTTAATTTCTTAAAATAAATACATCACTGTACAATTACATTTTAATATTACCACTGGCCATTTAATAGAAATTTCAAACTTCTATAGGTTGCATTATTTCTATTTAATTTCAAGCGATTTGTATTGTTGGAATTAATATTTTAAGTAAATTACTGATACATTAATGTAAAAATAGTCCATTAGCATTCAAAATCTTCAATGAGTTTCTGAGGTAAAATGTCCCATGTGACTGATTATTCTGTTGCATTGCTATAACTGATACATTGTAATCAGCATTTTATTTTAGTCGCACCTCGAGGTGACGCTATTTCTAACACCTTCTCTCCCTTTCAATTACTTTTTAATGCTTTTCTTAAAAAAAAAACTTCTTTGGCCTCAAATAATAATTTAAATGAAATCGTCCGAGCAGTTTAGAGGAGAAATGTCACTTTGGCATGCTGGAGTAAAAATCACTCTAATATCTAATAGCACAATAGTCAACGCTTTCAATATCTGCCAGTACGTAATCAGCTAACACATGAAATGACTCCACTTAAACACCATGATCGCCACTCATCCTTCAGTGTCAAACACCTACCATGAAAGGGATCAGTCCCTTCCTCCTGTCTTCTTCTATGGCTTGTCTCAAAGTATCTCCTCTCAGAGACAACTCCTCATCGGTGGGCAGGAACTTGACCTTCACCAGAGAGATCAGACCCGCCTTCTCCACTGACGAATGAGCCTGTAAAAGCATCCCAGATCAAATTCTGGAGTTTGGAGTTATTGTAGAAGGAGAGGTATACCACTGACCTGATCTGAGGCGTAGGCCACCAGTCTTGAATTTAGGACCGAGTCGTCCACCTCCTGGTTGAGCTCAGGTTGCAGCTGCAGCATTTTGTCTTTCCTGGCTGCCAGCAGAGCGACCAGCGTGCTCTCACTGACCGTGCTCTAACGGGACATTCAAGGAGAAGAGAACGATAGCAGCAGACAACGGAGTAAAGGGCTTGGGTATTCAACGACACAGATCAAGGTTGTTGCAAACCTGCAGTATGCCTCCACCTCTGCTGTCGGGTTGGTGATGCAGGAAGAAGGAAGGGAGCCCCAGTGCTTTACACAACCAGTCCATCACATTCATCTCCAGTTCTGTACATGCTGGGCTGGAGGCCTTTTCAAAACCAGCACGGACAATATCACTCATTAGGATGATATGACTTGGGATATGCTATGGGAAAGTGTGTGGTGTCCCCATACCCAGGTGAATCCAACACAGTTAATGGCATCAGCCAGCATGTCACCGAGCATGGAGGGCCATGAAGTCAGACTGGGGTAGTAGGCATGCATGTGAGGGCTCTGCCAGTGAACCACCTCGGGGGGGAGGGTGAGAAAAGATTGGCTTCCTTAGCATAGTTTGAGATGACATTCGACAACGGATGACATTTGGAACTTACTCCCGGCATGATGACTTTCTCAATGTCGCTGAAGATGCTCTCCCAGTCCTCCGGCTCTGTCGGCGCAGTGTCAGGGAGGAGATCCTTCATGTAACCTGGCTTCACATCTGGGATCACCCTCCTCTCCCTGATGGAGACCAGGTACTGTGTGATGTAGTCCACCATCTCCTTCCCTGTTCATTAACAGACACTGTAACAGCTGGAATTATATTCCTATTCAAAAACTCATTCATCATCATTATTTTGCCTGTTGTTTACAGATCATTGTTTTCAGTGAAATATAACCACACAGTCAAAATAGTCAAATTGAAGCTCATTACCTCTGCGATTGTACTCCTCAGCTTGCATTTTTCTCTTTCAGATGAGAGCCCTTTTCATTTATTTGTTGTATGTCACAGGTGGCTGCAAGGATGCTTTATGTATCGATCACAGAACTATATAGACACCGCTGTGAAGCACCCGCCCTAAATTTGTGACGCATTGGGACCACCAATCAAATGTCCAGCTCATGCATGTTCTTACTCATCACTGACTCCACATTCAGACTTACCCTCATAAGCATAATTGATAGCTTTGAGCAATCTACTGTTCTTTACATAGAGAGAAAATGTCACAGTGTATTTATTTTACATATTGTACATCATTTCCACAAATAGAAGGTACTAATATACCAGATATACAACAACGATTCTTTGTTGTTTGTTTTGCAAAGTAAATGTCAACCCCTAACAATGTTGGATTGTGAAAGGCTCGCTGATGCAACACTGCACATGTAGAATTTTACTGTTGTGGTTCATTAAAGTGGAGTTGGTTTCATATAGAGGTAGTTTAATTCTGTACATGGTTTTCAGTCTGGAGTTCAGACCCCTCTGAAGGGTTGGGAGATAACGTTGATGAGATGATAAATTAGGGCAGGAAAGAAATGTTCTGCTATACAAACTTCTATTTAAGTTCATGTAATGTTTTTTTAATTATTCTAATCTGCTTTTTTTGTGAAATAGCACACTGTATATTCAGGATATGACCTCTCTGGGCTTCAAAATACTTTTTAAATTAAATAGTTTGAAATAAAGGTGAATAACCCTCGAGCAAGGTGCCTTTTATAAGGCTTTTTATCTGTTCTTTCTCATATATTAAAGAAGACGAGTGTCGGAGCAAATCGTTTTTTGTACAAATAGAAAGGCAAGTCATAATAACGAGATCACACCTTGAAAGAAATAGCATAATGAGATATTTGTATTGGACGATGACTCCTCATGAACAAATAGGAAGTCAAGAACGCCGACATGAATAAACAATGAATGAACGCACGTTGAAAGACTGTGGTGATGAGATTATGCGGTGTTGCTGCTTGTCAAACCTGAGTAAACTGAAGCTGCACCTAGACTGGTTCCCACACTGTGTTTAATGTGTATTCAGGACTATTTTCTACCCTTCATGTGTTGCACTAGGGCGTCATTAGTGTCAGATCCTGCTCGAAAAGATACAAAAACTGGTCTTTGTATAAACTACTTATTTTGATGATGTATGTCTAGGTAAAGTTGTAAAACCACAAGTTCTTTGAAGATGTTTGATCCCGTCGAATGCAGGAAGCCCAGTAGCAGGCAATAACTCGGGAAATGGTAAGTGTGTGTGCGTGTGTGTGTGTGCGTGTGTGTGTGTGTGTGTGTGTGTGTGTGTGTGTGTGTGTGTGTGTGTGTGTGCGTGCAGAGGACACTGTGACCATTGTGCTCCTTGTGTGCCTTTGCTTCCTGCACTCTGAGCCTGATGAAAGCAGGCTACATTATAACGCCGTAATTGGCTTGAAATCAAAGTCAAAGTGCATCCTGATGGATCATATTCTGTTGCTTTTTATTCAAATAATCTTAAAATATCAACATGACATCCGCCTGTCACAAAAAAAAAAAAAACATGGGCAAAGCAAAAGTCATAAACAATTCATAGAAAGAGGATTTGGCCACTTAGTTCGATGTGGGTAGAAGCAGAAATGTCTCACTGTCTAACGATGAGACCATCTGTTTCACAGTGTCAGCAAATTTGCGAGGAGATTATGATAGACCTTTTATTGTGACTGTGAGGGTATAAATCTAACAGTGGACAATGACAGAGCAACACTCGGCCTTCCCTCTTTACTGGAGTGTCCTTCAGCAAGACCTTTGGAGCCGTTTAGTAGCCAGCAGATCAGACTGAACCGTGGAGCTTCCCTGTGCATGTGGATGTGTGTTAATTGTCCATTTGTGAAAGAGTCACCATTGCATTCTGCACTATGATGTTATTTTATTTAAATCCCAACACGTTTTAACCATGTGCTGTACAAAAAAAAAACTATAAGACAAATTTAAGCAAGCAAATCCCCTTCTTCAGGATACTGTGAAAACTGAATGTAAAAACTTTATTGGTGAATGTGATGCTGGTTGTAAAACATTTATGACTATGATTATGCTTCAACTATCCCTTTTTGGAATATTTATATATACTTTTGCTTTTGCTTCACTTTCTAAGACTGCTGTTTCTCATACATGATCATTCCACAAAAGGCTGACCCAATTACACCAAACTCAAATTAATATCTCACTTTCCCTTTGGCCCTCTCCACAAATAGTTCAAAGGTCAGCTTTGCTTGCTGCAGCACGGCTTACATTGCTCAATGACAATTGAGATTGGTGAAACAAAGAGTTAGACCCTCTGAAGTATTTGGTCAGTTCAATGGTCAGTGGAACAACAAAACCTCGGGGAGGTTTAGCTCAGGAGGTAGAGCGGGTTGGCTGGTAACCTCAAGATTGCCGGTTCGATCCCCGGCTCCTCCTAGCTGTCATTACTGTATAGCGCTTTGGACAAAAGCGCTATATAAATGAGGCCATTTAACACATTCTAGTTAGGATTTAACTATAATCAGATGTTTCATGAGCGAAGGTGTAATTTAAGTTGTAAATTAAACTTAGCTATCTGATGGGAACCAGAGCCCTAAATTAGTGTTGTCTCTCTTTGTGCGTATAGGAAGTAAAGCCCATATAAGGGAGTAAATAAGTATCTTTTTGCCGCAGAGATGGCTAAGCTACACATGACCTTATAAGTGCAAAATATAGCTTTAGGATGAAACGCCTGGTAACCTCTCTCTTCCATTGGAGAGGATGAAGAGGATGAATTTACTAAGGGGACAGGATGAGGGAGAAGAAGGCCGATAAGGAAGCAGAGCGCTTTTAAAGAAAGGTATGTGGCAGGGAGAGTTTAGATTCCTTAGATTCAAAGGTAAGGACTTCTCAGGTGGAACAGATGCAGGTGCTCTAAGGTTGAACCGGGTGTGGCCGCACAGGTTTTGGATGCAGGCTTGATATCTGTTTAAATAAAGATCATTCTCATTCCACCTGCCTGACTCCGAAGATTAATTTATCACCAATCTACATATCGACATCTTCTGGGAAGCTGCCTAAGAAACCACACCTCAAAAGTGCCTTTGGGTGACTTCCTCTAATCTTTATTCATCCTCTAACAGAGTCAACAGTCAATTGCATCACTATCACTGTGCAGGGAACATATTCACAGGAAGATACAAACATAGACAAGCAGCAAAAACAAGCAAACACAAACATAAGTCTACTGTATGAGATAAGATAAGGTAAGATGATGAACTATACAGTATATACTATACAGTATATGGATACTGTAGAGGGAGACTCTCTCTCTCTCTCTCTCTCTCTCTATATATATATATAGGACACTGTAGGGTAGTACATGTAGTGTAAAGGATTTTTTTTAACAATGTAAATAAAAAATAATATAAAAAATGAATGTAAAAGAAAACATTCATGTGACACAAATGGCATTTTGAGTGATTTATAAACAGCAGGGCTACTATACATGAATTCAATTTGGGAGATTTGAGAGTGTTGACATCAGAAAGGAGCCAGTGAAGCAGGAAAGTAGCTCCATAAGGGGGCAGTAATGCAACGCTAAGGGTACAAACTGCCGCAAACCACCAGAGAAGAAGAAGAGGAGGAGGAGGCGGAACAAGGAATCAGGAATCAGCTGTCAATAAAGTGGCTAAAGTGAAAGGCACGGATCTGAAAGAGGTAATTTAACAGTATCTTGTTAAACAATCGGCCACAACATATTCGTTGGCTTTATTACTTGAAGATGTATCTTTCCCCTGAATGTGATTCGCATCTGTGCTGGAGTGAAATAGCCCACAACTTTAGCAAACCTAACTGCGTGAGCTCAGAGCGTAGCATGCTAACTAACGTAGCTAGCTGGCTAGCTCTGAAGGCAACGCAGCTAAGTTAACATTTAACAAGCGAGCTAAATCGTGTGTGTATAAAAGCAGTGCTTAGTGTATGCTCGGTGTTGAAAAACGTCACATTAGTTGCCCGTTAGCTGCCCAACAGGCATCACGTCAATGTAGATGGTCGCGGCTAACGTTAGCCGGAAAAGTATTACTTGTTGTTGTCGTCTGTGTTGACATATCATGACTAACTTACAACCACAAGCTAACCAACGGCTAATGCGCTAACCGAGAGAGCAACATCCTAGGGTAGCTAACGTTAACGTAATTATCATCCACACGTTTTCATCTAGTCTTAATTAGGAACATTTTGAAAGCAACTAACGGAAAGTGAAACCTCAGTGTCTGTTCTCTCACAGAGACTAATCATACTGGAAGGTAACAGCAACTTACATCTTGGCTAACAGATTCTAGCTAACGCTTTTCGTTAATATAGATAGAGATAGACCATAATAGACCTAGACTAGGACCAGCTTGTTGAATGTCTTCACGTGTTTCCCAGATATGTCCGGAGCTTGTGTGCAGCACTGACCGGTTGCCCGTCTGTGAGCTCTGACTGAACACATCCGCGAAGATGCCTGCGGTTTCCACCGGGGTGAAAGAGCTGTATCTGTCCACATCTCTGGGTGAACTCAACAAAAAGGCTGAAATAAAGCCAGACAAGACGAGCACCAGAAGGTAACGTCAGGTTTTATGTGCGCTGGTATCAGCCAAGTATGGCATACACTCACAATACAAAGGAACTGTCCCCAGTCAAATCAAGGATGTTGAAATAATAGTGATGAAGTATTTTTGCTGTGTTGTAGCTATGTTCAGAGTGCCTGCAAAATCTTCAAGGCGGCGGAGGAGTGTCGTCTGGACAGAGACGAGGAGAAAGCTTATGTGCTGTACATGAAATATTTAACAGTATATGACATTATCAAGAAAAGACCGGAATTCAAGCAGCAACCGGTATAGTTGATCATACATTTACTTTCTGTGAATACTTGTTGTGCAGTGTATCATGCACTGGAGGTAGTATTTTTTGTGTATTTATTCTCTGTTCCGATGTACAAAGGAGTATTTCATGACCATGCTTGGGACGAACAGCTTCAAGAAAGCCATCGAAGAAGCAGAGAAGCTCTCTGAAAGCCTTAAACTCAGGTTAGAAGCATTCTTAGATTGTACACGAATAAAATGCCGGATTAGACTTTTTTTTTTTTCATGTTTTATTCACCTCGTCTTTACATTTTAAACAGATATGAGGAAATTGAGGTTCGAAAGAAACTGGAGGAGAAGGAGAGACAAGAGGAGAAGAAAAGGAGGGAGGAAATTACAGAGAAAGATGGCGGTCGAAGCTCTCCAAAAGTGTCATCAGCAAACAAGAAGGATAGCAAAAAGGTGAAGACGTACTGTCATGGCATCCACACATTAAAACATATTAATTTGAGGCAGACACTTGATTTATTGAAATCAATTCAAATGAAATCAGTATCAAAATATTAACAAGATGATTGTTGTGTCTGCATGTCAGGTAAAAGGAGAACAGAATGAAATGAAGAATGAACTCAAGAAAGCAACCCCGAAAGGTAAACTATAACAATCATTCTTTAAACTGAAACTAAAATCTTAAACTTCCTGTTTTGGTGTTCATCTAATCATGACTTTATCCGATAGCTGCGGTCCCAGCTGGTGGGATTTCAGCTGAGAAGCTTTTCCACATGATGAAGGACCAGACCATTACAATAATTGTCATGGATGCCCGTAGCCACAGGGACTTTGAGGAGTCTCACATTCAGGTCCCAGGCCAGACCTGCTTCAGCGTGCCTGAGGAGGCCGTTAGCCCAGGGTGAGAGTTTGGGGACAAGGCTTCTTATTTATTTTTTTAACTAAATGTTTCAGTTGCAATCTGGTTTTGGAGTGAGATTTGAAAAGATCTATTATTTCTTTTTCTTTTTATTAATGTGTTTTTCTGTCCCCCCTCTGTCATTAACCATCAAACAATGAGAGGAATGAGTCCAAATTCTTAAACTGGACCTGCTGAACTGGTATGTCATGACTTTTTAGAATCACTGTGAATCAGATTGAGGCGAAGCTGCCGGAGTTGTCAAAAGATTATTGGAGGCGGCGGGGATTCGTGGATTATATAGTCCTGCTGGACTGGTTCAGTTCTGTCACTGACCTTACCCTGGGAACCACTTTGCAGAGCCTCAAGGATGCCCTCTTTAAGGTAACTGTGAGTGTGTGGGGTGTAGGCATTTGTGCACATTCTTGTGTTGGATTCCTAGATTGTGAATAACAACAACAACAGCAACAGACATTTCCTGTAAAGTATATGTTTTTACCTCAGTGGGACAGCATCACCATCCTGCGTAGTGAGCCACTGGTGCTGGAGGGCGGCTACGAGAACTGGCTGTTGTTTTACCCCATGTACACAACCAACGCTAAAGTTCGACCCCCTAGGCAGAATATCATCAGCTCCCTCCCTCAGTGTAAGTATTACCAGCACAGATGGACATTACAGCCTTGGCTCCTTATATTTTACCACATAGATGGATAGGTTTTTTTTGTTCGTGTTACTTTCGGCTGTTGTAATCTTATTTTAAGAAATTCTGAAAGCAAATTATATCTTCTTACGTCTTACATTTCCGATGTTCATACCGCTTTTGTTTGTTTGTTTGTTGTTTTTTGGCAATTTTTCTGAAATGTTTAAGGATATTTATGTGTGTTGTAGCAGCATTCTGTTTGGGGTTAAAGCTGCTACAAGTTGAAATAGCCACTGATATGGACTTTGAATAATATGTGAAATATGATTAAAACCATATGCACAATAGTCCTGGACCAGAACAAGGTCTTAGTCCTCTGTTTCTCTGTTAATGACTTTACCTTTTTTGATGTTTTGAACAGTGAACTTTAGCTATCCATCCCTAGAGGAGCCAAAGCCTCCGACCCCACCTCAACCAGAGCCTGAGATTACGCCAATGCCTCAGGAACCCTCGGCTCCGGTTCAGCTCCTGAACGGGGTTGCACAAGCAGAACCCCCCACACCTAAAACGTACGTGATTACTGAAGGGCTGCCAGATGATATCGATTCCAGCGTACCAGGCACCACAAAATCTGGGCAAGACCTTACTAAGAAGGGCGCTGCATCCAGTCAGTCACCTGCAACAGCCAAGGCCTTCCCACAGGTATCGACATGATAACTATTACACTTTGGGAGGATGCAAAACATTCAGGACTCAAGTGTGTCTAAACATCATTTATGTTTTGTTTTATCCTCTGTCCTCCTGGCCCAGTTTGACCGTACCAAGAAACCCTCTGTCCGGGTGTCGAACGAGTCTAAGCCCAGCCAGAACGGCTCAGCGAAGGACTCCACGCTGAATGGCCCAGTTGTCCCTGACCGCTCCGTCAAACCACCCCTCATCCCCAACACTTCTCTGTCTAAAGAAGAACAAAGCCAAATACACTCTGAGGCGGTGGCAGTGATGGAGAAGGCAAAGCAAGAGCAGGAGAAACGCAACCAGGAGCGTCGGGTAGAGGACAAGGACCAGAAGGAAAGGCTAGAGAGGGATCAAAGTGAGAAGAGGAAGGAAGATGAGGAGAACGGACCTCAGGAGAAAAAGAAACTTGAAAGGCAGAAGGCGGAAGAAGAGGAAGATAAAGAGAACAGGGTGTGGGACGAGAAAGAGAGGAGGGGAAAGGAGCAGAACGCTGACACCCCGTCAAAGAGTATGTCTCTGGATTCCCCTGCTCCCAACCATATCATTAGTGAAATCAAGGTGAGTCCTATTTTCATTCACTGTTAGAAGCTTGATGTTACATTTCACCCCTTATGTCTCTGGGAAAGTGTGTAAACAAAATGTCAACCCAAGCATCCAGTGCAATCAGAAAATCCTCCCCAAATCACAGGGGATCGAAAGCTAACCTAGAGACCAAAGGACAATTATTTTTACATCTCATAATATATCTGAAACTGTGGCCCCACACACTTCTAAACGAATATATTTACCCAGAATTACATTACAGAACTACCAAATAGGCATGGGATGGCATGTCATGTCACGGTTATCCTTGCCGACACACCCAATGGGATTGGGCTTCAGAAATACCTGTTATTTTGCCCTCACCATGAAACTCTGTACCCACAGAGGGAACCCCTGACCCGAGCAAGGAGTGAGGAGATGGGTAGAAGTGTACCAGGCCTTCCAGATGGTTGGATGAAGGTACCAGATATTTAAATCTAAAAAGGCAGAGAAAGAAAGAAATGTCTTTGTTTATGCCTTATTACTCCTTCCTCCCTCCATTTTTGTCTAGTTCCTTGATACAGTGACGGGGACCTACCGGTACTACCATTCCCCGACCAACCGGGTCCACCTGTACCCTCCTGAGGTCACTGTTCCCCAGACCCCACCCTCCACGCCGCCAACCGCCAAGCAGAAACCACCGCGACCGGCTGAGCCAGACACCAACTGTGAACGGGAGCGGGAGCAAACTAAACTGAAACGCTCCTACTCCTCCCCTGATATCAGCCAGGACCTGAGAGAGGAGGCCCAGAAGAAGACTACTGCCCCGACCGCTGCTGCTGTCATACCCACCATCAACAGAGAGACCAAGTAAGGCACACCGATGTTTTATGTCAGTCAATGCGGACCGGGATGGTCCAATAAATGTCCTGCATGAAGCATCTATTATTATCTAACTGCACTCTATCCCTTTGAATATATTACACGTCGTCTCTCATTGTGCTCTTCTGCCCTGCAGACCTCCCAAAGTCTACTCTAAAGTGGATATTGTCAGGCCGTCAGCTGCCAAAATTCGTAACCTGAATCCTACATTCGGTGGTCTGGGAGCATCGCTGACTGGCCTTCGTAACATGGGCAACACATGCTACATGAACTCCATTTTGCAGTGTCTGTGTAACACTCCTGCCATGGCTGAGTACTTCAACAACAATTACTACATGGAGGACATCAACAGGTCAGGATCCAGATAATTACTCACCATAAAGGATCATAAAATAGGCAAGTATGTGACATCTCTCTTCCTCCGCCAGGTACAACATACTTGGCCATAAAGGGGAGGTGGCGGAGGAGTTTGGTGTGATCATGAAGGCCCTGTGGGCTGGTCTCTACAAGTGCATCAGTCCACGGGACTTCAAGATCACCATAGGCAAAATCAACGACCAGTTTGCAGGCTATGACCAGCAGGACTCCCAGGAGCTGCTGCTGTTCCTCATGGATGGGCTCCACGAGGACCTCAACAAGGTAGCGCCCGTTTGTTTCATGCAACATTTAGGACACAACTATGTGTATGGCATAAATAACATTGTAAGTAGCTATCTATATCTAATATCTGCTATGATAAACATTTCCATCTAAACATGCTAAACCCAGAATTAAATATCGAGTGAATAAATAATAATTCATTTTAAACACAGCTTTTTATGGCTTGTCTTCTACTGCCCCTGTATGTTGTTGCACATTTGCCTTTTAACAATTAAAACATAGTCGTTTATCATTTTCCTTCTTTCTGTTTTTTCACCTGGTTTCATTTTGATGGCAAATTAGAGAGTAAGTAAATAGCTGTGTGTCCTTGGTCCTCCTGCAGCGGTGTGAGTGTGGCGTGTCTGCATCTGTCTGGTCTGATGCTCTGTCAGAACCTCTGTGCATGTAGACCCAATACATGCCTCATTGCCTGTATCAACTGATTTTACTGGCTTCATGTGCATTTGAATGGGGGAAAGGACTAGGTGAATCTTTAAAAAAAAACATATATATACATTTTTTATTATTCAAAGACATTTTGCTTGGTGAAAGCTGTCGGAGAGCTCTTAGAAGAACAGGCAGCTTTGAGATACTGTGAAAACTGTCTCCACCTGGGGTTGAGTTGAAGTAATACACTCACCCTGTTTTATTCCAAGATATTCACTCTTTTAAATTGAAGTTGTAACAGCTGATGATGTGCATTTATCATAAACACTCCATCTCATCACATCCCTTTTGTGTGATGTACAGACCGTCTGCCGTCAGGCTGGCCCTGTTTCCGTCCACGTTATCTCTCCAGGCTATGAATCAGTCAGTCTAATTAATGCAATATTAATTAGCAAGGGTTAAACCGCCTCTCATATCTTCCTATCTTTCACAATGAGAGTGATCTGGCTGATCTGCATGCTAATGAAGCTGAAAGGGATTATATAGGTGTTGAATACAACGTTTATCACTTAGATATTCAGTCTGCAGTTCAGTCATTGACTTGTAATATTGTAAACATGATGAGTATATTATGTATCTGCCATGAGGCAGGTTGTGCTAACACTGCAACTGCATTTGTTCCCTTTGTACCAACGTGTTTTTCTGTCTCTGGCATCAGGCGGACAACAGGAAGCGGTACAAGGAGGAGGAGAACGACCATCTGGATGATCAGACGGCAGCCGACTTGGCCTGGAGCAAACACAAGCTGCTGAACGAGTCCATCATTGTAGCACTGTTCCAGGGGCAGTTCAAGTCCACTGTGCAGTGCCTGACCTGCCACCGCAAGTCCCGGACATTTGAGACCTTCATGTACCTGTCGCTGCCTCTGGCCTCCACAAGCAAGTGCTCCCTGCAGGTCAGACATTAAGCAAGTGCATCGAAGAGCTGTTATTTGATTTGTGATAAGCTTTTAACAGGTCTAATCTTGTCTTAAAACATATAAAACTAGAACTATTTCCACCTGTTGAGTTTAGGACAGTTTGTTTTCCATTGATAAACTCATAAACCATTATTTAAGTCTTTTGATTAAGTCTTACTGATGTGTGTTGCTTCTCGGTAGGATTGTCTGAGGCTGTTCTCTAAGGAAGAGAAGCTGACCGACAACAACAAGGTGTTCTGCAGACACTGTAAGGCCCACAGAGATTCCACCAAGAAACTGGAGATCTGGAAGGTCCCACCCATTGTCCTGGTGCACTTAAAACGGTCTGTGGTCACGTTTGCATTGAAAAAGATATAGACTGAATATAAGACTGAAAACTTTGTCACTTCCTGCTGATGAGCAAATAACTTCTAGCTATAACTTAATATGCACTTTCACTGGGAATAATGTTAACATTTTCTTGTGAAACTCCTTTTCTTTTAATGGGCATCCTTTCTGCAGGTTCTCCTATGAGGGAAGATGGAAGCAGAAGCTTCAGACAACTGTAGACTTCCCTCTGGAAACTCTGGACCTGTCCCAGTACGTCATTGGACCCAAACAGAACCTGAAGAGATACAGCCTTTATGGAGTTTCTGTAAGTAGAAGTTCAACTATTTCTGTTGTATATTTCACATAATTCATAATAATGATGTATTTGAATGTGTTTTTCTTTATTTGCTCAAAAACGCAGTGTGAATGAATGGGAATATTTTAGATGTTAATTGCTGTAGGCTATGAAATAAAATGTAAAAACAATGATTATTCTCAAGAATACAAACATGACAGGAGGATAGGAGACGCATGCGTTATTACGAGTACCTACAGAGCTATGTAGTATTATTAATATGTAGTGCTTCTATTGGTAGAGTGCATAAATATAAGCCACAACAAAATCTACCAATTTTTGACAGCAAGACAAATTGACTATGTGCTTAAAAAATGGGGTTGTTAAAGCTATGGTTGACCATCTTGAGAAACTAGAAAGAATAAGCTAGAAATGTTTAAATTCTGCTGCCAATACTGGAATCCTTTTATTGTTGAAGATTATCAACCTCAGCTTTAAGCACACATTAAAAACCAGGGCAAAGAAGAATGAAATAAAATAATTATGCAGCTGTTTAGATGAGCTTAACCTTATTCTTTTCCACCTCTAGAACCACTACGGAGGTTTAGATGGCGGCCATTACACAGCCTACTGTAAGAACGGATTCAAACAGCGCTGGTACAAGTTTGATGACCACGAGGTGGCCGACATCACCACCTCCTCCGTCAAGTCCTCTGCGGCCTACATCCTGTTTTACTCCACCCTGTGATGCGGAGCCGTGGGACACAGACAGGAGAGAGCACTACAGCAGAGCAGCGGCGCTCCAGCTTAGAGGTTGTTGTCTTTTTCTTTTTGAAATCACAGCTCTGAGGACCCGGTGGACGTGGGTTGCGGGTTGGCTTGTCGCGTATGAGCACGCGAGGACTCATCGGTGCTGGTGGAGATGCGGTGCCGCCTGTTGCATATCGGAGAACGGTGCAGGCACACTGTGCAGCGCTTCAGCTACTAGAGGACCCCTATACCTGTTAATACATGCTGTCTGTTGATATTACTGCTCATCAAGCGACTACAGATGCTCCTTTCACGCTGACTTTCTGATGGTTGTGATGTAGGGCTGGTTCAGACACTCTCCCCTCTCATCCCCATGCACTCACAGTGTGGATGACCGTATAGCAGAACAGAGCAGCTTCCTTGTACTGTGTCTTCGCCGATTTAACAGTTAGATGGCATGTACATACTTACCAATGCTGATGTTGCACATTCAACAATGTAAATACTGGAAGGCAAGGCATTAATCTGTTAAGTGACCAAATTAGGACTCTTTTTCTTGAAAGTAGCAGCCGTCATAGTATCACCGTATTCATGAAGACAAACTGTGTTTTTAGGGGTTTAACTCTATAGCTTTCTGATGTTTAACTTAATCTTAAAGGGGATGGAAGAGACCGAGGGGTTGGCTTCTGCTTTCTTCCTGAAGAGGAGGGAATCGAGATTATTAATTGTTCTTATTAGCCACATTGTTGCACTTAGACAATATGCAATCAATTTAAGTTGTTAATGTATGACGCATTGTTTAACAGCAGACGTTAATACTCGACTCAGAATGCTTCATTACAGTTCTTGATCGGTCCAGGCAGTGCCAGAAAAACCTACTTGCGTCTATAAAGTCTCTTGTAGGATTGATTCTCTGTTAAACATGCATAACTCTTAACATTATTATATTCAAACACAAACTATTTAGAGGAAAAATGACTGGGAAAACTTCTCGGCTTACATCAGTGCTGCTGTTTTTGTTTCTTGGAGGCTGCACTTTAGATCTGGTTCATTGTATTTCTGCGTTCACTACTCACCGGGGGGGATATGAAGATATGAGATATTGACCATATTCACTTAGGGCCAACATTTGCTGCCTGACTCACTCACTGACTGACCGACGAGAGCACAAAGTATACTGATGTTTCTCCTCCAGAGATCTGAGGCGGCAGGATTTAGCCTCCTGATTAAAAGTTTATTGCCTAGCATGAGATCATAATCTGTTTTCTTTTTACTTGTACATGTTGATTTTATTTCCTAATGCTCTAAAAAAGATTTTCAGATATAACGATTATGTTAACCTCAAAACTGACTATTTATTAAAACTGCTTCAAATCAGTGTTTGTGTCTGAATGACTGTTGTAAATCAGCTGAGTGAAACCTTCCTGTTAATCTTCTCGTCCCTTCAGCCCTGAGGTCTGTTTTATAAGACAATATGTTGGATAAAGTTTACACACAAACAGTTAAACAGCATAATAATGGCAGACAAGTCAGTGTTGGATGTTAAAATGTATTTGGAGAGCAGTAATGGTGAAAAACAAGGATCAGAGATGTTGTCTGAGTGTATTTCTACACTTCTATAACATCGTTTTGAAGTTAAGAACTGATGAGAAACTCGTCATGGATTTGGCCTCCCGTTTGGAGAGCTCAGAGTCCGTGGATCTTTGGCTTCTGAAAGGGCTTGCAGCTGTAGATCAGCACATATGCATCTGGAGACTGTACAAGGCTGTCACGTACCTCTCGGACCGCCGAGTCGTCAAAACAGTGCCAGGTCCGGGTCAGGGCGTTGTGGCACAGAGCTGTGTAGTGACCCATGTTCAGATGACCTGTGTGGTTCTAGACGAGGAAAGGGTTAACATGAAAAATATAGATAAAAGACAAATTATGGACATGATCACAACTCCATTGCTTATGCTCATTTTATTTAATGCTAATATTATAAGCTGGTTTTATTTATTCTTATTTAAGGATGTGTTGAACAGCATTTTTGTGCATCATATACAAAACAAAATTGAGACCATCCTCCAAAAATGTTGATTTAATGCACAACATCACTAGCTTTGTAAAGAAAAAATAACTTAACTGCAGTAAATAATTGCTGTCATAGAAAAATGTATCTAAAAATCTAGAGTAAAAATAAAACCTCTAACTCCACCATCCAGATTTAAAGAATCAGCCGTTATTATAATAAATTGTGACTTTGCCTGAACCGTTCCATATAATATATGTGTGTATGTTTACTGACCACAACAGCATACAGGCGGTATGAAGAATATAAGGTGTTCTGTAATGAGCTGGATAGAAACGGGGAGAGGTTGAGCCTCATGGAGAACACGACATTCGTCCTCACTTTCACCTGGTTCTTCCCCTTACGACTAAACCTGCAGAGAAGATGAACAGCAGGTTGATTCAACAAGACATTATTGTTTTCCTCTTTCTCAACATTCAGGCTATTTAGACAGAAATGCAAGACTCTACTTGAATTTATCAACACGATTGATTGTGAAGGACTAATAACTAAACTAATATGAATACAAGTTCAAGACAGTGTTGACTTTAGGAACTCACAGTTAAATCACCCTGAATGTTTTCAAATTAGTATTTATAGTCTTTCTCTCAGCTCCCACGTGTCTCATTAGCGAGACAGTTTCTGCCCACTGAACTGCTGCTTAAAATAATGCTTTAGGTTCATCAAACGCAGGCTTCTCCACGGCCCGACACCGGGTAAGCGGTTGAAGATGAGATGAAACGCCGGCTTCTCCAATTATTCTGTTAATTATCCAGTCGTGAATAATGCTGTTAGACCATTGTAGCGTTATTTAAGAGTGCATTAGAGCAAATGTAGACTTTCTGAAAGAACAAAATAGGAGTTTATCACTGTTGAAGTCTATTAGAAAATTATATTTTGTGCAAGACGCACTCATTCACAGCTTTAATTTAATTATCATATGACTCAACTGCAATACATGCAATGATGATTTAATGAGATGGTGTCGAGTGTCAAGTTCATCTGCTTATGAAGAGCATGCAGACCTTTCAAGGTGAGTTTTATCAGTTTTTAAATATCATGAATTTCATCCCGATATCTAAAGATGAATCAAATCAACGTGACCTCACTATGAAGTATAACAGGTTCTCTAACGTGTCTACCCACCGCTTCAGGTGCAACATGAGGATTTCAGGAGGTTTGTCCAAACAGGTGAGCACCGTGGTTTCTCTCCTCAGCCCACAAACCGAACACAGCATCTGCTCTCCTCCGGTCAGGAGAGTCTCCTCGAAGAAGAGTGACAGGCAATCCTGCACAACACAGAGAGACAGAGACAGAATAGTGAGGAGGTGCAGAATAAGGAGGCCAGAGATGGGTCGAAAAATGATTTTATAGTGGTCCATGATTAAAAATATGATAGTAAACTATCATGGTAGAGAAGTGAAAAATAGAGCCTGATTTTATATTTTTAAAAAAGGATCAAATAAAAAGGCACCCAACTTGCTCTTTTGAACATTTTGGCTAATTATTTTTTTCATTTGTCCATCACCAAAAAAAAAAAAAAAGATCTATGTGAGGTCAAGTGATTCCAGTATGTTTTGATGTCATTGTATTATTGTTATTTTTTGGCCTTTTCTCCATGTATTGATAGGACAGCTTGAGAGTGAAGGGGGAGAGAGAGGGGGACGACATGCAGAAATGGCCGTCGGTCAGATTCGAACCCGAGGGCCGCTGCAGTGAGGACTTGGCCTCGCTACATGGGACGCCTACTCTACCAACTGAACTATCCGGTACCCCATTTTAATTGTCATTTTCAAGCAGATTTTGATATCATGAATCAGAATTATTTAGGCCAGAATTGCATTGCATTTGTTTATTTGTTCTGAACAAGTAAAGACATAAAATAGGAATAAAATCGCAACATGAACATTTGATATCGTCCCAGACCAGCGAAGAGTATCTAAAACTTGAAATGCAAAATGGCCCCTGCAGGTGTTAAAGGTACCTGGATGGAGCACTTGGTGATGCCTGCTGGGATCGGCAGAGACAGTACAGTGAAGGTCTGCGTGCTGTGTGTCTGGTGGTCGCAGTGCATGCAGAGGGTCATGTAGCCCAGCTGGCCCTCAAACAAATGTGAGACGATGGTGCTGGACTCCCCCGCTGTGGTGGTCCCGTTTCTGCTCTGGTCTCGTCTCGGCTGTTGTGTTGAAGAGCGCAACTGGCGCTTTGCAACCTGGTGAACATACGCACATAGGATTTACTCTTTCTGAGGTTGCGGTGATTCTCCACAGAGAAGGATGTGCTGAGTGATACTGCCCATGTGATGGATGCTGCTGCACCTTTTTGAGGTCGTCGTGAAGCGCGTTGAGGAGAAACAGCAGCAGCTCCTGGGCGTCTTGTTGGGAGTAATTGTTGAAGTGGGGTAAGATGGAGCACAGCACAGACCTGGCCTCCACGGGGGACCAGCTGGAGCTCCTTCCCAGCCACATTTCCACCAGCAGGCGCACAAACATCTCGGCCACCCGGCACCTTGACCTGCTTGAGCAGAGGTTAAACCGCTGGGGGAAACATCAGCATAGAAGTGAGTCAGAGAGGGAGATGGTGGAGGATCTTACCTCCCCAGCTCTTTGCGAGTGTCCTGATGAAGGAGGTGCTCCACAAGGGGCACAGTGGAACTCAGACACTGTAACACAGCGTTTAAGTAGCACGAGTTGCCGGAGTTGTCCAAACCGCACACTCCTGGTCTGCTCCAGCACTGCAGCCTTCCTGCAGAGCTGCAGCCTTGTTTCTCATTTTCCTTCACCAGACCATGCATCGTCCTGCAAGACCAGCGAGCAGAAATCAAAACCGCATCCTTATTCCTGTGCAACGGTGGACACTGTATCATAATTACTATAGCCTAGGAACAATATTAAAAAAATGTTAATATGTGTATATTGCCAATTACATCTGTTTATTACAGTAGTTCATAGTCAGAACATCAATTTACAGGAATTGTGATCATTAATATTTCAGTCATTTATCGAGCAAAAACTGAAGTTGAACATTTTTGAGCTTTTGACAGAAGGAAGTATGTAAACATCTGGAACATATTTGTATATATATTATTTCAACCCAGTTTACACTGATAGACTTAGAGCATCACTTGCACATTGAATTCAGCCAAAGTTGCACTGAAATGAATATAATATAATAATAAATAACAGACTCCCACAGTTGGACTTGATACAAATATATGAATTGAAACACCATAATAAACAGTAAGACTAACCTTTGCCTTGTTGAACTTGTCTCTTGACATGAGCTGCTGTTAAGTCGCGGGAGAACAGGCACGGTGACGCTGCTGTCCGCGGCCAGCCTGGAGGCCAGGGTCCTGGTGAACTCGGTCAGGTGGACCTGCCTGCCTGAGCACTGGTTCTGCAGGCTGTGGAGCACGAATGTGTTGATGCAGATGATGTGTAGCGTCGCCCAGAGGCCCGGCAGAAACACATCTACCGCTGACCCCTTCATGTCTGACAAAGGAAACAAAGCGGGTCCTGTCCAGCCCTGCAGGTGGTCTACAAGTTGAGACGGTGAGTCCTCTGATGTGTGTTGGAGTTGATGCGGCGTGAGTGGTGGAGATGAAGGAACAAAATGAATATCGACGCCTAAACCCGAGAAGATGTGTGTGAGTCTGCCCTCCATCCAAGCAGAGCTGTCCAGCTGAACCACGTGTCTGTGACTGCAGAAAGGTCTCAGCAGGTGTCCGACCACCTGCTGGACTACAGGTTTCCTGCTCTGCCTCTGGAGCTGCTCTGGACAGTACAGATACGTGTTACAGATGAACCCGGAGCTCATGTCACAGAGGAGGGTGAGATGGAGAGAGCAAGGACCCTGCTGGTAGGAAAGTCTGTATTTCTTCACAGCCAGGTTGTGACCAGGTGTGTACAAGGCCTGGTAGCGCTTGGTCACGTGGCTACAGAGGGCAGAGAGGGCTTCCAACTTGTCTCCATCCTCCAGTCTGCTCAGAGACACAAGGTTGGTCTGGAAGCTGTTTCTCTTCAGGACACCCTGCCACCCATCCAGTTTTAGGGTCAACTCGGGCCCAAAGCTGCAGTTCTCCCCCACAGACAGACCGCTCTGTAGAACTATGGAGAACCAGGTTACCGCCTCGACGTACTCCTCCTCGGAGAGATCTGCACCCTGCTCCCTGCTGTGGTTGTATGACGGGCGGTTTGCTCCTGGCTTCGTACCGGCAGCTCTCCTGGTCAGCTCCCTGACGGCTCCTCTGTCCAGCACCTCCAGCAGGAGCTCCCTGGCCGTGTGGTACACTTGGTACGTGGGTCCAGGCTGAATCCTGGTGAGCGACTTCACCCTTTTGGACCTGAAAATGTTAGGTAAACACAAGCTGTCCATCTGGGAGTCTCCGTGCAGCTCGTCCACTAGGTGGCACTCCTCTGACATCCAGGTGCACTCCCTCACAGACAAAGCCTTAGCCTTCATCTTAGCCTGCTCTGAAACTACTGCCACATGTCAAAGGAAATCCTCCCTGTCGTCTGTTTAGCTTGCTGATAAAAGGAGAAGATAACCATGGTACAGAAGGCGTGTCTCTTATTCTATAGGGTGTCTGACACACTGTGTGTGGAGGTGTGTGTGTGTGTTGATCTACTCTCAGGTGAAACACACACTGTGATACTCATGAGAATCTCCAGGGATCCGCTGTAGCCAGACAACTGTGTCTTGGCAACCTATAAACACAACACTTAGAACGGTGCAGCTCTCATGACATGTTTATGCCATTCTGTGTGTGATTTCATGGTCCGGCGTGACATTTAGCGAACCATACAGAAGCTAAGAGGAACCCTGTGTGCCATCACTGTGCTTCACAGTTTATTGTGAACACTTTCATACACTCCACTGGATGAGACTCTGTAGAATATTATGCCAATTCTTAAGCTTATAAGAAATTCAACTTTCAGCCAGTGATGGAATATCTCTACATCCGTTCTTTGTTTGTATTTATTTATTCCATTCCTCCTGATCTCTCTGGAATAGCAGCTTTTCATGGTCATGACTCCTCTAACTGCTGCTGACACTGTTGATCTATGGTGCGTTTGGTGCATGTAATGCCCCCCCAGATCCCACCCCGCTCCATGCAGGTCTCATGACCAAGCTAAGATCCCGTGGGGCTTCCAGATCCAGACTGTCCAACTGGACGTCGTGGTGGTGGAGAAACAGGAGACGGCAGCAGGGATAGAGTTGCAAAACATAAGCAGGTATTTCTGAATTAGTGGCCAAGTGATACACCATCGGGTCTACAGTTACAAATTTTTTTTTTATGTCATTTTATATGAATAGTAAATCATAAAGTCTGCTGGACTGAATGTTAGTAAAACATTCACAAAGATGGCTTAAAGTATAATCCTTATGATAAGTCAGCCATGTGGATGTAGTTATCCATTCACTGACTCTCCTCTTCAAACTGACCAGGACTCACTCAATGGAATACCATTAAACAAACATCTGCAGGATTAAAGTATAATATAGGAATCCTCACTTAACAAATGAATTACAGAAAAAGAAATGATTGTACCGCACACTTCTATGATTAGATTTTAAAATGACAACAATCCTGCTTTTGCCATCGGTTTATTGAGGACTCCGTGCAGAATAGTATGACACCAACACTGCACAAGTGTAACGAAACACATGAACAAGCAACAACAGTTTCTCATTAGCTTTCTTTTCTTTGCTAAGTGTTTTTTTTTTAAAGGGTGAATCTCCTGCAAGGAGCATCGTGACAAACCACTGCCTTCTGTCATCGGGGGCGGAAGAATCACACAATTACCTCAAGGGCTCTGGAAGCTCTCTGACATTAATCAAATCCACTTTCAAGCTGAAAATATGTTAATCCATTCATATCAAAGGCTGTGTTATCTCCTCAGTACGTCCTTTGAGCTTTCTGTGCCTCCTAAATAAGGACCCATTCATGTACACACAGAAACACAGCTATATCAGCTATATATCCTTATTGCTTAACTGTGAAGTGGCCAGTTCATCTCACCCACACAATGGATAGGAAATTACAAAAGGTGGTTTGATTTCATGTAGGAGTCTCAAGTAATACGTATGAAGGTCTTTTTGCTGCTCCGTATTGAGTGGGTCTCTGCATTTGCATTAATGTAAAACACATTTTAATATTAAATATTAAATATATTAAATGTATAAATGTATTTTGTAGCGTGTCACTGTCAAACTAGGAGGGTCATGGGAGTTTGCCCATCCAGTTTACATTTATGTTACATTTTATGGACTTGGAGAAGACTGACGTGTCCCTCGGGGAGGCAGGATTTGAAGGTGCAGTTGGGGGAGGAGACTGTGACAGCATGTTTAGGGAAAAAAAAGTCATGGTATAGAATGTCTAAAAAAGACAGGACATGTCCTAGTATATATATATATATATATATATATATATATATATATATATATATATATATATATATATATATATATAAAGGCATAGTATGCTGAAAAGGTTAGAAAAATAGTCATAGTATAGTATTTTTTAAAAAAAAAGCATGTTGAAAAAAGTTTATAGCATGTTGAAAAAGTCAGTATATTGTAGAAAAGGTCAGAAAATGTCATAGTATTGCATGCCGGCTATGTCGAAAAAGCTCGAAAAAAATCAGATGTGTGTTGAAAAAAGTCATAGTGTTATATGTTGACAGATTAAAGTCATTAAAAAGTCAAAGTACAGAATGTTAAAAAAGAATTAACAAAAAGTCAGAAATAACTCATAGTTTAGTATGTCGAGTATAATATGTTGAAAAAGGCCAGAGGAGAAAAGTTATAGTTTAGCATGTTTAAAAAAAGGTAAAGTCATATTATAGCATTCTGTGAAAAAAAAAGTTGGAAATAAGTCATAATATATTTTTAAAAAGTAGCTGGGATCGGCTCCAGCCCCTCCCCGACCCTGAATACAGGATAAGCGGTGATGCGACGATGGATGGATGGATGTTGAAAGTTTAAAAAGTCATATTATAGTCATAAAAAACTCACAGTACATTGTGTCGAATATGTATTCAAAAGGTCATGGTATAGTTTGTTGAAAAATGTCTTGGCATAACAATTTGAAAAAATTGTAATGTAAGTCCCCATTTATTAAAATCCATCTTACCGTAAAACAATCATTACATGCCCATACATACATTGAAAGAGTGGTCACTGAGGTGAATCTAGCCGATCGTTATACCTTATATAAAATAATTTTGTGGTGTGTTTCTGCAAACGTAAATCCAATAATCACTTTCCTTGAATTCGGTTTTCAGCCTCCATCAGCTCCTGAGGGAAATACCTGGCTCTTTAGATGCTGAATGCTCTCTCCTCATGGAAGTCGTATGAAATGACCAGCTGATCTGATGTCAACGGTCAGGAAACTTTCAAAGTGCAAGTGCCCAAGAGGTGATGTCTATTTATAAAGGTACTTTGTGTTCTAACTTTAGCATCCAGCAGTCTGCACAACTCTGCTCTGAATATGGACACACATTCTGACACCGGGCTGCCATAATGAGCAGCCTCATTTTACCAGATCACTACTGAAGGCATGAATTCAACCTCACTGAAAGACCTTTGCCAGTCTCACCATCACCTCTATGTGTTATTGCAGTTATTTCTATTGGAGAAGGAAATTCTGTTGAAGCTTAATCAGTTCCCGGTTTTGTTGAACTTCTTAAATCGGCCTTCCAGGAGAGAGAATAGCAATCATGACCTTAAATTAGCAGGCAGAGTGTTAAGCTTCTGTCAGCTGATGGGTGGCAAGTTGAGCTGCTTATCCTGGCCATGGGCGTCGCCACCATATATTGAGGTCGGAGGGGTCGGGACCCCACCACCTTTTAAAAAAAGTCGGTTGGACCCCCCCCAAATTTGCCATTAAAATATTAGTGCATGACGGGTCTAATTTCAGATGTTACAATAATGAATCATGGAGGTATTATAAGAGGTGATGGTACGGCCCTCAGACGCAACACTGCCGTTTAACGCATCCGCAGACAGCGAAAATGAAAAAAAGGTGGTGGAGATGAGAAAGAAATGGTGGCTGAAAAAAAGCCTTGTGTAGATTAACAATGCACTCTCTGATTAATATTTAGGCTATCATGAGCGTTTGCCACAATGTGATATACACTGGGCAAATGCTTGTTTTGATTCTGTAGTCAGTTGTATAATTACTATTGCAAAGGTATTATTAAAAAAATGTGGGTATAACAATGGTATTGTGGGTATAGCTATTTAATTTTTACATTTCTGCTTATAACTTGGGGAAGGGAGGGTCGTAGTCGGCAGTGGGTGGCGTCTGACCTAATTCGACCCTTCTGAACACACCAGTCTTTAGCTTGAGTCTCTATGACCTACCATTCCAGAGATACAGCCAAAATTAAAAAAAAGAAAGTAACCCTAACCCCAACCCTAACCCCAAACCTAACCCTAACCCCCCTCCCAACTTGGACTGCTCCACTTTTTGTTCAGTCCCATTGCCTCAGCCTGACCCTCGGCCGACTTCCCTCTGAATTACACGGAGAAAACGAAAAAATGTTGAAACGAAAAGTGAGAAAATGAGAAAAGAAATGGATGGCTGGATAATTAAGAGCTAGAGTGTATGCCACTATGTGATATACAGTGTGGAAACACTGGTTTTGATCCTGTAGTCTGTTGTATGGCACTATAAAAAAAAGGCAGTATAACAATGATTGGCCTATTTAATTCTCATTTTATTATTATTTTCAACTTGACGACACCTGAGAGGCCCCGGGACCTGGTGGAGACATCAGAGGGGGAGGGAAGGAAATGAGGAAGTGGGGTATTTAGGTGGAAGACTAAGGAGAAACAAGCAATAGAATTAGTGGGAACTTGCAGAGTGGTGGATGTTGGGCAGGCTGGAGGAGTTTGTCTCATGACGGCGGTAATGAGGAAGCCCGTGTGATGTCGATGTGTTTACATCTGAGCGGGGATGCCGACAATTAAATCCGAAGTGTCACACAAGGCTGAGGAGTTTCAGGAGAGAGACGTGTTTACAGAGGAAGCGAGGCGGTGTGAAAACAGTGAAAATAGCATGACATTGACCTACATTTAGTCTTCAGGGCCTCCTCCTTATTCTGTCACTTGGCACAAATCAGGTACCGCAGCTTTCATTCGGCAGCCTATAATCTCTTCTGAGGATTGTATTGTTACCAAGAGAGCAGAAAAACAACATGAGCTGGCCTAATTTTTCCCAGCAGGAAGTGAAAAACCCAAGCACAGCTGTAGCTGATTATCGTGAGACGACGAGCTCCAACCTTTGTACCACAGCTTTCCCCTTCCTGCAACCATACACTTATTTCAAGGACTACAGTCTCTGGTCTGATCACACACTTATTCACATATTCAACCAGTTTTCAAACTGGCCCATGTGGACAGATGGTTGTCTATTAAGGAATACACATTTAATTAAATCCTATTCACGTTTTAGTTCTCAAACAATTAACCAAAATTCATGATGTCTTAAGATTTAATCGTTATCCATTGCAGGAAAGCCAGAAGCGTACTTCGTTGAGCTAAACCGCAGCGGTGGAAAAAGTACATTAATGCAGCATTTTCAGGCACTTGTACTCGAAACACAAAATGAACCATAAGCATATAAATGAGACGTAGTTTAACAGAACTACAAACAGATAAAGATAACATTATCTCCACCTCCAGCAGCTACAATAAGTGGAGCCACTTTTTAAAAATGCCAAATCATCATGACCCAGTTCACAATAGGCCTTATCTATAGATCGTTAGAAGAGTGAATTTGTATGTTAATAAACCCTCCTGACCATCTTTTTACTGCCATTTCTGTATCACCTTATATTATCTTAAACATCAAACGTTTGACAAATCACAACTTTATTTTATGCATGCGTTTTTGAAAACATAAATACGGCATTAACAGGTTGTCGTTTGTTCCCTTTCATCAGTTTAACAAACAGAATTAACACTGGCTAAGTAGGCTAAACATACCGGTATGAGAACACGAACATTCAGGCTCCCTCGTGTGGCTCAAAGGTGTACTGCAGATATGTTCAATTAAAGAGTGGGAGAAATTCTGCAAATTTATTTGGTGACCTTAATAAAATGTCCTGCAACCCACCTTTGGGTCCCGACCCAGTTATTAGGAATGACTGAAGTAGATCACACGTACCAAAACTGAAAATTAACTCTTGTGCAATACCATTATTAAATATGCTCAACAATGTTAATTCAACCATTAAGTCTGTATGTTAGCTATGAATTATTTTGCTGAGCTAGTTGTGAGTTGTGGGAATATCCCCTTTGCTTCTGTAACACTGTAAACATCCCTATTGTGGGACTGATGAAGGATTTTTTTTTTTAAGGCTGCTTACATGATAATACATATTTAAAAAAAATAATTCACCTAAAATAGCTCTCTATATCCAAGAGGCTATATGCTTTAAATAAAGGCACTAAAATACAAAAAAATACATCTTTGTTGCTGCTAACATTATCCGGTTATTGATTAAAAAATGACTATCAGGGTTAATTTGACAATGTCACCACAACTTGCAGTAAACCGTTATATCCACATAATCTGACCCGCCACCTTGTAGAGTTTGAGTTTCTCTTTCTTCTATACAATGTAAGTTTTAGAGAGGTTTGGAAATACATACAGTACGTCTGCTGGTAAATGGTGTCACACTATTACAGACAAGGAAATGAGTCAGTATTGCATTACAGAAAATGTTCTTGTTATGTAATGCTGCTCGTTTCTCTGCAATGCTGTACAAGAAAAAGCAGGTGGGAATCTGCAAACCGAGTTGACAGCTCTGAAATATGGCGTCGTGAGCCAGAGCTTCAAAGCTCACGTCCCCAGCGCTGGCAGTGTATCTGTCTTCCTACGTGGACATTAAAAATGGAGTCTCGAGGTGTCAGCACTTCCTCTCCACCAACAGCTCTCATGGCTTTGCAGTGATACAACATTTTAAGTTACAAAAACTGAGAAGAAAGGAGTCACAGGCTTCAACTCTTTGCCAGTAATTTTATTTCGAGATATTTTGTAGAACAGGGGAACCAATGATTACAAAAAAAAGTCCATAAGTGTTCTACATGCTACACCTTTAACTAATTCATCATGCTTGCCTGGAAAAGTACATAGAAATTTAACAAAAAACGTACAATTAAAACTGACGTACATTATACTCACCATTAACTTTACTTTTAATGTACCTTTCTCTTGCCTCCATGCACGCGTTTTTTAACATTACATTTAGATAAAAAATTAAGACTTTTAGGCGCTTCTTGAAACCATAAAGCAGTTTTTCCATTATAGACAGAACGCACCTATAAATAAAAAAATAAAATAAAAAAAAATGAACAAAAAGAATGATATCCATTTGGACAATATTGGTGGAAAATGGAAAGCGTCAACTTCTTTTAGAACATAACAGATGAATTTGCGTCCTACCATAAAACAAAAGAACACGTACACGCCCATATAGTGCCTAAATGAAAATGGAAGTCTGTCCAACTCATCAATCTTCAATAATCACATTGAAATAACACATTTTGATAAAATAAATATCGCAATATCTGCTAGAAATAAATAATGATTACTGAAACACCTCACTATGTTAAATGCTAAAGTGAGACAGATTTCATCTACGCGACCAGGATGGTCATGTGTGTAAAGCACTAGTGCGGCTTCGAGTGTCTCTCGCGGCTGTTACCTTGAGGTAGATAACACATTTACATTAACGCCTACGATAATGGTTGCTGCTGGCATCATGTGTCAGATTTACAGTATGAAAGGGTTATTTAGGAAGCTTTCTTCAGGGGAAAATGTCAAAGTAAAAAAAACAAAAAACAAAACAACAACATCCCATCCCCTTTTTTTGAATCCCATCCCAGGAAAGGCAATGTTACCATCTACAACCCTTCCTTATGTCACACCAAACAGCCAAACCCCCTTTCCCTTCAATCAGAACTCCTCTCCTACCATCCACCTTCCTTCTAGTTACTTCTCTCCTGCTTTCAGTTCTTCTACAGTACGTAATTGTGCAAGTGACATGCCAGTTTAGCAGTGAGGGGCGTAGACATTAACCAATGAAGGCCTGGTGATCAAGGCTCTGAGTGATGACCAAGACTCCTTAAATATAATTCATCACCCCTCTCAACTCTTAAAAAACAAAACAAATAATTAAAAGTAACCATAATAAAAAAAGGTATGAAATGATTCAAGTTCAATAATATACCGTATTATTAAAAAAAAAAAAAAAAAACATAAAAACAAAACTGCCGTGATTTTGCACTGTGTGGGAGGATATATATTTATTTAATTAAGATGCTTGAAGATGCTGCTGTATGTTTTGTGGGCGATCTGTGGGGAGCATTTGACAGCGCAGGGAGTGAGGGACGCCTGGATGGATTTAAGAGGCAAGTCATCTGTGCTGTCAAAGCCAGGCAGGGCCAGAGAGTCCAGCTGCATATTAAGCATAATCTCTGTGTTCCTGCCGAGGAAGCTCTCGTCTAGCTCTCTCGCCTCCGACGGCTCCGTCTCCGGGCTAGCCACAGTCTCTCCGGCCCCCTCGTCCTTCCTGCTGAACAGGCGGTCCAGGTAGCTGGTGTAAGTGCTCTCCTTCTGGAGCTGGTCCTCTTTGTGAATGTCCCAGCATGCTTCATCTATTAAACAGCCGTTCTCCCCGACTCTCTCCCCAGAGCCGAAGCTCTCCCAGGGTTGAGAGGGCCAGGCTCCGTCCCCACTGACGACTCCCAGCCCTCCACCGCCTAACTGGGCGAGGTTTACCAGGCACTTCTCCTCCTTCTCCTGACTTATAGACTTGGACATTGAGCCTGAGCGGGGAGCCTCCAGCTGAGAAACAGAAGAGTTGAGCTCGTTCAGGAGGCCCACCTCATTGAGCAGGGCCACCTCCTGACAGGGCTCTGGCTGCAGGCTCAGTTTAATGGTGCTGGCGATGAAGGAGTCAAAGTCAAAGCCTTGGTTCTGCTGGCTTTGAGGCTTCTCGGTTTGGTGTTTCTCCT
Organism: Chelidonichthys spinosus; assembly: GCA_029853015.1. Taxonomy (NCBI): domain Eukaryota; kingdom Metazoa; phylum Chordata; class Actinopteri; order Perciformes; family Triglidae; genus Chelidonichthys; species Chelidonichthys spinosus. The sequence goes on along the minus strand of CM056821.1, from coordinate 4,717,766 downwards.
GCTCGTTGTCCTTCTCCACCGGACTCTGGGTCTTCTCCGCCTCCTGCAGCGCGATCTGGGCTTTCACCAGTCCGTTCTTCTCACACTTGCTCTTGGCCTTGCGGTCCGCCTTCTCCTTGCTCTGCTGCTCCTTCCAGTTGGAGAGGTCAATGATGAGCTTGGGTTCGTAGTAGTGGTTGACTTCACTTTCCCTCCAGATGAGGTTGTCCAGGTAGGAGGGTGACACGGCCTTGTAGTTACAGGTGTGGCTACACTGCAAGTCACAGTATTTGTTCTCATGGTGGTCGTCCTGCCAGGATCGCTCTGGCTGGAATAGAGTGGAGTAGTCGAAGGACGGCTCATCCAGGAACTTCTCCCGATCTCCATCAGCATATTTACGAGGATCCACCTGGAAACAGATAACAGACACTATTAAGCCTCGTCAAAATACTACAATGCATCCTCACATTTGGGAAGCACATATTACTACATACAACTATGTAGATTCAGATAAGATATGCCGGTTCAAACACACCTGCACCTCCTCCTCGTCTGTCACATCAGAGAGAGCCCGTGGGTCAACCTGAACTTTATCTGGGTCATGGGTGCTGTGCAAGTGCCAGTCAGCCTCTGAGAGCTGGCTCTCGTGATACCTGATAAAAGTATGAGATAGAAACTTCAGTAAACAGACATAAAAATTAATATAAAAAAAGCTCAGATCCAAACAGGATCCACCTACGCAAACAAACCAGTCATAAAATGCATTAAAATATTCTTATCGTTTACATTATTACTGCATAGTTAGAGAGCAAAGCAAATTATTCGTCACTGAAACTTAGCTGAAAAATGTCAGGTGAAATGTAAAACTATGCATCTCCAAGCCTGGTCGTGAGGGCAGCTGTTTGAGGGGGAATGACTGAGTCAGCATACCTATCCCAGGTGTGGCTGTGGCTCTGGTCCATGAGCAGGATATCATCTACTTCATCCTCAATGTGGAAGGGGTGCAGAGAAATGGGTTCATCTAGGGGGAAGGAGTAGTCGGCCATATAGGGGTGGGCCAGGGCCTCCTCTGCAGTGAGACGATCCATGGGGTTAAAGGTCAGGATCTTCTCCAGGAAATCCAGGGCTGCACAGAGAGAGGACAATGAGATCATCAATCACAGAATGTGAATGATGAGACATAAACCCCGACCCTACATTTGGTCTGTGGTCATTAGTCACTACTTGGAGCTTGTGAGTGCTTCTGAATGAATAAGTGGTCCTCACCCTGGGGACTGACGTCAGGCAGCAGCTTGGCCAATGGCGTGTGAGGCTTGGACATATCGTTGTGGATGAAAACTGGGATGACACTGTGGAGCTCCTGACGGTCTTCCTCTCGCAGTACGGGGATGGACTCCAGGATCAGCTGCATCTGCTCGAGTTCATGTGCTCCTGAAGCAAGAGGCAGACAAACATGAGCCACTTTATTTAAAAAGGTTTATACAACATTTGCATAACTGAGTGAGGCTGAGCACGACAGATCATGAGAACAGAGAGATTTGTCTTGTGTGCAGCTCAAGGCAGATTCAAAAGATAACAGTCTCTTCCAGGTCCAGCTGGATTTGCAAAAGAGAGCAATAAGGATATGAGCTAAATGTCAAACATTAACTAGCAGGATGAGCACATGCCTCAGATCTGCTTGATATTTACCTCAGTCACCCAACCTGTTTTAATGTCTACTTGCTGGTATATTTGTAAATAGTAACAGTGAGTCTGAGATCAAAAACCAAATATTACCTGCAAAGAGGGTTTTCCCTGTGAGCATTTCTGCAAAGATGCAGCCAGCAGCCCACATGTCGATGGCTTTGGTGTAGTTGTTAGGAGACAGCAGCAGGCGAGGAGACCTGTACCACTTGGTGACCAGACCTTCAGAGAGATGGCCCTGTGTTAGAAGATGACATGGTATATTAAGTTAGACTCTTAGGAGGAAAATAACTTTTTTAAAAAAGGAAGGAAAATCATATTTTATGTAGTGTATGGACTGCTGTGCCAATAAATTAAATAGGCTCTATAACCTGTCATTTCCCTCAGTAATAGATAAATAGAGATTAACATGACGATTAACTGCCTTCAACACTGCTGCCAACACCAGTCCCAGCAACAAAGCATGCATGCCGCTCCGTGCTAAACCTGATAACCCCTCGTGCAGTCTCCTTTACGGACCCTCTCTGTCACGTACACAACACAGCATGGAGACAAAGCCCCCAGAGAGAAAAGACAGATGAAAGGGGGGAGATCAGACACGTGCGGGCCCCGTCAGCAGTCAGAGAGCATGATAATCCCCCGCTGCCACACTCTAGTGACACCAATCTGCACTCTACTTTCACACAGATCCTGACTACTAACAGAACACGAGGACACTGTACACAAAAGGAAACTGCCCTGTGTGTTACACACATACACAGAAACACAATCAAGGAGGGATTGGGGGATGGGAAGGGGTAAAACAACACCCTTGCTGTCCTCTCTCCCCCACATGCAGTGCTAGTCTGTAGTGAGACCAAAATGGTCAGCTCACCACTGAGCCAGGCTCCAGTTTCTGCCCTAAGTTAGCCACAAATACTTGACGTCACACTATCCTGCCGTGTATCATTGTGTGTCATTGCACCCCGGTTTTGGTGGGTAAATTCCATGCAGTGGCAGTGGCTTTCACAATGAAGCTAGGGGTCAAAGGGATTACACAGGGGGTCACACATACTGACTAAAACTTGCATGACTGTCCAGCATATATTCTGAGAAACAGCTTAAAATGGCCTGACACGTGAATGTGGTCACAGTGGAGAAATACATGCAATCTGCCGAGCATAGCATTGCGACAGATTTAGATTAGCTTGAAAGCGATGTTGGATCACTGCATTAGGACATTTCTGTGTCCAATGGACTCTGAACTAAAGGTCCGATGGACTAAAGTGCATTACGTGAACAAATCAGCTCACCCCTTTATTTTACTGATCTCTAAGTGAGCCACTCACCACAAAAGTAAGACACAGGAATTATAGCATCACTCATCTTAATACCTCTGGCAACAGTTGGTGAATAACTTAACCGCCTGATCTAGATGGGACCGGCTGACATTTAGTGACTCATAAAAAGGGTCCGTCGGTGCGTCTGGCTGAGGTTAGTCACAGCAACCTTCAGCAGGTCTGAACAAATGTCAGTAAAGGTGGTTGGTGAAGAGTCAGTGGGATCACTCTCTACCCTCCATTTGCAGGAAAAAGCCATGCTGCTTCAACAGGCCTCGTGACCGAAGACTAAAATGATAAGATTTCCTTGCTAGCACTGGATGTATTTTAGTCTTAACCCACCCACACGTGAATCATTTCACTGGCAAATCACTATAAATAGCGGGTTAAGCGGAGTCTTGCAACACATTAAAATAAATGAATTGTTGTATTGCTAAGCACCATAATTATTGCCATGTTTGTTTCCATGACAAAACTACTATTTGTTGCAAGAAACTGCAGCATGTTTTAAAGCTTGGGAAACTAAGTGAAACCATGTCTCTGAAATTCATTAGGCAAAAGTCGACTCCCCGGCATTGTCTGTTTTGATCCTGTGTAGTCTGGTGCCAGACAAGCCTGTTGCTGGCTGAATAATTGGGTCAAGTGTGTGTGTGTGTTGTTATTGCTTCAAGATCACAAATTACTGAGCATTACCCTGAGCAACAGGCTGGCACAATATCTTAGATTCAAGAGTTTTCCTTTTATATGTGCATCTTCTATGACATTAAGTCAGAGTCAATTTTCTATATCAATAAAGTCTATCTTGACTTCAAATAACAAGACTTGGTGACATTTGTTGTTTGTCAAATTCCAAAGCAAACGATTGGACACGTGAAAACTAGCCTGGATTTCATGTATATTTTTAAATTATGATATCACTTAGCTATGGCACACATTAAGTGTGCTACACTATCCTGCAGTAGTTTAAAGCATCAGCACAGTTTGCTTGTGTAAAATCAAAAAGCCTACTTATATTGTATAACCAATACTCAACCTAAATAAGTGAGTGTTATACACACAGTACACTTTTTGCTCTTGTTAAATGGGTGGGCAACAACTGGGAACACGGGCTTTAGATCAGCCTCGAATTAGACCCTGAGCAAGGCTCTCACAACGGGCCTAAGAGCTGGCTGGGAAAAGGAGGGGAATCAGGGTTGGAGAAGTCGGATGAGAGCACGTGAATTCTTGCCATTCTTGATCCTGAGCCACCAAAAGGGCTGGCCTTAAGGTTCACAGAGGCAGAAACAGTCTGCTTTCTCAAACCAATGGAAAGATACCAAATACACGCAGGTACTCTTGGCAAGCTTTATATAGCATAGTGAAAACTAAAGCAATACATCATTAACAATAGCCTGAAGGGAATTATGATGAGCAATGCTTATTAACCTGAGAAATAAAGAATAGGCATTTGTTCTACCTTTTCCTCAGACTGTCTTAAGTTGTGCATACACCACTGATGCATAAATCTATACAACTCTTAAACTATGCCAAAAACTGAGGTTCACTAGCAAAGAGCACTTCTTTATTTAGAAACAACGCAATTCAAATAACATGTACTCCACCACCCAGCTGCTCCGCTTCACACAGCCTACTAGAAGTAGAGGGTGGTTGTGAAAGCATTTCCCCCCAGTGATTCCGCCATAATGTCCGGCCAACACTGAAACCAACGCCTCCACGCTCCACTGGGCACCAGTGTCATGTGGGGGGTGATGGGTTCATGTTCAAACGAGCCCCATTTGGTATGAGACACCAGACGCACACTCAATTAGATGACTATAGGTGCCACGAAAAAAAAGTGGCTGGTCGAGATAGACTTCTCCCTCCCCCCCCACCACACCGCTATTGTTATAGTAGAGACAGACAAAACACAGCAACTCAGTCTGACTACATGACGACAGCACTTGTATCCTTGACAAAAACTCAGCAGCGGTAGTCTGCTGCAGTACTACAGCAGACAATAGTCAAACACAAGAGAGCTGACCCCAGACACGCAGCTTTTCAATACCCCCTTGCCTGCATGTTTCCCCATCAGGAAAAACTGCTTATATAGAGGGAAAAAAGCCCACATGGCAAACTCTGCTGTAAGGGAGGAGTGCAGTAATGCTGGGTGGGTGGATAAGCGACTTAACTGTGAGAGTAACTCACTTCTTCCCAGCAACTATGAGACCTTGCTGTTCTCTTCCTATTGCATAGAGCTCTATAGTCTCGACCAAAGATATGAGTCATATTGAAATATAGAAGTAAGAGCTGAAAATATGACTAGATAACAATAACGGCTGTGGTGTTGTGCTGGAAATGAGCAGTGCTGGTAAACTAGTGTGTGTAGGTCAGTCTCAGAGTGGTGTATGCTGTGGCAGGAATGTGTAAAGGATATTAAGGAGGCCGTGCCAGAGGGATCACATCATGTGAGCCCACTGCAGATCCTCTATTGACTAATCTGAGACACGTGTGAGTATCGGACTGCCTCGGTGCTCTACAGCAGCTACAGAGAAGGAGGGAGAGACTTCCCGACAGATATTTCCTCACATCACACCACCATATGGCTGCTGGTTAGAATTTCCTCATCCCTTTATAAAAATGCGACAGAAACACAAGGGCACTACAGGGCATTTATACCTGTCTAGACAGGGCGAGCCTACTCTCCTCACTTAAGACAAAAGCAACCTACTTTACTGCTACCATTACACTGCACTGTCAAGTACTGGAGCCGAGGGAAAACACACCATCTGATAGAAATACACATTTATATATGCAGCATGTCCATAACTGATGTGCTGCAACTTCAAGCTTTCAACATTATCATTACAAGCTGACGAAGGCTCGAGGCTAAAATGAGCCCGTTTTGTACATGCTACATTCAAATACTTGCTGTTTTTGTCCTCACCTCGGAATGAGGATTAACTTCAAATAACTTTGTAAAGGCACAATATCTTGAACCCACTCGTTTGTATATTTAGACTTGGAATGGAGCCCGTTTTCCTTTCACATACACTTGTTAATGGGGGGGAAAAAAATATTTCCCATGGTTGTGCTTTCAATGGCCTCACTTCTTCCGACAAGGGAAACAGAGGCGTTACCTCAAGGAACCACATCCCGTATTGTTTACTTCCTGCTGTGAAACTGCACTACCTTGGAGGGGGACACCATATTACGGGACAAATATGTATATATCATGGGTCAGAACTAAGCAATCATCTTTAGGTAGAAAGTGTACCAACATCTGCTCTGCTTGAAGCTTAGTTTATGCAGCATTTCCCAACAAATAATGACCTCTCCATGAATACAAGGCGAACTGAAACAACTACTCAGAAATGGTCCTACCTTGTGGGAGTAGTGTGGGTCCATGATGCGGGCCAGCCCAAAGTCCCCAATCTTTAGTACCAGGTCCTCTGTGTTGACGAACAGGTTGGCAGGCTTGAGGTCGCGGTGCAGCACATTGGCAGAGTGGATGTACTTGAGGCCCCTGAGGAGCTGGTACATGAAAAGCCTGGCGTGTCCCTCAGACAGAAGGCCCCTCTCCAGTAGCTGACACAGGTCCGTCTCCATGTACTCCTGCACAATGTAGACCGAGTTGACCTCTGTCAGGGACACCACGTCTTCCGTTAGCCTTCGACCGTTGGGACCCAATGTCTCAAACACCTGATGATGTGAGAAGATGTCAGTGTTGAAGGTCAAGGCTTCAGAAAAATAAGATCAACACCCTTTGCTTCTTTGAGCAGACCCCTTGCAACTTACCTTGACAATATTGTCGTGGTCAAGACGTCTAATGATCTTGATTTCCCGGAGGGCATGCTTCACACTCTGGGGGTCGGTCAGGATGATTTTCTTCACTGCTACACGCTTGTCACAGTCCGTGTCAACTGCCGAGAACACCAAGCCGTTCCCTCCGTAGCCGAGAGGCTTCAAGTCCATGTAGCGAGAACCCAGGTCAAAACCATGGATGTTCATCAGTGACTCAAACTTCTCTGCCATGATGACTGTTTTTGGCTTTTAACACCAACTTATCTCTTAACGTTTGGTCTCTGGCCTGTTTCAAGTCCAACTCTAACATCAACAGAGGAATTTATCTGAAAATTCCCCACCTGCTTCAGCAGCTAACCTAACTGACCCCTATAGAGACAACTACTAAAGTCCCCCCGTCTAGCAGTCAATGTCAAATGTGGGGCACTAATGTGTGGTCTAGCGTTTGTTCCATCTTGAATACAGAGAAATTAAAAAAAATAAATTGAATTTCTCCTCCAATCCTGGATGTATGGATATCTTTAACTGAACAGTTATAATAGACTGCAGTGGAATGGACTTTGTGGCCAATTAAAAAGCACTGAGACTATAGTAAACCATAAAAGCATATAATTGCATCCTTACAGTGCTGATACATTCAGTGTATGACTGGTCCTGAGCAGCTTCATGTGATTTTTTTTTCTCCTTTTCTATTTATTTATCTGGCTTAATTTTCCGGTCAAGTCACCTGATATAAAACTGAAACGTGTCTGGCCTTTATGTCTTCAAAGTAATTTTTCACCCTCAATGATCAGGTGGCTCAAGCTCGCCACAGTCACAATCAAAACTATCCTCCATTTTACTTGGGTATAACCTAAAAGACAAGGGTGAAAACACAACAAAAAATATAGTAAGAAAAAAACTCAATGCAATGCGAGAATAAAAGGGGCTACACGTGCAAGTTCCCCGTTATGGTTCCACTAAATAACCAACCACATGTAAATGTAGTCAACCCTAACCTTTACTAAGCATGTTCGGGGGTTTCACAAAATCATCCAAACAAAAAACACCGGCTCTAGTTTAAACATGGTCTCATTGAGGGAAACTCGCCCTCCCACGCTCGGTTTCGTATCTCGCCATTCCTGTTTTTGAGTATCGATTAATAGTGATAAAATACAAAGATGCTTAGCTAAGATCATCACCTAACATATAGAAATAACAGATTGTATTCCGAGGTCTACGTGTCGTCTATTTCTGGTCCTCGCCGGGTCTGTGGCCGGCTGGCGGAAAAAGTGAGGTATGGAAGCCAAACGGGGCGAGCTGACAAGCTAGCTACTGACAGACCTCAGTCCATTTGGCTTTAATATATCACATAGCATGTCCACCCGATAACACACACGTAAAGCATAGTATAAGGAATACAAGGATCTCAACAGATGGTCCGTTTCATATATATATATAACCATAACGTTTAAGAGAAACCCGCCGATAGCGCGAACAAAGGAGCCGTTGTTGGCGGAGGGTTCTGACTACGTGGTAACGTTACAGCTTTCCTCGCGCTAAGCAGCACAAAGCCGCCCTTCGTTAAACCGCTATAAAAATGACGGCAAACGGTGAAATTACATTTAATATGAATCACAGTGGCAACACTTGATATATAAGAAATTACTCACAGTTCTTATTCGTCGCATTAGTTTGGTTATGTGTTTAATCAAACCCAGACGAGGTTTGACTGTGCTCCGCTCGAGCTCTGCGGATCTGTTGAAATCGCCATTGAGGCTGGGCGGGGCTACGAGAGGCAGTGTGAGGTCACGACGCTGCCTTCACGGATTGTCGGAAATATCCCCACTACGGTGAAAGCCCTCCACAACACTACTAGATTAGGTGGGAATTTTCTGTGATTTTAAAATACTTTTTTGCCAATTTCGTAAATCACTTACATAGATTTGAATTATTTTTAAAACATTATTCTCTGCTGAGTATTTACTAATAATATTTTGGAGTGGCCCAGGTTAATTCAGGGTTAATTAGAGCCAATGTAGATGCAGTAATCAAATGTTGATAACCAACATTTACTGCTATATTATCAATTACATTTAATGTGAATTTATATAATATTAACATTTACTTTTTAAAGTATTTGTTCATGACCCTCGTTGTATGTCTCATATATCTGTAATAGCTTTGTTAGTTTTTGTATTCCTATTTAATTGAAGTTCACATAGGCTACTGACTTGATTTTTAAAATGATGTTAACAAATGTTTGATTGGTGTTTTTAAACATATGGAAAACAAATCTGCCTTCATCAGTGGCTATTCCTGGCAGTCTTTATCTGGAATTGAACGTTTTTACATGGCATTTTGGAGATTCTAGCAGTACTTGAAAGCAACAGGAGTCATTCAAAACATGCGTTTGTTTGAAGTTGGCGTTCACGTGGATTAAAAATCCAACCCAATATTTACAGATTTATGGATTACATGATAACAGAATAGTACACATGCCAGCAATTATAACAAAACAAGGATGCCATAATCCTCGTTATGTAACCTCATCATAGCACCTTGGAAACAAAGTTCTAAGATCTTTATGATAGGCATTGGGAAATCCTTGCTTGATTATTTTTGTCGCTTCTTAAAACATGTATAAAGTGATCTATAATAGAGGTTGATATATTGTGTATCATATTGTATTGTCTATACAACATCCCTAACGTCAGATTAAAATGCACTAAAATGCTGCAGACCATACGCTATAGCTGACCTGTTTATGATTTCTTATTAGTATTTGCTGTTTATTATGTCACATTCCACCAAAATTTAGTCAAACGCAAATTCTGGCTTAGGCCTGGCAATATCTACATGCAGTTTAGAAAACAATCTCTTTATAAATATAGATTTTTTTTTTCTTCCCTGCTTTTTTAAATATTTTTTTTTTTTGAGTTTTTGAGGAAAACGAGTTGTTTTCCTTATTTGTTATTGCCGTTGTATTGAGGTCGTCGGTTGTTTTCGGATTACGACACGTATTGCATTAATCGTATAAGTGAGGAAAAATCGTCGGTTCACTCACTGCGGCTTGCGGATTTAGAAAGTCCATCTGGCAACGAGATGCGCAGGGTGTTTCTCTTTCAGCGGCCCGCCCTCGTACCTGATCTCCATGAGGTTTACACGGCCCGAGCAAAACAAAGCCAAGAGAAGGAAGCTACTAATTCTCTCCGTCCGGATCCCTCGTTTAGACCGACTGGGCTACCACATCGTCTGGTGCTCTCTCACTGCGGATGCTGAGTGGCTGGCGGTGTGGGTGGGCGGGCAGGCAGCAGCATCACAGCCGCAGCATCAGCATCCGCAGGCAGACCATGTGGGAACCCATGTGCCCGAGAATGCAGATGCCCCACACGGGCCGGGATGGGCTCTGCGATGGAGAACAGGAGCTGCATGCGGACTGATGCGACAGACTTGGACAGAGACTTATTGTCTCGACAGAAATGCTGAGCAAAGACAATATATGCCTTTCTGGGTTACTCTTATTTTATTTTATTTTTTAGATGATAGTGAGGCTGTAGTTTGGCATGATGCTTTATCTCATGCATCAATCGCAAAGTTGTTATATCTCACTATTAGTAAGAGTTTGGTTCACTAGGATATAACCTACGTCTCAGGAAGGCTTTTTGAGTTTAACTGATAAAGAAGACTTTATATTTTTTATTCCCTGTTAAATAATGCTAAAATGACACTTTATTTATCCACGTTTTGATCCCTCTCCTCTACTGGAAGGTCAGAGGTTGAGTTCATGCATATGTTTACAATCTTCTACAATTCAATAACTAATTGAGAATAATAATAATACTTTCCCATTAGGAGCACATTATTGCTGATACGATTCCCTCCCTCTGTCCTCTGGCCCCATGGGTTGCATTGCTTCTGATGAAAGTTACATTAATAATTAAAAAGTTATTGGCAGCTTGCTTGCCGATGCCCATGAACTCACGGAGGTCAGAAAGGTGAAGCTGTATCTCACCCTACCTGTTGTAGTTGAAAGATAATTCCCTCGCATTTTGATGGTTTTGGAGAAGAAATAATAAATAAATATGATCTTCTGTTTCATGTATCCAGTGCAGAGTCTGCTGCAGGACTCCTTGTTACATCATGAGCAGCTGACATCAACTCTTTGACTATATGATTTAGTTGTGATGACAGTGGCATCTACAACTGCCACTTTTCTCTAGAGTGCCATGATGCCGCCTTGCTTTGTAGTCTGACACAAACACCGTTGCAATCCAGGGTTCTTGACTGTTGAGTTTGAACGGGGTGGACTTTCTCCTATCATCTGAGTGTCTAAACCCTGTTCCTGCATTACTGCCCTTGCTATAACAATACATAATCTCATGGTTGTTTTTTGATAAAAACAGAAATATCCTCAGCATTAACCAGCACGTCACATTCATGTCTGCTTGACCCCCTATGGAAAATGAAATCTTCTTGCCACTTACCGAGGCTGACATTCTCCTTAGATGGCCAGAGCAACATGGTACAAGAAGTTAATAGTCCATCCAGGAGAGTTTTGATTGTGTGTCCAACGCTGCTACTCCGGGTGGCAGACAGGTGGAGAAGGCAGTTCAGTGCCTCCCTCTGTTTGTGTGGGTGTGGGACTGTATTGTCAGAGCTTTGCCGATGTGTTATCCTACTCCATGTGCCTCTGGTTGTGAGGTGGAGCTCCATGGAGAGTTAATATAGGTCAGGCCGGAGAGGGGAGGAGACTGCTCTGTGTATGGCTTGGCCTGTCAGTGTGTCAGACCCACAGTCATGAGAGTCCACCGACACCTCCTCTCTGGGTTTCTCTCTGTCACTACTTTCTTTCTCCTCACTCTTTCCTTCTTTCATATTTTCAGATCTGCTCCTAAATTTCATTTCTTCATCTTTTGGTCCAGTCCGAGCAGAAATGCCCTCAAATATATTCCTGTTGTTGGGTGAGGCCTTTGCAAATTAAGTTTTATGGCGATTCAGGATTTTTATCTGTCAGCTTAAATCAAAGGATTACACGCTCTTAATGGGTTGTGAATGTTCTGCATTTCTTTGGATTAGCATAAGCCTCCAAAACATTTGAATTCAATGAAAAACATGCTCATTCAGATTTTGACACATTACTCACCCTGTTTTGCAAAGGACGGAGTCGTCAGTGTGTGTCTTCACAACAAGGTGTGTTTTTATTTAATGTGTATTTTATGTTTTACTGCTTGCTGTAATGGTTAGTATCAGTGGGGGTTCATGAAGTTGTAAAACTACAAAATGCAATGCCAGAGAAGAGTCAGTGATGATCTGTCCTGCAGGACGATGGTTGCCTGTTTTCCTGCTGCCTTGCCAATCAGATCTGACTGGTCTCCTTACTCACGACATCACATGGTGTCTGCCACGCTCAGCCTGCGAGACGCGTCCTGCTGGCTGACTCCCTCCGCCCGTCTTGATCTGCTTGTCATTTGGCAGGTTGCTGGTATCTTGACAAACTGGCAAGTGGACTGTGGAAGGAAGCACTTGTTTGATATTCAAACCAGACTGCTGCAGGGTCTGGACCAAATGTGTGTTACCAAAATATCCAAAAGGACGTACGAAGAATGAGGGCAAAATGGGGTTTATTTTTTGTTGCCTATGTTCTGCTATTTCTATTTTCTGTGCGCTCTCAGTGAATTCAACATGCACATAAACCTGTGTTTGTGTGGGCTTGCAGCCACGTGCATCTACTGTAACTAACACTCAACTAATAGCCTGTATGTGCAATGCTGGACTGAGAAGCACCATTAATGAATGAATCACTGATCACCCAGAATGAGTGCAGCCAGAGACAGTTACATAACACAACTTACAGAACTAGAGTGGCCTGCTCTCACACTAGCAGTGAGAATGATTGATACGGATATCGGCTGGGACCACTTCCATGCGGTATCTATACGTTGTTATATAATGCTCGGCCTCTCTGGACCTGAAGCCAAGGTGCAGAATATATCAAGAGCGGGAATGAGATCTTGCATCCATGT